>CM064900.1:33437649-34167649 GCA_030347415.2 Decapterus maruadsi
GGCGCACATAGCAACAGTAACCAAGGGGGGTTGGACTGTCATTGGACTAACCTGCTGTCAATATTGTGTTCTGATTACTGATTGGTAACGAAGAGCCTCCTCCGTTATGACGTCATTTTACGTGTGTTAGCCAATTACAGATCAGGATGAAAAAATCCTAAATGCATTGAGTGAATGGAAGGAGATCCCGTCCCGAGGTCTCTTACGGAGGGAAAAATCTTACCACCTCCGCTAAGCCCCCACCTTCCTGTGTCCTGCTCTTCACACAGACTGCTCTGTCTCCTGAGCCTGCTGGCGGCGTCGTTAAACCGTTTTAAGTGGATTTTCTTCCAAAGAAAAAACTTTTTTTAATGATAAAATACATAATATTTTATAAATTATACTGAGATTTGGTAATGATTTATTTCAACCAGTTACTCTTTCTTAAATAAAAAATCGATTTTCCTCTTGCCTCTCAAAAATAGAGGAGGACCAACCTCCTCTGCCTCAATGGACCAGCCTCCACTGGTCCTGTTAAACTTACTGTATGCACTACAATAACATCATTATAAGCCCAACGGACTGACACACTTTTTGTTTTTTTTTCTTTTCCACCAGCACTGAGCGTGACGTCTGACACGAGAATCAAACCCGCTAATTTTAAAAACACACCGGCAACAGACTGACTGATCTGCCCTGAGTCTGTTGTCATTCTGTCACCTGAGTTAAATGATTCTGCGGAAAAACACGCTGTGGTCTGTCATCGAGGTGCAGAGGGGGTGCAAAGAGTAGATACTGAGCAAGATAGTTATCTGTAGTTTACCTTAGTAGCTATTCGCGAGGTGCAGTGCAGGACTCTGCTGTGAAGGTGGAGGCATGTTGCGGTGGTGTATTTGCGACATTTAAAAAACAAAGAAGAAGAAATTTGAAGGAGCGGCGGCTAGCATTTAGGTGTGGCAGGCCGCCACTGCTAAATGAATGTAGAGGAAACACTGACTGTTGTTCATGATGTGTACGTCATTGTTTCTGCAGGTGATCAGCACCTGTTGATGATAAAAGCAGTGGATCCTCCTGAGTTGACCACTAGTCTGGATCAGGAAAGCCCAGGAGAGGAAAAGGAAGAGCTATCGACCACCCCAGAGTTCCCCATAGCTTCTGTTCATGTGAGGAGTGAAGAGGAAGAGGAGAAACCTCAGTCCCTACAACCTCATCAAAGACAAACTGACGCAGAGCCTCCATCCAGCAGCTCAGCTGGACAGATAGAGGTAGAGATCGAGGCTGATGGAGACGACTGTGGAGGATCTGAACCAGCCAGGAACTCAGATCGACCTGGAGATTTTCAGCCAGATACAAATGATGAGGTCTCAGAGTCGTCCTCTGACACTGATGACAGTGATTACTGGAGAGAAACCAGAGCACCTGAGTCAGATTTAAACAGTAAAGGTGTTCATGTAAGTAATGACGACTATAACACTGGTAAGAAGTCTCACCGCTGCTCAGTGTGTGGGAAAACATTAACCTCAAATAGAATTTTGAAGGCACACATGAGAATCCATACAGGAGAGAAACCATTTGAATGTGATACTTGTGGTAAAAAATTTAGATACAACGAGAATCTTAGAAATCATGTAAGACTCCATACAGGGGAGAAACCATTTGAATGTGCTACCTGTGGTAAAAAATTTCTATTTGAAGGGAGACTAAAAGACCACATGAGACTCCATACAGATGAGAAACCATTTGAATGTGCTACCTATGGTAAAAAATTTCTATTTGAAGGGAGCCTAAAAAATCACACGAGAAGCCATACAGAGAAGAAAACATTTGACTGTGCTACATGTGGTCAACATTTTCTATGTGAAGGGAACCTAGACATCCACATGAGAATCCATACAGAGGAAAAACTATTTGACTGTGCTACCTGTGGTAAAAGATTTACGTATAAAAGGGGCCTTAGAGAACATATGAGACTCCATACAGAGGAGAAACCTTACCACTGTGCCACCTGTGGCAAAACATTTCTATATGAAGGGAGACTAAAAGTCCACATGACAGCACATACAAATGAGAAACCATTTCACTGTGCTATATGTGGTAAAGAATTTAGGTATAAGGGCAGTCTTAAAGACCACATAAGACGCCATACAGGAGAGAAACCATTTGACTGTGGTACCTGTGGGAAAAGATTTTCACATAAAAAGGATCTTATACAGCACGTCAGCCTTCATAAAGCCACTGGCAATGACTAGAAATAGACATGAAACCACTCCTAAAGACCATACAAGATTCCACTCACAGGAGAAAACATTTGTGTTATTTGTGGACAAAGGTTTGCTCAGAAGATGCATTGTTATTCCACAAGAAAGTGAAGCCATTTGGTTGCAGCTCTTGTGGGAAAACTGCCGGGGAATTTTGTGTTGCATATGAAATCCTATAAAAGACGGAAAATATTGAATTATAATGATTATGAGAATTGTTTTTCTCCAATGTGACGATCTTGAGAAGCATAAGGGAGTCCACACTGAAGTTAAACTTCTTTTTTTTTGTAGTTGTGAACCAGAATCTCAGAAGATTCAAATCCATACAGGAGAGAAACTATACAGTTGCAATTTATGTAGCCATATAACATATTTAAACTCAGGAATATTACTGCAGGCAGCAGCAGTGTGTGAAAATAGTGAAAATTAAATTCACATGTAAAATATTTAAAGTTCGTATGAGTTAAGAAAGTGTTTCTATACACGGCTTGTTCATGAAATTACTACCTCAAATACTTGTTACCGTATACATTAAATGTGTAAATGAGGCTACAGAGTTGTTGATTCAACTGAGCGGCTCATCACAATAGAGTGAATTACACATATAAAATACTTTTGTTAAAGTTTGTATTATCTTGAAATTGTTTGTATGAAACAGCTTGTTCATGAAATCAATGCTACAAATCCATGTTACATGTCTGTAAGTACGTGGAAACCCATGCGTTGATGGAAGCAGAAAGTGAGGCTGCAGAGTTGTTGGTTAAGCTTAAATGTGGCGGCTTCCTACAACATAATAAAAAAAGAACAGCATGTGTTAAATTTTTATTGTTTGGATTTAAATGTGTAACGAATTCAGAGATCATTCATCTTAAAGTAGAATATCTTTTTCTCTGAAGTTTTGGGTTAATGTTAAAAACTGAGGACAAAAAAAATTTACATTTTACTATAATTGTCCCTTTGCTTTTGAATCCTCCAGTATTGTCTGTTTACCAAATAAAAGTAAAAGATCAAAATCTAAAAAATAAAAAAAGAATCATCACTGACTTTATTAACATACATTATAGTCTCCATGATATCAGAGTTTGTGTGAAACAGTTGTGATACAAGTATATGTGATGGTTACCTGTGAAATATGTTTAAACTGAGTTGAGTTGAAATAATTATTAACTTAAATAGGAAGACAATAATTATCCTTATTAACTTAACTCAGATGTTGTGTTGAAGACTTAAATCCTGACTATTTATCCTGAGAAGAACTTTGGCGACATCTACAGGCAGCGACGATCACTTATAAATTGGATTCCAGTTGCCAATCAAAATCTAGCCTCGTAAACCAGCCTCCCCTGGAAATGCATTTCATTTCAGAGGGGGAGTCTGGCCTCATCTCCGTTGTAACTGTTTTGCCGAAACACTCCGCCTACCGAGCCAATCAGGGACCGAAGAAGAACAACGTCTTTTCCTCCAAGAAACTCAACAAGCGCCGACTCTTGCTCTTGTTTAAAATCTGTAATTGATGGTATTTCATTTAGAACTTCCCTTATTTCTGTTTTTACGCCGCTGTTTGATAGCTCCGCCATGTTTGTTGTACGTGAGTCCAGTCCATGTAGTGATGTTTTCAGGCCCTGATTGGCCAACGTGCTGTGTCAATCACAGCGGCGATGCTGATTGGCTCAGTAGACAGACGATTTCTGGCGAAACGGTTGCAATGGGGATGAGGCCAGACTCCCCCTCTGGAATGAAATTAAATGCATTTCTGGGGGAGGCTGGTTTACGAGGCTATTGCTGCCCTGCTGCTCATGAGGTTTTGCAAACCCACCACCTCCCCAGCATCCACCTTTGGGCTCTGTCTCTTGATTCCCTGCTGGGGGGTCTACTTCATTCCCTGTAATGCCTGGCAAGGCAGATTATTCAGGGAATGAATATGAGTCAGATCCTGACGCCAAACCTGCTGCAGCCATGCTCGAGAATATTGCTATCCCTGCTGTGCCTCAGCTTGCTATCCTTAGTTCAATAAATGATTTCTTCTCATTCCAGAGTTGTCTGATTATGAATTATCCTTATTGACTCAACTGAGACATGTTGTGTTAAAGACTTTTTAATCCTGACTATTTATCCCGAGATGAACTTTGGCTACATCTACAGGCAGCGACGATCACTTATAAATTGCATTCCAGCTGCCAATCAAAATCAGAAGAAGAAGAAAACTTGCAACCAACATGACAGTACAGCATGTTCTGGTGGAGTGTAGGGAGTATGAGAAGGAGGTGAGAGAGTTGAAAGCAGTCCTGCAAATGTAGAAAATTAGCTTAACATTAGGGAAAACTGCTGCAAAAAGGTCAGAAAATATTAGTAAACATCTGAGGGAAACGGGGTTGATGTTTGTTTGTTTTCCGGGGTGTTTTGGTTGTTTGTTTCCTGCTAAATGATTGTACCGTACTCCAGTCCGGTAGGTGGCGGCCAGCCGCCAATCAAAATCAAAAGAAGAAAAGTTGCGGTTTCTACTCGGATGATATTTGTGCACGTACCAAACCGGAAGTCAGTCGAGGTTGTGGAAACAACTGATCCATCAGGCGGGAGAACAACCGAGAGTTTGAGCAAAATGTCTGAGGTCGAGTTTCTGAGAGGATTTGTGACCGACAGACTCACCGCCGTCTCCCATGAAATCTTAGCGGCCGTGGACAGAGTCGTAGCCGGGTACGAGGCGGAGGCTTCGGGCTTCAGACAGGAGATCGAGCGGCAGAGGAAGCAGCTGGATGTTCTCCTGCAGCCTCGAGTCGTTCTCAACAAAACCGGTTAGTGATTGAGTTTTAAACCCATGAACATCATAGTCGTTGTGGGGGAAAAACACGTTTTTAAACATGTAGGTAAAGCGCCTTATATTTGTATCGAGCGCTTTATAATTAAAGTTTGATTGATTGGAGGCGACTCTTTGTTTATCGACTATGAAGTTAACTTATTAGGAAACAGTCCCTTAATTTGGAGTCAGGAAAAAAATCTACAGATTCATCAACTTATTTGGCTTTTTATTAGCAGAAATCACACACTGCTTTCATGTATTTCACTAAATTCAAATCACACCCAAATACAAAGTTTTCTCGTACAAGTCATTGAACGACGCACCGAACCATGCTGCCATGTTGCATCGCCATTTTTTATGTTCAGTGGCAGCGTGACCGTAGGTAACCACGGAAATTCACTGGAGCTGTCCGCTCGGGGAGAAAGTTTTCCAGGTAGCGCCTGTTAAAACTGTCACCACTGTGTGGTCTCTGCTAAGGATATTGGTCCCCATGAAAATAATCTTTACAAGGCAACACAGCGGCGAAAATTTTTGATGCTATTTTACATACAATGTAGCCTAGATGGCGTAGCTTGTGATGGTGTTGCAATACACACATTTTAAGAGTTATCTGTGCAAAGTGCAAACCACTTTGCAAAACTTGTTTGTTGTAACATTCTTCCGTGATAAACTGATAAGCTAACCCCCCCCAAACTCGTGGTTTGTGCCAGCGGCTGAGACTATAAATAATGTTGATAAAGTGATGAGATTTACAATCGCGAGTTCATTCAATTGTGTTTTATTTTGTAATTTACCGGAGGCGCGGTGCGTTTCATTTCCTGTTTCTTGAGCACTCTAGTTTACATGAATTGATGCGTGACTTAATTTGCATATGCTTGGTATTAACTAAAAGTAAGCTGTTGCATTACTTAAACTTAGAGTATGCTACTAATTACATTTTTTAAAAAGTAACTTGTAATTGTACTGGAATTTTTAAAGTAACGCTCCCAATGCTGTACATATTATACCTTCAAATTTTAGATAAGGGACATTTGATTCATACATTTTATTTTTGGAGTTTTGCAGATATGTTTCTACACCATGATTCTACAACACAAAGGCAACCTGCAAACTGTAATCTCTTGTTGATGACAGTGAAGACTACACAAATACACACATCATAACATGTGGGCCTACATGATAATCCATTGATTTTAAAAAGCTTCATTGAAAACAAATGCACACGGCCGGTGTTGGCACAGCACCGTGAGAAGGGTTAGTAACACAGTGGGCAAGTGACTGGACTTGCAGATGCACCAAAAGATGCAATTTCTAAATCCATGAAAGTTGTATTTTGATCAACACTATGTCACACATTAATTATTTCACTCATAAGACGTGTAATAAGCAGGATAATGTAGAGTTGGTTGGTTGTTATGGAGAAACAAACATTTTCAGGCTGACAGGCATGCACATATATTTAGATGAAATCGCAAATCCCAGACTTTCAGCACAGCGTGACATTGCAATTCAAATAGATCATGCAGCACTGATACAGACACCAGTTATGAGTGACAGTATGAAGACACTGTTGTTCACGATGTATACGTCATTGTTTCTGCAGGTGATCAGCACCTGTTGATGATAAAAGCTGTGGATCTTCCTGAGTTGACCACTAGTCTGGATGAGGAGAGCCCAGGAGAGGAAAAGGAAGAACTATCGACCACTCCAGAGTTCCCCATCACTTCTGTTCATGAGAGGAGTGAAGGTGAGGAGGAGAAACCTCAGTCCCTACAACCTCATCAAAGACAAACTGACACAGAGCCTCCATCCAGCAGCTCAGCTGGACAGATAGAGGTAGAGATCGAGGCTGATGGAGACGACTGTGGAGGATCTGAACCAGCCAGGAACTCAGATCGACCTGAAGATTTTCAGCCAGATACAAATGATGAGGTCTCAGAGTCGTCCTCTGACACTGATGACAGTGATTACTGGAGAGAAACCAGAACACCTGAATCAGATTTAAACAGTAAAGGTGTTCATGTAAGTAATGACAACTATAACACTGGTAAGAAGTCTCACCGCTGCTCAGTGTGTGGGAAAACATTAACCTCAAATAGAAATTTGAAAGCACACATGAGAATCCATACAGGAGAGAAACCATTTGAATGTGCTACTTGTGGTAAAAAATTTAGATACAACGAGAATCTTATAGCGCATGTAAGACTCCATACAGGGCAGAAACCATTTGAATGTGCTACCTATGGTAAAAAAATTCTATTTGAAGGGAGACTAAAAAATCACATGAGACTCCATACAGAGGAGAAACCATTTGAATGTGCTACCTATGGTAATAAATTTCTATTCGAAGGGAGACTAAAAGATCACATGAGAAGCCATACAGAGAAGAAAACATTTGACTGTGCTACCTGTGGTAAAGAATTTATGTATAGAAGGGGCCTTAGAGAACATATGAGACTCCATACAGAGGAGAAACTTTTCCACTGTGACACCTGTGGCAAAAAATTTCTATATGAAGGGAGACTAAAAGTCCACATGAGGGTGCATACAGATGAGAAACCATTTCACTGTGCAACATGTGGTAAAAAATTTAGGTATAAAGGTAATCTTAAAGACCACATAAGACGCCATACAGGAGAGAAACCATTTGACTGTGCTACCTGTGGGAAAAGATTTTCATATAAAAGGGATCTTATAAAGCACGTCAGCCTTCATAAAGCCACTGGCACTCAATAGAAATAGACATGAAACCACTCCTAAAGCCCATACAAGATTCCACTCACAGGAGAAAACATTTGTGTTATTTGTGGACAAAGGTTTGCAAAGAAGTGAAGCCATTTGGTTGTAGTTCTTGTGGGAAAACTGTCGGAGAATTTTGTGTTGCATATGAAATCCCATTAAGAGGGAAAATTTGAGTTATAATGATTATGAGAATTGTTTTTCTCCAATGTGATGATCTTGAGAAGCATAAGGAAGTCCACACTGAAGTTAAACCTTTTTTTGTAGTTGAACCAGAATCTCAGAAGACACGTACAAATCCATACAGGAGAGAAACTATACAGTTGCAATTTATGTAGCCACAAATTCTCTGATATTTTTGGCAAGAGGAAACGTATAAACAGGAATATTACTGCAGGCAGCAGCAGTGTGTGAAAATAGTTAAAATGAAATTCACCTGTAAAATATTCGTTCGTATGAGTTATGAAAGTGTTTATGAAAGGGCTTGTTCATGAAATTACTACCTCAAATACTTGTTACCATATACATTAGATGTGTAGGTGAGGCTACAGAGTTGTTGATTCAACTGAGTGGCTCATCACAATAGAGTGAATGAATTCCACGTGTAAAATACTTTTGTTAAAGTTTGATTTATCTTGAAATTGTTTGTATGAAACGGCTTGTTCATGAAATCAATGCTACAAATCCATGTTACATGTCTGTAAGTACATGAAAACCCATGTGTTGATGGAAGCTGAAAGTGAGTCTGCAGAGTTGTTGTTTAAGCTTAAATGTGGCGGCTCCCTACAACCTAATAAAAAAAGAACAGCATGTGTTACATTTTTATTGTTTGGATTTAAATGTGTAACAACTTCTGTACAGAATTCAGAGGTCATTCATTTTAAAGTAGAATATCTTTTTCTCTGAAGTTTTGGGTTAATGTTAAAGGGACAGTATGGGACTTTACTGGCTTTCTATTGACAAAAATCAAATATGTCTTTCATAAATACGTATTTCACTGAAGTGGAATCGCGCCCGCATACAAACGAGCGCTTACTCGTAACTTAGAATGAGTTGTTACAAGTCGTAACAAACATACAGGGGGGGGTTCACCGAACCTTCTCTGCCATGTTGAATCGCCATGTTTTACGTTCAGTGTCACCGTCGCCGTAGGTAACCACAAACTCGGGCGGCCGGACCTTCTCGTCTCGGGGAGAAAGTTTTCTAGACGGCGCCTGTTAAAACTGTCACCACCGTGTAGCTGGTGTGAGGAAGGACGGAGGCGCTGGTGTTGCCTTCAGGTGCAGTCAGACACCTGAATGACGCCGTGAGTGACGCCGTCGGCAAACCAACTGGATGTTATTTTACTCGACGAGAGAAAGACGGTAAAACGTGGGTCAGGTAAACAATACGACATCACCATGACAACATATTGTCACGCCGGTATTGTTTTGCCTCGTGCTGGCGGACCGTTTGTTTACATAGAGGCTTGTTTATCCTGTTACATGCAGCGTCTGTTGTTTTTCTGACTTCTGCCCGAGTTTACGTAAACGCAACAGCAAGAATACGTGCCGACATGCAACCGCACCGCTAGATGGGGGTAAATCTCACATACTGGGGCTTTAAAAACTGGTTGAGGACAAAAACAATTTACATTTTACTATAATTGTCCCTTTGCTTTTGAATCCTCCAGTATTGTCTGTTTACCAAGTAAAAGTAAAAGATTAATCTAAAAAATAAAAAAAGAATCATCACTGAGTTTATTAACATCCATTATTAGTGATATCAGAGTTTGTGTGAAACAGTAGTGATACAAGTATATGTGATGATTACCTGTGAAAGATGTTTAAACTGAGTTGAGTTGAAATAATTATTAACTTAAATAGGAAGACAGTAATTATCCTTATTAACTTAACTGAGACATGTTGTGTTTAAGACTTTTTAATCCAGACTATTTATCCTGAGAAGAACTTTGGCGACATCTACAGGCACCGACAATCACTTATAAATTGGATCCCAGTTGCCAATCAAAATCTAGCCTCGTAAACCAGCCTCCCCTGGAAATGCATTTCATTTCATTTCAGAGGGGGAGTCTGGCCTCAAAATCAGAAGAAGAAGAAAACTTGCAACCAACATAAGACAGTACAGCATGTTCTGGTGGAGTGTAGGGAGTATGAGAAGGAGAGGAGAGAGATGAAAGCAGTCCTGCAAACAATAGTATGTGTCTGCAGACTTGGAGACCGCAGATTCAGACCCGCACGTTTGGACCTGCACATTCAGACCCCTTGGTTTTCTGCTACAGTGCCCCCTGTGGTCGTTGGCACTGCCACTGTTAGATTCACGTACTGTAAGTGCAACTTTATGCATCAACATGTATTGCTCAGCAAATTGTTCCAGTCTCTGGACAGAAGGGACAGGACATCATCCTGTAGGCTACATAATTTGTGTGTGTGTGTGTGTGTGTGTGTGGGGGGGGGGGGGGGTGACTATTGCCTGTAACGTCCACTTATTTTTTATTCATTTTAGGGCTTGCCTTGCCAGACATTTTTTCTCATAGTAAGATTTCTTGTTAAAATATATGCATTGCAGGCATCAGTCAACAATGTAAATTGATGGTTCTTCTTTTACAGTATTTATGATTTTGGCTGTTTTCAGTGAAGTGGACGAGTTCTGCAGGAGGCTGGAAAGGCAGATGAGGAAAGAAGGAGCACTGCTGTAATATAAAGTGGATACTGTAAAGTATTTGTGAAAGCCTGTGCAATATGTGTCATTAACCCCATGCAAAAGAATGTTAAAAGTATGTAATTTCATTGGAGGTTAATTATTTATTTAGTCCAAAAGATTTTCTTTTTAAAGTTTAAAAGTTAGTCCAAGCTTCACAAACAATTAGATCTTGGTGTTTTATTTAGACTTTGCCCTGTTGAAAAGGAGTCTGAATATGGAGTTGCAGTTTTACAGTTAACCAGTGTGTCTCCACAAGGGGTCTGAACGTGCGGGTCTGGCTACTCGGAGTACCTGATATAAGAAACGGGGTTAATGTTTGTTTTTTGGGGTGTTTTGGTTGTTTGTTTCCTGCTATATGATTGTACCGTAGGCCCTCCTCCAGTCCGGTAGGTGGCGGCCAATGCCAGCCGCCAATCAAAATCAAAAGAAGAAAAGTTGCGGTTTCTACTCGGATGATATTTGTGCACGTACCCAAACCGGAAGTCAGTCGCGGTTGCGGAAGCAATTGAGCCATCATGCCATCAGGCGCAATACATCCATGATCAGGCGGGAGAACAACGGAGAGTTTGAGCAAAATGTCTGAGGTTGAGTTTCTGAGAGGATTTGTTACCGGGAGACTCACCGCCGTCTCCCATGAAATCTTAGCGGCCGTGGACAGAGTCGTAGCCGGGTACGAGGCGGAGGCTTCGGGCTTCAGACAGGAGATCGAGCGGCAGAGGAAGCAGCTGGATGTTCTCCTGCAGCCTCGAGTCGTTCTCAACAAAACCGGTTAGTGATTCAGTTTTAAATCCATCCATCCATCCATCCATCCATCCATCCATCCATCCATCCATCCATCCATCCATCCATCCATCCATCCATCCATCCATCCATCCATCCATCCATCCATCCATCCATCCATCCATCCATCCATCCATCCATCCATCCATCCATCCATCCATCCATCCATCCATCCATCCATCCATTTTCGTCCGCTGTATCCGCGTTCGGGTCTTCCTCGGGGCCTTAGCCTACGATTCTGCACTTAAGGGTAAAGTTAAGAGGAAATTAACATAATGTGCAGTGTGACTGTTTGTATAATGATTGTCTGTTTTTAGTGACACTTCTTGTTGTAAAAACATTTTAGACATTTTAGGTAAGACATTAATTTTGCCTGACACCCGCTATTGTATTTGTGAAACGTTTATTTTATTTGTGAAAATGCTAAAGTGGAGATTTCACCGTTTTTGTTTGATACCTGCTGACCTCATTAGACCAGGTCCAGATCAAAAACCGTTATGCCTATAGATTTATCAAATCTGGCCTAGATTAATCTACATCCCTGAAGTTTCACTCACACAGTTTCTGATCTGTGTAACATTTATTTTATTTGTGAAATTGCAATAAAGGCAGATT
The DNA here is from genome assembly GCA_030347415.2 of Decapterus maruadsi. Lineage (NCBI taxonomy): Eukaryota > Metazoa > Chordata > Actinopteri > Carangiformes > Carangidae > Decapterus > Decapterus maruadsi. The sequence goes on from CM064900.1 coordinate 33,449,521, forward strand.
TCACCGTTTTCTCATCATATAGGTCACATTAGACCCAGTCCTGGTCAAAAACCAATATGCCTAGACTTCTCAAACCTGGACTGGATTATCCGACAGAGGCTAACTATTCATTATAACACATTTTCTGATCTGTGAAACCTTTATTCTATTTGTGAAAATGCAATAAAGGTAGATTTCACCGTGTTCTCATCATATCATCATATCTTTATAGCATTTTCACAAATAGAATAAAGGTTTCACAGATCAGAAACTGTGTTAGAATGTTTAGCCTCTTTAGGAAAACCCAGGCCAGATTAAACCCCCAGAAGTCTATAGGCATAGTGGATTTTGATCAGGACCAGGCCTAATATGGTCTATGATAAGAAAACGGTGAAATCTGCCTTTATTGCATTTTCACAGCGTGACATTGCGATTCAAATAAATCATGCAGCACTGATACAGACACCAGTTATGAGTGACAGTATGACGGCACTGTTGTTCATGATGTATACGTCATTGTTTCTGCAGGTAATCACCACCTGTTGAAAGCAGTGGAACCTCCTGAGTTGACCACTAGTCTGGATCAGGAGAACCCAGAGAGTCGACATATTAAAGAAGAAGAGGAAGAACTATCGACCACCCCAGAGTTCTCCATCACTTCTTTTCATGTGAAGAGTGAAGAGGAAGAGGAGAAACCTCAGTTCTTACAACCTCATCAAAGACAAACTGAGGCAGAGCCTCCATCCAGCAGCTCAGCTGGACAGATAGAGGTAAAGATAGAGGCTGATGGAGACGACTGTGGAGAATCTGAACCAGCCAGGAACTCAGATCAACATGAAGATCTTCAGCCAGACACAGATGATGAAGTCTCAGAGTTGTCCTCTGAGACTGATGACAGTGATGATTACTGGAGAGAAACCAGAGCACCTGAGTCCGGTTTGAACAGTGAAGCTGCTCCTGTAAATGATGAAGAATCTAAGACTGGTAAGAAGTCTTGCCGTAAGAAGCCTCCCCGCTGCTCAGTGTGTGGGAAAACATTTACCTCAAATAGAATTTTGAAGGCCCACATGAGAATCCATACAGGAGAGAAACCATTTGAATGTGCTACTTGTGGTAAAAAATTTAGATACAATGAGAATCTTAGAGCGCATGTAAGACTCCATACAGAGGAGAAACCATTTGAATGTGCTACCTGTGGTAAAAAATTTCTATTTGAAGGGAGACTAAAAGATCACATGAGACTGCATACAGAGGAGAAACCATTTGAATGTGCTGCTTGTGGTAAAAAATTTCTATTTCAAGGGAGCCTGAAAAATCATATGAGAGTCCATACAGCGGAGAAATCATATGACTGTGCTACTTGTGGTAAAAAATTTCTATTTGAAGGGAGGCTAAAAGATCACATGAGACAACATACAGAGGAGAGACCATTTGACTGTGCTACTTGTGGTAAAAAATTTATATTTGAAAGTAGACTAAAAAATCACATGAGATGCCATACAAAGGAGAAACCATTTGAATGTGCTACTTGTGGTAAAAAATTTCAATTTCAAGGGAGCCTATCAAATCACAGGAGAGTCCATACAGAGGATAAACCATTTGAATGTGCTACCTGTGGGAAAAGATTTTCAAATAAAAGGCATCTTATACAGCACGTCAGCCTCCATGAAGTCACTGGCACTGAACGGAAATAGAGATTGCTCAGAAGATGCATTGTTTCTTCCACAAAGAGGTGAAGCCATTTGGTTGCAGTTCTTGTGCGAAAACTGCCGGAGAATTTTGTGTTGCATATGAAATCCCATAAAGAGGGAAAATATTGGGTTATAATGATTATGAGAATCGTTTTTCTCCAATGTGACAATCTTGAGAAGCATAAGGGAGTCCACACTGAAGTTAAAGCTATGGTCAACGATTTGAAAGAGGATGAGAAAATTTTGAAAAAAGCACCCTCCCTCATCACAAAATAGTGAAAATGAAATTCACATGTAAAATATTTAAGTTCTGATATTGTTTCTATACAACGGGCTTGTACTACCTCAAATACTTGTTACATTACATTATACCGTTACTGTATACATTAAATGTGTGAGTGAGGCTACAGAGTTGTTGATTCAACTGAGCGGCTCATCACAATAGAGTGAATGAATTACATATGTAAAATATTTTTGTTAAAGTTTGTGTTATCTTGAAATTGTTTGTATTAAACAGCTTGTTCATGAAATCAAACACGTTACATGTCTGCAAGTATGTGGAAACCCATGTGTTGATGGAAGCAGAAAGTTGTTGGTTAAGTTTAAATGTGGCGGCTTCCTACAACATAATAAAAAAAACAGAACAGCATGTGTTAAATTTTTATTGTTTGGATTTAAATGTGTAACAAATTCTGTAAAATTGCTTTCTGGTATAATTGTATATTGGTGTAAACATCATTTCAACATTTATTTCTGAATACATTCAGAGGTCATTTATTTTAAACTAGAACAATTTTTTCTCTGAAGTTTTGGGTTAATGTTAAAAACTGGTTGAGGACAAAAAAATTACATTTTACTATAAGGAGGAGAGGAGAGAATTGAAAGCAGTCATGGAAGAAAACTGCTGCAAAAAGGTCAGAAAATATTAGTAAACATGATATCTGAGGGAAACGGGACTAATGTTTGTTTGTTTTCCGGGGTGTTTTGGTTGTTTGTTTCCTGCTAAATACCGTACTCCAGTCCGGTAGGTGGCGGCCAATGCCAGCCGCCAATCAAAATCAAAAGAAGAAAAGTTGCGGTTTCTACTCGGAAGATATTTGTGCACGTACCAAACCGGAAGTCAGTCGCGGTTGCGGAAACAACTGAGCCATCGGGCGGGAGAGCAACAGAGAGTTTGAGCAAAATGTCTGAGGTTGAGTTTCTGAGAGGATTTGTTACCGAGAGACTCACCGCCGTCTCCCGTGAAATCTTAGCGGCCGTGGACAAAGTTGTAGCCGGGTACGAGGCGGAGGCTTCGGGCTTCAGACAGGAGATCGAGCGGCAGAGGAAGCAGCTGGATGTTCTCCTGCAGCCTCGAGTCGTTCTCAACAAAACCGGTTAGTGATCAGTTTTAAACCCATGAACATCAAAATCGTTGTGGGAACCTCAGTTTGACCTCAGTTTGTTTTGATATCAGCCTACATGATACATACTCGGTTTTTCTGTGTCCACCGTTCTCCTTCACCACGTTAAGCTTGATTTATTTAGCTCTTTTGTTTGAAACGGGAAAAAGTTGCAAATAAGATCTTGCTGTTATCTAAAAAAAAAAAAAAGGTGAGGGGGGTTAGTAACACAGTGGGCAAGTGACTGGACTTGCAGATGTGCGAAAAGAATTTCTAAATCCATGAAAGTCGTATTTTGGTTAGCATTATGTCACACATTATAATGTGTGATTATTTCACTCATTAGACGTGTAATAAGCAGGATAATGTAGAATTAGTCGGTTGTTATGGAGAAACAAACATTTTCAGGCTAGTTATGAGTGACAGTGTGAAGACACTGTTCATGATATGTGTGTCTGATTTTCATTCACTAACTATTTATTTATAACTAATTTGGTCAGTTTCAAGTTATTTTAGCAACAATTGTGGGTTTTTCTTTCTTCAACAGAAGGGTACCAACAATTTTGTGTGTACGAGTAACTGTATGAAGACACTGTTGTTCATGATGTGCATGTCATTGTTTCTGCAGGTGATCAGCACCTGTTGACGATTAAAGTAGAGGATCCTGCTGAGTTAACCACTAGTCTGGATCAGGAGAACCCAGAGAGTCGACATATTGAAGAAGAAAAGGAAGAACTATCGACTACTCCCGAGTTCCCTATCACTCCTGTTCATGTGAGGAGTGAAGATGAGGAAGAGAAACCTCAGTCCCTACAACCTCATCAAAGACAAACTGAGGCAGAGCCTCCATCCAGCAGCTCAGCTGGACAGATAGAGGTAAAGATGGAGGCTGATGGAGACAACTGTGGAGGATCTGAACCAGCCAGGAACTCGGATCAACATGAAAATCTTAAATTAGACACAGATGATGAAGTCTCAGAGTTGTTCTCTGAAGCTGAAGACAGTATTGATAACTGGAAAGAAACCAGAGCATCTGTGTCCGGTTTGAACAGTGAAGCTGCTCCTGTAAGTGATGAAGAATGTAGCAGTGGTAAGAAGTCTCATTGCTGCTCAGTGTGTGGGAAAACTTTTAACTATCCATCAGGTTTGAAGAGACACATGACAATCCATACAGGGGGGAAATCATTTGAATGTGCTACTTGTGGTAGAACATTTCTATTTGAAGGGAAACTAAAATATCACATGAGAAGCCATACAGAGGTGCAACCATTTCACTGTTCTACCTGTGGTAAAAATTTTCTGCATGAAAGGGCCCTTAGAGAACATGTGAGACTCCATGGAGAGGAGGAACTATTCTACTGTGCTACCTGTGGTAAAACATTTACGTATAAAAGGGGCCTTACAAAACACATGAGAAGCCATAGAGAGGAGAAACCATTTGGCTGTGCTATATGTGGTAACAAATTTAGATACAAAAAGAGTCTTAGGGAACATATAAGACTCCATAAAGAGGAGAAACAATTTGACTGTGCTACCTGTGGTAAAAAATTTATGTATGAAAGGGGCCTTAAAGAACATATGAGACTCCATACAGAGGAGAAAGTACTCTTCTGTGTCACTTGTGGCAAAAAATTTCTATATGAAGGGAAACTAAAAATCCACATGAGAATACATTCAGAGGAGAAACAATTTGACTGTGCTACTTGTGGTAAAAAATTTAGGTATAAAGATGGTCTTAAAGACCACATTAGACTCCATGCAGGGGAGAAACCATTTGACTGTGCTACCTGTGGGAAAAGATTTTCATATAAAAGGGGTCTTACAAAACATATGAGACTCCATACAGAGGAGAAACTACTCTCCTGATTTTCATATACAGTAAAAGGGGTCTTTTATACCACGTCAGACTTCATACAGCCACTGGCTGTGCTACCTTTGGGGAAAAGAAATAGACATGAAACCACTCCTAAAGACTATACAAAATTCCACACATAGGAGAAAACATTTGTGTTATTTGTGGACAAAGGTTTGCGCAGAAGATGCATTGTTTCTTCCACAAAAAAAGTGAAGCCATACAGTTGGAATTTATGTAGCCAGAAAGAGGAAACATATAAACTCAGGAATATCACTGAAAGCAGCAGCATTGTGTGAGGCTGGATGTATTGAACTGTAACGGCAAATCACAAAATACTGAAAATGAATTTCACATGTAAAATATTTAAGTTCTGAAATTATTTCTTGTACTACCTGAAATACGTCATACTTACATTCTTAAAGTTTGTATTATTTTGAAATTGTTTGTATGAAACGGCTTGTTCATGAAATCGAACACGTTACATGTCTGTAAGTACATGGAAACCCATGTGTTGATGGAAGCAGAAAGTTATTGGTTAAACTTAAATGTGAATTGTGAATGTGGCTTACTACAACATAATAAAAAAAAAGAACAGCACAAACCACTATTGTCTGTTTACCAAATAAAAATAAAAGCTCCAAATCATCACTGAGTTTATTAACATCCATTATAGTCTCCAGTGATATCAGAGTTTGTATGAAACAGTTGTGATACAAGTGTATGCGATGATTAGCCTACCTGTGAAAGATCTTCAAATTGAGTTGAGTTGAAAGAATTGGTAAATTTTTGTGTATTTGTCATTAAATGTGTCATGTAATCTCATATGGGATGGGCCACAGTGGTGGCATGAGTCATGACACCAAAATAAAAATTAATTCAGTCATAATTATAACTTAAATAGGAAGACGATAATTATCCTTATTGACTTAACTGAGACATGTTGTGTTCAAGACTTTTTAATCCTGACTATTTATCCTGAGAAGAACTTTGGCGATATCTACAGGCAGCGACGATCACTTATAAATTGTATTCCAGCTGCCAATCAAAATCAGAAGAAGAAGAAGAAAACTTGCAACCAACATGAGACAGTACAGCATGTTCTGGTGGAGTGTAGGGAGTATGAGAGGAGAGGAGAGAGTTGAAACCAGTCCTGCAAAGGGAGAAACGCTCCAGTCCAGTAGGTGGCGACAATGCACCTGCAATCAAAAGAAAGAAAATGTGTGGCATTTCTCATCGGATGATATTTGTGCACGTACCAAAACCGGAAAAGAATCCTTGCTAAGGAAACGATAGGGAGGCTTTCGGCGGAGCAACCGTTTCAGTAAAATGTCTGGGGTCGAGGATCTGAGAGGATTTGTTACCGAGAGACTCACCGCCGTCTCCCATGAAATCTTAGCGGCAGTGGACAGAGTCCTAGCCGGGTACGAGGCGGAGGCTTCGGGCTTCAGACAGGAGATCGAGCGGCAGAGGAACCAGCTGGATGTGCTCCTTCACAACAAAACCGGTTAGTGATTCAGTTTTAGATCCATGAATCTCAAAGTCCCGGTTGTAAAAAGAAATAAAAGGTGGGGTATTTTGTATTAGGCTGCATTTATCTTTTAATTCAAGATGTTTATGTTGAGGCGACTAAATCTTTGTTGTTAGCGACTAGCAAGTTAACAATTGATCTTATTTATTTGTTATTCATTAGAAAAAGTCTGTATTTTGGAGTTGGAACAAATCTACAGATAAATGGTTATTTTCCCTGCTCTGTGGTTAAGGTTAAAGCTGAATTTACAGTGATGGGTGCCTGTTCAGATATTGAATTGTATCTTCATCACACACAGTCTGAAAGTTTAGAGGTTTGAAGGACATATAATATTGGACTTTTGTAGATATGTGTCTAATTAATGATTTAACCACCAGTGATGTCATAACAGGACCTGTTGGACCCACTTAACAAGTTCTACTGGAGAGCAACAATAGTTTTGATAGGACTTGTAATTGTTTTTCTCATTCTTAAATTGTTAAAATAGTATATATGAGGGACTTGCTAGTTACAGAAAAATGACAGAATATACTTAAGAGTTCTAAAGAAGGAATAAACACTGATACATATTTCTAATAATACAATGAAATGGGTTTTAAACGAAGATGCTGTTGTTCATAATATGTGTTTTACAGTTCCTGCAAGTGATCAGCTACTGTCGATGATTGAGGCAGAGGATCCTCCTGAGTTGACCGCTAGTCTGGATCAGGAGAACCCAGAGAGTCTACATATTAAAGAAGAAGAGGAAGAACTATTGACCACTCCAGAGTTCCCCCTCAGTTCTGTTCATGTGAAGAGTGAGGATGAGGAGGAGAAACCTCAGTTCCTACAACCTCATCAAAGACAAACTGAGGCAGAGCCTCCATCCAGCAGCTCAGCTGAACAGATAGAGGTAAAGATAGAGGCTGATGGAGACGACTGTGGAGGATCAGAACCAGCCAGGAACTCGGATCATCCTGAAGATCTTCAACCAGACACAGGCGATGAGGTCTCAGAGTCGTGCTCTGAAGCTGAAGACACTGATGATGACTGGAGAGAAACCAGAGCATCTGAGTGCGGTTTGAACAGTGAAGCTGCTCCTGTAAGTGATGAAGAATGTAAGACTGGTAAGAAGTCTCATCGCTGCTCAGAGTGTGGGAAAACATTTAGCACAAACATGGTTTTGAAGACACACATGGCAGTCCATACAGGAGAGAAACCATTTGACTGTGCTACCTGTGGGGAAAAGTTCACATATAAAGGTAACCTAAAAGTCCATATGAGAATCCATACAGGAGACAAACCATTTGACTGTGCTACCTGCGGTAAAAAGTTTAGACGTAAAGGGAATCTAAAAGTCCATATGAGAATCCATACAGGAGACAAACCATTTGACTGTGCTACGTGTGGTAAAAAGTTTAGATGTAAAGGGCATCTCATAGAACATGCAAGACTCCATACAGGAGAGAAGCCATTTGACTGTGCTACCTGTGGTAAAAAATTTACATTTAAATGGAACCTAACAGTCCATATGAGAATCCATACAGGGGACAAACCATTTGACTGTGCTACCTGTGGTAAAAAATTTGGAAATAAAAGGGGTCTTAGAGACCATATGATACTCCATACAGGGGAGAAACCGTTTGACTGTGCTATCTGTGGTAAAAAATTTGGACGTAAAAAGAGTCTTGGAAACCATACAAGACTCCATACAGATGAGAAAACATTTGGTTGTGCTATTTGTGGACAAAGATTTGCTCTACAGACGCATCGTTTTGTGCACACAAGTGTCCATTCAAAAGTGAAGCCATTTGGTTGCAGTGTTTGTGGGAAAACCTTCATGGACCAGGGGGATTTTGGGTTGCACATGAAATCCCATAAAGGAGGGAAAATATTTGGTTGTAATGATTGTGAGGGAATATTTTTCCGACGTGCTGCTCTTAAGACCCACGTGAAAGTTCATACGAGATAAAGCATTTGATGAAGCTACTTGTGGGGAAAAGTTTAAGGTATGAGGGAATTTAGTGTTGCACATGAAATCCTATTAACGTGATGATCTTGCACTAGAAAGTCCACACAGTAGTGAAACTGTTTGTAATGTGTGTGGGAGTACAAAACACATGAAATCCCATTAAGGAGAGAAATTATTTGTATGCACTCTCTGTAAGAAAATATTTGTTCAAAAGAAATAAAAAGAAGACACGTGCACAAATCCATATAGAAAAGAAACCATACTGTTTCAGTTTTTGTAGCCTGAAAATCTCTGATATTTCTGGCAAGAGAAGACATATGAGTGTATGTAAACTCAAAAATGTTACTGAAGGCAGCAGCAGTGTGTGAGGCTGCAGTCATTTCACTCATGTTCTACCCACCTTCATGTCGACTAAGGGTTGGGAGAAGTTTCAGACTCATCCGTGAATTCTCAGAGTTACAGGGTCGTCCGTGCAGCACTACATGTCCATATGACGGTATTGAATGGGGTTCACTTTTCTTCGTCAAAAAACGCACACCAAAAAACATCCAAATACCTCCATGCTGCTCATCTGTAGTGTCCCTCTTGTATTGAAGCCAAGACATGAAAAATTAAACATGTCTATATTTTAAGCTTGTTTGCAGCAGAGGCTCCCAGTGTCTCAGTCGGAAATCGATTTGCACCGACACCGGCAGTCCAAACAAGCTTAAAATATAGACTTATTGGGGTGGTGCGTAGCGCCTGGTGTGGAGGCTGAAGTCGTCGGCGCAGGCGTCCCCGGTTCTGGAGGACTGTGAAACTTCTCCCAACCCTTAGTCGACATGAGTGTGAGTAGATAATGATTAAACATTTAATTTTGGGTGAACTATCACTTTAAAGTATGTATGAATCTGAAATTGTTTGTATGAAACAGCTTGTTCATGAAATGAATGCTACAAATACATGTTAAAGTCTGTAGTACATGGAAACACATGTATTGAAGGCTGCAGAGTTGTTGGTTGAGCTGAACTGTGAGAGTTTACTACAACATAATAGAAAATAACTCTATGTTTTATTGTTTGTATAAAAGTGTAAAGAATTCTGTAAAATCTCTTGCTGATGAGATGGTGACATCATGTTTTCTTTCTTTGGTTCTGATTACATTCAGTGGTTGGGGATCAAAATTTACGTTTTAGTAATTGTCCCTTTGCTTTTGAATCATCCACTGTAAATAAATTTAAATCTAAAAATCTAAAAAAAAGAAAGAATTATCACAGAGTTTATTAACATCCATTATAGTCTCCATGCCAGACTTTGTATGAAACTGTTGTTATTTATGTGATGATTATCTGTAATGTGATTAAACAGCTTCTTCTGAGTTGAGTTGGAAGAATAATTGACTTAAACTTAAAGGTGCATTATCGCAAATACAGCAGTAATGGCATAAAATAAGCTGAAATATGCAAAAGATGGGTCGGAGCCATAATTAAATTTACCAAAAAAAAAAAGCCACCAGTGTAGTTCCCGTGGGGCAAATGCAGAATCTGTTTTTTTGTCCAAGCCGGCCCGGCGCTTGCTGCTCTCAATTGCAACCAACTTCCGAATCGGAAAAATGCAGTAGTAAATAGTAACGTAGTAGTGCTAGGCTGCTAGCAGTCACTGAATCGCTCAGTAGAACACTTCTCTCCACGCCCGGTGTCTTTCTTCAGTTGTCGTCTCGCAAACATGATTTTAACAGTACATTAATGCGAGCCACTCTGTAGTTTTGGAAATCAGAGAGGCTGCTTCTCTCCAGATCATGTGCATGCGTCTGTGTGTGCGTTACCGCGGTGCTCCCCCGGATATTTCTGTAGCTGTAGCTTTACATGATCCGGTCTGAGACATGAAACTCATGGACTGAGGAGCCGTCCACTGCGTCTGCATTGGAGGAGGAAGTTGTAGCTGTTGTTAACGTAGAGCTGCTGCCTCGACTAGGGAGTTTTTTTTTCTCTATCCTTTCCCCAATCGCACGGTGAGGAGGAGGAGGAGGAGGGGGGCTGCATGTTTTTTCTCCTCATGTCCCACACTACAGAACTTAACACCAAACAAGGCTGCTCTCTCTGTGACTGCAGTTGTTTATATGTGATGCTCCATCTAGTGGCCGCGGATTTTGCGGTAAAGCTCCTTTAAATAGCAAGGCAATAATTATCCTCATTAACTTCGAGACATGTTGTATTTAAAGGGACAACAAGGAGTTTTGTGGTTTTGTTTGGTGGTTTTAAAAATGGAGAAAAAAAAGTGAAATTGTCCCGAAAAAAATTAAAGTAGTCTATATTTCAACAGCGGAAGCTCCTTGTCAAATTTGACAAACCGGGAAGAGGAGCTTCGAGAAGATTCAGTGTAAGTGTATCATAAATACAGTATGGAAAGGTCATTTAAATCTAACTGATGTCACTGTTAGTCTGTCAGAGGTCACAGGAGCTCGTTAACATTGCTGTACTCAATGAGTGGAGTGAAAACTGTGAGTTATCAGCTCCAAATAATAGTAATTATTGACAAACAGACAAGCAGAACACACTGTCGAAAGGTGTTTTTTTGTTGTGTTTTCTTTTCACAGTGGAAGGGTGTGAAGAGCTTCACCTGGTTTGTGTGAGGTCAGTGTGACCTGCAGATTTACATCAGACTGAAGATTTGAATGTATCGATGTCTCTTCCCCTTATAACAAAGGCGCTCAGATGGACAGATGGACGTGTCGCAGTCATGTTTCCAATGAAGCTGCGTGTGCGTGTGCGTGTGCAGGTGCGTGTAGGGGGGGTGAGTCGGTGTGGAGCAAGATAAAACAACAAGGTGATCAGGCTGCTCAGCACTGACTGACAGAGGTACCTCACACCTCTGAACCTAACTTCATCTTTTTCTTTTCAGACTAATCTGTCTTTTAGTTTAAGGTCTTTTACTTTTAAAGGTACATTTTCATTCCTATAAGTCTGCTTTTACTTTCACATCATTGAGATACTTTGGTTCTCTGATGTTGTCTCTGTTTGACAGTTTGGTAATTAATCATGGACAGGACAGGACTCGTCCTCCTGCTGCTGTCAGGTTTGTGGTTTTTTGTGCGTGTGTGTTTTTTTTTTAGAACTTTGTTAACACTTTACAATTACCATAGTTTATAAATTGTAAATAGATAGTTTACTAATGTTTAATCATCATTTATAAACAGCATATAGGCCAATATCATTTATTAATGTTTAACCATCATTCATAATTGGCAAATAGTTTATTTAGTATGTAAGTTAAAAGTTCATTTACCATTAACAAGCAATTAAATTATGATTAATAATGTTTATTCATTATTATTGGACTATGAATGAGTTAAAATAAAAATAAAGTAAATAAATAATAAAATTAATGGATAAATTAAAAGGGGAGAGAAGGAGGGGGGGAAATAAAATTAAATAGTGAAATGATTAAATAGATAAACAAAATAAGACACATACACATCAAACACATAATTAAAGTAAAGAGGTATATTAATGTATAAAATATAATAAAACAGGGCAAGTTTAATAATTGTATTATTAATATTATTTGTTTTTGCTTGTTGATATACGTAATATAATTACATATAATATTATGAATTGTTATCATAATTATTACTAATTTTCACCATTCACATCACACATACACTCGACACTAAATCTCCAACATTTATACATTTACCCACCCTATACCTATCTTCTTTGTTTTTTTTGTTGTTGTTTTTTTCTCCTCATTTCCTCATCTGAATGATGGAACGGCGTTGGGCTGGACCCTAAGGGCGGGGAGGAACTTGAGGGTGGGGGGGCTGGCGGCGGGTCTGGTTTGGGACAGTTTTAAAAGGGGGTAACCAGACAAAATTAAACCACATAATTAATTTTAATTGAACCTGGCCGGTCCTGTCCTTGGTCCACCCCGGGAAGTCTCGAGGTCCATCCTCTCTCCTGCTTTCTTTTTCTCTCTCTCCGCTTATTTACTTTACAGACATCTATTCAATACGGATATTTGTTTCTTTCTATTCTTTTTCTACTTTTTCATTTTTTATTTATTTATTTATTTTACTACTTACTGAATTATTTATTGATTATTGCTCTGCTTTTATGTACACACACACACACACACACACACACACACACACACACACACACACACACACACACACACACACACACACACACACACACACACACACACACACACACACACACACGTGAATTTTAAACAAAACATCTTTGTTCATTTGTTATTCAAATTCTGCTGTAATTATAATCTTTGTTTTGTTTTGTTTTGTTTGTTTCCTTGTTGGTCACCACTGCATAAAACTATACTTATACTTTTTTTGTTTCCTGCTCTATGTTTTTTCTCACCTGTATTGCACTATGTAAATAAATAAAGGAAAAAATAAAACAAAACAAAACAGGTGTTGTGCTCTAGCACAACTATATGGGAATTTAGTTGGGCGTGTCAAACCTCAACACAGGGTAAGTAAATATCGGCAGACCAAAATTTACATAACAATGATATTACAATAGTAACAGCACAGACTGTGACAGGTAGAAGAGCAGGAAGTGTCCATTAGAGCTGCAGACTAGCCGTTATTCGCTCCATCATACATACATTTTTCAGTCTGAATCCTTTGACCTGTAGTGGTTTTACCTCTCTCCTGTTCACAGTAATCATTTTCTTCACGACTAGTAAGAGAATCCTCAGTGCATATCGTTGGTCTGTGTATTATATATATCTTTGGGTATGACTCCCAATCTCCAAAATAGTATCGATTTCCTCTTTAATATCGTCCCAGAATCATTGCAGTACTGGAGTACTTGGTCCATATTGCCTCTTGCTATATGTTTGTGTTTTAACATCACCTTCATACAGGTGTTTACAGGTGTTTCCTTATCCAGAATCCATTGCTCCACAGTCTGGTCTCTGTGTTCTCTCAGGTTTTGTGTCATTGTGTCGACCTTGGCCTGAATTTATCAGCAGAGAGTTTCATGTCGACAGTTTCGGTGCCACGTGGACTGAAGCCCAGACGTACTGCAGGCAACACTACACTGACCTCGCCACCATCGATGACTCAGCCAGCAACGATGAGGTCAACAAGATGGTCGCGAGAGGGAGCACCTGGACTGGATTCCATCAAGTCCCCTGGAAATGGTCTGATAGTGGACAGGAGGCTGTAGTGGACTCTGGGTGGTACCATAGCTCAGACACAGGGTCCTGCACGAGCATATCCCGGACTGGAAACTGGTCTTTGGAGGACTGTAACACCCTGCATTCCTTCTCCTGCTACAGCTGTGAGTTTATTTTCTTTTCTTTTTTTTCAATTCTCTTTTTATTTTTGATTGATTTTCCATGGTTCACATATTCATTCACATAACAATTCACCATTTTCATCCATTCAAAGGTAAATTATAACTGATCACACAGCAATACACCTTTCGACTCCACAAACAAGACAGATAAGGGTAATAATTCTGACTGTGGAAGTGACAGGAACTAGTCTGATTGGTGGAGGAGCCTCTGGTTCTGTTAGTTTGAAGACTGACAGTGATGTGTCCTTGTCCCTCTCAGCTGCAGTGGACCATCACATCCTGCATCTTCAGCCTATGAACTTTTATGATGCTCAGAGTTACTGCCGCAACATATACTCAGACCTGAGCACCATTAAGAGTCAGAATGACACGGATGAGATCTCTGATTTGCTGCAGAGCGATCCAACCACCAGCGTGGCCTGGATAGGTCTGCAGCGATACGCCTGGACGTGGTCGGACGGCAGCAACAGCTACTTCTGGCACTTTATGGAGGGGAGGCAGACTGCTGGGACAGACCACTGTGGGTCCATTGAGTCATATTCGTATCCATATCGGTGGGGCAGTTTTCCGTGCACAGAGAAACGACACTTCGTCTGTCATAGAGGTGAGTCCTCTGTCGATGCTCTGGCCTGCAGACTCACCTGTCTCACCTGTGCTCATCAGGGTCTTTGTCTGCAGATGTGCGACAGTCTGTGCTGAGGTCAGTGAAGATTCGGGTGGAAGGAGGATCTGCAGACCTGAACGACACGGAGCTGCAGCAGTCCATCCTGCGTCAGGTCAGAAGAAGAGGGTGTGTGTGTCTGTCTGAGTGTGTGTGAGGGTCAGTAATACCCCTGAGCTCCAATATCACAATAAAAGCCCCTGAAAAAAAGCATAATAGGTCCCCTTTAATTATCTGCTGTCAATAATCAAACACAGTGATTGGTAATGAGCCGATGTCCCTTGGTGTTTCAGCTGCAGCAGAAGCTGAAGGACCAGGGGATAACGAGGGACATGAAGCTGTGGTGGAAGAGGCAGCCGGACGGGGAGGTGTTCCACAGAGAGGAGGAGGACAGAGGTTACTGTGAGGCTGGAGACGCCTGTGAGACCGATTAAATTGGACGCTAGATTGATCCATAGTTCACTGATTTTAATTAGCTGATCAATCTATGGTTTGATTTTCCACCTGACAAGTTTAACTAAAGATTTGTGATTTCAACTTGTTCATATATATTTAGACATTTGGCTTTATTTTTTTGTTTATGCATGTTTCTGTTGTTGAAATGTTATTTGAATCACTCTTTAACGTATATATTTGGAATTAAATTTAATTACACTTACAGTAGTGGGTACTAGTTTCAAATGGACGTTTCACTCACAGAAAGCGTGATTCATGTGCTGTGTGAAATTGACTCCTTGTCCCTGATTGTTTTGAATCTGTATGTGACTCCTTTAACACGACTAGTTAATGGGTCAACACGCCCAAATCACAAGTTTTCAGATAAGTCTTCTCTTTTTGATTTCCTTTTAACCAAATCCCCCCATAAATATTCAGATGTAGGAACCTGATGTAGGAACCTTGTTCTAAAAATGTTGTTTCTTTGACTCTTCAATAAATGATTCTGCATGCATAAACCTGAAGATGCCTGCAAAGCTCAGAAGTGGTAAAAAAAGGTGATGTCTGGGGGCACCCCCCCCCCTCAGAAAAAAATAGTGATTTTAACACATAAATGAAGCATTATGGTGTCCTCTGAGAGGAACGTGAAGGTAACATTTGTTTCAGATAAAAAACAAAAAACATTGAGTAGGCCTACTGACTAAGATTTTGACCCTTTTTGTAACGATCCTGCCCTCACATCTCTCTGATCTTGATCTTTGTATATGTTTTTTTTTTTTTTTTAAATTTATGATGGTCATCTATGGGTATTTTTTAACTATTGGTGGTTGTTCTGATCTTTAACAAGAGTAGACAGAACAGAGGCACCTCTTTATTATAGTAAATAGCTGTGTCCTTACCGTGTAATGCTACGACTCTGCCTGCTTATTTTGTACTCTACATATATATATATATATATATATAATATTTAAAATTCTAACCTTGTACTTTTCACTGTTCTCCATTTCTTTTTCTCCTCACATTAACAAGTCAGTGATGTAGTTTCTATATGTCTCTGTTGTAGCCTTCTTGTTTCAGTATGTTTGTTATGTGAAATTCTTTACTATATTTCATTTCATATTTCAGAGTTCACTTATTTGTCATTAACTCATGCAAAGGTGTAGTAAACAACATGCTGGTTCTAAGAATAAAAAATAATAAAACTCTGAGCCCTGAGAGGAGATCAAGCCCCATGTTCACAATATGACTCATCTCTAGCGAGCTGACTGGCAGGACAGAAAACCAACATGTCTGTGCTCTGTGAACCACTCCCACGTCCTGTGTGACGTCACATGAACGTCTCGAGACGGTGTGAGAACGGAGACGACACTATGCTGGAACTCTTCAAGAGTGCAGGAGTGTCAGAGAGGTATGTGAACAGTTTGTTTTTTCATAGTAAATATATTATCACTATTTGTATGTATGAAGAACAAAGTTTGTCTGATTGAAAATTTGCCAAGGGAAGAGAAACTACACTGATGTTACAAGGTTGGAAGACAGAGAGCCTCCATTCTCACTCCCACAAGTTACAAGACATGTAGTTAACAATCACAATTATCCAGAGCTTTTTAATTAAGGTAAAAATGTAGCAGAGTCATGGGAGAAATCCTGCTTATTTACTCTTTAAGTGGATATTATATCATCTACATGTTTGAGTCTGATATTTTTTTAATTTCGAGTTCAATCACCAACTGAATCTTCATTTGAAACGAGAAGCAAAGCCGTGACTTTTTTTTTTACTTTATGTTTTTATTCATATTTTGTCACTAGAGTTTGCTAATGTTAGAAATTATGTGAAACAACATTTCACAAATTCAAGGAGTGGGGGGTGAAACTCTTATGGTGGAAGTTTATACACTCTGTTGCCCATGAAGTTGGAATCATTTTGTTTTCAGACACATTTAATTCCTCTTTTTATTGCTATTATAAAGGTTAATTGTAGTTTAAAGAGGAACTATGCATGTATACAATAAATTCAAAGACCCCTCTCCTCCACCCGCTCTCCATATTGTTACTTTTTTTTTTTTTTTTTTTTTTTAAATCTTATTCAACTTACCAACCTTATCATCTTTGTCTTTGCTCATAATAGTGTTTTTGGCCTATTCTGTGATTTGGTCTACTTATTTCTATGATTACTCCTTTTTTCTTCTTTCTTTTGTTATTATTTATTCCCCCAAGCGCGCGCATTCTCACACATATAGCCTACACACACACATGCACAAAAAAACACATCTTGTTTTATCTGTAAATAAAAAAAAGAGGAACTCTGCAAGTTTTTTTTAATTTTTAATTTTTAACCTTAACTACGCTATTTTTCCACTTAATTAAACAGCTTCGGGGTAATTGTGATGGTTAAATCAATTAGAATGGGAGAATAGTTCCCCCTTAATTTTCACAGTGGTGTGTTTGGAAGAGATAGATTGATAGAGTTTTGAGAAAATATACACTTTATCTATAAAGAATAAATCAAATTTATTTCATGAGAAGAGGTAAAAAAAAAAAATCTATTACCATTTTGGTAACACTTTACAATAAGTGTAATAATTAATAATTAACGTTAGTACATTATTACGCATTAATATATAAAGTTATGTGTTTTTATTTATTAACTAACTTTGAGTAGTAAACATTAATTAACTGCTTACTAACAGGCTACATTAATTAATGTGTTTCCTAATCATAAATAATACACAATAATGATTAATTAATGCTTGATATGTACTAACTAACATTAATTAAGGGACCCTTATTTTAAAGTGTTACATTTGCATACGTCCTATATTTCAGCTTTCCCCCCTTTTTTTTTCATATTCCCTTTGCTTGCTGTTCTACTTGCCTCTTAATTGCCCATAAAGTTATATGAATTGAATAAACTGTATTTCTTTGCTTTTGTTGTCATGTATCTTGGATCTGAATCAGTGCAGTCATCTCAGCGTGCCCTCCCAGTGTGGAAGACAAAGGATAAATAAACAGAGCAGCCGGTCATGATCATTTAGCCTAAAACAAGCTGGCTGTTTTTCATTTGATCCACAGATTAACTCAGGTCTTTTTGAAAAAAGTGACATTCATGTCAAGTTGCTCCTGGTGATGTGATTTTCACTACACAACACAGAACAATAGTTTTATGTTTTTTTTGTGGACCCAGTTAAAATGCCAATATAGTCACAAAGACTGGAGGAATGTGTCCGTCTGGTTTTTGGGTGATATTTTTTCCCTCACAAGTCACTTATCTCATGAATAGGCTGGGAAGACTATTGCCAGTGTTTCCCATAGCGGTTGCCATAAGCAACCAAGGCCATACAGGACTGAGGGAGTCAACAGTTTGTCCTCCCTTGCAAAAGATAACTTGGAATAATACCTGTTGGAATCAGTTATCTGCCCTATTTTTTTTTTTTAATCTCTGAGGAACATGCCAAGGCCACGGTTCCTCTATGGTGACTTCAATCTCACTCTCTGGCTGCTTACAGCTGTAGAGTTGGATGACTTTGCATTTCTTATAGCTGGTGTGAATCTTTATTTTTATTCACTATAGCCAATTGGATGTTAACGCATCTCCCTTTTACTCTCGGTCCACCTTTCTAGTATAAGAATCTGAGCTTTACCCTTTGACCCTCAGAACTGAGGTGATCATCATATACACAATCCCAAAACTCCAAAACGCTTTTGTTGTGACCTGCACAACCACCACGCTGTGAGATAATAACAGAACGTTACGAAACAGAGCCATTTTCGAGGTAAATACAGGGTAAATGCGGAGACTGCTTGCTGAAAAACTGCCCCTGAACGCAAAGCGCATCAGCGGTTTTGCATGAATTTACCTCTGAAACAACTCTGTCTCGTAACGTTCCGTTATTATCTCATAGCGTGGTGAATGTGCAGCTCACAACGTGTCCATGACAGCGTTTTTGAGTTGTTGGGTTGTATATTTGATGAGTTTGATGAGGGAAACCAAGAAATTCCCTTAGCCTCCATAGCATCGCCCTGAGTAGCCTGCTGCTCTGCTCTGCTGTTCTAATTATAGCTTGCACCGACAATTAAAGGTAACGAACCTACTGCTATGACTATAGCAATTACGGCAATAGGCCAATTTGCCAAAATGTTGAACTATCCCTTTAATGCATAACAGATTGGTTAAACATATAGGTCTGAGTTACGGGAGGGTCTGCACAGCAGTATTTGTCCATATAACTGCTGACAAAACAAAACATTATTGAGGATCAATAGCACATCACAAAAAATAGATAATATATTAATACAGTTAAACAAACAGAGCAAGGTTAATAGCTCGCCTCTGAAAGATCCAGGCTGTTTGCTGTAAAATAAGCACACAACCCCTACATATTGTGGTGCTGAATGATTCCTTTAATTCACAATTTATAATGTGTGTTGTTGCAGTGTCAAGTCTGCAGTGATACGGCAGCCACCATGAGCCACGTCATTTGGGTCGAGGATAACTTGGATGTGCCAGTTGGAGTTTATTATCTGGGCCCCACAGCGCCAAATGACGATGGTCAGTATGTCATGTTCCACGGCACCACCAGGAGAAATGCTCAGCGGATCTGGAACTCAGGTTTCCTCCAGTCTGCAGACGGGATGCTCGGCCGTGGAATCTACCTCAGCAGAGACTTGAAGAAAGCCAGCTGCTATCCTGTTAGGTGCCCCGAGTGGGACAGGGCCGTCATCAGGGTTGCGGTCGATGGGGGGAAAGTGATTTACATTGAGAAACAAGGCCACCCATTTCAGAAGACCTGGCATGACTATGGATACGACACCGCCTGGGTGCCACCCAATTGTGGCTTTGTGAGGAATGAGCGTGAGTTTGCTTGTGTCTGGGATCCCAACAGAATTCAGATCCTTGACATCATTAAACCACGCCGAGCCAAGTCTCACATGGGCGCATGGGGCTACTCCTGAGTCCTACAAGCTCACACATTTTTTGATGGGGGAGATGTTCTCATGTCTTTTTATATGAAATCTCACATTGTATTTTGTTACTGAATTACCTTAAAAAATAAAAGCATCATGTTAAATCTGTTCATAGTTTTTAATCCTTTCAATACAGTCAGCTATTCAAAGATACAGTCATGGAAAAAATTAAGAGATCACTCCCAAAATGAACAGTGTCTCTAGTTTTACTATTTATAGGTATGTGTTTGAGTGCGATTAAATTATTATTTTTTTTGTTTTATTCTATCAACTACCAACAACATTTCTCCCAAAATTGGAAAAAAAATATTGTCATTTAGAGCTTTTATTGGCTAACGATTAAACTAGTCTAAATAACAGAAATATCAAGTCTTTTCAGACCTTGAATAATGATAATAATGCAAAGAAAACATGTTCATATTTATTCCTAAATAACACAGCAAGAATATTTGAACTCAGGAAGAGTTTATAAATCAGTTTTTGTGGGATAATGTCAATGTTTAATTGCAGCCGTGGTTTTTATAATCTTCCTATAAAACCATATGTGGTTCAGGTGATGACCTCATCAGCGTCTCAAAAAAGAAAAGAATGGCTGTAATGTAGATATGCTTTTAAGAAACCCTTGTGAAAGTGGTCTCTTAATTTTTTCCATGACTGTATATGTTGAAAAGATTTTTAGAAATGCTGGTAGGTGGAAAGTGTTACAGTACATTTCGACAAAAACAGCTAATTATTTCCCTTTGTTACTTGTCTTTATGCTAAGCTAACCACATAGACATCAGTGACATCAGTGGAATATTAAACTGAGCTGCTACAGCCCTGCTACAGCCCACCCTGACAGGGGCATTACTGTAGTTGTTGTGTTTGCACATCAACCACACCATACTTTGATGCTGTTTTCGATAATAACAACCATGGCTTGGTGTGTGTTTGCCATGTTGACTGTTTGCAGCTTCTTGTGAACAGAGCGACACCTGCTGGTCGGGATGTGAAGTTACAAACACAACACAACTAAACATAATAGTATCAATACTGTATAATTAAATAAATTATATTTTCTTCTTTGAAGTCGGACTCTGAGTTTTTGTTTTAACTTGTTTAATGACAACAGAAAATATGAGATAAAATTATTTTATGAAAAACTCTTTATTCATTAAATCAAACTGTTGCAGCCAGATAAATCAGCTAAATGTGTTTAAAACTGACATTTTTTGACATAGTTTTAATCAAATTATTCATCAATGTTAACCTTTTTACATTGCTTATTTATTGCACTGCAATTATTATCATTATGTCTTTCTAAAAAAAACAAAAAATATAATGAACTTAGATTAACTCCTCTTTCACGACACATGAAACAAAGCTTGTTTGGGTCAGGAATGGGTCAATTAACCAGATTTTCAATTCTCCAAAGTATTGCTATTATATTGGCCCTTAAAATCCACTATTGGTCGACCCCTAGTTCATGTGACTCTGACAAGTCTGGGACTTTAAAGGGGTTTACTAAATGTTCCAAAACAAATAAGAAAAAGCATTTAAGACATTTGTGAGACTGTTTCTAAATCAGCTTCAGCTGCGTCGACAGGCAGGGATCCACCTCACACAGAACTCTGATCATATCCGAACAAGCTGCTTCTCCTTTTTTTCGTATGGTGTCGATCACCTTTCGAGCTTTGTCTGCCCTGTTTGCTATCGCAGCAACTGACTCCATTTCACCGTCAGTTACCGCCTCACAGTCCAGGAGTTTGTCCAGCATCTTAAGAAGAACCTGTTCGGTCACTCTCTCAATGAACTCAGTCCGAGCGGACTTCAGCCTGTCTGCTGCTGAGACACTTGGAGTCGGAGCTGAGACACTTGGAGTTGGTTCTCGACCAGGAGCTGGAAGGTGAACAGGAAAGATACATGTGTTCAAAAAACACAAATTTGTGCTCCAGAAACAAATTCGATAACAACACATTTCGCACATTCTGTGTCATAAACGGTAAACTGTTTTCTTGTCTGTAACAACAGCTATTGCACGTCTGTCTGTCCTGGGTGAGCGATCCCTCCTCTGTTGCTCACCCTGAGGTTTCTCAGATTTTTCCCTGTTAAAAGGGTTTTCTATGGAGTTTTTCCTCAGATGTGAGGGTCTAAGGACAGAGGATGTTGCTACGATGTCATGTAAAGCCCTTTGAGACAAACTGTGGGCTATATACAAATAAAATTACCTTGCCTTGTAGGGATGGAAGAAAAACAATCTGTCTCATCCAGTTTGCTTGTCTCAGTTTAGGGTTCTGTAGAAAGTCCTTACAGCAGTAACCCAGAAGTCACCAGTGATCACACGAGGCTGAACAACACAACTGTGAAGTCCACCCAACATCACTTCTGAGCATTTTCAGCTCTAATGATTTTAAGGTGACGAGCTCTGACTCTGGGGCGACAACATGTGACAGAGTCGTTCACAAGTTCCAGACACATCAACAGGAACTTGGAGAAACTGAAGGGTGGGATACTGTATAGCTCAGTGACAAAGAACAGGGGAGACGAGGGGATTGGATGGAGGGTACAAGCCAATGCGAGCTTACCATAGTGTTTGGATAGCATTGGTCAATTTCTATGCAGGCCCACGGCTAAATGGATTTTTTTGGTCCTTTTTGTGATTCATATTGTATCAGACTACAGGACCATAATCGCCGTATAAATTATGTTAATAATTATATCCATAGCTTTAAAGGCAAAAAGCCCCAAAAATATACTTAAAGGAAAAAAAGGTTAAGTTTCTGAGCAACACCTGGAAAACAAGGGCGGTTTCCCACTAGTTTGACTCACTCACTTGTCAACAAGAATAGACCACAGAATAAAAGCAGACAGAAGATGATCTGAGGCCCAATAAGACAGAGACACTACTCATCAGTCAGGTCTACGTCAGGCGGGTGAAGACTTTACCTGGCAGAAGAATCTGACACTCCCACACAGCTGCCTCGGTTTCATCTCGGACCTCGACATCGGCTTCCTCTGCGTGTGAAGGCAGGATGATCTGAAATGTCGGGTGGTAATTTGGTCCATAGTCCAGGTCAAAGTCTTTTTTCTGAAAAGCAGCAGGACCTGCGTCAGTGTCTCCAGGTGAGTGGCAGCAGTTTGAGGAATCATGTTGGCTTTAGTCTGAAACACTCACTTTAGGCTGGACTCTATTGGCGTGTGGACAGTGAACTTTGTAAGTTTTATTTCTGACGAGTGTGCTGTCAGACGTCGTCGTGATGATCTCACAGTTATTGTGCTTCGCCTTCACCTGGAAAACCAGCATTTCATTAAAGGGATAGTTCAACATTTTGAAATTCTTCATTCAGTGAATTCATTACCTTTAATTGTTTGTGTAAGCTCAGGCTAGCTGAAGTCATGAATTTCTTTGTTTCCCTCATCAAACTCATCAAACACACAATCCAACAACTCCAAACGTTCTGGTGGACAAGTTGTGACCTGCACATTCACCACGCTGAGATAATAACACAACGTTACAACACAGAGTTGTTTTAGAGGTAAATTCATGCAAAACCGCTGATGCGTTTGCATTTCAGGGACAGTTTTTCAGCAAGCAGTCTCCGTTTACCCTGTATTTACCTCAAAAATGGCTCAGTTTCGTATCGTTCCGTTATTATCTCATGGCCAATCTGTGTCAGCTCACAACTTTTTTTGAGTTGTTGGGTTGTGTATTTGATGAGTTTGATGAGGGAAACCAAGAAATTCCATTAGCCTCCGCAGCGTAGCCCTGAGCAGCTCACGGCTCTGCTCCACCGTACTAAAAATAGCTTACACCGACAATTAAAGGTAACGAACCTACTGCTATGACTATAGCGATTATGGCAATGGGCCAATCTGCCAAAATGTTGAACTATCCCTTTAAATCTTTGACCTTCATTCTTGAATTCATGTGAATGTTTGTGTACAGCATGAAACAAAGATGTGTTCACGCCATCTGGTCTGTTAGTGATGAATTTGGAAAGTGAAGTAAAGTGAAGCTCTAACACTTCAGTCTGTAGCCTTACCACATCCAGGGGGACGTTCTTAGGCAGCAGATGAACATTAAGGCTTTGCCTCTCCGTCGTGAGGTTTGGTTGGTGGAACAGCAGAATTTGGCTGCGAACTGATTTCAAGTTGTTCAACCACCTCTGTATCCTCTTCTTAACCAGACCAAAGGCAGAAAGATGAGGGACTGAAATAATCACATGAGTGTCTGTGATCTCCAGTGGCTCGATGAAGCTCATTCCATCGTCAGTGATGTGGGCGACAGACAGCAGACCGTCCAAGAGCAGAGCTGTGGAAACTGTTAGGTTAGAATTATTTTAGACACTGATTATTACCTCTGATCTTTACTTCAGCCACTTATGATCACCATTGACATACAGACACATATTTTAGACACTGATTATCACCTCTGATCCTACTTTAGATAGACACTGATGATTTTCTCTACCTCTGATTTATCCTTTATCTAGACATTGATGATTACCTCTGACGTATGATTTAGATATTGACTATTACTTCTGATCCATATGCTGCTTTTACCAATCACACAACACCTCATTGATTAAAGACACATTTGTTGTAGAATAGAAACACATTGAAGGCCGAAGAGATTACACAACACTTAACCCTGATCCATGTGAGCACAGAAGCACCTTCGCAGAGCATGTACTTCTCTTGTATTTCTATAACACTTACCGAACTGTGGAAACCTTAACTGAAAAACATCAATTGAGTTACAGCGTCTTGGGGAGCACAACCAGGGAAGAGTGTGGGGCTAGGTCAGAAGGTCAGGAGTCAGGAATGTTTCCACAAGTTGAGTGTTTTCACCAGTTCATGTATTAACCATCTTAGTTGATTCACTTTATTCGATTAATCAACTTCTTTATTAAAACATATTAAAGGAATATATCCACTAGTTTGATCATTTATTAGACAGAGAAACCAAGGCTGTTCAAGCAAGCCTTACAGCTTTGAACATTTCTCTGTCTCTCAGAACATTCTCGCCTACGTGTTGGTTTCGTGAGAAACTGTTGGGTTTAGACATTCTCAAGGTGGGGGGGTAACTTCAAATATGCTTCCAATTAATAGAGCCATTCTCTCTGGTCCTCCTCTGTAACAAATTTATGAGCATCCAGTCTTGGGAAAAAGATACAAGCAGGGAGCAAGACGTTCCTTCACCTTGGGGAGATAGGAGAGCAGGATGCCCTAGCACATGAGAGACCAGAGACAGAGTAGGGAGGAATCTTCTCTTTTTCAGGTTGCTGACTCTGGGAGGATGGAAGGTTCGTGTGCCAAGAGGTTGGGACCAACCTGTGCACCAACGAAGGGAGGAACTAAGTCTAAAACCGCTGTTCCTCCCCATCAGTTTTGACCAATAGAAATTAATTACATACACATAGTGCGAAGAATATTATGAGCTGTGTAACGTTTTTTCGTCAGTCTTCTCTGGGCGGGTGGTTGCAGCTAACTGCTTGCAGACTGCGATTTCCTCAACAGTGAAGACCCTTGTACAAGTCTCTTGATGATCCAACTTTAATAAATGGTCAACTAGAACGTCGTTGTTTGTCCTCTCTCAAATCAACGAACACGCATTTGTTGTTTTCCTGGTTTTTTCAACAACAAAACACAAGGAGACAACAACCTCATTACAACAGCAGTGATCATTTCAGTCACTGTTGTCAACATCAGGAAATTAATCTGGAGGCTGGTGAAGGAGAGTGCCCCTGAAGTTATATCATTATTCCCCCATCATTGCTCTAACAAACACAGTCACTTGCTCACCATCCTTTGTTTCACAATGTGGGAGGTGGAGCTGGCGGACAGCATCCTCAGGACACTGGATATTGAACAGCGGTCCTGCAGCCATCTTGCCAACTGAGTGGAGGCTACTCTGATCCCATTGGACAGTCCTGTAGAGCAGCTCCGCCTCCTGAGCCACAACAAACACCAGTCCAGTTGAAGAACAATGGAACTGGCCTGGACCAGGACACCTGAACCTGTGGGACACAGAAGGCAGAGTGACCGCCTCAGACCCTGAGATGAAAAAGGTTCAACATCGTCTAAAACATTGTGGTACTCCTGACTGAGAGCTGATCCAGCTGATGTTCCTTCAGACAGTCGACCATGAGGTCGTCACTGCAAAAACACATCTGCTGTTGATCAGGAGAAGCTGTGAAGGAAGAGGAGGGTCCTTTGGCAAAAACTGTGTTGACTGAGTTTATTGCATGTTTACCTGTATGAGACTTCTGTAGATTTAGTTTCCAGTTCAGGTTTGAAGCTTGACTGCTGCAATTCAGAGAGAAACAATGTAAGCAGGTTTATTACAATTAAAAATACAATGTGTTGAGTGAAGCCAATGTCCTCAGAGACCGTTGGCTTTGAGTCATCCCCAAAAACCTTGAGCTTTGAGTGATTCTCAGATTCCTTCAGCTTTGAATCATCTTCAGATTCCTTCAGCTTTGAATCATTTTCAGATTCCTTCAGCTTTGAGTCATCCTGAGATTCCCTAAGCTTTGAGTCGTCCTCAGATTCCTTCAGCTTTGAGTCATTTCCAGATTCCTTCAGCTTTGAGTCATTCTCAGATTCCTTCAGCTTTGAGTGATTCTCAGATTCCTTCAGCTTTGAATCATTTTCAGATTCCTTCAGCTTTGAGTCATTTTCAGATTCCTTCAGCTTTGAGTCATCTTCTGAAGTCTCCAGCTTTGAGTCATTCTCGGATTCCTTCAGCTTTGAGTCATCTTCAGATTCCTTCAGCTTTGAGTCATCTTCAGATTCCTTCAGCTTTGAGTCATCCTCAGATTCCTTCAGCTTTGAGCCATCTTCAGAAGTCTTCAGCTCTGCGTTGTCCTTAGAGTCCTTCAGCTTTGAGTCATCTTCTGAAGTCTCCAGCTTTGAGTCATTCTCGGATTCCTTCAGCTTTGAGTCATCTTCAGATTCCTTCAGCTTTGAGTCATCTTCAGATTCCTTCAGCTTCGAGTCATCTTCAGATTCCTTCAGCTTTGAGTCATCTTCAGATTCCTTCAGCTTTGAGTCATCCTCAGATTCCTTCAGCTTTGAGTCATCTTCAGAAGTCTTCAGCTCTGCGTTGTCCTTAGAGACCTTCAGCTTTGAGTCACCTGTTGAAAGAGAAGAAACAAGGAACATCTCAGAATTCAGTGTTTGCTATTGATCTCTTTTCTATCGATCTCGATCTCTATTGATATGTGTGGCAAGGTGAAGAGGGCCCGGGCGGGCTTCGCACCCCACACTCCCGGGTAAGAGTCATGCGTGCTAACCACTTGGCCAAAGGGACATCCCCCTGGCCAAGTAGTCAGAGCGCATGATCAATTGGAGGCATAGTGACAGGAATCTCAACTGTTATGCAAATCAGAAATAAACTCCACCTGACCACGTGGTTTATGCTGCTGTCTGTCAATGCTGCTTTCTGTTTATGCTGCTTCATGCTCATGTTCTAAAACTATTGGAGGTGAAATGAGCCCAGATTCATTCCACTGTCTGACTGATGAAGAGGAGATAGAGGTTCAGTACTCACAGGTTTTGTCTCTGGAAGCTTTAATCTCCTCTTCCTGGTCAACCCTGTAGGAATAAACACAACAGAGTCAGAGGGAAATAATCAGGTTTTGTTTGAGTTTGTTTTATTAAACCAAACTGTGATGATCCAGGATCAGACACACCCAGCTGAGTTTTAACTGATCCTGACCAATGTGTTAGTCAGTGAACTTTGGGATCAACCAGAGCTTTAAGTCTCATGGTGTCACCATGTTCACTAATGATCTGATCTGGACCGTTTAAACTTTAAACGCCACCTGGTCCAGATAAACTTTAAAGGATTAGATAAAAGAAAATAGAGAAGACGGATCTTAATCAATCAGATATAGAAAACTAAAGCCACCAGAACTACAGGACATCTCATCAGTGCTGTCCTGATATTCCAGCTGCTGCAAATAATTCTGTATCCGACGGCCCGTGAACTCATGCAGGTGGTGATCGGTCATGAATGATGATTGGTTGGGGTGATACTTGTAGTGTTGCTAGTCTCCAGGCCATGACACAGAAAGAACATAGGTTCTGCTGTTTACATTACACATATAAAAACTGTTACCTACTATTGTAGACGGTCACATGGTTTTCCATTATATTTTAATTCACTTATTACGTTCTTTGTTACAACTCACCATAATATAACAATGATTCCAGTATGTCTATATCTATGTGCTAAATTTAGGCATTATTTCTTGGTTATTTGTGATTTATATAGCCTATATATTTATTACTTTTCTCCTGGCTAGTCCACTCTTGAGGGGTCTGACATGTCTTGACGCTGTGTTCAGCTGTTATGTTATTGCTGAAAAAAGCTGTGTTGCTGAAACACGTACGTATGTGGCCCCCCGCTGCCTGGATTAAAGAGAAATTAAGAGTACAAACCTATGAGTGCTGGCTATCTGTGTTCTTTCATAGGCAGCCAATGGAGGCGTTAACCATCCAACACGAAGATTATTTACCAGCCAATCTATCCTCCGCTATGGTCATGACTCTGAAAGAACAAGATCTCACCCTCTACTGACCTCACCGTCTCCAGTCTACAGTCTGGTCTCTCCACAAGAGCACGAAGAACCTTCCGGTCTGAATCCTGCAGGTAGTTGTTGAAGCTCAGGTCCAGTTCTCTCAGGTGGGAGGGGTTGGACTTCAGAGCTGAGACCAGAGTAGAACAGCTGATCTCTGACAACCTGCAGAACTCCAATCTGAATAAAGAATGAAAGAAATGTCTCTTGTTTCACATTAAAACTCT
The DNA here is from genome assembly GCA_030347415.2 of Decapterus maruadsi. NCBI lineage: Eukaryota > Metazoa > Chordata > Actinopteri > Carangiformes > Carangidae > Decapterus > Decapterus maruadsi. The sequence goes on from CM064900.1 coordinate 33,478,065, forward strand.
TAAGTCAGTGTACACAACATCACATCACATCAGTCGGTGTGGACTGACTGTACAATCAACACGCGCGCACACACACACACACACACATACACACATACACACACACACACACACACACACACACACACAAATGTGTGTCAAATGTCCTACATTCATGACGTCAGTCAAAGTCAGTGATTCAGGTTCTGAGTGAAGATCAATCAGGTTCAGTTGTGGATCAAAGATCTAAGATCTACAACAGTAACATTCAGTGAACTCACAAGAGAGTCTCCAGTCGACAGTCTGGACTCTCCAGGAAACCACTCAGATCCTTCAGGTCTGCATCCTGCAGTTTCCTGTTGTTACTCAGGTCCAGGTGTCTCAGGTGGGAGGGGTTGGACTTCAGAGCTGAGCCCAGAGTAGAACAGCTGGTCTCTGTTGACCAGCAGTTCATCAATCTGAATAAAGAATGAAAGAAATGTCTCTTTTTTCACATTAAAACTCTTAAGTCAGTGTACACAACATCACATCACATCAGTCTATGTCACAGGTGTCAAAGTCAAGGCCCGCGGGCCAGTTGCGGTTCGCCACGTCATTTTATGTGGCCCGCGTGTGCTTAATTATGTCCAATTATCTTTGGCCCGCATGATAATATTTATGGTCCGCCGGTATGTTGCACGTAGTACCACTAAAACTACAAATCCCACAATGCACTGCCAGTGCACGTCTGTAGGCTATCAGAGGCCCGCGAGCGCGAGTCCTGGTCCCACTTGTCCATCAGCACCAGCAACCTGATCCTCTGTTGTCAATTGAGCGGGTGATCTACGATGTCCTTTTTTTTCTTGCCGTTATGAAACACAGCGCGAGTGCAGCCGAACAGCAGAGTTCCTCTGACAGCTCCTCTGTGGAGCTGCAGGTCAACACTGAGGAACGCTGGAGAACACACTACCGGACTTTTTCTCTTCCCCCCTACTTTTTTTCCAGTAGTGCCGTTGTTACAGGTGATGCACACACAGACGTCCTTTTACGTTTGTCGTCTGACCGTCTGTCACTGGACTGCGCTGCAGAACCACGGGTCTATATTATATTAGCCTATTATAGATCCATGTGCATAACTGTCACAAATGTCTAATTTCCTGCTGAGAAACGAATGACTGATATGACTGAAGGCACGATGTAAGTCTGCACGTGTCGTCAAGCCTCCATAAGTTAAGTTAAAAAAAAAGAAAGAAAAAAGAATTGATATAAAATCAGTCAAAGTTCTTGATATTGGTTAATGGTTAATCATGTGCATCCCTAATTAGAAATGACTATGGAAAGCTGCAGATAGAGCCATTAGAAATGAATGCAACAATTTTTTTTTAAAATTTAGGCCTATTTAAAGGGACAACGAGGAGTTTTGGAAAAGCTAAGTGTTTTCACGCTGCCTCCGCGCGCACCGTAGACTTCCTCCACCGGCGCAAGACGGACTCATGTTTTCATTCATCAAGGATTAAAGTCAGAGGTTCAAAGAGGTTCAGTTACCGTCGTAGTTCCGACCATAACGCCGCCCGAATCGCCGTTATTCTCATTTGCGTCCGCGAAACCGAAAGTAAGGAAGCGCTGGTCGGCTCGACCAGCATTTCCGCCACCACTAATAATAACAAAATAATGATAGAGACAAAACGATATATTGATCGATTATGGAGCCATTAACAAGTGTAGATTCATCCACATTAACGTGAGACTGTTTTATAACCGAATAGAAACTCCTCATTGGCCCTTTAATGATTATTGTTGTTTTATATGCAATAACTTACAAGCTTTATTAGTTTTAGGTTGAATATGTCCCTGAATATGGCCCTCGGCGTATTTGAGTTTGACACCCCTGGTCTATGTGGACTGTACAATCAACACACACACACACACACCTGGAGGGGATAAGATTATTGATTATTGATGACCATGGAGTGAAGTCATTGTCATTGTGAGAGAAGAACAAGTGGAAACATGAGACAACAACTATTTCAAATATCCTTCATTCATGACGTCAATCAAAGAAAGTGATTCAGGTTCTGAGTGAAGATCAATCAGGTTCAATTGTGGATCAAAGATCTAAGATCTACAACAGTAACAGTCAGTGAACTGACCTCAGAGTCTCCAGTCGACAGTCTGGACTCTCCAGAAAACCATTCAGATCCTTCACTGCTGAATCCTGCAGCTTGTTTCCACTCAGGTCCAGTTCTCTCAGGTGGGAGGGGTTGGACTTCAGAGCTGAGCCCAGAGAAGACCAACTGATCTCTGACAAACTGCAACTACTCAATCTGAATAAAGAATAAAAGAAGATTGAATGATTGATGATTGATCCACATGTCAGCACAGATTCATCAGCTGCTGCCGACTTCAGCTCAGTCTGTCAGCGAAGGAGGAATCTACCAACAAAGGAGACAAAACGATGTGGATTTTCTACCACTCCGTTTCACTTTTCTGAATGAAGACATGTTAAGGAAGAAAAATAGCCAAAAATCTCTGCACGAAAAAACAGTGTTTTTGCCTGTAGTGTCTCATCACATTCATCTGAATGTAGCCGATGTCATATCTGGCCCTCTGCGTTGTGTTTCTCACGGCCTACCCTAGGTGGGGATCGATCCCACGACTTCCTGCAACGGAGGCGACGATGCTAACCGCTTCACCAAGAGGTTGACAACCGCTTCGCAAGTTGGTTAGCAGGCACATGCAGGGGGGGCCCCTTTGCCCCTTGACACATGGTCACATGACGTCCACAATGTACCCTCATTGTACCCTCACCGGTTCGAGTCCCACGTCGGGCAGCCCTTTCCTGCATGTCATTCCCCCTCTCTCTGCCTCCCCCTTTCCTGTCTATCAAATAAAGCCAAAAAGAATAAATAAAAAATAAAGAAATAAAACAGAGTCTGACCTCAGAGTCTCCAGTCGACAGTCTGGACTCTCCAGAAAACCACTCAGATCCTTCACTGCTGAGTCATGAAGGATGTTTCCACTCAGGTCCAGTTCTCTCAGGTGTGAGGGGTTGGACTTCAGAGCTGAGCCCAGAGAAGAACAGCTGGTCTCTGACAATCTGCAGCCCCTCAATCTGAATAAAGAATAAAAGAAGACGATTGTTTTTGTTTTTAGTCATTGGAGCATTCCTACAACATTTATGCTATTGTGAAAAAAATAAAATAAAGGGAAGGAAAAGAGGTGGGAAAAAAAGCATAAAATAGAACAAAATACACAAATTTGTTCTCTTCAGAGATCTAGTAAACATTTCTTCAGGGCTGAAATCATCAGTTTTATTTACTTATATAATCAAACCACTTATTCCATCTTTAATTTTTTCCATTTCCAAGAAATTATGTCCAGTTAATTTCCAGTTATTAAAAGAAGGTTTAGTTTATTTGTATCAGGGACAATACAATATATAAAATACAATATAATATAATATAATATAATTATTTTTTGTCATAAAAGTTATTAATTGATGTTCTTCATGGTGACCCTGTCTTTTCTGAAAAGTGGTAATGTAGTTGTGTTGCAAGTATTTGTAGAATTTAGACCGAGCTAAGTCAAACTTATTTGATATAACCTCAAATGAGTCAATGTCCTTGTTGACAAGTAATAGTGATTATATTTGCAATACTTTCGATGCCCAAACCTTTAGCACACCGTCCATTTTATTTAGCCTAAACTGGGGGTCCCATGCCGTCTCTCTGAGGTAGAATAAGTCATTGTCTATGTAAGTGACCACCGGGGGGGGTCTGTAAACCTGTTAGAGAACACTGGCGCTCCGGAAATGATATGAGGGGGTCGTGTGTCGTCACACGCTACTTTGTTACCCATGTACACCAGGTTTTCACCTCGAATAGACTACTGGTTAATTTCAAGTAGTCTAGATGAAAAAAATATTTGTGTTAACATCTCGCCCACTCCACTCACAGATCACAAAACTATAAATCTCCAAATTAATTTCAGACCTAACGCCAGTACTACCCACCGGAATTCATACTGGAAACTCAACAACTCAGTCTTAAAACATAAAGTTGTTGTAGAAAAAATTGATATTATAATAAAATTTTACTGGCGCAGAGCTTTAATTGATAAATGTTTTCTTAATAACTGGGAACTATTGAAATTTGAGATAGCAAAATACCTAAGAGAATATGGATCCTCCTTGGCCAAATCAAGAAAAGAGGAAGAAACAAAAGTAGTAGCTAGAATTGCTACTCTCACTCAATGTATGCCTGAAGATCTGACAGAAGATGAAAAACAAGAACTAATTGAACAACAGATTAAACTAGATGAAATGTACAGAGTCAGAGCAGAGGGAGCATATGTACGATCCAGGAAACAATGGTTGGAGGAAGGAGAACAAAACACTGCATATTTTTTTAGATTGGAAAAGTCACGCAGTAAAACGAACTGTATTCAAAAACTTAACATCGATGGGAATGTCACAGACGACCCACAGGAAGTATCCAATCATTGTTTAATGTTCTATAAGAACTTATATAAATCACACTATGATAAAAATGCTACAGATTATTTTTTTGGATATCTTTCTCAATTAAAATGTATAAACAATGACCAGAGAGACACCTGTGACAAACAAATTACTTTAGAAGAAGTCAGTTCTGCTATCCAGCAACTTAAGCTAAACAAGTCTCCTGGTACTGATGGCTTAACATCTGAATTTTATAAAACATTTGCTGAAAAACTTGCCCCCTTCCTCCATGGTGTATTCACCGAAACCATCTACAGTATAACCAGACTCTTCCTCCTACCTTAAACCAAGGGCTCCTAACACTCATTCCTAAGCCCAACAAGGATCCACTCCTCATAGACAACTGGAGACCAATTTGTCTCCTCAACAATGATTATAAAATTTTAGCTGGAATTTTTGCCAAAAGACTTAAAGCAGTACTCGATAACATTATAGATGAAACACAAACAGGATTCATGAAAGGTAGACACACATCCAACAACATAAGACTAGTACTGGACCTCATTGATTATGCTGACCACTGCTCTGATGATAGTTTTATTTTATTTCTGGATTTTCGTAAGGCATTTGATACCATTGAACACAAATTTATGTTTCAGGCGTTACAGAAACTTGGTTTTGGTAAGTACTTTTGTTCAGCAATTGAAACCATGTATAAAAAAGCAAACTGTTGCATCAAAATGCAGACAGGTACCTCTCCACGTTTTGATTTAACCCGTGGTATTAGGCAGGGATGTCCTGTGTCACCATACTTGTTTTTGATTTGTGTTCAGTTGCTTTCTGATTTTATCAAGCAGAGCCCCATCAAAGGGATATCCATAGCAGGCAAGGAAATCATCATTAGTCAACTAGCAGATGACACTTCCTTATTCTTAAAAAATGCTTCACAAGTTTCTGTTGCTATTGACCGAATCTCAGTTTTTTCCAGTGCATCCGGTCTTCACCTGAACTTAAGTAAGTGTGAACTGTTACCACTGAAAAACTGTATTCTTTCATCTATCTCCAACATACCTGTAAAAGAGTCTGTCACTTACTTAGGAATCACCATCAACAAAAATACAAGCAACAGATGCTCTCTGAACTTTAGCCACATTATAGAAAAAACACAAAAGAAATTCAACTCTTGGCTTCAGAGAGATCTGTCCCTTCAGGGCAGAATCCTATTATCTAAAGCAGAGGGCTTATCCCGGCTTACATACACTGCAATATCTTTGGAAGTAAATAAACAGACCACCACTGCCATTGATAAAATTCTTTATAACTTTGTATGGAAAAACAGAATCCATTATATTAAAAAATCAACTTTAATGAATTCTTACGAGAATGGAGGTTTTAATTTTTTAGATTTCTCCACTCTCAATAACACATTTAAAATCAACTGGATCAAACAATTCATCAGAAATCCAACCTCAATCTGGAACTTCATTCCCAACTATATATTCTCCAAAGTTGGTGGCCTTAATTTTCTGTTACTCTGCTCTTACAATATTGATAAACTTCCCATAAAACTGGGGACATATTATATAAACACAATCACTCTTTCTAGAGAACTGGTTCACCCACAGCATTATTTTGGTCAGTCAGCTTTTTAATTCTAACGGCACACTCTTATCATACTCAGAATTTTTGAATAAATATACACTCCCTATTCCACCAAAAGAATATGCAATAGTATTTGATGCACTACCCTCTGGAGTGGTTATGTTATTTAAAAATGTTCTGCTACCTGAATCTGACCCCTTACCTCTGGAGCCTGTACAGACTGAAACTGGTCGAATCTGCTTCTGGAATCATTTATTCCAAAATTTGAGCTGGAAAAATATATGGTCCCTCCCCTACATATATTTTATCACAAACAAAGTTAAAGAAGTATCCCTTAAACTTATCCATCGCATCTACCCCTCCAATTTATTTATGCAAAGATATAAAAAAGACATTAATCAACTCTGCTCATTCTGTAAACAGGCCCCAGAAGACTCCCAGCATCTTTTCTGGTCATGTCCTCGTCTGCAATCCTTTTGGAAAAATGTAACCCTCTTTATCCGTCAACATTTCGACAAAAACTTTGTTTTGGAGTATCAAAATGTATTGTTTGGTTTCTTTTCAGTCACGGCTTCCAAATCAAACCAATACTATATAATTAATTTGATTTTACCAACTGTTTCTAGAAGTATAAGTAGTTGGTGAACTCACATCAGAGTCTCCAGTCTACAGTCTGGACTCTCCAGGAAACCACTCAGATCCTTCACTGCTGAATCCTGCAGGTAGTTGTTGGAGCTCAGGTCCAGGTGTCTCAGGAGGGAGGGGTTGGACTTTAGAGCTGAGACCAGAGAAGAACAGCTGATCTCTGACAAACTGCAGTCATCCAATCTGAATAAAGAATAAAAAACAGTGAGTTGAGGACAAAGCTCCTTGTTGAGCCTCAGTGTCTCCACAGTGGGATCGTCAAACCAACACTGTTCTCTGAGCCACAGGACTTTAACCTGACCTCTCACACTGGGAAGCTGCTTTGACCTTTAACCCTGAACCAAGCAAAGAGGGAAAACTCAGATCTACATCACATCTGCTCAGCCCTTCACCTTCTACCAGCTGCAGTAACATGGAGTCACAATCAGTCGCTGGTTCAAACTGAACTTCACACATTTGAACTGAACACAGAGTAAAGTCCAACAGGTCCAGTGAGTGAACTCACCTCAGAGTCTCCAGTCTACAGTTTGGACTCTCCAGTCCAGCACACAGAGCCTTCACCGATGAGTCACTCAGATAGTTGTTACTCAGGTCCAGTTCTGTCAGGTGGGAGGGGTTGGATTTTAGAGCTGAGGCCACGACTTCATAGTAACTCTCTGAGAGTCCACAACCAACAAGTCTGTGAAGAGAGAAAATATCAAAGTGTCAGTTGATGCATCTGATGACAGGACGTGATGATGTGATAAACATCTGAGTTTCATGTGGCAAGGTGAAGAGGGCCCGGGCAGGGATTGAAGCCACACCTCCCAGGTAAGAGTCATGCACGCTTGCCAGTCAGCCAAAGGGACATCCCCTTGGCCAAGTAGCCAGGGCGCATGATCAATTGGAGGCATAGTGACAGGAACCTCAACTGTCACGTTCAGCTCTGGAAACTCTGAGACCTGCACGGGTTCAATCTGGATCTGTGTTTTAGATGAAGATTCAATAGGTTTGACTAAAATTCAATGTGGCAAGGTGAAGAGTGTCCAGGCAGGGACTGAACCCACACCAATAAATAAAATCTAAATGAGTGCTTTTGGTCAACAATCACAACGAGCTGATGATCCACGTGTTGGAGCTCACAGCTTTTCACCTTAAAAAATAAAACACGTGGGCAGAAACTGGTCTGATAATAATAAATTAACTCGTGGATGGACAGGTATTTAAACATTTTTCACAATTTAGAGACAAATTTGACTTACCTTCAAGTGATCTAGATACCTACAAATCAGACATTATGTCACAAAAAATACAGATTGGGAAAATATACGAAAGGAACCTACAAATATGGAAAGCTATTTCATACATCTGTTTGAACACCGTTCTTTAACAAAAAACAAATATCCCACATGTACAAAAAAAGGTAATGATGGATATGTCAGAAAATACACTACACATCAAGCAACAATGGGAACTGGAGCTGAATGCAATAATAGATGATGACTCTTGGGAAAACATATGTTCCAGATGCCACAAGGAGGTTGACTGTTTGTTGATGATTGTAAGAAAAATTATTACTATCAATTGGATGTAGACTGACCCTTCCATTATCACTCAGTGGTTACAGAAAGTAAAACATGCCTACATGCAGTAACATGGAGTCACAATCAGTCGCTGGTTCAAACTGAACTTCACACATTTGAACTGAACACAGAGTAAAGTCCAACAGGTCCAGTGAGTGAACTCACCTCAGAGTCTCCAGTCTACAGTTTGGACTCTCCAGTCCAGCACACAGAGCCTTCACCGATGAGTCACTCAGGTTGTTGTTACTCAGGTCCAGTTCTGTCAGGTGGGAGGGGTTGGACTTTAGAGCAGAGGCCACGACTTCACAGTGACTCTCTGAGAGTCCACAACCAACAAGTCTGTGAAGAGAGAAAATATCAAAGTGTCAGAATCAAATCAGATGAAAGCTGCAGTAAAAACACAGTTGATGCATCTGATGACAGGACGTGATGATGTGATAAACATCTGAGCTTCATGTGGCAAGGTGAAGAGGGCCCAGGCGGGGATTGAACCCACACCTCCCAGGTAAAAGTCATGCGCGCTTGCCAGTCAGCCAAAGGGACATCCCCTTGGCCAAGTAGCCAGGGCGCATGATCAATTGGAGGCATAGTGACAGGAACCTCAACTGTCACATCTCTCCCCCTCTTTTCACAAGCACGTCCTCGGGCTTCTGCGTAGGCTGCCACACATTAGGAATCCATGGACCCACCACTAGTGCTACATGGATTCTGTCAACAACGCCAGAATGTGGCAAGGTGAAGAGGGCCCGGGCGGGGACTGAACCCACACCAATGAAAAAATCTAAATGAGTGCTTTTGTTCAACAATCACAACGAGCTGAAGATCCACGTGTTGGAGCTCACAGCTTTTCACCTTAAAAAATAAAACACGTGGGCAGAGACTGGTCTGATAATAATAAATCAACTCCTGGATGGACAGGTATTTAAATATTTTTCACAATTTAGAGACAAATTTGACTTTTTTGACCTTCAAGTGATCTATATAGATACTTACAAATCAGACATTATATCACAAAAAATAGAGAAAGGAACCATATAGAAAGCTATTTCATACATCTGTTTGAACACTGTTCTTTAACAAAAAACAAATATCCCACATGTACAAAAAAAGGTAATGATGGATATGTCAGAAAATACAGTACACATCAAGCAGCAATGGGAACTGGAGCTGAATACAATAATAGATGATGACTCTTGGGAAAACATATGTTCCAGATGCCACAAGGGGGTTGACAGTTTGTTGATGATTGTAAGAAAAATATTACTATCAATTGGATGAAGACTGACCCTTCCATTATCACTCAGTGGTTACAGAAAGTAAAGCATACATGATGGAATATAGGCTATGACTGTTACAGCTAAAAGTACCTGTTTTTATGAGAAGGTGGACCCAAATTATTGACTATCTCGCTTAGGACTCCCATGCATTTATAATATATTCATTGATTATTAGTATTTATTTATTTGATTATCTAAAATATCCCTTATTTGGAGTACGGAACTAGATAAGATATGCACTATACCCTTTACAGTGCTATCTCTCTGTGACAGACTAGACCCTGTATTACTTTGTGATGTTAATTGCCTGTTCATGTGTATTTAAGGCAATAAAGTTGTTTTTTTAATTAAAAAAAAATAAAACACGACACTTGGAAATTTTTCTGAGAATAGTTTAAGTCAGTGAAAACTGTGCTCATCTTGTAATGGTAAATTTTAATATTCCTTTGTTTTAATCACTTGAGACGTCCCCACACCCTGCTTTCCTCCCAAGGTATCAGATCTCCTTTTGTTTGTTACCCATTTGTGTATTTTAACCCAGACCTCTTCACCCTGCAGGATGCCCCAGGTGTGAAATATCCCCCGGGGGCCGGTGCATTCCTCAGGTATGTTAGGTCTCCCCATTTCTCTTTCTTGTTTCTTGTTGTCTTTTCTTTACCATCACCACTCGGGTTAGAACTGACCTTTCTTTGGAAATAAAAACATGTCTGGCCCCTTTCCCATTGACCACAATAAGTCGAGTCTGCCCCCCCGCTCCCCTCCCTCAGACAGAGCCCTGCTCTCATCCGCGGTGCAAGCATAGGGTGCGAGAAGCTCATGCCACAGCCACCTGCAGTGGAGGTCTGTCGGCCGAGGCAGACGAGACGTCTGGCCGACCTACGGAGCACCTGGACTGCGGAGGAGAGCGAGTCTGCCACGGCCATATGACGGTTCGTCAGCGGCAGAAGAACACGTCAGTTAAACACACTGTAGTTTCTTTTCTTTTGTTTCAATCATTTTCGGTCAGTGTTTGATCTTTTGATCCCAGTCTAGAATGCGAGCAGAGCTTTGTTTTGGTACGTGACCGGCGCGATGACGTGGCGTCACGTAACGCTCAACCTCGTCACGTAAATTAGCGGGTTGACGCGGGTCTGGGGTTCCCACTGCAAGCCAAGCCGAGCCGATTAAAGGCGATTTTAACCTGCTTCGCTTGCCGAGTCGTTTGGCTCAGTGCGCCTTTCCCACTGCCACCAAAAGCCAATTGTTAGCGGGTTTAAACAGGTTTTTTGTCCAGGGGGAAAGGGGTATATTTCATTATTCACCAACAGCAAACGGCTAAAAACTTCCACAACAATCTGAACTCGATTAAACCACTGATCGATAATCATATTGATCATGTCTAGACTCACCGAGCCTTCCTGCAGTTCCTCACCGCTGGGATCAGTCTCTGTCGTCCCTGGTCTGATGTGTTGAACTTTCTCAGGTCCAACTCGTCCAGAACCTGCTCTGACATCTGCAGCATGTAGGCCAGACCTGAACACTGGATCACAGAGAGTTCCTCCTCTGATCTCTTCTCTGACTCCAGGAATTGTTGGATCTGCTGATGAACCGACTGGTCCTTCATCTCCGTCAGACAGTGGAAGATGTTGATGCTTCTGTCAGGAGAAATTTCATCATTGACCATCTCCTTCAGGTTGTTGATGGTTCTCTGGATGGTACCTGGACTGTTGTCCGTCTGACCCAGCAGACCTCCTAACAGCCTCTGGTTGGACTCCAGAGAGAGGCCATGAAGGAAGCGAACAAACAGGTCCAGGTGACCGTTTCTACTGCGGAGGGATTTCTCTATGGTTGTCTTCAGGAAGACATCCAGGGGTAGAAGACTGTTATCAATTGGTGGAGGACTGTTATCGATTGGTAGTTGACTGTGTGCCTTTAATCCAAAAAACTTGGAAAACTTCTTAAAGGAAGATTTTGGCTTTGGCTTTGATTCTCCCTGTTTGTGATCTTCTCCCAGGAAGTTCACTTGGCTTAAAACCACATAGTCTTCTCCCAGGAACTTCTCCAGGACCTGTGTGTTCCTGTTGGTGTAACAGTGGAACATGTAGACCGCAGCCAGAAACTCCTGAACACTCAGATGAACAAAGCAGTAGACTGTTTTCTGGAAGATCACACTTTCTCTTTTGAAGATCTCAGTGCAGAGTCCTGACTTCACCGAGGCCTCTGTGACATCCAGACCACACTGCTCCAGGTCTTCTTGGTAGAACATGATGTTTCCTTCCTCCAGCTGTTCAAACGCCAGCCTCCCCAGCTTCAGAAGAACTTCCCTGTCGGCCTCCATCAGCTCCTGTGGACTCGTCTCATGTCCTTCACCGTACTTGTTCTTCTTCCTCTTGGTCTGGACCAGCAGGAAGTGTGAGAACAGGTCCGTCGTGGTCCTGGGCAGCTCTCCTCTCTGGTCTGTGGTCAACATGTGCTCCAGAACTGTAGCAGTGATCCAGCAGAAGACTGGGACTTGACACATGATGTGGAGGGTCCTGGACGTCTGGATGTGTGAGATGATTCTTCTGGACAGATCTTCATCACTGGTCCTCCTCCTGAAGTACTCCTCCATCTGGGCGTCAGTGAAGCCTCGGACCTCTGTTACCCTGTCAACACATGAAGGATGGATCTGATTGGCTGCTGCAGGTCTGGAGGTGATCCAGACCAGAGCCGAGGGAAGCAGATTCCCCTGGATGAGGTTTGTCAGCAGCACGTTGACTGATGACGTCTGTGTGACATCAGACACAACCTCCCTGTTGTTGAAGTCCAGTGACAGTCGGCTTTCATCCAGGCCGTCAAAGATGAAGAGAAGTTTACAGACTGACAGCTGCTCTGCTGTCACCTTCTGTAATGTTGGATGGAAAACATGGAGCAGCCTGAGAAGACTCAACCGCTGATCTCTGATCAGGTTCAGCTCCCTGAACGAAAGCAGAACCAGCAGACTGACATCTTGGTTCTCCAAGCCCTCGGCCCAGTCCAGAGTGAACTTCTGCACCGAGAAGGTTTTTCCAACGCCAGCGACACCGTTGGTCAGAACCACTCTGATGGGTCTCTGTTGGACAGGTGAGATCGTAGAGACGTCCTCTCTCTGTTGGACGGGTGAGACCGTAGAGACGTCCTCTCTCTGGTGGACAGGTAAGTCTTTAAAGATGTCGTTGCACTTGATTGGAGTGTCATTAAAGGTCTTCTTCTTCTTGGACATTGTCTCCAGCTGTCTCACCTCATGTTGGGTATTAACCTCTTCACTCTGTCCCTCTGTGATGTAGAGCTCAGTGTAGACGCTGTTGAGGAGGGTTCCACTTCCTGTTTCACTTCCTGTTCCCTCAGTCACTCGTTCACATCTGCTCCTCAGACTGATCTTATATTGATCTAAAACCTCCTGCAGACCACAATCTGCTGAGAGACAAGAGACAGAGTCAGACTGAAGACAGAGAGTCTGACAATCTGATCAGATTATTTAAGAGAGAAAAAACAGTGTATGTCATCACTCATAGTTGATCATTTTTTAATTTCTCAAGCTCTGGGAGCAGAACTGAGAACATCAGAGACACTCTGGTTTTTAAAAATGCAGCTTCTTGGATAAGATGTGAAATGTCTTCAACAATCTACTGTACAACCAAGTCCAGTTGACCTAGATCCAACTTTGTCAGAGTATGTTAATGTAACGTTGGGTGCTTGTTATTGTCTTCTGAACTGAACGTTTGGCTCATGAGTAAAAACAGCACAGGAACAACTTCTTCAGAAGAACTTTTACTTTTTTAACGTCCACTCCAGAACAAGACAAACAGTGCTGTGGTGGTACTGCCATTACACTGTACCTTATCACTCCACCCACTGTAAACCAATGAAATAACTAAGGACAAACTACAGAGTAGAAAGTAGTTCCTAATTTTCACAACAATGTACAGGATATCACATTATGAATATATCTAACCATAGAAAACATCTAACCAATGACAAAATCCTTTTATGTTTTCTTCAACCAACTCTTCACAAAAATGAATTCCATCTTCATCATTAGTTATTGTTCCTCATTACCAATAGTGCCATCATTTTAAATGTCTATTATCTTAAAACAGGCCAAGTGTCAGGTAAAAGTCATTAAACTAAAAGAAGGACACCTGAACATGACACATGAGTGAGTGTGGAAGAGTCTGGACCATATCGTGGTTTGTCTGGAGGCCATTACAATACAGTTCCCTGTCATTATTGCTGTGATTGTTCATCAATATATTTCAGACACAACAGTTACAAACACATACCTGTCCAGTCCATCACAGAGCTGCTCTGATTAGCTGTCTGCAGTCCACCACTGGTTCTGGGTCTTGGTCCACACTGGGGACAGGAGGCTTCTCCTGAAGAACCAGACTGGTCCCAGTAGGAGGTGAAGCACTGTCTGCAGAACCAGTGTCCACAGCTGGTGGAGACTGGATCCTTCAGGACGTCCTGACAGAGACCACAGCAGGACAGCTGCTGGTCCACAGAGACACCGCTCCTCTTCCTCTCTCTGTGAAGACATGGACACATTTCTGTTTAAACCAGAGTCACCTGCTCCAGGTCGTTTCCTCCTCCTCTCAGACGAGTTCCAGACGATCTGACCCCTGTTTGTCCAGAGTCTCAGAGAATATTCATAGTTTCTCTGACATCTTGTTCTTGAGTCCAGGTGAACACTTGTGACCAAACTGAAGATGTTCCCGTGTGTCAGAGATTTTTCAGTTTCAATTAGCATGAAGAATTTACACAATTAAGACAAAATGTGAGACAAGTCTGAATGAATGAGACAAGACTGAATGAAACGAGTGGGTGGGAGGGGGCCATGTGGGTTTGTTTGCTTGTGTGTGTGATAAATGACTGTTGCCTTTATTGCCTGCAGTGATTGCTTTGGTCCCTCCCCCCCCATTTGCATCTGTAGCGTGTAGCCACAGCCTCGGTGCGCCTGCAGCATAGAAGGCGTTGTGTCAGTTTCCCTTACTTTTACTATTTTAAGGGAAATTGCGACATAGTGGTTCATGTTTTCTGTGACTATGGACAAACAGGATGTGATTTGGGAACTAGTTTGAGCAGAGGAGGCGGAGATTCTAGTTTTGAATATTGCTCAAACCTACAGTAGTGTCTATTTTCCAACATATGTATATCTTGTATCTTTAAACCCAGATTGGGTTGGAGATAAGTTCGTTGTGCTGTAAACTGATCTTTACTGTTCTTGGCAATAAAACAGTTCTGATTCTGATTATATAATAAATGAACACACTTTTGATTATAATGGACGGCCTACACATTCTGTGTTCTCCTTCACTATATAAGCCTTCATACACACATTTTTACACTACACTGACTGTATTTTGACTGTTTTGATTATGACTTTCTTCCTGTCTGTCCACTCTGATAAAATGCTGGATGTTAGATGCAGGTCTCTTACCTTGTAGCCGGAGGCTCATGACTGGAAGACGGATCATCTTTGGATGGATTACTGTCTTCAGGTAGGCTACTTTTGAGTGGTTTTCAGAGCCTGTACTTTTTTGCTTTCACTTGAGTAGATATTTGGATCAGTACTTTCACTTTTACTTAAGTCTTACACAGGTACTTTTACTCATGTAAAGAATCTGGGTACTTTTGCCATCTCTGTCTCCTTCACTGTAGGCTATAAGCCTTCATACACACATTTCTACACTACACTGACTGTATTTTGACTGTATATTTCCAAATTACTTTCTTCCTGTCTGTCCACTCTGCTAAAATGCTAGATGTTAGATGCAGGTCTCTTACCTTGTAGCCAGAGGCTCATGACTGGAAGACGGATCATCTATGGATGGATTACTGTCTTCAGGTCCTGGAGTCTCTCCTGTGTCCCCCTCCTCCTCTGTACAATCACTCATCTTCTGTACTTCAGGCTGTTGGAGAGTCAAACCAGTAACACTGACGGTTAGGGCATAAATACAGGAAGTGGACCCAGGTCTGACAGAGCAGGAAGTAACGAACACAATTCTGTGAATTTAATGATTACCTAAGCAGATCTCCTCCACTCTTTTGCTTCTACTGAGTGTGACCCACAGACTGCAGAGAGTCAGGCGGCTCTGCTGAGAAGGCATCAAGTCTTGTTTGTTTTTTTTTCTTCTCAAAAAACTTCAAGAATATGCATGCCCTGGTGGTGTCATATGAATGTTGAAAAATGTATATGACCAAATGTAGAGAGGAAAATAAAACGGTCAATAAATTTCACATATGGTAAACACACAAAAATTATTATGAAGTTGTTTTTAAATGTTATATAGTTGTACAGTGGGTCTTTGGGATTGTGGGGAAATAATCAAGGCTGCAACTATGATATAAAATATATGTAAATAAATATATTATTTACATTATTTGCAAAAATGGCCAACTTGCCTGGTATGTCTGGCATGAAAACAGTCTGTGTTTGAAGTGAGGCAGAGAGTCACAGCACAACCCTGACATTTACATGATGAGGTTCACAGACAATTTTGTGTGTTATGTGTTTTCTGCAGCAATTATTATTAGGATTTAGGGGAGATTTCCTGATAGTGGTGATCACACACGACAACAGAGTAACCATCTTCATGTAACCAATTAAGCGATCATTGACCAATCATGTGACTGCTCACAGCTTTCAGCATAGCTACTCCTTCGTGGAAATGTGTGAATTTTACGTATTTAAATCATTTTAGCTCGCTTAGAGGGGACCAAATGTAAAAAACAAAAAAAAGTCTCACTTTACCCCACTCTCCCCTCCTTTGACAGGCACCATCAGCAAAACAGCAACTATGAAGTCACCTAAAAACCACATGAACCTTGTCTGAGAAAAGTGTGTATGACAGTGACAGCATGAGAAACACTGGCAGAACAGAGGATGTGCTGAGCTGTCTTCCTCATGGAGATGGCATGACATGTCAGACATTCAAAACGGAATGACTTTACAACAACAAAATAACTGAGCTGTCTCACTCATGGGGCAGTTGTTATTTTTGTTCAGGCATGCAAGTGAACATTACACTTAAACACAGTCTGTCCCTTATAGTTTGGAAGTTTGCAGCGCTGCCGTCAAACACTGGCCAGACACTGATTCCAGCTGGCCTTGCCACCTTGGGAACTGGAACCAGGCACGAGGTCTTCCAGAGAAGAGGGATCCTACATGACTGCAGGCTCAGGTTGAAGATGGTACAGAGAGGCACAGCCAGCTGACTTGCCGGGACGCAGTCTCCTCAGTTCTGCCGACACTTCCTTCAGGGAAAGTAGAGAGACAGGACCACCAGATGGAGCCAGACCGCCAGGTTGAGCAGGACCACCGGATGGAGTAGGACTGCCAGATGGAGCAGGACCACCAGGTTGAGCAGGACCGCTGGATGGAGCAGGACCACTGGATGTAGTAGGACCGCCAGATGGAGCAGGACCACCAGGTTGAGCAGGACCGCTGGATGGAGCAGGACCACCGGATGGAGTAGGACCGCCAGATGGAGCCAGACCGCCAGGTTGAGCAGGACCACCGGATGGAGTAGGACTGCCAGATGGAGCAGGACCACCAGGTTGAGCAGGACCGCTGGATGGAGCAGGACCACTGGATGTAGTAGGACCGCCAGATGGAGCAGGACCACCAGGTTGAGCAGGACCGCTGGATGGAGCAGGACCACCGGATGGAGTAGGACTGCCAGATGGAGCAGGACCACCAGGTTGAGCAGGACCACCGGATGGAGTAGGACCTCCATCTGGCGGTCCGTTGGCCGTTATGGTGACTTTCACAGGCAACAGGACGGTAAAAACACGAGTTACGGGTTACCTGGAACGCTAATGTCGTAAGTCGTGACTTGAAGCCGTAACTTACGGTTTCAAAAGCCTGCCTGGAACGCAGCATTAGCCAAAGGCTCGCTGAATTATGCTTTAACTTGTTTAATGAGATAGAAAATATGAGATTAAATGATTTTATGAAAAACTCTTAATTCATTAAATCAAACTGTTGCAGCCAGATAACTCAGCTAAATGTGTTTAAAACTGA
The DNA here is from genome assembly GCA_030347415.2 of Decapterus maruadsi. Classification (NCBI taxonomy): domain Eukaryota; kingdom Metazoa; phylum Chordata; class Actinopteri; order Carangiformes; family Carangidae; genus Decapterus; species Decapterus maruadsi. The sequence goes on from CM064900.1 coordinate 33,495,591, forward strand.
CATTTTTAAAACCTAACCCCCTAACCTTAACCCTAACCCACTGAAAAAAATCTTACGAGATTTTGACGGACCAGGAAGAGGAGCTTATGCTGCAAACAGTGTTTTTTTGTGATGAAGATCATGGGCTATGATATTGCTCAGATGCACGTGATGCAAAACGCTGTCAGAGCCGACAGACTTGAGTGTGTATTTAATTTCAGTCCAAAATAATTAGGTCAAAAACAATTTAATATAAAGCAATAGCAGAAATGAATGAGAATCACTTGAAAACACATACTGTCCATCTGAAGCATACAGAATAATGAAATACAGAATATAATAACAGTGTAAGCCTCTACCCAGTCATGTGACCATGCCTTTCAAACCTCACATCAAGGTGTTTCAAGACTAAAATGATCTTCTACATTGACATAGTTTTAATCAATGTTAACCTTTTTACATTACTTATTTATTGCACTGTATTTATTATCATTTATGTCTTTCTTAAAAAAAAAAAGTAATGAACTTAGATTAACTTCTCTTTTACGACATATGAAACACAAAATATCTCAGAAAGGAGCTTGTTTGGTTCAGGAATGGGTCAATTAACCAGCTTTTCAATTCTCCAAAGTATTGCTATTATATTGGCCCTTAAAATCCACTATTGGTCGACCCCTAGTTCAGGTGACTCTGACAAGTCTGGGACTTTTAAGGGGTTTACTAAATGTTCCAAAACAAATAAGAAAAAGCATTTCAGACGTTTGTGACTGTTTCTAACTCAGCTTCAACTGTGTCGACAGGCAGTGATCCACCTCACACAGAACTCTGATCATATCCGAACAAGCTGCTTCTCCTTTTTTTCGTATGGTGTCGATCACCTTTCGTGCTTTGTCTGCCCTGTTTGCTATCACAGCAACTGACTCCATTTCACCATCAGTTACCGCCTCACAGTCCAGGAGTTTGTCCAGCATCTTAAGAAGAACCTGTTCGGTCACTCTCTCAATGAACTCAGTCCGAGCAGACTTCAGCCTGTCTGCTGCTGAGACACTTGGAGTCGGAGCTGAGACACTTGGAGTTGGTTCTCGACCAGGAGCTGGAAGGTGAACAAGAAAGATACTTGTGTTCAAAAAACACAAATTTGTGCTCCAGAAGCAAATTCGATAACAACGCATTCTGTGTCATAAACGGTAAACTGTTTTCTTGTCTGTAACAACAGCTATTGCACATCTGTAAGTCCTGGGTGAGCGATCCCTCCCCTGTTGCTCACCCTGAGGTTTCTCAGATTTTTCCCTGTTAAAAGGGTTTTCTATGGAGTTTTTCCTCAGTCGATGTGAGGGTCTAAGGACAGAGGATGGTGTTACGATGTCATGTAAAGTCCTTTGAGACAAACTGTGGGCTATACAAATAAAATTACCTTGCCTTGTAGGGATGGAAGAAAAACAATCTGTCTCATCCAGTTTGCTTGTCTCAGTTTAGGGTTCTGTAGAAAGTCCTTACAGCAGTAACCCAGAAGTCAGCAGTGATCACACGAGGCTGAACAACACAACATTAGAGCTGAAAATGCTCAGAAGTGATGTTGGATGGACTTCACCATCCAACATCACTTCTGAGCATTTTCAGCTCTAATGATTTTAAGGTGACGAGCTCTGACTCTGGGGCGACGACATGTGACAGAGTCGCTCACAAGTTCCAGACACATCAACAGGAACTTGGAGAAACTGAAGTGTGGGGTACTGTATAGCTCAGTGACAAAGAACAGGGGAGATGAGGGGATTGGATGGAGGGTACAAGCCAATGCGAGCTTACTGTAGTGTTTGGATAGCATTGGTCAATTTCTATGCAGGCCCACGGCTGATAGACTGAATGGATTTTTTTGGTCCTTTTTGTGATTCATATCGTGTAGATCAGACTACAGGACCATAATCGCCGTATAAATGATGTTAATAATTATTTCCATAGCTTTAAAGGCAAAAAGCCCCAAAAATATACTTAAAGGAAAAAAAGGTGAAGTTTCTGAGCAACACCTGGAGGAGAACAAGGGCGGTTCCCCACTAGTTTGACTCACTCACTTGTCAACAAGAATAGACCACAGAATAAAAGCAGACAGAAGATGATCTTAGGCCCAATAAGACAGAGACACTACTCATCAGTCAGGTCTACGTCAGGCAGTTGAAGACTTTACCTGGCAGAAGAATCTGACACTCCCACACAGCTGCCTCGGTTTCATCTCGGACCTCGACATCGGCTTCCTCTGCGTGTGAAGGCAGGATGATCTGAAATGTCGGGTGGTAATTTGGTCCATAGTCCAGGTCAAAGTCTTTTTTCTGAAAAGCAGCAGCACCTGCGTCAGTGTCTCCAGGTGAGTGACAGCAGTTTGAGGAATCATGTCGGCTTTAGTCTGAAACACTCACTTTAGGCTGGACTCTATTGGCGTGTGGACAGTGAACTTTGTAAGTTTTATTTCTGACGAGTGTGCTGTCAGACGTCGTCGTGATGATCTCACAGTTATTGTGCTTTGCCTTCACCTGGAAAACCAGCATTTCATTAAAGGGATAGTTCAACATTTTGGTAAATTGGCCCATTGCCATAATTGCTATCGTCATCGCAGTAGGTTCATTACCTTTAATTGTCGGTGTAAGCTCAGGGCTATGCTACGGAGGCTCATGGAATTTCTTTGTTTCCCTCATCAAACTCATCAAACACACAATCCAACAACTCCACAACGTTCTGGTGGACAAGTTGTGACCTGCACATTCACCACGCTATGAGATAATAACACAACGTTACAACACAGAGTTGTTTTAGAGGTAAATTCATGCAAAACCGCTGATGCGTGTTGCGTTCAGGGACAGTTTTTCAGCAAGCAGTCTCCGCATTTACCCTGTATTTACCTCAAAAATGGCTCAGTTTCGTATCGTTCCGTTATTATCTCATGGCGTGGTGGTTGTGCAGCTCACAACTTTTTTTGAGTTGTTGGGTTGTGTATTTGATGAGTTTGATGAGGGAAACCAAGAAATTCCATTAGCCTCCGCAGCGTAGCCCTGAGCAGCTCACGGCTCTGCTCCACCGTACTAAAAATAGCTTACACCGACAATTAAAGGTAACGAACCTACTGCTATGACTATAGCGATTATGGCAATGGGCCAATCTGCCAAAATGCTGAACTATCCCTTTAAATCTTTGACCTTCATTCTTGAATTCATGTGAATGTTTGTGTACGGCATGAAACAAAGATGTGTTCACGCCATCTGGTCTGTTAGTGTTAGTGATGAATTTGGAAAGTGAAGTAAAGTGAAACTCTAACACTTCAGTCTGTAGCCTTACCACATCCAGGGGGACGTTCTTAGGCAGCAGATGCACATTGAGGCTTTGCAGCCGCGTCGTGAGGTTTGGTTGGTGCAACAGCAGAATTTGGCTGCGAACTGATTTCAAGTTGTTCAACCACCTCTGTATCCTCCTCTTAACCAGACCAAAGGCAGAAAGATGAGGAACTGAAATAATCACATGAGTGTCTGTGATCTCCAGTGGCTCGATGAAGCTCACTCCATCGTCAGTGATGTGGGCGACAGACAGCAGACCGTCCAAGAGCAGAGCTGTGGAAACACAAGGAGACAACAACCTCATTACAACAGCAGTGATCATTTCAGTCACTGCTGTCAACATCAGGAAATTAATCTGGAGGCTGGTGAAGGAGAGTGCCCTGATTTTCCATTATATTCATGTAATAAACGTACATGTCAATTAGATGGTCACACAACATGCTCTAACAAACACAATCACTTGCTCACCATCCTTTGTTTCACAATGTGGGAAGTGGAGCTGGCGGACAGCATCCTCAGGACACTGGATATTGAACAGCGGTCCTGCAGCCATCTTGCCAACTGAGTGGAGGCTACTCTGATCCCATTGGACAGTCCTATAGAGCAGCTCTGCCTCCTGAGCCACAACAAACACCAGTCCAGTTGAAGAACAATGGAACTGGCCTGGACCAGGACACCTGAACCTGTGGGACACAGAAGGCAGAGTGACCGCCTCAGACCCTGAGATGAAAAGGGTTCAGCATCGTCTAAAACATTGTGGTACTCCTGACTCAGCTGACTGAGAGCTGATCCAGCTGATGTTCCTTCAGACAGTCGACCATGAGGTCGTCACTGCAAAAACACATCTGCTGTTGATCAGGAGAAGCTGTGAAGGAAGAGGAGGGTCCTTTGGCAAAAACTGTGTTGACTGAGTTTATTGCATGTTTACCTGTATGAGACTTCTGTAGATTTAGTTTCCAGTTCAGGTTTGAAGCTTGACTGCTGCAATTCAGAGAGAAACAATGTAAGCTGGTTTATTACAATTAAAAATACAATGTGTTGAGTGAAGCCAGTGTCCTCAGAGACCGTTGGCTTTGGCCCAATTCCGATTCTCCCCTTAGCCCTCGCCCTTGGCCCTAACCCTTCGTTTTGCGCGTTCACGTGAAGTGGTAGTGCTGTCCCAATTCTCATTCCGCCGAGGGTTAGGGGGAAGTGGTAGGGCTATCTGGCCCTCGAAACGGAGATTTTTCAGGGGCACACTACAAACCGAGGGCTATGACCGAGGGCTGTGAAGTTTCCCAGAATGCATCTTGCGGCAACCGGCAGCTGTTTTATTTATCACCGTAGCGCTGTTATAACGTCATTTTGTTAAGTTTTAATAGCTTTTCATGCGAGAAAGTAACTATTTAGACCCCCAATGTGCGGTCGGTTTATCCAAATGACGGCTGTTTAGACGTTTTTTCGGAGAAGTGAAGCTCCGCGGTGGAGCCTCCACCTGTGGAGCAGATCAGCGGCTCGTCACAGAGACACCACCCCGTCCGGAGGGCTTGTCAGCTGGCCACCCTCCCGACGTAACACCGGTAGAAAAGACTGTCGCTAATTAATTTACTCGCAGGTTTTTAACGGTTTTCCGCCGGGTAGTTACATTCTTTTTAAGAGATAAATGCTGGTCTCATTGATGAAATGTAACAATTGTGGCAGTCGCATTAGTTTGTTTGAATTAAATTATGTGTGTTTTGGATGCAGGAGCAGCGCTGCCTGCGGCTCTAGAGCCTACTGTATGTAGCCTACAGAAATCACCACATCTACATCAATAAATAAATGTTTTACCATGAACCGGTCAGTCTTGATTAAATGTTATTTTATTTTATTAAGTTAGCGTGTTTTTGAATATAGGATTTGTGTCAAAAGCTTGTCATGTCTGCTCGCCAGCAGAGACTACTGATGATGTATGGCCGCTGAAGTGGTGTCCCAATTCGTATGGGTTGACTTTCTACCCCTACCCCTTGTAGCTCCGTTTCAAGGGCAAGGGTTAAGGGCTAGGGCTAGGGCTAGGGCTAGGGCTAGGGGTAGGGATGAAAAATAGAATCGGAATTGGGCCTTTGTGTCATCCCCAAAAACCTTGAGCTTTGAGTCATCCTCAGATTCCTTCAGCTTTGAGTCATCTTCAGATTCCTTCAGCATTGAGTCATCCTCAGATTCCTTCAGCTTTGAGTCATCTTCAGATTCCTTCAGCTTTGAATCATTTTCAGATTCCTTCAGCTTTGAGTCATCCTCAGATTCCCTAAGCTTTGAGTCATCCTCAGAGGTCTTCAGCTCTGCGTTGTCCTTAGAGTCCTTCAGCTTTGAGTCATCCTCAGATTCCTTCAGCTTTGAGTCATTTTCAGATTCCTTCAGCTTTGAGTCATTTTCAGATTCCTTCAGCTTTGAGTCATTTCCAGATTCCTTCAGCTTTGAGTCATCTTCTGAAGTCTCCAGCTTTGAGTCATTCTCGGATTCCTTCAGCTTCGAGTCATCTTCAGATTCCTTCAGCTTTGAGTCATCTTCAGATTCCTTCAGCTTCGAGTCATCTTCAGATTCCTTCAGCTTCGAGTCATCTTCGGATTCCTTCAGCTTTGAGTCATCCTCAGATTCCTTCAGCTTTGAGTCATCTTCAGAAGTCTTCAGCTCTGCGTTGTCCTTAGAGTCCTTCGGCTTTGAGTCACCTGCTGAAAGAGAAGAAACAAGGAACATCTCAGAATTCAGTGTTTGCTATTGATCTCTTTTCTATCAATCTCGATCTCTATTGATATGTGTGGCAAGGTGAAGAGGGCCCGGGCGGGCTTCGCACCCCACACTCCCGGGTAAGAGTCATGAGCGCTAACCACTTGGCCAAAGGGACATCCCCCTGGCCAAGTAGCCAGAGCGCATGATCAATTGGAGGCATAGTGACAGGAATCTCAACTGTTATGCAAATCAGAAATAAACTCCACCTGACCACGTGGTTTATGCTGCTGTCTGTCAATGCTGCTTTCTGTTTATGCTGCTTCATGCTCATGTTCTAAAACTATTGGAGGTGAAATGAACCCAGATTCATTTCACAGTCTGACTGATGAAGAAGAGACAGAGGTTCAGTACTCACAGGTTTTGTCTCTGCAAGCTTTAATCACCTCTCCCCAGGCGATCCTGTGGGAATAAACACAACAGAGTCAGAGGGAAATAATCAGGTTTTGTTTGAGTTTGTTTTATTAAACCAAACTGTGATGATCCAGGATCAGACACACCCAGCTGAGTTTTAACTGATCCTGACCAATGTGTTAGTCAGTGAACTTTGGGATCAACCAGAGCTTTAAGTCTCATGGTGTCACCATGTTTACTAATGATCTGATCTGGACCAGGTGGCGTTTAAAGGATTAGATGAAAGAAAATAGAGAAGATGGATCAGTCAGATCTAGAAAACTAACACCACCGGAAGTTCAGCATCTGATCAGTGCTGTCCTGATATTCTAGCTGCTGCACATAATTCTGTATCTGACTCTTAAACTGTGGTCAGACGACACGATTTCAGGTTGATTTTAACACAATTTCGTGGTGGCCGACACATTTCCAGCATCATGCCCAATGATGAGCGTCGGGAACGACAAACAAACGTGTAGTGTGACATAATTGATGATTGGTGGTTTTATGTCTACAATGCTGTTCGATGCTCTGACGGAAATCTAGCATGTGAGAGTTTTTTTTTTAATGTCAACCAATAGGAAGTACAGAGCTCTGACGCATTGTTAACACACAGTGAACATGTGCTTCATGTGCACAATAAGTGAATGGTTTTGAGGTGAACACATCCGTTAATATCCCCCATGTTCTCTGTGTCTGTCGGAGCAGAGGACACCATCACACACAGCGCTACAGTATCCATGACTGACAGGTTGTTGTGACGCCTCTGACGGCCCGCGAACTCATACAGGGTCATGATCGGTCGTGAATGATGATTGGTCGGGGTGATACTTGTAGTGTTGCTAGTCTCCAGACCATGACACGGAAAGAACATAGGTTCTGCTGTTTACATTACACATATAAAAACTATTACCTACTGATTGTAGATGGTCACATGGTTTTCCATTATATTTTTAATTCACTTATTACGTTCTTTGTTACAACTCACCATAATATAACAATGATTCCAGTATGTCTGGCCAAAAAGCCAAAAAATATACTTAAAAAAATAAAGAAATAAAACAGGGTCTGACCTCAGAGTCTCCAGTTTACAGTCTGGACTCTCAAAAAAAACACTCAGATCCGTCAATCCTGAATCTGGAAGGTTGTTTCCACTCAGGTCCAGTTCTCTCAGGTAGGAGGGGTTGGACTTCAGAGCTGAGACCAGAGTAGAACAGCTGATCTTCGACAACATGCAGAACTTCAATCTAAATAAAGAATGAAAGAAATGTCTCCTTTTTCACATTAAAACTCTTAAGTCAGTGTACACAACATCACATCACATCAGTCTGTGTGGACTGTACAATCAACACACTATGATGACTATGGAGTGAAGTGAAGAGCCATTGTCAGTGTGGGAGAAGAACAAGTGGAAACAGGAGACAACAACAATTTCAAATGTTATCAATCAAAGTCAATGATTCAGGTTCTGAGTGAAGATCAGGTTCAGTTGTGGATCAAAGATCTAAGATCTACAACAGTAACAGTGAACTCACGACAGAGTCTCCAGTCGACAGTCTGGACTCTCCAGGAAACCACTCAGATCCTTCAGGTCTGCATCCTGCAGTTTCGAGTTGTTACTTAGGTCCAGGTGTCTCAGGTGGGAGGGGTTGGACTTCAGAGCTGAGCCCAGAGAAGAACAGCTGATCTCTGACAAAGTGCAGCTACTCAATCTGAATAAAGAATAAAAGATTGAATAATTGATGATTGATCAGATGTGTTGTGGATCAGCATCATGTGGCCTTCTACACATCATCCACATGTCAGCACAGATTCATCAGCTGCTGCTGACCTCAGCTCAGTCTGTCAATCAATCATCAATATCTAATCAATACCTGTTGGACTAAACACTGACTTCAACTCTCTGATTCAGGACTGAACTGTATCAAAGGTTGAGGATCCAGTCCTCATCCAGGACTACACACACTGTCATGTTCTAGTGAACTTCACCTGCAGTCGTACTGGTGTTTAAGAGTAGCTCATTAATTCATGTTTAAATCCAGCCTTTGTTCTGACAGATAGTAGATTTAGTCACATGACGCTGTGCAGAGAGTCGATCAGAGAAGCATTAGCTTCTACCTGCCATGCGGTCTGCTTGCAGCTCCAGCTATTGTCTCTTTTCCTCTCGCTGTTTGACAGGGAAATTAAAGTTTATGAATGATCATGGATGTGAATGTGTCAAGTGTTTTCTGTTTAATAAAGAATAAAAACATTTACATTTTCTAACCCCCTGAATGACTCATTATTGTCGATTTGTTACTGTATAGTTTGTGTTTTATATACTATATAGCCTATATTTCCAGAAACAAAATCTGAAAAATAGATGAGGCCACTTTCAAAATTCTTGTTTTTATAGAGGGGATTTTGGATATCTGTTTTTATCACTTTGTAAATGAGAAAATACTGTCCCCTAAAAAAATCTACTTTATCTAATTTCGCCATGTTTTTAGGAATAAAATGTTATATAAATCAGAATTTGAATGATATATCAACAATCCCCTCAGTAAAAAGTCTGAGGAAAAACTCATTTTGAGAAAACAACCTTGTACTGTAAAATTCCATAGATTGTTCATATAAATCATACTTTTACGATTGGTTGTGGATACGGAGGAAATGACCATTTTTGAAGCCTACATCAGGAGAGAGAGCTTTACAATGATATCTAACATGACAAGGGTCAGACAACAGGAACAGCATAGTATGTCACAGTAGCATGTTAACTTTTAGCAAAGGAGGACTCTACCAACAAAAGAGACAAAATGAAGTATGTGGATTTTCTACCACTCTGCTTCACTTTTCTGAATGAAGACATGTTAAGGAAGAAAAAAAGCGAAAAATCTCTAAATTGATCAGTGCATGAAAAAACTCTGTTTGCCTGTAGTGTCTCATCACATTCCCCCTTTCCTGTCTATGAAAAAAAGCCAAAAAGCCAAAAAATATACTTACAAAAATAAAGAAATAAAACAGAGTCTGACCTCAGAGTCTCCAGTCGACAGTCTGGACTCTCCAGAAAACCACTCAGATCCTTCACTCCTGAGTCATGAAGGTCGTTTCCACTCAGGTCCAGTTCGTTCAGGTGGGAGGGGTTGGACTTCAGAGCTGAGCCCAGAAAAGAACAGCTGGTCTCTGTTAACCAGCAGTTCATCAATCTGAATAAATAATAATAAATGTTTCAACAGTTGTGTGTTCAGTGGTCAAGTCAGTGATTCTGGTTCTGAGTGAAGATCAATCAGGTTCAGTTGTGGATCAAAGATCTAAGATCTACAACAGTAACAGTCAGTGAACTGCATTATAGATGCATCTATATGAACCTCACTTTACTTAAAGCATACATTGATCATCTATATATACTTATGGCATCCTATGAGTCCTTATAACAATTGATTGTTGAGGTGTGTGTATAGAGGGGTATGAGTAGTTGTAATGTATTATAAGCCTCATCAGTCAGCCTGTAGTTTATAACCAGTCAAGAGCACTCATAAGACACTTGGATTTATAAGTCATTATAAGCTATATTTATAACTGTTGATATAGTGCATCATGAAGCTTTATATGAGTTTATGAATGCAGTCATAATGCATTATGATTGATTATAATGAGCATTATAATTCACTATGAATGCGCTCATAATGCACTATAGATGTAGTCTTCATAGAAAGTGTTACCATTGATTTTATACCCTGAGTGGTCGCTGTATCCTTTTATTATTTTCATTAGTTCTGTGATTGAGTATTCCGGTGACGTAAGGTATAATATGATGTCATCAGCGTATAGTGTATAGAAGTAGAAGTAACACTACTTCTTATAGAAACAGTTGGTGAACTGACCTCAGAGTCTCCAGTCTACAGTCTGGACTCTTCAGAAAACCACTCAGATCCTTCACTGCTGAATTCTCCAGCTTGTTTCTACTCAGGTCCAGGTGTCTCAGGTGGGAGGGGTTGGACTTCAGAGCTGAGACCAGAGAAGAACAGCTCATCTTTGACAAACTGCAGCTGTCCAATCTGAATGAAGAATCAAAGCAGTGAGTTGAGGACAAAACTCCTTGTTGAGCCTTAGTGTCTCCACAGTGGGATTATCAAACCAACACTGTTCTCTGAGCCACAGGACTTTAACCTGACCTCTCACACTGGGAAGCTGCTTTGACCTTTGACCCTGAACCAAGCAAAGATGGAAAACTCAGATCTACATCACATCTGCTCACACATTTGAACTTCATACATTTTAACTGAACACAGAGTAAAGTCCAACAGGTCCAGGGAGTGAACTCACCTCAGAGTTTCCAGTCTACAGTTTGGACTCTCCAGTCCAGCACACAGAGCCTTCACCGATGAGTCACTCAGATAGTTGTTACTCAGGTCCAGTTCTGTCAGGTGGGAGGGATTGGACTTTAGAGCAGAGGCCACGACTTCACAGTAACTCTCTGAGAGTCCACAACCAACAAGTCTGTGAAGAGAGAAAATATCAATGTGTCAGAATCAAATCAGATGAAAGCTGCAGTAAAAACACAGCTGATGCATCTGATGACAGGACGTGATGATGTGATCCACATCTGAGCTTCAGCTCGTCTTCTCTGATTGACTTTGACAGGAAACTCTGAGACCTGCACTGGTTTAATCTGGATCTGTGTTTTACATGAAGATCAGGTTCATCAGGTTTGACTAAAACCAAAGAGTGAAAATAAAAGAAAAATCTAAATGAGTGTTTTTGTTCAACAATCACAACGAGCTGAAGATCCATGTGAGAGACTGGTCTGATAATAATAAATTAACTCCTGGATGGACAGGTACTCAAATATTTTTCAAAATTTAGAGACAAATTTGACTTACCTTCAACTGATCTATATAGATACCTACAAATCAGACATTATGTCACAAAAAATACAGATTGGGAAAATATACGAAAGGAACCTACAAATATAGAAAGCTATTTCATACATCTGTTTGAACACCGTTCTTTAACGAAAAACAAATATCCTACATGTACAAAAAAAGGTAATGATGGATATGTCAGAAAGTACACTACACATAAAGCATCAATGGGAACTGGAGCTGAATGCAATAATAGATGATGACTCTTGTGAAAACATATGTTCCAGATGCCACACGGAGGTTGACAGTTTGTTGATGATTGTAAGAAAAATTACTACTATCAATTGGATGAAGACTGACCCTCCCATTATCACTCAGTGGTTACAGAAAGTAAAACATGTCTACATGATGGAATATAGGCTATGACTGGACAGTTACAGCTACACCCTGCTTTCCCCCCAAGGTATCAGATCTCCTTTTGATGTTACCCATTTGTGTATTTTAACCCAGACCTCTTCACCCTGCAGGATGCCCCAGGTGTGAAATATCCCCCCGGAGGTCGGTGCCGATACCTACAGGAGAGTGTTGAAAACACTGTCTGAGTCTGGGGTCGACCCCTGCAGCAGACAGAGGAGTGTGGTATAATGTTAAGTCTCCCCATTTCTCTTTGTCTTTTCTTTACCATCACCACTCGGGTTAGAACTGACCTTTCTTTGGAAATAAAAACATGTCGGCCGGTGAAGTCTCTATTTCATTATTCACCAAACTTCCACAACAATCTGAACTCGATTAAACCACTGATCGATAATCATATTGATCATGTCTAGACTCACCGAGCCTTCCTGCAGTTCCTCACCGCTGGGATCAGTCTCTGTCGTCCCTGGTCTGATGTGTTGAACTTCCTCAGGTCCAACTCGTCCAGAACCTGCTCTGACATCTGCAGCATGTAGGCCAGACCTGAGCACTGGATCGCAGAGAGTTTCTCCTCTGATCTGTTCTCTGACTTGAGGAATTGTTGGATCTCCTGATGAACTGACTGGTCCTTCATCTCCGTCAGACAGTGGAAGATGTTGATGCTTCTGTCAGGAAAGATTTCACCACTGTTCATCTTCTTCAAGATGTTGATGGTTCTCTGGATGGTTTCTGGACTGTTGTCTGTCTGACCCAGCAGACCTCCTAACAGCTTCTGGTTGGACTCCAGAGAGAGGCCATGAAGGAAGCGAACAAACAGGTCCAGGTGACCATTTCTACTGCGGAGGGATTTCTCCATGGTTGTCTTCAGGAAGACATCCAGGGGTAGAAGACTGTTATCGATTGGTGGATGCCTGTGTGCCTTTAATCTAAAAAACGTGGAAAACTTCTTAAAGAAAGATTTTGGCTTTGGCTTTGATTCTCCCTGTTTGTGATCTTCTCCCAGGAAGTTCACTTGGCTTAAAACAACATAGTCTTCTCCCAGGAACTTCTTGAGGACCCGTGTGTTCCTGCTGGTGAAACAGTGGAACATGTAGACCGCAGCCAGAAACTCCTGAACACTCAGATGAACAAAGCAGTAGACTGTTTTCTGGAAGATCACACTCTCTCTTTTGAAGATCTCAGTACAGAGTCCTGAGTTCACCAAGGCCTCTGTGACATCCAGACCACACTGCTCCAGGTCTTCTTGGTAGAACATGATGTTTCCTTCCTCCAGCTGTTCAAACGCCAGCCTCCCCAGCTTCAGAAGAACTTCCCTGTCGGCCTCCATCAGCTCCTGTGGACTCGTCTCATGTCCTTCACCGTACTTGTTCTTCTTCCTCTTGGTCTGGACCAGCAGGAAGTGTGAGAACAAGTCTGTCGTGGTCCTGGGCAGCTCTCCTCTCTGGTCTGTGGTCAACATGTGCTCCAGAACTGTAGCAGTGATCCAGCAGAAGACTGGGACTTGACACATGATGTGGAGGGTCCTGGACGTCTGGATGTGTGAGATGATTCTTCTGGACAGATCTTCATCAGTGGACCTCCTCCTGAAGTACTCCTCTATCTGGGCGTCAGTGAAGCCTCGGACCTCTGTTACCCTGTCAACACATGTAGGATGGATCTGATTGGCTGCTGCAGGTCTGGAGGTGATCCAGACCAGAGCCGAGGGAAGCAGATTCCCCTGGATGAGGTTTGTCAGCAGCACGTTGACTGATGACGTCTGTGTGACATCAGACACAACCTCCCTGTTGTTGAAGTCCAGTGACAGTCGGCTTTCATCCAGGCCGTCAAAGATGAAGAGAAGTTTACAGACTGACAGCTGCTCTGCTGTCACCTTCTGTAATGTTGGATGGAAAACATGGAGCAGCCTGAGAAGACTCAACCGCTGATCTCTGATCAGGTTCAGTTCCCTGAACGAAAGCAGGACCAGCAGACTGACATCTTGGTTCTCCAAGCCCTCGGCCCAGTCCAGAGTGAACTTCTGCACCGAGAAGGTTTTTCCAACGCCAGCGACACCGTTGGTCAGAACCACTCTGATGGGTCTCTGTTGGACAGGTGAGACCGTAGAGACGTCCTCTCTCTGTTGGACAGGTGAGACTGTAGAGACGTCCTCGCTCTGTTGGACAGGTGAGACCGTAGAGACGTCCTCTCTCTGGTGGACAGGTAAGTCTTTAAAGATGTCGTTGCACTTGATTGGAGTGTCATTAAAGGTCTTCTTCTTCTTGGACATTGTCTCCAGCTGTCTCACCTCATGTTGGGTATTAACCTCTTCACTCTGTCCCTCTGTGATGTAGAGCTCAGTGTAGACGCTGTTGAGGAGGGTTTTACTTCCTGTTCCCTCAGTTCCTTCAGTCACTCGTTCACATCTGCTCCTCAGACTGATCTTATATTGATCTAAAACCTCCTGCAGACCACAATCTGCTGAGAGACAAGAGACAGAGTCAGACTGAAGACAGAGAGTCTGACAATCTGATCAGATTATTTAAGAGAGAAAAAAACAGTGTATGTCATCACTCATAGTTGATCATTTTTTAATTTCTCAAGCTCTGGGAGCAGAACTGAGAACATCAGAGACACTCTGGTTTTTAAAAATGCAGCTTCTTGGATAAGATGTGAAATGTCTTCAACAATCTACTGTACAACCAAGTCCAGTTGACCTAGATCCAACTTTGTCAGAGTATGTTAATGTAACGTTGGGTGCTTGTTATTGTCTTCTGAACTGAACGTTTGGCTCATGAGTAAAAACAGCACAGGAACAACTTCTTCAGAAGAACTTTTACTTTTTTAACGTCCACTCCGGAACAAGACAAACAGTGCTGTGGTGGTACTGCCATTACACTGCACCTTATCACTCCACCCACTGTAAACCAATGAAAACACTCAGGACAAACTACAGAGTAGAAAGTAGTTCCTAATTTTCACAACAACGTACAGGATATCACATTATGAATATATCTAACCATAGAAAACATCTAACCAATGACAAAATCCTTTTATGTTTTCTTCAACCAACTCTTCACAAAAATTCCATCTTCATCATTAGTTTGAAAAAATTGGAAGTTATTGTTCCTCATTACCAATAGTGCCATCATTTTAAATGTCTATTATCTTAAAACAGGCCAAGTGTCAGGTAAAAGTCATTAAACTAAAAGAAGGACACCTGAACATGACACATGAGTGAGTGTGGAAGAGTCTGGACCACATCGTGGTTCGTCTGGAGGCCATTACAATACAGTTCCCTGTCATTATTGCTGTGATTGTTCATCAATATATTTTAGACACAACAGTTACAAACACATACCTGTCCAGTCCATCACAGAGCTGCTCTGATTGGCTGTCTGCAGTCCACCACTGGTTCTGGGTCTTGGTCCACACTGGGGACAGGAGGCTTCTCCTGAAGAACCAGACTGGTCCCAGTATGAGGTGAAGCACTGTCTGCAGAACCAGTGTCCACAGCTGGTGGAGACCGGATCCTTCAGGACGTCCTGACAGAGACCACAGCTGGACAGCTGCTCATCCACAGAGACACCGCTCCTCTTCCTCTCTCTGTGAAGACATGGACACATTTCTGTTTAAACCAGAGTCACCTGCTCCAGGTCGTTTCCTCCTCCTCTCAGACGAGTTCCAGACGATCTGACCCCTGTTTGTCCAGAGTCTCAGAGAATATTTATAGTTTCTCTGACATCTTGTTCTTGAGTCCAGGTGAACAGTTGTGACAAAACTGAAGATGTTCCCGTGTGTCAGAGATTTTTCAGTTTCAATTAGCATGAAGAATTTACACAATTAAGACAAAATGTGAGACAAGTCTGAATGAATGAGACTAGACTGAATGAAAAGAGTGGGTGGGAGGGGGCCATGTGGGTTTGTTTGTTTGTGTGTGTGATAAATGACTGTTGCCTTTATTGCCTGCAGTGATTGCTTTGGTCCCCCCCCCATTTGCATCTGTAGCGTGTAGCCACAGCCTCGGTCCGCCTGCAGCATAGAAGGCGTTGTGTCAGTTTCCCTTACTTTTACTATTTTAAGGGAAATTGCTACATAGTGGTTCATGTTTTCTGTGACTATGGACAAACAGGATGTGATTTGGGAACTAGTTTGAGCAGAGGAGGCGGAGATTCTAGTTTTGAATATTGCTCAAACCTACAGTAGTGTCTATTTTCCAACATATGTACTGTATATCTTGTATCTTTAAACCCAGACTGGGTTGGAGATAAGTTCTGTGTTTTGCCTCTTCTTATTTCTAAATTCTTATTCTATTCTATATTTTGTATTTTTATGTTTGCACTTGACACCAAGACAAGTTCGTTGTGCTGTAAACTGATCTTTACTGCTCTTGGCAATAAAACAGTTCTGATTCTGATTATATAATAAATGAACACACTTTTGATTATAATGGACGGCCTACACATTCTGTGTTCTCCTTCACTATATAAGCCTTCATACACTACACTGACTGTATTTTGACTGTATATTTCCAAATGACTTTCTTCCTGTCTGTCCACTCTGATAAAATGGATGTTAGATGCAGGTCTCTTACCTTGTAGCCGGAGGCTCATGACTGGAAGACGGATCATCTTTGGATGGATTACTGTCTCCAGGTCCTGGAGTCTCTCCTGTGTCCCCCTCCTCCTCTGTACAATCACTCATTTTCTGTACTTCAGGCTGTTGGAGAGTCAAACCAGTAACACTGACGGTTAGGGCATAAATACAGGAAGTGGACCCAGGTCTGACAGAACAGGAAGTAACAAACACAATTCTGTGAATTTAATGATTACCTAAGCAGATCTCCTCCACTCTTCTGCTTCTACTGGGTGAGACCCACAGACTGCAGAGAGTCAGGCGGCTCTGCTGAGAAGGCATCAAGTTTTGTTTTGTTTTTTTTCTTCTCAAAAAACTTCAAGAATATGCATGCTCTGGTGGTGTCATATGAATGTTGAAAAATGTATATGACCAAATGTGGAGGGGAAAATAAAACGGTCAATAAATTTCACATATGGTAAACACACAAAAATTATTATGAAGTTGTTTTTAAATGTTATATAGTTGTACAGTGGGTCTTTGGGATTGTGGGGAAATAATCAAGGCTGCAACTATGATATAAAATATATGTAAATAAATATATTATTTACATTATTTGCAAAAATGGCCAACTTGCCTGGTATGTCTGGCATGAAAACAGTCTGTGTTTGAAGTGAGGCAGAGAGTCACAGCACAACCCTGACATTTACATGATGAGGTTCACAGACAATTTTGTGTGTTATGTGTTTTCTGCAGCAATTATTATTAGGATTTAGGGGAGATTTCCTGATAGTGGTGATCACACACGACAACAGAGTAACCATCTTCATGTAACCAATTAAGCGATCGTTGACCAATCATGTGACTGCTCACAGCTTTCAGCATAGCTACTCCTTCGTGGAAATGTGTGAATTTTACGTATTTAAATCATTTTAGCTCGCTTAGAGGGGACCAAATGTAAAAAACAAAAAAAAGTCTCACTTTACCCCACTCTCCCCTCCTTTGACAGGCACCATCAGCAAAACAGCAACTATGAAGTCACCTAAAAACCACATGAACCTTGTCTGAGAAAAGTGTGTATGACAGTGACAGCATGAGAAACACTGGCAGAACAGAGGATGTACTGAGCTGTCTTCCTCATGGAGATGGCATGACATGTCAGACATTCAAAACGGAATGACTTTACAACAACAAAATAACTGAGCTGTCTCGCTCCCTGAAGCAGTTGTTATTTTTGTTCAGGAATGCAAGTGAACGTTACACTTAAACACAGTCTGTCCCTTATAGTTTGGAAGTTTGCAGCGCTGCTGTCAAACACTGGCCAGACACTGATTCCAGCTGGCCTTGCCACCTTGGGAACTGGACCACTGGATGGAGCAGGACCACCAGGTTGAGTAGGACCGCTGGATGGGGCAGGGCCACCAGATGTAGTAGGACCGCCAGATGGAGCAGGACCACCAGGTTGAGTAGGACCGCTGGATGGAGCAGGACCACCGGATGGAGTAGGACCGCCAGATGGAGCAGGACCACCAGGTTGAGCAGGACCGCTGGATGGAGCAGGACCACCGGATGGAGTAGGACCGCCAGATGGAGTAGGACCGCCAGATGGAGTAGGACCACCAGGTTGAGTAGGGCTACCGGATGGAGCAGGACCCCCAGGACCCATGTAGCTCAGGTACAGACACACATTTGTGTGTATGCATTTTCCAGTATAAAGTTCATGTTGACTGTTTGCAGCTTCTTGTGAACAGAGCGACAGCTGCTGGTCAGGATGTGAAGTTACAAACACAACACAACTAAACACAACAGTATTAAAGGCTTAGCTAGGTAGGCAGCTTTATTTTCGATTACCAGTTCGATCTGGTACGAGTTCACGGGTCGGAAGTTACGAATGGCCGTTATGGTGACTTTCACAGGCAACAGGACGGTAAAAACACGAGTTACGGGTTACCTGGAACGCTAATGTCGTAAGTCGTGACTTGAAGCCGTAACTTACGGTTTCAAAAGCCTGCCTGGAACGCAGCATTAGCCAAAGGCTCGCTGAATTATGCTTTAACTTGTTTAATGAGATAGGAAATATGAGATTAAATGATTATATGAAAAATTCTTAATTCATTAAATCAAACTGTTGCAGCCAGATAACTCAGCTAAATGTGTTTAAAACTGACATTTTTAAAACCTAACCCCCTAACCTTAACCCTAACCCACCGGCGCAAATCTTGCGAGATTTTGACGGACCAGGAAGAGGAGCTTATGCTGCAAACAGTGTTTTTTTGTGATGAAGATCATGGGCTATGATATTGCTCAGATGCACGTGATGCAAAATGCTGTCGGAGCCGACAGACTTTAGTGTTTAATTAATTTCGGTCCAAAATAATTAGGTCAAAAACTATTTCATATAAAGCAAATAGACCACTAGTCTTTATGTTTATTTATAATTAATTTTGGTGGACAAAGTTACCAAGCACTGCACCCCCGCACCCCCAATCATCCCTCATCATCCCTCATCCATCATTTAGACTTTACCATGTTAGCAGAAATGAATGAGAATCACATGAAAACACATACTGTCCATCTGAAGCATACAGAATAATGAAATATAGAATATAATAACAATGTAAGCCTCTACCCAGTCATGTGACCATGGCTTTCAAACCTCACATCAAGGTGTTTCAAGACTAAAATTATCTTCTACATTGACATAGTTTTAATCAATGTTAACCTTTTTACATTACTTATTTATTGCACTGCATTTATTATCATTTATGTCTTTCTAGATATAAACAAAAACATAATGAACTTAGATTAACTTTTCTTTTACAACAAACACAAAATATCTCACAAAGGAGCTTGTTTGGGTCAGGAATGGGTCAATTAACCAGCTATCGGCTTTTCAATTGTCCAAAGTATTGTTATTATATTGGCCCTTAAAATCCACTATTGGTCTACCCCTAGTTCAGGTCAAGTCTGAAGGGGTTTACTAAATGTTCCAAAACAAATAAGAAAAAGCATTTAAGACGTTTGTGAGACTGTTTCTAACTCAGCTTCAGCTGCGTCGACAGGCAGGGATCCACCTCACACAGAACTCTGATCATATCCGAACAAGCTGCTTCTCCTTTTTTTCGTATGGTGTCGATCACCTTTCGAGCTTTGTCTGCCCTGTTTGCTATCGCAGCAACTGACTCCATTTCACCATCAGTTACCGCCTCACAGTCCAGGAGTTTGTCCAGCATCTTAAGAAGAACCTGTTCGGTCACTCTCTCAATAAACTCAGTCCGAGTGGACTTCAGCCTGTCTGCTGCTGAGACACTTGGAGTCGGAGCTGAGACACTTGGAGTTGGTTCTCGACCAGGAGCTGAAAGGTGAACAGGAAAGATACATGTGTTCAAAAAACACAAATTTGTGCTCCAGAAGCAAATTCGATAACAACGCATTTCGCACATTCTGTGTCATGAACTGTAAACTGTCCTGTCTGTCTGTAACAACAGCTATTGCACATCTGTCTGTCCAGGGTGAGGGATCCCTCCTCTGTTGCTCACCCTGAGGTTTCTTAGATTTTTCCCTGTTAAAAGGGAAAAAGCGAGTTTTTCCTCAGTCGATGTGAGGGTCTAAGGGCAGAGGATGTTGCTACGATGTAAAGCCCTTTGAGACGAACTGTGGGCTATACAAATAAAATTACCTTGCCTTGTAGGGATGGAAGAAAAACAATCTGTCTCATCCAGTTTGCTTGTCTCAGTTTAGGGTTCTGTAGAAAGTCCTTACAGCAGTAACCCAGAAGTCACCAGTGATCACACGAGGCTGAACAACACAACTGTGAAGTCCACCCAACATCACTTCTGAGCATTTTCAGCTCTAATGATTTTAAGGTGACGAGCTCTGACTCTGGGGTGACGACATGTGACAGAGTCGCTCACAAGTTCCAGACACATCAACAGGAACTTGGAGAAACTGAAGTGTGGGGTGCTGTATAGCTCAGTGACAAAGAACAGGGGAGACTAGGGGATTGGATGGAGGGTACAAGCCAATGCGAGCTTACCATAGTGTTTGGATAGCATTGGTCAATTTCTATGCAGGTGTGGCAAGGTGAAGAGGGACCCAGGCGGGCTTCGAACCCCAGACTCCCGGGTCGGAGTCATGTGCGCTAACCAGTCAGCCAAAGGGACATCCCCTTGGCCAAGTAGCCAGGGCACATGATCAACTGGAGGCATAGTGACAGGAACCTCAACTGTCACACAGGCCCACGGCTAAATGGATTTTTTTGGTCCTTTTTGTGATTCATATTTTGTAGATCAGACTACAGGACCATAATCGCCGTATGAATGATGTTAATAATTATTTCCATAGCTTTAAAGGCAAAAAGCCCCAAAAATATACTTAAAGGAAAAAAAGGTGAAGTTTCTGAGCAACACCTGGAAAACAAGGACGGTTTCCCACTAGTTTGACCCTCACTCGTCAACAAGAATAGACCACAGAATAAAAGCAGACAGAAGATGATCTGAGGCCCAATAAGACAGAGACACTACTCATCAGTCAGGTCTACATCAGGCGGGTGAAGACTTTACCTGGCAGAAGAATCTGACACTCCCACACAGCTGCTTCGGTTTCATCTCGGACCTCGACATCGGCTTTCTCGGTGCGTGAAGGCAGGATGATCTGAAATGTCGGGTGGTAATTTGGTCCATAGTCCAGGTCAAAGTCTTGTTTCTGAAAAGCAGCAGGACCTGCGTCAGTGTCTCCAGGTGAGTGGCAGCAGTTTGAGGAATCATGTCAGCTTTAGCCTGAAACACTCACTTTAGGCTGGACTCTATCGGCGTGTGGACAGTGAACTTTGTAAGTTTTATTTTTGACAAGTGTGCTGTCAGACGTCGTCGTGATGATCTCACAGTTATTGTGCTTCGCCTTCACCTGGAAAACCAGCATTTCATTAAATATTTGACCTTCATTCTTGAATTCATGTGAATGTTTGTGTATGGCTAGCTGAAGTGGTGACCAGGCGACACAGAGACACAGTGTCCATGAAACAAAGTGGATGTGTTCACGACATCTGGTCTGTTAGTGATGAATTTGGAAAGTGAAGTATAGTGAAGCTCTAACACTTCAGTCTGTAGCCTTACCACATCCAGGGGGACGTTCTTAGGCAGCAGATGCACATTGAGGCTTTGCAGCTGCGTCGTGAGGTTTGGTTGGTGCAACAGCAGAATTTGGCTGCGAACTGATTTCAAGTTGTTCAACCACCTCTGTATCCTCTTCTTAACCAGACCAAAGGCAGAAAGATGAGGGACTGAAATAATCACATGAGTGTCTGTGATCTCCAGTGGCTCGATGAAGCTCATTCCATCATCAGTGATGTGGGCGACAGACAGCAGACCGTCCAAGAGCAGAGCTGTGGAAACACAAGGAGACAACAACCTCATTACAACAGCAGTGATCATTTCAGTCACTGTTGTCAACATCAGGAAATTAATCTGGAGGCTGGTGAAGGAGAGTGCCCCTGAAGTTATATCATTATTCCCCCATCATTGCTCTAACAAACACAATCACTTGCTCACCATCCTTTGTTTCGCAATGTGGGAGGTGGAGCTGGCGGACAGCATCCTCAGGACACTGGATATTGAACAGCGGTCCTGCAGCCATCTTGCCAACTGAGTGGAGGCTACTCTGATCCCATTGGACAGTCCTGTAGAGCAGCTCCGCCTCCTGAGCCACAACAAACACCAGTCCAGTTGAAGAACAATGGAACTGGCCTGGACCAGGACACCTGAACCTGTGGGACACAGAAGGCAGAGCGACCGCCTCAGACCCTGAGATGAAAAGGGTTCAGCATCGTCTAAAACATTGTGGTACTCCTAACTCAGCTGACTGACAGCTGATCCAGCTGATGTTCCTTCAGACAGTCGACCATGAGGTCGTCACTGCAAAAACACATCTGCTGTTGATCAGGAGAAGCTGTGAAGGAAGAGGAAGGTCCTTTGGCAAAAACTGTGTTGACTGAGTTTATTGCATGTTTACCCGTATGAGACTTCTGTAGATTTAGTTTCCAGTTCAGGTTTGAAGCTTGATTGCTGCAATTCAGAGAGAAACAATGTAAGCTGGTTTATTACAATTAAAAATACAATGTGTTGAGTGAAGCCAATGTCCTCAGAGACCGTTGGCTTTGTGTCATCCCCAAAAACCTTAAGTTTTGAGTCATCCTCAGATTCCTTCAGCTTTGAGTCATCCTCAGATTCCCTCAGCTTTGAGTCATCTTCAGATTCCTTCAGCTTTGAGTCATCCTCAGATTCCTTCAGCTTTGAGTCATCCTCAGATTCCTTCAGCTTTGAGTCATCCTCAGATTCCTTCAGCTTTGAGTCATCCTCAGATTTCCTCAGCTTTGAGTCATCCTCAGATTCCTTCAGCTTTGAGTCATCCTCAGATTCCTTCAGCTTTGAGTCATCCTCAGATTTCCTCAGCTTTGAGTCATCCTCAGATTCCTTCAGCTTTGAGTCATCCTCAGATTCCTTCAGCTTTGAGTCATCCTCAGATTCCTTCAGCTTTGAGTCATCCTCAGATTCCTTCAGCTTTGAGTCATCCTCAGATTTCCTCAGCTTTGAGTCATCTTCAGATTCCTTCAGCTTTGAGTCATCCTCAGATTCCTTCAGCTTTGAGTCATCTTCAGATTCCTTCAGCTTTGAGCCATCCTCAGATTCCTTGAGCTTTGAGTCATCCTCAGATTCCTTCAGCTTTGAGTCATCCTCAGATTCCTTGAGCTTTGAGTCATCCTCAGATTCCTTCAGCTTTAAGTCATCTTCAGATTCCTTCAGCTTTGAGTCATCCTCAGATTCCCTCAGCTTTGAGTCGTCCTCAGATTCCTTCAGCTTTGAGTCATCCTCAGATTCCTTCAGCTTTGAGTCATCCTCAGATTCCTTCAGCTTTGAGTCATCCTCAGATTCCTTCAGCTTTGAGTCATCCTCAGATTCCTTCAGCTTTGAGTCATCCTCAGATTCCTTCAGCTTTGAGTCATCCTCAGATTCCTTCAGCTTTGAGCCATCCTCAGATTGCTTGAGCTTTGAGTCATCTTCAGATTCCTTCAGCTTTGAGTCATCCTCAGATTCCTTCAGCTTTGAGTCATCCTCAGATTCCTTCAGCTTTGAGTCATCCTCAGATTCCTTCAGCTTTGAGTCATCCTCAGATTCCTTCAGCTTTGAGTCATCCTCAGATTCCTTCAGCTTTGAGTCATCCTCAGATTCCTTCAGCTTTGAGCCATCCTCAGATTGCTTGAGCTTTGAGTCATCCTCAGATTCCTTCAGCTTTGAGTCATCTTCAGATTCCTTCAGCTTTGAGTCATCCTCAGATTCCCTCAGCTTTGAGTCGTCCTCAGATTCCTTCAGCTTTGAGTCATCCTCAAAGGTCTTGAGCTCTGTGTTGTTCTTAGAGACCTTCGGCTTTGAGTCGTCCTCAGAGACCTTTGGCTTTCTGTCATCCCCAAAAACCTTCAGCTTTGAGTCATCTGTTGAAAGAGAACAAACAAGGAACATCTCAGAATTCAATGTTTGCTATTGATCTCTTTATCATATGCAAATCAGAAATAAATTCCACCTGACCATGCGGTTTATGCTGCTGTCTGTCAATAGTTCATTTCAGATACGACTAAGTGTTATTAGGTGTTACTAGGTGCAATATTGTTCTTCATGCTTCATGCTCATGTTCTAAAACTATTGGAGGTGAAATGAGCCCAGATTCATTCCACTGTCTGACTGATGAAGAGGAGACAGATGTTCAGTACTCACAGGTTTTGTCTCTGGAAGCTTTAATCACCTCTCCCCAGCCGATCCTGTACGAATTAACACAACAGAGTCAGAGGGAAAGAATCAGGTTTTGTTTGAGTTTGTTTTATTAAACCAAACTGTGATGATCCAGGATCAGAGCAGTTTTGGTGAATATATCATTTTCAAACAAATCAAGTAGTCCTAACGCTGTAGACTATTTTTTTTTCTTTTTTTTAAAAGTTCATTTTTTGGCTTTTTCATGCCTTTATTCGATAGGATAGTAGAGAGAGTGACAGGAAATGGGGGCAGAGATGGGGGGGATGACACACAGTATAGGGCCGTCTGACGCGGGACTCGAACCGGAGCCGCCTGCAGCGAGGACTATAGCCTCCACACATGGGGCGGGTGCTCTACCAACTGAGCTAAACACCGCCCCGCTGTAGACAATTTTTTAATGTTATTACTGGCTCTTTGCCAGAGAAGGAAGAAGGAGGAAGAAAGGTCATTGGTGCCTCACTCCTGGACATCTACAGCACCTGCCAACATAATCTACATTGAGAATGACAACAGAGATGAGAGCAGCATGGACTGATCCATCCCTCTACTGACCTCACAGTCTCCAGTCCACAGTCTGGTCTCTCCACAAGAGCACGAAGATCCTTCAGGTCTGAATCCTGCAGGTTGTTGTTCTGACTCAGGTCCAGTTCTCTCAGGTGGGAGGGGTTGGACTTCAGAGCTGAGACCAGAGTAGAACAGCTGATCTTTGACAACCTGCACCACTCCAATCTAAAAAAAGAATGAAAGAAATGTCTCTTTTTTCACATTAAAACTCTTAAGTCAGTGTACACAACATCACATCACATCAGTCTGTGTGGACTGTACAATCAACACACTATGATGACTATGGAGTGAAGTGAAGAGTCATTGTCAGTGTGGGAGAAGAACAAGTGGAAACAGGAGACAACAACTATTTCAAATATCCTTCATTCATGACATCAATCAAAGTCAGTGATTCAGGTTCTGAGTGAAGATCAATCAGGTTCAGTTGTGGATCAAAGATCTAAGATCTACAACAGTAACAGTCAGTGAACTCACGACAGAGTCTCCAGTCTACAGTCTGGACTCTCCAGAAAACCACTCAGATCCTTCAGGTCTGCATCCTGTTGTTTCCAGTTGTTACTTAGGTCCAGGTGTTTCAGGTGGGAGGGGTTGGACTTCAGAGCTGAGCCCAGGGAAGAACAGCTGATCTCTGACAAACTGCAGCCCCTCAATCTGAATAAAGAATAAAAGAAGATTGAATGATTGATGATTGCTCAGATGTGTTGTGGATCATCATCATGTGGCCTTCTACACATCATCCACATGTCAGAACAGATTCATCAGTCTGTCAGCGAAGGAGGAATCTACCAACAAAGGGGACAAAATTAAGTATGTGGATTTTCTACCACTCCGTTTCACTTTTCTGAATGAAGACATGTTAAGGAAGAAAAATAGCCAAAAATCTCTAAATTGATCAGAGCATAAAAAAACAGTGTTTTTGCCTGTAGTGTCTCATCACATTCATCTGAGCGCAGAAGACAAGGCGGTGGGTAAAGGCGCAGTGGGTAAAGTGGCCGTCCCATGTAGAGGCTACAGTCCTCACCGCAGGCAGCCCTGGTTCGAGTCCCGCGTCGGGTAGACCTTTTCCTGTCATTCAGGAGTCAGCCAAAAAGCCAAAAAAGAAAAACTTAAAAAAATAAAGAAATAAGAGTCTGACCTCAGAGTCTCCAGTCTACAGTCTGGACTCTCCAGAAAACCACTCAGATCCTTCACTGCTGAATCATGGAGGTCGTTTCCACTCAGGTCCAGGAGTCTCAGGTGTGAGGGGTTGGACTTCAGAGCTGAGCCCAGAGAAGAACAGCTGGTCTCTGTTAACCAGCAGCCCCTCAATCTGAATAAAGAATACAACAAGAAGAAAGAGTTGTTGTTGTTCTGTGATTGACTCAATGAAACAAAATGAACTGTAAAAGACAAGTAATGATCAACACAGAAAACAGTGAACTCACGTCAGAGTCTCCAGTCTACAGTCTGGACTCTCCAGAAAACCACTCAGATCCTTCACTGCTGAATCCTGCAGGTAGTTGTTGGAGCTCAGGTTCAGTTCTCTCAGGTGTGAGGGGTTGGACTTCAGAGCTGAGCTCAGAGAAGAACAGCTGATCTCTGACAAACTGCAGCTCCTCAATCTGAATAAAGAATAAAAGAAGAAGATTGTTTTTGTCTTTCTTTTTAGTCATTGGAGAATTCCTACAACATTTTTGCTATTGTGACAAAAATCAAAATAAATGAATACAAATAATAATAATAATGATAATAATGGGAATAAAGGGAGGGAAAAGAGGTGGGACAAAAACAGTTGGAAATCATAATGCTGGTTTGAGTGGCGTGATAGTACTTTTGTAGATCTGGGGGATCTGATTGCTGACTGAAAATAGGACTATTTAGGACTTATATTAACAAAAACATTCCGCTGATATCTGCTTTAAGCAAAAATTGAGCCTACAGTGCATGAAAACGTTTGACTGTAAATACTACTGTAAACATATACCATCAAATTCCTGCTAAATACATTTTCTATCTTACTGAAAAAAATGAGAATATTATAGAGTCATGGTTGATAAAGTTTGGCAAATATCAGAATTTTGTCTCAAAAACTGGATTTTCTAGAACATTTTGAATTCTGCTCTCATGGGATCAACTGCAGCCAATATAAAGGTGATGTTTTTAAACATCACATTTTCTCTTGAGAATGCAATTTATGTATTAACATATTTTTGTTTAGATATTGGAATTTCTGACATTTTGACCATTTTTTAAATCTGCCTCAACAACAGCTGCCCGGACGCTGACGCCTTGAGTGTATTTGAGAAGACACACACCATGTCTCACTTCCAGATAATTAGCTCACTGAGTTAGGCGCTGGTTTGTGGTGCGAGGGGTTGTGGGTTCAAGACCCAGCATGGGTGACAATGACACATCTAAATGCCAGAATCCTCATGGTGACATCACAGCAAGTCTCCAAATTAAAAAAACAAACAGACATGTGAAACCTCACCACAACCTGAACGCTGCTCTCATGGGAACAACCGCAGTCAATCCAAAAGTGACACTTTTAAACATCAGATTTTCTCTTATGGAGCAAAACAAATCACCAACATGTCCATACTGTCTAGATTATCAGATTTTTTGTTTTTGTTTCTGAAATCTGCCTGACAACAGCTGCCTGGACACTGACTCCCTGAGTCTGTTTGAGAAGACACACACCATGTCTCACTTCCAGATAATTAGCTCACCTAGTTAAGTGCTGATTTGTGGTGCCAGACAATGTGGGCTCGAACCCCAGTGCAGATGATAAGAATATTACATCAATATACCAGATAGTCTTTGTACAAAATCTTAGATTCATAGTAGATGATGTTTGACACAAACCTGAGAAACGTTGCCTGCACAACAGTGAATGGTTTACTCAATTTGTGAAGCCACCATGGCACTGCCACTTGACAATTAGCTGAGTGCGATAGACAACGGTCTTTGATTCCAGAGGTTGTGGGTTCAATGCTCAACTGGTGCAAAAATGAACATTACCAGGTCAATTAACCTGTCTTCCTGTTTGTTGTTCAAAATTTGCCCGGACACGACCCATTGCTGTGCAGCAGCTATAATTATTTTCATTAGTTCTGGGATTGAGTATTCCGGTGACGCAAAGTGTAAATTTATGTCGTCAGCGTATAGCGTACAGAAGTAGAAGTAGTGTTGTAGATCTTAGATCTACAACAGAAACAGTTAATGAACTGACCTCAGAGTCTCCAGTCTACAGTTTGGACTCTCCAGAAAACCACTCAGATCCTTCACTCCTGAATCCTGCAGGTTGTTGTAGCTCAAGTCCAGGTGTCTCAGGTGGGAGGGGTTGGACTTCAGAGCTGAGACCAGAGAAGAACAGCTGATCTCTGACAAACTGCAGTCCTCCAATCTGAATAAAGAATAAAAAACAGTGAGTTGAGGACAAAGCTCCTTGTTGAGCCTCAGAGTCTCCACAGTGGGATTATCAAACCAACACTGTTCTCTGAGCTAAAAGACGTTAACCTGACCTCTCACACTGGGAAGCTGCTTTGACCTTTGACCCTGAACCAAGCAAAGGGGGGAAACTCAGATCTACATCACATCTGCTCACACATTTGAACTGAACAAAGACAAAAGTCCAACAGGTCCAGTGAGTGAACTCACCTCAGAGTCTCCAGTCTACAGTTTGGACTCTCCAGTCCAGCACACAGAGCCTTCACCGATGAGTCACTCAGGTTGTTGTTACTCAGGTCCAGTTCTGTCAGGTGGGAGGGGTTGGACTTAAGAGCAGAGGCCACGACTTCACAGTGACTCTCTGAGAGTCCACAACCAACAAGTCTGTGAAGAAAGAAAATATCAAAGTGTCAGAATTTGACTGAGTTTGACAGGAAAATCTGGATCTGTGTTTTAGATGAAGATTAATCAGGTTTGACTAAAACCAAAGAGTGAAAATAAAAAAATCTAAATGAGTGTTTTTGTTCAACAATCACAACAAGCTGAAGATCCACGTGTTGGAGCTCACAGCTTTTCACCTTAAAAAATAAAACACGTGGGCAGAGACTGGTCTGATAATAATAAATTAACTCCTGGATGGACAGGTATTCAAATACTTTTCACAATTTAGAGACAAATTTGACTTACCTTCAAGTGATCTATATAGATACTTACAAATCAGACATTATGTCACAAAGAATACAGATTGGGAAAATATACGAAAGGAACCTACAAATATAGAAAGCTATTTCATACATCTGTTTGAACACCGTTCTTTAAAGCCCCAGTATGTGAGATTTACCCCCATCTAGCGGTGCGGTTGCATGTCGGCACGTATTCTTGCTGTTGCGTTTACGTAAACTCGGGCAGAAGTCAGAAAAACAACAGACGCTGCATGTAACAGGATAAACAAGCCTCTATGTAAACAAACGGTCCGCCAGCACCAGGCAAAACAATACCGGCGTGACAATATGTTGTCATGGTAACGTCGTATTGTTTACCTGACCCACGTTTTACCGTCTTTCTCTCGTCGAGTAAAATAACATCCAGTTGGTTTGCCGACGGCGTCACTCACGGCGTCATTCAGGTGTCTGACTGCACCTGAAGGCAACACCAGCGCCTCCGTCCTTCCTCACACCAGCTACACGGTGGTGACAGTTTTAACAGGCGCCGTCTAGAAAACTTTCTCCCCGAGACGAGAAGGTCCGGCGGCCCGAGTTTGTGGTTAACTACAGCGACGGTGACACTGAACGTAAAACATGGCGATTCAACATGGCAGAGAAGGTTCGGTGAACCCCCCCCTGTATGTTTGTAACGACTTGTAACATCTCATTCTAAGTTACGAGTAAGCGCTCGTTTGTATGCGGGCGCGATTCCACTTCATTGAAATACGTATTTATGAAAGACATATTTGATTTTTGTCAATAAAAAGCCAGTAAAGTCCCATACTGTCCCTTTAACAAATAACAAATATCCCACATGTCAGAAAATATACTACACATTAAGCAACAATGGGAACTGGAGCTGAATGCAATAATAGATGATGACTCTTGGGAAAACATATGTTCCAAATGCCACAAGGAGGTTGACAGTTTGTTGATGATGGTAAGAAAAATTACTACTATCAATTGGATGAAGACTGACCCTCCCATTATCACTCAGTGGTTACAGAAAGTAAAACATGTCTACATGATGGAATATAGGCTATGACTGGACAGTTACAGCTACACCCTGCTTTCCCCCCAAGGTATCAGATCTCCTTTTGTTTGTTACCCATTTGTGTATTTTAACCCAGACCTCTTCACCCTGCAGGATGCCCCAGGTGTGAAATATCCCCCCGGAGGCCGGTGCCGATACCTACAGGAGAGTGTTGAAAACACTGTCTGAGTATGGGGTCGACCATCGCAGCAGACAGAGGAGTGTGGTATAATGTTAGGTCTCCCCATTTCTCTTTGTCTTTTCTTTACCATCACCACTCGGGTTAGAACTGACCTTTCTTTGGAAATAAAAACATGTCGGCCGGTGAAGTCTCTATTTCATTATTCACCAAACTTCCACAACAATCTGAACTCGATTAAACCACTGATCGATAATCATATTGATCATGTCTAGACTCACCGAGCCTTCCTGCAGTTCCTCACCGCTGGGATCAGTCTCTGTCGTCCCTGGTCTGATGTGTTGAACTTTCTCAGGTCCAACTCGTCCAGAACCTGCTCTGACATCTGCAGCATGTAGGCCAGACCTGAGCACTGGATCACAGAGAGTTTCTCCTCTGATCTGTTCTCTGACTTGAGGAATTGTTGGATCTCCTGATGAACCGACTGGTCCTTCATCTCCGTCAGACAGTGGAAGATGTTGATGCTTCTGTCAGGAGAAATTTTATCACTGTTCATCTTCTTCAGGATGTTGATGGTTCTCTGGATGGTTTCTGGACTGTTGTCCGTCTGACCCAGCAGACCTCCTAACAGCCTCTGGTTGGACTCCAGAGAGAGGCCATGAAGGAAGCGAACAAACAGGTCCAGGTGACCATTTCTACTGCGGAGGGATTTCTCCATGGTTGTCTTCAGGAAGACATCCAGGGGTAGAAGACTGTTATCAATTGGTGGATGCCTGTGTGCCTTTAATCTAAAAAACGTGGAAAACTTCTTAAAGAAAGATTTTGGCTTTGGCTTTGATTCTCCCTGTTTGTGATCTTCTCCCAGGAAGTTCACTTGGCTTAAAACAACATAGTCTTCTCCCAGGAACTTCTCCAGGACCTGTGTGTTCCTGCTGGTGTAACAGTGGAACATGTAGACTGCAGCCAGAAACTCCTGAACACTCAGATGAACAAAGCAGTAGACTGTTTTCTGGAAGATCACACTTTCTCTTTTGAAGATCTCAGTACAGAGTCCTGAGTTCACCAAGGCCTCTGTGACATCCAGACCACACTGCTCCAGGTCTTCTTGGTAGAACATGATGTTTCCTTCCTCCAGCTGTTCAAACGCCAGCCTCCCCAGCTTCAGAAGAACTTCCCTGTCGGCCTTCAACAGCTCCTGTGGACTCGTCTCATGTCCTTCACCGTACTTGTTCTTCTTCCTCTTTGTCTGGACCAACAGGAAGTGTGAGAACAGGTCCGTTGTGGTCTTGGGCAGCTCTCCTCTCTGGTCTGTGGTCAACATGTGCTCCAGAACTGTAGCACTGATCCAGCAGAAGACTGGGACTTGACACATGATGTGGAGGGTCCTGGACGTCTGGATGTGTGAGATGATTCTTCTGGACAGATCTTCATCAGTGGACCTCCTCCTGAAGTACTCCTCCATCTGGGCGTCGGTGAAGCCTCGGACCTCTGTTACCCTGTCGACACATGATGGAGGGATCTGATTGGCTGCTGCAGGTCTGGAGGTGATCCAGACCAGAGCCGAGGGAAGCAGATTCCCCTCGATGAGGTTTGTCAGCAGCACATTGACTGATGACGTCTGTGTGACATCAGACACAACCTCCCTGTTGTTGAAGTCCAGTGACAGTCGGCTTTCATCCAGGCCGTCAAAGATGAAGAGAAGTTTACAGACAGACAGCTGCTCTGCTGTCACCTTCTGTAATGTTGGATGGAAAACATGGAGCAGCCTGAGAAGACTCAACCGCTGATCTCTGATCAGGTTCAGCTCCCTGAACGAAAGCAGAACCAGCAGACTGACATCTTGGTTCTCCAAGCCCTCGGCCCAGTCCAGAGTGAACTTCTGCACCGAGAAGGTTTTTCCAACACCAGCGACGCCGTTGGTCAGAACCACTCTGATGGGTCTCTGTTGGACAGGTGAGACCGTAGGGACGTCCTCTCTCTGTTGGACAGGTGAGACCGTAGGGATGTCCTCTCTCTGTTGGACAGGTGAGACCGTAGGGACGTCCTCTCTCTGTTGGACGGGTGAGACCGTAGAGACGTCCTCTCTCTGTTGGACGGGTGAGACCGTAGAGACGTCCTCTCTTTGTTGGACAGGTGAGACCGTAGAGACGTCCTCTCTTTGTTGGACAGGTAAGTCTTTAAAGATGTCGTTGCACTTGATTGGAGTGTCATCGAAGGTCTTCTTCTTGGACGTTGTCTCCAGCTGTCTCACCTCATGTTGGGTATTAACCTCTTCACTCTGTCCCTCTGTGATGTAGAGCTCAGTGTAGACGCTGTTGAGGAGGGTTTCGCTTCCTGTTCCCTCAGTTCCTTCAGTCACTTGTTCACATCTGCTCCTCAGACTGATCTTATATTGATCTAGAACCTCCTGCAGACCACCATCTGCTGAGAGACAAGAGACGTTGTTAATGTAACGTTGGGTGCTTGTTATTGTCTTCTGAACTGAACGTCTGGCTCATGAGTAAAAACAGCACAGGAACAACTTCTTCAGAAGAACTTTTACTTTTTTAATGTCCACTCCAGAACAAGACAAACAGTGCTGTGGTGGTACTGCCATTACACTGCACCTTATCACTCCACCCACTCTAAACCAATGAAAACACTAAGGACAAACTACAGAGTAGAAAGTAATCTTAGAAAACATCTAACCAATAACAAAATCCCTTTGTGTTTTCTGCAATCAACTCTTCACAAAAATGAATTCCATAGTGACATCATTTTAAATGTCTATTATCTTAAAACAGGCCAAGTTGTCAAGGAGTGTGCGGAAGGAGGACCCAAATGCAGGAGACTGGCAGACTTGTGAACTTTAAGTTTCTTTTAATAACAAATAACAGCCAGGGACAGGAAACCACCAATGGGATCATCATGTCGTGACAGTCAGTTTATCCTTCATGATATGTTAATGACAAGTAAAAATGCTACCACTTTACTTGGGGGTCACCGAATATATTTATTACATTGTCATAATTGTGTCATGACTGTCAGTTTATCCTTCATGATATGTTAATGACAAGTACAAATGCTACCACTTTACTTGAGGTATCAGAATTTCTTCATTACACTGTCATAACGGTGTCATGACAGTCAGTTCATCCTTCATGATATGTTAATGACAAATAAAAATGCTACCACTTTACTTGAGCTCACAGAATTTCTTCATTACACTGTCATAATGGTGTCGTGACAGTCAGTTTTAAGTAACCTTGCACATCTAATTAATCATAATTATGTCAGCTAAACAGAAAATATTTCATTAAAGGAGTCATAACCTGGTTTTTTACGTATCCAGCCCCCCTTGGATCGCTTTGGATCAATTCGTAAAACTTATTAGAAAAAAAATAAATAATTTTAATCAAACATTGAGCTTGTTCTGACCCTTTTTCCTACCGCGACTTTATCACGCGAGATTACACGCAAGGTTTTGACTGGTCCGGATGTGCATTGTATGAGGCGCGTGTTGATTCGCCGCAGGAAGGACAGAGCCGGGCGGGGGGCTTGCCTGCATGCAGACTCCAAAACATAAACAGCCCCCTGGTACCGCTTCGGCGATTTCACGTAGCGGACGGGCCGAGGTTGGGTGGTGAAAGAGGCAAGTAGCCTACGGTGAGGTCACCGTAGGAGCAGAATCAAAATCTCGTGCTTTAGGAAGGCACACCCTTGTGTGCTTTTCCTGTTCTGAAAAAGAGCCGAAGCGAAAAAACGGCGCCACTTTCAAACTCCAGCTTTTCAGGCAAGTTTCAACTGAGGTCAAACACCAATATGCATGTTTTAACAAGAGAAATTGCGATTTCCGGGTGATGACTCCTTTAATGTCAAGTTGTCATGACAAAGACATTTTCTGGTAATGTCACTTTGAGTAATGTCAAGTTGTCATAATAAGGACATTGCAAACAAATTTAATGTCAAGTTGTCATGACAAAGACGACTTCTGGTTGATTAATGTCAAGTTGTCATAATAAGGACATCGCAAACAAATTTAATGTCAAGTTGTCATGACAAAGACGACTTCTGGTTATGTCACCTTGATTAATGTCAAGGTGTCATAATCAAGACAACCAAAATAATGTCAACTTGTCATTACAAAAACGAATGACACTTAATGACAACAGTCATAAATGTTTAATGACATTGACATAATGTTTATGACACGTTATGACTGTGTCATGACACTCTTATGACAGTGTCATGACACTCTTATGACGGTGGTGTCAAGTAAAGTGTTACCGACTAAATACAACAGAACCAATCAAACCAACAAGCAACAGGTGAGGAGATAGCCTCGTAAACCAGCCTCCCCCGGAAATGCATTCAATTCATTTCTCAGGGAGAGTCTGGCCTCATACCCGTTGAAACCGTTTCGCCAGAAATCGGCCGTCTACCGAACCAATCAGCGTCGCCGCTGTGGATTGACACAGCACGTTGGCCAATCAGGGCCTGAAAACATCACTACATGGACTGGACTCACCTACAACAAACATGGCGGAGCTATCAAACAGCGGCGTAAAAACAGCAGTAAGGGAAGTTCTAAATGAAATACCATCAATTACAGAACTTAAACTAGAGCAAGAGTCGGCGCTTGTTGAGTTTCTTGGAGGAAAAGACGTTATCGCTGTTCTTCTTCGGTCCGTGATTGGCCAACGTGCTGTGTCAATCACAGCACGTTGGCCAATCAGGGACTGATTGGCTCGGTAGGCGGAGTGTTTCGGCGAAACGGTTACAACGGGTATGAGGCCAGACTCTCCCTGAGAAATGAATTGAATGCATTTCTGGGGGAGGCTGGTTTACGAGGCTAGTGAGGAGACAGGAGGGCAATGAAACCTGATTGGTGGAGACACACAAGGAGCAGGGCAGGGCTAATGAGGGGAAACGTAGGGCAGGTGTGCAAGGAGACGAGGAGGGAAAACACAGGAAGACAAGACAAGGACTACAAATTAAAACAGGAAACTAGAACAAGACACAGACCTTCAAAATAAAACCAGACTAAACAGGGGAACACAGAAACTAAAAGTCCACAACTAGAAACAGAGCAGAAAACCGGGCCACTAACGGCGGAAGACCTGAGGGTCATGACACAAGTGTCAGGTAAAAGTCATTAAACTAAAAGAAGGACACCTGAACATGACACATGAGTGTGTGGAAGAGTCTGGACCACATCGTGGTTCGTCTGGAGGCCATTACAATACAGTTCCCTGTCATTACTGCTGTGATTGTTCATCAATATATTTTAGACACAACAGTTACAAACACGTACCTGTCCAGTCCATCACAGAGCTGCTCTGATTGGCTGTCTGCAGTCCACCACTGGTTCTGGGTCTTGTTCCACACTGGGGACAGGAGGCTTCTCCTGAAGAACCAGACTGGTCCCAGTATGAGGTGAAGCACTGTCTGCAGAACCAGTGTCCACAGCTGGTGGAGACCGGATCCTTCAGGACGTCCTGACAGAGACCACAGCTGGACAGCTGCTCGTCCACAGAGACACCGCTCCTCTTCCTCTCTCTGTGAAGACATGGACACATTTCTGTTTAAACCAAAGTCACCTGCTCCAGGTCGTTTCCTCCTCCTCTCAGACGAGTTCCAGACGATCTGACCCCCCCCCCCCCCATTTGCATCTGTAGCGTGTAGCCACAGCCTCGGTCCGCCTGCAGTATAGAAGGCGTTGTGTCAGTTTCCCTTACTTTTACTATTTTAAGGGAAATTGCTACATAGTGGTTCATGTTTTCTGTGACTATGGACAAACAGGATGTGATTTGGGAACTGGTTTGAGCAGAGGAGGCGGAGATTCTAGTTTTGAATATTGCTCAAACCTACAGTAGTGTCTATTTTCCAACATTGTGTCTTTGAGTTCTGTGTTTTGCCTCTTCTTATTTCTAAATTCTTATTCTATTCTATATTTTGTACTTTTATGTTTGCACCTGACACCAAGACAAGTTTGTTGTGCTGTAAACTGATCTTTACTGCTCTTGGCAATAAAACAGTTCTGATTCTGATTGTATAATATGAACACACTTTTGATTATAATGGACGGCCTACACATTCTATGTTTTCTTTCACTATAAGTCTTCATACACACTACACTGACTGTATTTTGACTGTTTTCCAAATGACTTTCTTCCTGTCTGTCCACTCTGATAAAATGCTGGATGTTACATGCAGGTCTCTTACCTTGTAGCCGGAGGCTCATGACTGGAAGACGGATCATCTATGGATGGATTACTGTCTCCAGGTCCTGGAGTCTCTCCTGTGTCCCCCTCCTCCTCTGTACAATCACTCATCTTCTGTACTTCACTCTGTTGGAGAGTCAAACCAGTAATACTGACGGTTAGGGCATAAATACAGGAAGTGGACCCAGGTCTGACAGAACAGGAAGTAACAAACACAATTCTGTGAATTTAATTATTACCTAAGCATATCTCCTCCACTCTTCTGCTTCTACTGGGTGTGACCCACAGACTGCAGAGAGTCAGGCGGCTCTGCTGAGAAGGCATCAAGTTTTGTTTGTTTTTTTTTCTTCTAAAAAAACTTCAAGAATATGCATGCTCTGGTGGTGTCATATGAATGTTGAAAAATGTATACGACCAAATGTAGAGGGGAAAATAAAACGGTCAATAAATTTCACATATGGTAAACACACAAAAATTATTATGAAATTGTTTTTAAATGTTATATAGTTGTACAGTGGGTCTTTGGGATTGTGGGGAAATAATCAAGGCTGCAACTATGATATAAAATATATGTAAATAAATATATTATTTACATTATTTGCAAAAATGGCCAACTTGCCTGGTATGTCTGGCATGAAAACAGTCTGTGTTTGAAGTGAGGCAGAGAGTCACAGCACAACCCTGACATTTACATGATGAGGTTCACAGACAATTTTGTGTGTTATGTGTTTTCTGCAGCAATTATTATTAGGATTTAGGGGAGATTTGAACCTTGTCTGAGAAAAGTGTGTAGGACTGTGACAGCATGAGAAACACTGGCAGAACAGAGGATGTGCTGAGCTGTCTTCCTCATGGAGATGGCATGACATGTCAGACATTCAAAACGGAATGACATTACAACAACAAAATAACTGAGCTGTCTCACTCCCTGAAGCAGTTGTTATTTTTGTTCAGGCATGCAAGTGAACGTTACACTTAAACACAGTCTGTCCCTTATAGTTTGGAAGTTTGCAGCGCTGCCGTCAACCACTGGCCAGACACTGATTCCAGCTGGCCTTGCCACCTTGGGAACTGGAACCAGGCACGAGGTCTTCCAGAGAAGAGGGATCCTACATGACTGCAGGCTCAGGTTGAAGATGGTACAGA
The DNA here is from genome assembly GCA_030347415.2 of Decapterus maruadsi. Classification (NCBI taxonomy): domain Eukaryota; kingdom Metazoa; phylum Chordata; class Actinopteri; order Carangiformes; family Carangidae; genus Decapterus; species Decapterus maruadsi. The sequence goes on from CM064900.1 coordinate 33,532,857, forward strand.
GAGGCACAGCCAGCTGACTTGCCGGGACGCAGTCTCCTCAGTTCTGCCGACACTTCCTTCAGGGAAAGTAGAGTGACAGGACCACCAGATGGAGCCAGACCGCCAGGTTGAACAGAACCGCCGGTTGGAGCAGGACCACCGGATGGAGTAGGACTGCCAGATGGAGCAGGACCACCAGGTTGAGCAGGACTGCTGGAAGGAGCAGGACCACCGGATGTAGTAGGACCGCTGGGTGGAGCAGGGCCACCGGATGGAGTAGGACTGCCAGATGGAGCAGGACCACCAGGTTGAGCAGGACCGCTGGATGGAGCAGGACCACTGGATGGAGTAGGACCGCCAGATGGAGCAGGACCGCTGGATGGAGCAGGACCACCGGATGGAGTAGGACCGCTGGATGGAGCACGGCCACCGGATGGAGCAGGACCACCAGGTTGAGTAGGGCTACCGGATGGAGCAGGACCCCCAGGACCCATGTAGCTCAGGTACAGACACACATTTGTGTGTATGCATTTTCCAGTATAAAGTTCATGTTGACTGTTTGCAGCTTCTTGTGAACAGAGCGACAGCTGCTGGTCAGGATGTGAAGTTACAAACACAACACAACTAAACACAACAGTATTAAAGGCTTAGCTAGGTAGGCAGCTTTATTTTCGATTACCAGTTCGATCTGGTACGAGTTCACCGGTCGGAAGTTACGAATGGCCGTTATGGTGACTTTCACAGGCAACAGAACGGTAAAAACACGAGTTACGGGTTACCTGGAACGCTAATGTCGTAAGTCGTGACTTGAAGCCGTAACTTACGGTTTCAAAAGCCTGCCTGGAATGCAGCATTAGCCAAAGGCTCGCTGAATTATGCTTTAACTTGTTTAATGAGATAGGAAATATGAGATTAAATGATTTTATGAAAAACTCTTAATTCATTAAATCAAACTGTTGCAGCCAGATAACTCAGCTAAATGTGTTTAAAACTGACATTTTTAAAACCTAACCCCCTAACCTTAACCCTAACCCACCGGCGCAAATCTTGCGAGATTTTGACGGACCAGGAAGAGGAGCTTATGCTGCAAACAGTGTTTTTTTGTGATGAAGATCATGGGCTATGATATTGCTCAGATGCACGTGATGCAAAACGCTGTCAGAGCCGACAGACTTGAGTGTGTATTTAATTTCAGTCCAAAATAATTAGGTCAAAAACAATTTAATATAAAGCAATAGCAGAAATGAATGAGAATCACATGAAAACACATACTGTCCATCTGAAGCATACAGAATAATGAAATACAGAATATAATAACAGTGTAAGCCTCTACCCAGTCATGTGACCATGGCTTTCAAACCTCACATCAAGGTGTTTCAAGACTAAAATTATCTTCTACATTGACATAGTTTTAATCAATGTTAACCTTTTTACATTACTTATTTATTGCACTGCATTTATTATCATTTATGTCTTTCAAAAAAAAAAAAAATGTAATGAACTTAGATTAACTTCTATTTTACGACATATGAAACACAAAATATCTCAGAAAGGAGCTTGTTTGGGTCAGGAATGAGTCAATTAAACAGCTATCGGCTTTTCAATTCTCCAAAGTATTGCTATTATATTGGCCCTTAAAATCCACTATTGGTCGACCCCTAGTTCAGGTGACTGACAAGTCTGGGACTTTTAAGGGGTTTACTAAATGTTCCAAAACAAATAAGAAAAAGCATTTCAGACGTTTGTGACGCACAAACACAGGAGAGACTGTTTCTAACTCAGCTTCAACTGTGTCGACAGGCAGGGATCCACCTCACACAGAACTCTGATCATATCCGAACAAGCTGCTTCTCCTTTTTTTCGTATGGTGTCGATCACCTTTCGAGCTTTGTCTGCCCTGTTTGCTATCGCAGCAACTGACTCCATTTCACCGTCAGTTACCGCCTCACAGTCCAGGAGTTTGTCCAGCATCTTAAGAAGAACCTGTTCGGTCACTCTCTCGATAAACTCAGTCCGAGCAGACTTCAGCCTGTCTGCTGCTGAGACACTTGGAGTCAGACCTGAGACACTTGGAGTTGGTTCTCGACCAGGAGCTGGAAGGTGAACAAGAAAGATACTTGTGTTCAAAAAACACAAATTTGTGCTCCAGAAGCAAATTCGATAACAACGCATTTCGCACATTCTGTGTCATAAACGGTAAACTGTTTTATTGTCTGTAACAACAGCTATTGCACGTCTGTCCGTCCTGGGTGAGCGATCCCTCCTCTGTTGCTCACCTTGAGGTTTCTCTGATTTTTTCCTGTTAAAAGGGTTTTCTATGGAGTTTTTCCTCAGTCGATGTGAGGGACCAAGGACAGAGGATGTTGCTACGATGTCATGTAAAGCCCTTTGAGACAAACTGTGGGCTATACAAATAAAATTACCTTGCCTTGTAGGGATGGAAGAAAAACAATCTGTCTCATCTCAGTTTAGGGTTCTGTAGAAAGTCCTTACAGAAGTAACCCAGAAGTCACCAGTGATTACACGAGGCTGAACAACACAACTGTGAAGTCCATCCAACATCACTTCTGAGCATTTTCAGCTCTAATGATTTTAAGGTGACGAGGTCTGACTCTGGGGCGACGACCTGTGACAGAGTCGCTCACAAGTTCCAGACACATCAACAGGAACTTGGAGAAACTGAAGTGTGGGGTACTGTATAGCTCAGTGACAAAGAACAGGGGAGATGAGGGAATTGGATGGAGGCTACAAGCCAATGCGAGCTTACCATAGTGTTTGGATAGCATTGGTCAATTTCTATGCAGGCCCACGGCTAAATGGATTTTTTTGGTCCTTTTTGTGATTCATATTGTGTAGATCAGACTACAGGACCATAATTGCCGTATAAATGATGTTAATAATTATTTCCATAGCTTTAAAGGCAAAAAGCCCCAAAAATATACTTAAAGGAAAAAAAGGTGAAGTTTCTGAGCAACACCTGGAGGAGAACAAGGACAGTTTCCCACTAGTTTGACCCTCACTTGTCAACAAGAATAGACCACAGAATAAAAGCAGACAGAAGATGATCTGAGGCCCAATAAGACAGAGACACTACTCATCAGTCAGGTCTACGTCAGGCGGGTGAAGACTTTACCTGGCAGAAGAATCTGACACTCCCACACAGCTGCCTCGGTTTCATCTCGGACCTCGACATCGGCTTTCTCGGTGCGTGAAGGCAGGATGATCTGAAATGTCGGGTGGTAATTTGGTCCATAGTCCAGGTCAAAGTCTTGTTTCTGAAAAGCAGCAGGGACCTGCGTCAGTGTCTCCAGGTGAGTGGCAACAGTTTGAGGAATCATGTTGGCTTTAGCCTGAAACACTCACTTTAGGCTGGACTCTATCGGCGTGTGGACAGTGAACTTTGTAAGTTTTATTTTTGACAAGTGTGCTGTCAGACCTTCGTGAAGTGGTGACCAGGCGACACAGAGACACAGTGTCCAAGAAACAAAGTGTGTTCGTTATGATCTCACAGTTATTGTGCTTCGCCTTCACCTGGAAAACCAGCATTTCATTAAATCTTTGACTTTCATTATTGAATTCATGTGAATGTTTGTGTACGGCATGAAACAAAGTGGATGTGTTCACGACATCTGGTCTGTTAGTGATGAATTTGGAAAGTGAAGTAAAGTGAAGCTCTAACACAGTCTGTAGCCTTACCACATCCAGGGGGATGTTCTTAGGCAGCAGATGCACATTAAGGCTTTGCAGCTGCGTCGTGAGGTTTGGTTGGTGCAACAGCAGAATTTGGCTGCGAACTGATTTCAAGTTGTTCAACCACCTCTGTATCCTCTTCTTAACCAGACCAAAGGCAGAAAGATGAGGGACTGAAATAATCACATGAGTGTCTGTGATCTCCAGTGGCTCGATGAAGCTCATTCCATCATCAGTGATGTGGGCGACAGACAGCAGACCGTCCAAGAGCAGAGCTGTGGAAACACAAGGAGACAACAACCTCATTACAACAGCAGTGATCATTTCAGTCACTGTTGTCAACATCAGGAAATTAATCTGGAGGCTGGTGAAGGAGAGTGCCCCTGAAGTTATATCATTATTCCCCCATCATTGCTCTAACAAACACAATCACTTGCTCACCATCCTTTGTTTCACAATGTGGGAGGTGGAGCTGGCGGACAGCATCCTCAGGACACTGGATATTGAACAGCGGTCCTGCAGCCATCTTACCAACTGAGTGGAGGCTACTCTGATCCCATTGGACAGTCCTGTAGAGCAGCTCCGCCTCCTGAGCCACAACAAACACCAGTCCAGTTGAAGAACAATGGAACTGGCCTGGACCAGGAAACCTGAACCTGTGGGACACAGAAGGCAGAGTGACCGCCTCAGACCCTGAGATGAAAAGGGTTCAGCATCGTCTAAAACATTGTGGTACTCCTGACTCAGCTGACTGAGAGCTGATCCAGCTGATGTTCCTTCAGACAGTCGACCATGGGGTCGTCACTGCAAAAACACATCTGCTGTTGATCAGGAGAAGCTGTGAAGGAAGAGGAAGGTCCTTTGGCAAAAACTGTGTTGACTGAGTTTGTTGCATGTTTACCTGTATGAGACTTCTGTAGATTTAGTTTCCAGTTCAGGTTTGAAGCTTGACTGCTGCAATTTAGAGAGAAACAATGTAAGCAGGTTTATTACAATTAAAAATACAATGTGTTGAGTGAAGCCAGTGTCCTCAGAGACCGTTGGCTTTGTGTCATCCCCAAAAACCTTGAGCTTTGAGTCATCCTCAGATTCCTTCAGCTTTGAGTCATCTTCAGATTCCTTCAGCATTGAGTCTTCCTCAGATTCCTTCAGCTTTGAGCGATTCTCAGATTCCTTCAGCTTTGAGTCATCTTCAGATTCCTTCAGCTTTGAATCATTTTCAGATTCCTTCAGCTTTGAGTCATTTTCAGATTCCTTCAGCTTTGAGTCATCCTCAGAGGTCTTCAGCTTTGAGTGATTCTCAGATTCCTTCAGCATTGAGTCATCCTCAGATTCCTTCAGCTTTGAATCATTTTCAGATTCCTTCAGCTTTGAGTCATTTTCAGATTCCTTCAGCTTTGAGTCATTTCCAGATTCCTTCAGCTTTGAGTCATTCTCAGATTCCTTCAGCTTTGAGTCATCCTCAGATTCCTTCAGCTTTGAGCCATCTTCAGAAGTCTTCAGCTCTGCATTGTCCTTAGAGTCCTTCATCTTCGAGTCATCTTCAGATTCCTTCAGCATTGAGTCTTCCTCAGATTCCTTCAGCTTTGAGTGATTCTCAGATTCCTTCAGCTTTGAGTCATCTTCAGATTCCTTCAGCTTTGAGTCATTCTCAGATTCCTTCAGCTTTGAGTCATCCTCAGATTCCTTCAGCTTTGAGTCATCTTCAGATTCCTTCAGCTTTGAGTCATTCTCAGATTCCTTCAGCTTTGAGTCATCCTCAGATTCCTTCAGCTTTGAGTCATCTTCAGATTCCTTCAGCTTTGAGTCATCCTCAGATTCCTTCAGCTTTGAGTCATTCTCAGATTCCTTCAGCTTTGAGTCATCTTCAGATTCCTTCAGCTTTGAGTCATCCTCAGATTCCTTCAGCTTTGAGTCATCTTCAGATTCCTTCAGCTTTGAGTCATCTTCAGATTCCTTCAGCTTTGAGTCATCTTCAGATTCCTTCAGCTTTGAGTCATCCTCAGATTCCTTCAGCTTTGAGTCACTCTCAGATTCCTTCAGCTTTGAGTCATTTCCAGATTCCTTCAGCTTTGAGTCATCCTCAGATTCCTTCAGCTTTGAGTCATCTTCAGATTCCTTCAGCTTTGAGTCATCTTCAGAAGTCTTCAGCTCTGCGTTGTCCTTAGAGACCTTCAGCTTTGAGTCACCTGTTGAAAGAGAAGAAACAAGGAACATCTCAGAATTCAGTGTTTGCTATTGATCTCTTTTCTATCGATCTCGATGTCTATTGATATGTGTGGCAAAGTGAAGAGGGCCCGGGCGGGCTTCGCACCCCACACTGCCGGGTAAGAGTCATGCGCGCTAACCACTTGGCCAAAGGGACATCCCCCTGGCCAAGTAGCCAGAGCGCATGATCAATTGGAGGCATAGTGACAGGAATCTCAACTGTTATGCAAATCAGAAATAAACTCCACCTGACCATGTGGTTTATGCTGCTGTCTGTCAATGCTGCTTTCTGTTTATGCTGCTTCATGCTCATGTTCTAAAACTATTGGAGGTGAAATGAGCCCAGATTCATTTCACAGTCTGACTGATGAAGAGGAGACAGAGGTTCAGTACTCACAGGTTTTGTCTCTGCAAGCTTTAATCACCTCTCCCCAGAGGATCCTGTAGGAATAAACACAACAGAGTCAGAGGGAAATAATCAGGTTTTGTTTGAGTTTGTTTTATTAAACCAAACTGTGATGATCCAGGATCAGACACACCCAGCTGAGTTTTAACTGATCCTGACCAATGTGTTAGTCAGTGAACTTTGGGATCAACCAGAGTTTTAAGTCTCATGGTGTCACCATGTTTACTAATGATCTGATCTGGACCAGGTGGCGTTTAAAGGATTAGATGAAGGAAAATAGAGAAGATGGATCTTAATCAGTCAGATCTAGAAAACTAACGCCACCGGAAGTTCAGCATCTGATCAGTGCTGTCCTGATATTCCAGCTGCTGCACATAATTCTGTATCTGACTCTTAAACTGTGGTCAGACGACACGAATTCAGGTTGATTTTAACACGATTTCGTGGTGGCCGACACATTTCCAGCATCATGCCCAATGATGAGCGTCGGGAACGACAAACAAACGTGTAGTGTGACATAATTGATGATTGGTGGTTTTATGTCTACAATGCTGTTCGATGCTCTGACGGAAATCTAGCATGTGAGAGTTTTTTTTTTAATGTCAACCAATAGGAAGTACAGAGCTCTGACGCATTGTTTATACACAGTGAACATGTGCTTCATGTGCCCAATATAATTGAATGGTTTTGAGATGAACACATCCGTTAATATCCCCCATGTTCTCTGTGTCTGTCGGAGCAGAGGACACCATCACACACAGCGCTACAGTATCCATGACTGACAGGTTGTTGTGACGCCTCTGACGGCCCGCGAACTCATACAGGGTCATGATCGGTCGTGAATGATGATTGGTCGGGGTGATACTTGTAGTGTTGCTAGTCTCCAGACCATGACACGGAAAGAACATAGGTTCTGCTGTTTACATTACACATATAAAAACTATTACCTACTGATTGTAGACGGTCACATGGTTTTCCATTATATTTTTAATTCACTTATTACGTTCTTTGTTACAACTCACCATAATATAACAATGATTCCAGTATGTCTGGCCAAAAAGCCAAAAAATATACTTAAAAAAATAAAAAAATAAAACAGGGTCTGACCTCAGAGTCTCCAGTTTACAGTCTGGACTCTCCAAAAAAACACTCAGATCCGTCAATCCTGAATCTGGAAGGTTGTTTCCACTCAGGTCCAGTTCTCTCAGGTGGGAGGGGTTGGACTTCAGAGCTGAGACCAGAGTAGAACAGCTGATCTTTGACAACATGCAGAACTTCAATCTAAATAAAGAATGAAAGAAATGTCTCCTTTTTCACATTAAAACTCTTAAGTCAGTGTACACAACATCACATCAGTCTGTGTGGACTGTACAATCAACACACTATGATGACTATGGAGTGAAGTGAAGAGCCATTGTCAGTGTGGGAGAAGAACAAGTGGAAACAGGAGACAACAACTATTTCAAATGTTATCAATCAAAGATCTAAGATCTACAACAGTAACAGTGAACTCACGACAGAGTCTCCAGTCGACAGTCTGGACTCTCCAGGAAACCACTCAGATCCTTCAGGTCTGCATCCTGCAGTTTCGAGTTGTTACTTAGGTCCAGGTGTCTCAGGTGGGAGGGGTTGGACTTCAGAGCTGAGCCCAGAGTAGAACAGCTGATCTCTGACAAAGTGCAGCTACTCAATCTGAATAAAGAATAAAAGATTGAATAATTGATGATTGATCAGATGTGTTGTGGATCAGCATCATGTGGCCTTCTACACATCATCCACATGTCAGCACAGATTCATCAGCTGCTGCCGACCTCAGCTCAGTCTGTCAATCAATCATCAATATCTAATCAATACCTGTTGGACAAATTCTTGTTTTTATAGAGGGGATTTTGGATATGTGTTTTTATCACTTTGTAAATGAGAAAATACTGTCCCCTAAAAAAATCCACTTTATCTAATTTCGCCATGTTTTTAGTAATAAAATGTTATATAAATCAGAATTTGAATGATATATCAACAATCCCCTCAGTAAAAAGTCTGAGGAAAAACTCATTTTGAGAAAACAACCTTGTACTGTTTACTGTTTAATTCACTTATTACGTTCTTTGTTACAACTCACCATAATATAACAATGATTCCAGTATGTCTGGCCAAAAAGCCCAAAAATATACTTACAAAAATAAAGAAATAAAACAGAGTCTGACCTCAGAGTCTCCAGTCGACAGTCTGGACTCTCCAGAAAACCACTCAGATCCTTCACTCCTGAGTCATGAAGGTCGTTTCCACTCAGGTCCAGTTCGCTCAGGTGGGAGGGGTTGGACTTCAGAGCTGAGCCCAGAAAAGAACAGCTGGTCTCTGTTAACCAGCAGTTCATCAATCTGAATAAATAATAATAAATGTTTAAACAGTTGTGTGTTAAAAAAAAAGTGTTAAAACCAGTTGACAGTGACAGTAAAAACATGAGACAACAACTATTTCAAATGTTCTTCATTCATGACATCAAAGTCAGTGATTCTGGTTCTGAGTGAAGATCAATCAGGTTCAGTTGTGGATCAAAGATCTACAACAGTAACAGTCAGTGAACTGACCTCAGAGTGTCCAGTCGACAGTCTGGACTCTCCAGAAAACCACTCAGATCCTTCACTGCTGAATCCTGCAGGTAGTTGTTCTGACTCAGGTCCAGGTGTTTCAGGGGGGAGGGGTTGGACTTCAGAGCTGAGCCCAGAGAAGAACAGCTGATCTCTGACAAGTTGCAGCCCCTCAATCTGAATAAATAATGAAAGAAGATTGAATGATTGATGATTGACAAGATTGACACAAGATTGTTTTTCTTTTTCTTTTTAGTCATTGGAGCATTCCTACAACATTTATGTTATTGTGAAAAAAAACCAAAATAAATAAATAAATACAAATAATAATAATTTAGGTTTAGTTTAGTTTAGTTTAATACGTTTATTTGTATCAGGGACAATGTACAAAATAACATTAGTCTCGAAATGAGAAGTGATGCCTTGTACCGGATTTAGCTGACTAGCTACTTTACTAGCTACTTACATCCATAGTCCCTGGGCAGGTGAATAAGAACAAGAGATGAGATGGATTTTTGCCAGTTTCTTGTTATTTGCTTCAGAGCTGCTATTCTAAGTATTCTGTATTGTCTTTTCCTGTTGTAAGTTCAGCTGGCGTTATTCCTAAAACAATGCATTGTGGTTACAATGTTTTTTTAATTGGAAAATCGAAAAAATCGATTGTACAATTTTTTTTCCATAATGGTTTTAGTGTTGGACAGAAATAGAAAATGTGTGAGTGGTTTGCATGGTGCTCTCCACAATTTCTGAGGTGATGGATGTTGTGAATTTAGACTGTATTTTTGTAGTAATAAAAAAGCATGTGTATACCTTCCATGAGATTTCCCTCCAATATCCAGAATTTGTTGTTTTGTGAATTGTACTATAAGCATTTTTCCAATCGTCATCTTCTATTTGTACGCCGAGCTCTTGATTCCACTTTGTCCTAATTGAGTCTTGCGGTTCTTCACTGTCTCCTAGTATTCTATATATTTTTGAGGGCATATTCTTGATATCTAAATTATAATTATAATCATATTATTTTTTGTCATAAAACTTATTAATTGATGTTCTTCATGGTGACTGTCTTTTCTGAAAAGTGGTAATGTAATTGTGTTGCAAGTATTTATAAAAATTTGACTGGGCCAAGTCAAACTTATTTGATATAACCTCAAATGAGTCAATGTCCTTGTTGACAAGTAATAGTGAATATATTTGCAATCCTTTCGATGCCCAAACCTTTAGCACACTGTCCATTTTATTTGGTCGAAACTGGGGGTCTCATGCCATCTCTCTGAGATCGAGTAAGTCATTGTCTATTTTATATCTTCTACAAACCAATTGTGCAAAGTGGTATTCGTCCATTTGTTTTGTCCTTTCAAATTTATGGTGTCTTTCTTTAGAGTCTTTATTGAAAGTGGCGCTGGTTCTTTTTCTATCTTAAACCATTTAGCTTTTGTGTTATCATTGGTCCATTTCATCATAATGCTAGATTTTGTTGATGTTTTCAGTTGAACCCTTTTCCTTTTATTATTCCAGATAAAATTAGTTATTATTCTGTTCCAGCTTTTGAAACTTTGTGGGGAAATTGCAGTTGGGAGGGTTTGGAAGAGAAACAGAAATTTGAAAAAATTGTGGGAGAACCATCATTTTTATCGTATGTACTCTACTAAATATCAACTTAGATATTGTTTACCATCTATTCAAATCTTGATTTTATTTTCCAGATTCTGATGATTTACATCATACATTTTATCAAAATCATGATGGATTATTACACCTAAATATTTTATTGCAATTTGATTCCATTTAAATCTGAGATTTCCTTTAAAGTTGTCTGTAAACTGTTTATCTATACACATAGCCTCACATTTACTTTCATTGATTTTATACCCTGAGTGGTCGCTGTATCCTTTTATTATTTTCATTAGTTCTGTGATTGAGTATTCCGGTGACGTAAGGTATAATATGATGTCATCAGCGTATAGTGTATAGAAGTAGAAGTAACACTACTTCTTCTTCTAGAGACAGTTGGTGAACTGACCTCAGAGTCTCCAGTCTACAGTCTGGACTCTCCAGAAAACCACTCAGATCCTTCACTGCTGAATTCTCCAGCTTGTTTCTACTCAGGTCCAGGTGTCTCAGGTGGGAGGGGTTGGACTTCAGAGCTGAGACCAGAGAAGAACAGCTGATCTTTGACAAACTGCAGTCCTCCAATCTGAATAAAGAATCAAAGCAGTGAGTTGAGGACAAAGCTCCTTGTTGAGCCTCAGTGTCTCCACAGTGGGATCGTCAAACCAACACTGTTCTCTGAGCCACAGGACTTTAACCTGACCTCTCACACTGGGAAGCTGCTTTGACCTTTGACCCTGAACCAAGCAAAGATGGAAAACTCAGATCTACATCACATCTGCTCACACATTTGAACTTCACACATTTGAACTGAACAAAGACAAAAGTCCAACAGGTCCAGCGAGTGAACTCACCTCAGAGTTTCCAGTCTACCGTTTGGACTCTCCAGTCCAGCACACAGAGCCTTCACCGATGAGTCACTCAGGTTGTTGTTACTCAGGTCCAGTTCTGTCAGGTGGGAGGGGTTGGACTTTAGAGCAGAGGCCACGACTTCACAGTGACTCTCTGAGAGTTCACAACCAACAAGTCTGTGAAGAGAGAAAATATCAAAGTGTCAGAATGAATCAAATCAGATGAAAGCTGGATGGACAGGTACTCAAATATTTTTACAATTTAGAGACAAATTTGACTTACCTTCAACTGATCTATATAGATACCTACAAATCAGACATTATGTCACAAAAAATACAGATTGGGAAAATATACGAAAGGAACCTACAAATATAGAAAGCTTTTTTCATACAACTGTTTGAACACCATTCTTTAACAAAAAAACAAATATCCTACGTTATTATTATATTATATTATTATTATAAATTATTACGGCGAGGTTTAGCTCAGTTGGTAGAGCGCCCGCCACATATGTTGAGGCTATAGTCCTCATACATCTGTTTGAACGAGTCCCGCATTTAACAAATGACAAATATCCCACATGTCATGTCAATCCCCCCATCTCTGCCTCCCATTTCCTGTCTCATCTCTACTATACTTTCAAAAAATGTTCCAAAGCCAAAAAATAAATCTGTTGATGATTGTAAAAAAAAAAAAAATTATTACTATCAATTGGATGAAGACTGACCCTCCCATTATCACTCAGTGGTTACAGAAAGTAAAACATGTCTACATGATGGAATATAGGCTATGACTGGACAGTTACAGCTACACCCTGCTTTCCCCCCAAGGTATCAGATTTTGATGTTACCCATTTGTGTATTTTAACCCAGACCTCTTCACCCTGCAGGATGCCCCAGGTGTGAAATATCCCCCCGGAGGTCGGTGCCGATACCTACAGGTAAGTGTTGAAAACACTGTCTGAGTCTGGGGTTGACCCCTGCAGCAGACAGAGGAGTGTGGAACATACGTATCTTCCTCAGGTATAAATGTTAGGTCTCCCCATTTCTCTTTGTCTTTTCTTTACCATCACCACTCGGGTTAGAACTGACCTTTCTTTGGAAATAAAAAAATGTCGGCCGGCGAAGTCTCTATTTCATTATTCACCAACAGCAAACGGCTAAAAACTTCCACAACAATCTGAACTCGATTAAACCACTGATCGATAATTATATTGATCATGTCTAGACTCACCGAGCCTTCCTGCAGTTCCTCACCGCTGGGATCAGTCTCTGTCGTCCCTCTACTGATGCGTTGTACTTCTCCAGGTCCAACTCGTCCAGAACCTGCTCTGACATCTGCAGCATGTAGGCCAGACCTGAGCACTGGATCACAGAGAGTTTCTCCTCTGATCTGTTCTCTGACTCGAGAAATTGTTGGATCTGCTGATGAACCGACTGGTCCTTCATCTCCGTCAGACAGTGGAAGATGTTGATGCTTCTGTCAGGAGAAATTTTATCACTGTTCATCTTCTTCAGGATGTTGATGGTTCTCTGGATGGTTCCTGGACTGTTGTCTGTCTGACCCAGCAGACCTCCTAACAGCTTCTGGTTGGACTCCAGAGAGAGGCCATGAAGGAAGCGAACAAACAGATCCAGGTGACCATTTTTGCTGCGGAGGGATTTCTCCATGGTTGTCTTCAGGAAGACATCCAGGGGTAGAAGACTGTTATCGATTGGTGCAGGACTATGTGCCTTTAATCTAAAAAACGTGGAAAACTTCTTAAAGAAAGATTTTGGCTTTGGCTTTGATTCTCCCTGTTTGTGATCTTCTCCCAGGAAGTTCACTTGGCTTAAAACCACATAGTCTTCTCCCAGGAACTTCTCCAGGACCTGTGTGTTCCTGCTGGTGTAACAGTGGAACATGTAGACCGCAGCCAGAAACTCCTGAACACTCAGATGAACAAAGCAGTAGACTGTTTTCTGGAAGATCACACTCTCTCTTTTGAAGATCTCAGTGCAGAGTCCTGACTTCACCGAGGCCTCTGTGACATCCAGACCACACTGCTCCAGGTCTTCTTGGTAGAACATGATGTTTCCTTCCTCCAGCTGTTCAAACGCCAGCCTCCCCAGCTTCAGAAGAACTTCCTTGTCGGCCTCCATCAGCTCCTGTGGACTCGTCTCATGTCCTTCACCGTACTTGTTCTTCTTCCTCTTTGTCTGGACCAACAGGAAGTGTGAGAACAGGTCCGTCGTGGTCCTGGGCAGCTCTCCTCTCTGGTCTGTGGTCAACATGTGCTCCAGAACTGTAGCACTGATCCAGCAGAAGACTGGGACTTGACACATGATGTGGAGGGTCCTGGACGTCTGGATGTGTGAGATGATTCTTCTGGACAGATCTTCATCAGTGGACCTCCTCCTGAAGTACTCCTCCATCTGGGCGTCAGTGAAGCCTCGGACCTCTGTTACCCTGTCAACACATGTTGGAGGGATCTGATTGGCTGCTGCAGGTCTGGAGGTGATCCAGACCAGAGCCGAGGGAAGCAGATTCCCCTGGATGAGGTTTGTCAGCAGCACGTTGACTGATGACGTCTGTGTGACATCAGACACAACTTTCTTCTTCTTCTTGAAGTCCAGTGACAGTCGGCTTTCATCCAGGCCGTCAAAGATGAAGAGAAGTTTACAGAGAGCCAGCTGCTCTGCTGTCACCTTCTGTAATGTTGGATGGAAAAGATGGAGCAGGCTGAGGAGACTCAACCGCTGATCTCTGATCAGGTTCAGCTCCCTGAACGAAAGCAGAACCAGCAGACTGACATCTTGGTTCTCCAAGCCCTCGGCCCAGTCCAGAGTGAACTTCTGCACCGAGAAGGTTTTTCCAACGCCAGCGACACCGTTGGTCAGAACCACTCTGATGGGTCTCTGTTGGACAGGTGAGACTGTAGAGACGTCCTCTCTCTGGTGGACAGGTAAGTCTTTAAAGATGTCGTTGCACTTGATTGGAGTGTCATCGAAGGTCTTCTTCTTCTTGGACGTTGTCTCCAGCTGTCTCACCTCATGTTGGGTATTAACCTCTTCACTCTGTCCCTCTGTGATGTAGAGCTCAGTGTAGACGCTGTTGAGGAGGGTTTTACTTCCTGTTCCCTCAGTTCCTTCAGTCACTTGTTCACATCTGCTCCTCAGACTGATCTTATATTGATCTAAAACCTCCTGCAGGCCACAATCTGCTGAGAGACAAGAGACGTTGTTAATGTAACGTTGGGGTGCTTGTTATTATCTTCTGAACTGAACGTCTGGCTCATGAGTAAAAACAGCACAGGAACAGCTTCTTCAGAAGAACTTTTACTTTTTTAATGTCCACTCCAGAACAAGACAAACAGTGCTGTGGTGGTACTGCCATTACACTGCACCTTATCACTCCACCCACTCTAAACCAATGAAAACACTAAGGACAAACTACAGAGTAGAAAGTAATCTTAGAAAACATCTAACCAATAACAAAATCCCTTTGTGTTTTCTGCAATCAACTCTTCACAAAAATGAATTCCATAGTGACATCATTTTAAATGTCTATTATCTTAAAACAGGCCAAGTTGTCAAGGAGTAAGGAGGACCCAAATGCAGGAGACTGGCAGACTTGTGAACTTTAAGTTTCTTTTAATAACAAATAACAGCCAGGGACAGGAAATCACCAATGGGATCATCATGTCGTGACAGTCAGTTTATCCTTCATGATATGTTAATGACAAGTAAAAATGCTACCACTTTACTTGGGGGTCACTGAATATATTTATTACATTGTCATAATTGTGTCATGACTGTCAGTTTATCCTTCATGATATGTTAATGACAAGTACAAATGCTACCACTTTACTTGAGGTATCAGAATTTTTTCATTACACTGTCATAACGGTGTCATGACAGTCAGTTCATCCTTCATGATATGTTAATGACAAATAAAAATGCTACCACTTTACTTGAGCTCACAGAATTTCTTCATTACACTGTCATAATGGTGTCGTGACTGTCAGTTTTAAGTAACCTTGCACATCTAATTAATCATAATTATGTCAGCTAAACAGAAAATATTTCATTAATGTCAAGTTGTCATGACAAAGACATTTTCTGGTAATGTCACTTTGAGTAATGTCAAGTTGTCATAATAAGGACATCGCAAACAAATTTAATGTCAAGTTGTCATGACAAAGACAACTTCTGGTTGATTAATGTCAAGTTGTCATAATAAGGACATCGCAAACAAATTTAATGTCAAGTTGTCATGACAAAGATGACTTCTGGTTGGGAAAACACAGGAAGACAAGACAAGGACTACAAATTAAAACAGGAAACTAGAACAAGACACAGACCTTCAAAATAAAACCAGACTAAACAGGGGAACACAGAAACTAAAAGTCCACAACTAGAAACAGAGCAGAAAACCGGGCCACTAACGGCGGAAGACCTGAGGGTCATGACACAAGTGTCAGGTAAAAGTCATTAAACTAAAAGAAGGACACCTGAACATGACACATGAGTGAGTGTGGAAGAGTCTGGACCACATCGTGGTTCGTCTGGAGGCCATTACAATACAGTTCCCTGTCATTACTGCTGTGATTGTTCATCAATATATTTTAGACACAACAGTTACAAACACGTACCTGTCCAGTCCATCACAGAGCTGCTCTGATTGGCTGTCTGCAGTCCACCACTGGTTCTGGGTCTTGGTCCACACTGGGGACAGGAGGCTTCTCCTGAAGAACCAGACTGGTCCCAGTATGAGGTGAAGCACTGTCTGCAGAACCAGTGTCCACAGCTGGTGGAGACTGGATCCTTCAGGACGTCCTGACAGAGACCACAGCAGGACAGCTGCTCGTCCACAGAGACACAGCTCCTCTTCCTCTCTCTGTGAAGACATGGACACATTTCTGTTTAAACCAGAGTTTCCAGGTGTTTAAACCAAAGTCACCTGCTCCAACAGGTCCAAACTGAAGATTTCCTCCTCCTTTTTCAGATTCAGAGCATGAAGAATTCCAATTAAGACAAAATGTGAGACAAGTCTGAATGAATGAGACAAGACTGAATGAAACGAGTGGGTGGGAGGGGCCATCCCATTTTTGCTGTTGCCTTTATTGCCTGCAGTGATTGCTTTGGTCCCTCCCCCCCCATTTGCATCTGTAGCGTGTAGCCACAGCCTCGGTGCGCCTGCAGCATAGAAGGCGTTGTGTCAGTTTCCCTTACTTTTACTATTTTAAGGGAAATTGCTACATAGTGGTTCATGTTTTCTGTGACTATGGACAAACAGGATGTGACTTGGGAACTAGTTTGAGCAGAGGAGGCGGAGATTCTAGTTTTGAATATTGCTCAAACCTACAGTAGTGTCTATTTTCCAACATTGTGTCTTTGAGTTCTGTGTTTTGCCTCTTCTTATGTCTTATTTCTAAATTCTTATTCTATTCTATATTTTGTACTTTGATGTTTGCACCTGACACCAAGACAAGTTTGTTGTGCTGTAAACTGATCTTTACTGCTCTTGGCAATAAAACAGTTCTGATTCTGATTATATAATAAATGAACACACTTTTGATTATAATGGACGGCCTACACATTCTATGTTTTCTTTCACTATAAGTCTTCATACACACTACACTGACTGTATTTTGACTGTTTTCCAAATGACTTTCTTCCTGTCTGTCCACTCTGATAAAATGCTGGATGTTAGATGCAGGTCTCTTACCTTGTAGCCGGAGGCTCATGACTGGAAGACGGATCATCTTTGGATGGATCACTGTCTCCAGGTCCTGGAGTCTCTCCTGTGTCCCCCTCCTCCTCTGTACAATCACTCATCTTCTGTACTTCAGTCTGCTGTCAGTCAAACCAGTAACACTGACGGTTAGGGCATAAATACAGGAAGTGGACCCAGGTCTGACAAAACAGGAAGTAACAAACACAATTCTGTGAATTTAATTATTACCTAAGCAGATCTCCTCCACTCTTCTGCTTCTACTGGGTGTGACCCACAGACTGCAGAGAGTCAGGCGGCTCTGCTGAGAAGGCATCAAGTTTTGTTTAGTTTTTTCTCAAAAAACTTCAATAATATGCATGCTCTGGTGGTGTCATATGAATGTCGAAAAATGTATATGACCAAATATAGAGGGGAAAATAAAAAACGGACAATGAATTTCACATATGGTAAACACACAAAAATTATTATGAAGTTGTTTTTTAAATGTTATATAGTTGTACAGTAGTTCTATGGGATTAGGGGGAAATAATCAAGGCTGCAACTATGATATAAAATATATGTAAATAAATATATTATTATTTGCAAAAATGGCCAACTTGCCTGGTATGTCTAGCATGAAAACACAGCACAACCCTGACATTTACATGATGAGGTTCACAGACAATTTTGTGTGTTGTGTGTTTTCTGCAGCAAACACGAGTTCTCCCTCATTTCAGGCCTATTTAGTGGTCACAGCTTGCAAAAAATGCATAATCAATTATTATTAGGATTTAGGGGAGATTTCCTGATGTGGTCACACGACAACAGAGCAACCATCTTGATGTAACTAAGCGATCGTTGACCAATCATGTGACCGCTCACAGCTTTCAGAATACTCCTTCGTGGAAATGTGGAAATTTTACTTATAAATCATTTTAGCAATTGCTTAAAGGGGAGCAAATGTAAAAAAAAAAAAAAAAAAAAAGTCTCACTTTACCCCACTCTCCCCTCCTTTGACAGGAACCATCAGCAAAACAGCAACTACGAAGTCACCTATAAACCACATGAACCTTGTCTGAGAAAAGTGTGTATGACTGTGACAGCATGAGAAACACTGGCAGAACAGAGGGTGTGAGCTGTCTTCCTCATGGAGATGGCATGACATGTCCAACAGACATGCAAAGCTGAATGACATTACAACAACAAAATAACTGAGCTGTCTCACTCATGGGGTGTCAGCTCCCTGAAGCAGGTGTTATTTTTGTTCAGGCATGCAAGTGAATGTTACACTTGAACACAGTCTGTCCCTTATAGTTTGGAAGTTTGCAGCGCTGCCGTCAACCACTGGCCGGTGACCCACAGCATCTCCACCGACTTCCTGTGGTGGTAATGGCCTTGGCTCGGCTGTGGAGAAGTGCATCAATCAGTGGCCTAATTTTGAAAAGTCTGTCATTGTTGTTTGGTGCCATGTTGTCATTGAAATGGATGTCACTTTCTTTGCAGAGTTTGGTCTAGAAAAGTCGGATTAATGGGTAGTCGTTGAAATGGGCGGTCGGACATTTGGGTGGTCGGACTGACGTATGCTCCCCAGGAAGCACAGCACTGCAGATGCTGTTGGCGTTTGAGAGCAAGATGACAGTGTTTGCCAGAGATGTGCAGAGAGGTACGCTGCTGCACTTCCTTTGAGAGAGTTTAAAGAACACAATCAGATAAATTATAAGTACTTTCAGCGAACCATCACCAACATGCAAACAGCATTTCAGGGAAGATTCTCTGAGTTCAGGGAGGAAAAAATACACATTATCCTTTCCCATCACTCCTCTGCATGTCGATAGGTCACTGTTAAATATGACTGCATTTACAGCTGTAAGTCAGCCCGATCTTGAGCTTGAACTGGCCGACATAGCTGAAAAAGACGTGTATCTAAGTTCAACAGCTTGAGCGCTGATCTTGAAGATGTTGCTTGTCAGAAGGCTGGTCTTGCTCAGATGCACAAATGGAGTGACATTGAAAGCCTCCCCAAACAAGACAAACTTGTGTTCGACACATGGAATTTCTTACCCGACACTTATGATGTGAACATGAACAAATTTACATTGGCGTCCTGCCAATCTTTGGATCCACATACCTGTGTGAGCAGGTTTTTTCCATAATGAACTTAATGACAAGCAAACATCGGTCATGGCTCATCTTACAACCCAGATATTTACACAGTTTTTTTGAAAATATATATTTCTATATAGACATCACCTGAGGAAAGTATGATGGCACATAACTACAACTGACATTTTTTGTTTGCCCTGAAATGTTCAGATTTTACAGTGTTGGTGCAAGCAGATTTCTTTATGTTACAAACAGACTCAAACAGACATGCATTGGAAATTTTTGTTAAAAAAGGTAATGAATTAATTATTAATTAAAAATAATTGCCAGTGTCTTTTTTCAAATTTCAAATTCAAAAGAATTTTGATTTGATTTTGATTTGTCTAAAACAAGCACCTCAAAAGAGTATGTTTAAAAAAAATAAATAAACAAAAACAATAATGATACTGTGCAAGTTTGAGGGCATGAAGGAAGCAAAGTTTATCAAGTTCAGCCCCCCCTTACATTGTGATTCATGTCATAAATCTGTAGTTCCATACATGATGTTTGGAAAAACAATAAATAAATAAATAAAAGACAGTATTTTCTTTATTTATTTCATAAAGGTAACACCCCCATAAAGCACAAGTTTGAAGAAATTATGTAATATCTTCAATTTAGTGGTGAAATAGGTTTTGTGGATTGAGTTAGGTCTGCTTCCACTACAAAACAAGCTTGAAATATAGACTTATTCAATTTTGGGTGAACTATAGGTGTTCAGAAATGGCCGTTTGTCCTGTTTGTCACGCTTCCTTCCATGAATTTCCACCAGAGAGATTGATATAATAGTATGTTATGTTATATTGATATAATAGTATGTTATATCAATCACTCTGGTTTCCATGAGGGAAACGAATTTGGTCGTCATCTAGCAGGCGATACTCTGCAGCTCTAACATGGAGAGGTATGCTGTTCAGCAGCTTAGAAGCCGCTACTAGACTCTGTTTATACTCAATTTATAGGAACTGCTAAGAGCAGCTGGTTTGATGACCTAAGTCCCCTATAGGGCGTGCGTCTGTACAAGCTCTGGAAGTTAAGGTGGTGCCAAAGTCGAGCAGTTGCAGAGTGAGGGAAGAGGTGGAGAGGACTACGGGCATCCCGACAGAGAGTATTACGAACCACAGAGAGAGCAAGGTAAGTTTCCTCCTAAAGTTTGCTCTACAACATCACATTAATCACGTCCAGGCGGTGGTAATGTGAAGCAAGGACAAGGCAGTGAAAAAAAGCAGCTATTTTTCATATATCAGAAAAAAAAAATGTGAACGGAACGAATGATTAATCTTCACAGAAATAGCATTATAAAAATAATAATAGTAATAATGATAATAATAAAAACACAATGTGAAATTGATTTTTGGCTTGTCTTCACTGAATATCTTAAACTATAAATGGGTTAACAACGAACAAAGTTAAGATTTGTTTGTGTCACAGCTTTTTCAGTTTTGTTAAGAATACACTGCTGTTTGTTAACACCCTGCAAATACATCAGCTTGAGGTAAATGATGATAATGTTATTCTATATATTTTTAAGGGACCTTTGTTCCTCTGTGATCAGTAGTTGCAGTTGAACATGACCTTTATGTTGAAGGCTCTGCTGGTTCAACAGGTTTACAGACATACGTAGGCGTCACCTGGGGCAGAAAACATAAATGCAAATTTGGCCAACTCAGATCTGATTATTGGGACCTGCATCCGTGTGATGTTCTCGGATCGCAGACTGTAATGGCTGCAGGTTTCACGCATGTATAGGCACAAATATGGGGGGGTTAGAATTTGTGCACTGACCTGTAACCTTATGATATATAATGGAGTGCAGTTATCATTGCAAAGTTATTATGAATTATTCTAAATGAATCTAATTATATAGTGAATCTATAATCAACAATCTATTATGGGCAATCCTTTCTTGAGATCATCAGAGATCATATAACTCTTAACAGTCACAACTGCGCAGATGCATCTGTGGTAAATACAGTGACTTTGTCAAGAAGGTGCTTCATGAGCAGAGCACACAAACTCATGAAGGTCATTTAGGTGCCTTCAATTTATTTTATTTATCTTTGAGGTGGTTCTACACCTTTAAGTCTAGTGTTGAATTATATTGTTTGAACACTATAAGGCACATACCTGTATAAATACGGCCTTACAGTTGATTTGCATAATAGAGAAAAATAAGATCCATGAGGTTGAAGGAACTGGCCCGAGAGCGCACGGACATTTATTTTTATTACAGAAGTTATTTTTGCACCATTTAGGCATAATAAAGCATGTCCATTAACCTCTGAGAAGCCGGTTTGAATTTTTTGTCTCGAGGCCAGGCCATTCTTTTTTCAAATCAAATTTTCACCCTTTGATGTTGACCTTTGCACCAAACATCCATCCATCCATTTTTTATCTTCATGTTTTTGGTCTCTTACATACACCAAACAAACTCACCTTATTTTCCCCAGAAACACTTCAGTTGTCAAATCGATGACGTAGTTTTGTGAATTGTTTCGTATGTTTGTGTTTTTCTGAAACCTGTTTCAACAAGGTCCAGCACCAGTTGAAGCAGAACCGGTTCCAGAACTGGTACCAGAACCAGTACCAGAACCGGTACCAGTACCATAACCGGAACCAGTACCGGTACCAGAACCGGTTCCAGAACTAGACCAGAACCGGTACCAGAACCGGTTCCAGAACTGGTACCAGTACCAGAACCTGTACCAGAACCGGTACCAGAACCAGTACCAGAACCAGTACCAGTACCGGTACCAGAACCGGTGCCAGAGCTGGACCAGAACTGGACCAGAACCGGTACCAGAGCCGGTACCAGAACCGGTTCCAGAACTGCACCAGAACTGGACCAGAACCGGTACCAGAACCGGTTCCAGAACTGGACCGGTACCAGTACCAGAACCGGTTCCAGAACCAGTACCGGTACCAGAACCGGTACCAGAACCGGTACCAGAACCGGTACCGGTACCAGAACCGGTACCAGAACCGGTTCCAGAACTGGACCAGAACCAGTACCAGAACCGGTACCAGAACCGGTACCAGAACTAGTACCAGAACCAGTACCAGAACCAATACCAGAACCAGTATCAAACCCCTTACCAGAAGTAACACCCAAATTGGTACCAATCCAGTACCATTACCAAAGTGGATACCAGAACCAGCACTAGCAGCAGAACCAGCACAAGAACCAACACCAGTACCAGTTTCAGTCCCAGGACCAGGACCAGGACCAGGACCAGCAGCAGCACCAGGTCTGGGTCCAGTACCAGTCAAAGCTCAGTCAAAAAGAAGCTGGTGCTGGTTCCAGTTCTGAACTGGTCCATCCCTCCTGAGAGAGAGAGAGAGAGAGATAAAGCCTGTTTGTTAATCTGCTGCCACGATGTGAAAAGCCGTAACCAGCCGCTGTTTCAGTTTAACATGCGCTTACCCGTGCTGCATCAGGGCCGCGGAGAGCAGTGAGACCGCTGACGACCACTGGTCGACCAACAAAATCATCCCTAATTTGGATATGGGCGACACTGGCAGCCACTCAAAAAAAACCCTATCACATCACATCACATCGATGTCATGTCATCATGGGGTGGCAGATAAGGAGGGGGCAGGAGTTAGTTTGATCAGTACTAATGCAGTTTGTCCAATCAGAGTCAAGCCACCAAATGTTCATTCATTCATAATACTGAACACAGAACTGTAGTTTCAAACTAATCATGTTTCTGGTCAGTCCACTAATTTGTCCATCCATGTTATTTGTGTATAGAACATATTATCTGTTGTGTCAGTTTATCAAACCAACCATAAGAGCTGTTTAATAATCTGTCTCTCTCTGTCTTTTCTGTTGCAGAGGCAACACGGCTCCACAGAAGACGTAAAAAACCGATCCACATCTCGGAGAGGCCACTGACAGAGACCATTACCCATGATGCACCACTGCAGACTGAGCCTCAGCAGCATCCTTTTCCTGGTGATCCTGCTGGGTGCAGCGGTGGTACTGTTCAGTGCCTGGTTTGTCGAGTTCGATCCCTGCAGCTCTGCCTCCTCCAATGACAAGGTTCACGTTCTGCTGCTGTCATCGTGGCGATCAGGCTCAACCTTCCTTGGCCAGGTGTTCAGTCAGCACCCGTCTGTCTTCTATCTTATGGAGCCTGCTTGGCACCTGTGGTTTAAGCTGGCGAAACCCAGGAAAGGGGAGCTGCGAATGGCCCTGAGGGATCTACTGCGGAGTTTGTTCCAGTGTGATTTCTCTGTGATGGATGCCTACCTTGAAAGCAACAAGTCCATGTTTCAGTGGACTCAAAGTCGAGCTCTGTGTTCGCCCCCAGCCTGTTCTTTCACACCACGCAGCCACTTAAGTGACCCGGATCGCTGCAGTGCGATGTGCCGGCCCCCCAACATGCGGCAGGTGGAGGAAGCCTGCCACACTTACAGTCATGTGGCGTTAAAAGTAGTGCGTGTATTTGAGCTGGAATCCCTCTACCCACTTCTGCAGGATCCAAGATTAGACGTCCGCATCATCCACCTGGTCCGAGACCCACGGGCTGTGTTTCAGTCTAGGGAGGTGTCGGCTTCTGCCTTATGGTTAGATAGCACTGCTGTCTTGGAGCAGAGAAACATCCCACCTGCTGAGGCGCCATATGAAGTCATGCAGGAAATCTGCCGTAGCCATGTGCGCATCAATGACAGGGCCGTCCTGAAACCCCCTCCCTTTCTAAAAGGGCGCTACAAAATGGTCCGTTATGAGGATGTGGCGCGCAACACACTGGAGGAAATATCTGCACTGTATGAATTTGCAGGTCTTGAGATGACCCCGCAGTTGGAGGAGTGGATCTACAGTGTTAGCCATGGAAGCGGCAAAGGCACGAAGGCACAAGCCTTTAAAGTCACTTCACGAAACGCCACTGATGTGTCTGAGGCTTGGCGTAAACTGCTGCTACACAGCAAAGTCCAACGCATCCAGGAAGTGTGCAAAGGTGCCATGTCATTGATCGGGTACAGGACAGTTAACAGTGAAGAAGAACAGAAAAAACTTGCCATCGACCTGCTGGTGCAACGGAACCAAACAGAGCATCCAAGTGAGAGTTAAAACATGAATGACAAAGGCATTATCACCAAGAGACTACATGGGACAGAGGGGCTGATGCAAGAGCTAAAAAAAATATCAGACAGATGTGCAGCTAAACTGCAAAACAGAACCAGATTCACTTAGATTTGCTGACAGCAAGTTGTGCCCTGAAGCCTCTGTAGAAACCAAGCATTAGGCTACCTGATGCTCTGAACTACACATCACACATGGCTCTGTGTAGCAGCCTTAGAAAATAATTTGCAAGGTCTGTTGTCCATCGGCCATCTAACTGATTTCACATGAATGCAGCATGAAAAATACGACTGAGTTGCTTGCACCGCACCGCTAGATGGGAGAAATTTTTACACAATATACCTTTAAAACAAAAATCAACAGCATTCATGACTGAGTAGTTCTCCACTAGCCTGTGAGTCATGTCTTCTTGGTGGTAGCTACACAATCCCATGTACTAAGGGAATCTGGGGCTGGGTTCAAGTTTGGTACAAGTTGGTACAAGTTTACTTATTGGTCTTGGACTGCCATCTAGTGACCAGTCTTTGTAAGTAGTCATAGGTACAAAAGGGAGGAGACTATTGAGACCTGTAATCTCGACCTGTACACAACTCCATCACCATTGTCCTCTTTGGGTTGGGGCTCCTTGGGATGTTCTGGAGTCATGCTGCTCACGTTATCTTTATTTTTCTATTGAGTTGGGATTAATTGCATTGGTGGATTTTAATGTCTGAAGACTGAATATGAAATGTGTGTGCAGTCAAGTTTTCGGGATTGTTTTGTAACCAAGGAGGGATCCCTCCTCTGTTGCTCACTCTGAGGTTTCTCCGACTTTTCCCTGTTAAAAGGGTTTTCTATGGAGTTTTTCCTCAGTGGACAGAGGATGATGCCATGTAAAGCCCTTTGAGACAAACTGAGGGATATAGAAATAAAATTGTCTTGCCTATAGAACTGAAAATTAGTTCTCAAGTATAAGCCTATATTAACACCATATTCTATAACAGTCAAAGGAATTTAATATATTTTTGATTGTGGAAATTGGTCAATTGATCATTTAATTCGATCATTTTATTATTTAATTAAATTAAATAATAATTATAATTGCAGTATAACCGTGTCAGAACCTCCATATATTATCATGTATTATCCATGTTTCCTACCTTTTAGTTAGACTTTGAATAGGGAAATATAATTAACAATTTATTTTTATTTTATTTTCAGAATTGTGCTCTCAGATGCTTCAACCACGAAGGTATTAAGTATATTTCGCCTAATATTGCTATTAGAAGAGCCTGTCTCCAAACCTCACATGCCTGACGGTGAGCTGGACGAATGTTATCATTTCGCACTCTGCCTTGTTCCCATGCTCCACCGTCTTGACAAGTACAAGCGACAGCAGGCTAAATTCGAACCTCTGAATCCAACTTCACACACAATCTGGAGGAATAACATCAGCAGCCACTTTCTGTCTTTCTCACTTTCCTCCCCCAACACACACAGCTCAGCGGTACCTCCCCCCACTTTCAGTGTACCCTCCCATCAGACTAGACCTTCACATTCACATTCAAGAGCACATCCACCGCAGAGCAGACCAGTGGGGCCATCCATGGAGCATTTCCATGGAAATGCTGATAAGAGGCAGGGCCTGGTCAATCTGTCCATGCTGACATCTAAGTTTGTAATTTGTTTTCTTGTTTGTTTCGTTTAAATACTTTTATACAAACTTTATTTCTATAGGCTATATTTGGGGTGTGGGGGGGGTGCTGCCTGTGTATTTATTTTTTTGTGTGCTGTGCAATAAAAAAATGTTCACCTTTGGTCAGTCTTTAGTTTTCTTTAAAGGGACAACGAGGAGTTTTGGAAAAGCGAAGTGTTTTCACGCTGCCTCCGCGCTCAAAACTCATGTTTTCATTCATCAAGGATTAAAGTCAGAGGTTCAAAGAGGTTCAGTTACCGTCGTAGTTCCGACCATAACGCCGCCCGAATCGCCGTTATTCTCATTTGCGTCCGCGAAACCGAAAGTAAGGAAACGCTGGTCAGCTCAACCAGCATTTCCGCCACCACTAATACAGTTTTTCTCAATTGCTAAAACACTAAACCCTGTTGTCTGAACCAAATTCTCAGTTGTCTGAACCCACTGATTGAATCAGTCACTCTTTTGGCAAAACCATAAACACTTTTCACCTGTTTAGACACACCTTATCAACACATTTTCATTGTGATGCACCTGTGCTGCAGAATGCTGAGCACAGGAGGCAAAAGTCAAACACAACGAAAGCACAAGTTTCACCGGTTGAACACAACAACTCAAAATTGATAACACTTGTGTCCAATGATGTGAGGGAACATATATAAGCCAGTACAGGTCAGGATGAAGTCCTGTAGCCTGATCCAGTACATAGAAATACTGTAATGCTGTGGCTGAGTTACATACTGTATGCACTTGTCATTTGTAGATTTTTGTACTTTATTTTTTACGTAGGATTACAGTATAAAGTGCAAATTGAATATTTTTGTTTGTACAGTACAAGTGCTACGTGTACAGTATGTACAAAATGCACAGGATTTCTACTTTTTTTCTTTCTTTTTTTTTTTTTACAGTTTTTCTCGATTGCTAAGACACATTTATTCTGTGCTAAATGCACAGGTTTTTTTGTTTTTCAAGAGAAGAGGATGAAAGGTGACGGGGTGAAGGAAGAGAGGATTAGGGAGGGAGGAATGAACTGGGAAGAAAAAAGAAGAAGGGAGGAAAATGGGATGAAATGGATGTGGAGAGGGGGGGTGAAAGAAAGGGAATTAGTGCTAAATGCACAGGTGTTTTGTTTTGCAACATGCATTTAGCCTGTAGTGAACAATAAACATTTATTTCCACAGCTTCATGTCTTGAACGTTGTGTTTTCTATTTTTCTAGGTAGTGTTTAGTGACTGCTCGGTAGTGTTTTTAATTTTGACTGACTCGGGGCACGATTTGACAACAAAGTTCAGTTTTGGGCACAGATTGAACTGTTTTGAGGTGAAAGTTTGGTTTTGCAAGAGGAGTCAGAGGTTTTGTGAATGTAGCTTGAAAATTGGGGTTTGTGTTCACAGTTGAGAGAAAAGGACAGAAGCTTTCAAGAAATGTGTCTTAGCAATCGAGAAAAAACTGTAATAACAAAATAATGATAGAGACAAAACGATATATTGATCGAAAATGGAGCCATTAACAAGTGTAGATTCATCCACATTAACGTGAGACTGTTTTATAACCGAATAGAAACTCCTCGTTGGCCCTTTAACTTCATATTGTCTGTGGAATTTGTTGCTTACCTCAGTCCAAAAGCCTTGTGTTTACTTGGTTGGCTACTTTCACTTTCGACACGCTACGGTGGTCTTGGAGGCCTACGGCCACAGTAGCGATATGTGGGCGTGTCTTGGAGAGGCCGTGGAGTGGCTGTGGCTGCAGATAGACCCAGTTACTCCAAACCGTCTTTGTTGATGACACTCCAGGCGAGCAACTCCATTGAAATCAACGGCTGCCATTTTCCGGTGTGATATCCAGATGATAATACATCCATTGTTGAAGTGACGCGATGTGAGTCCCGTTTTCTGTGAACGCGTCACGCGGGTTTCTGCTCCTGTTTGATTTGTCTGTGGACGCGCGGCTTCAGTTCAGTCTGTTTCTCCAGCTCGTCTCTTCAGGTAAGAAGTTGAACCATAGTAGGAACTGACTCTTATCTTCAGTGATATGTATTTGTGTGACTACAGATCAGGTAGATGAGTTTTAGTTCAGGGTTTGGACTTTGGAGCAGTTTATTACTCAAGTTGCGGTAACACTCGCACTAAGCTGTTCACGTCGGTCCAACCCAACTTCCAGAGTAGTTACAGTGTGTAACTCCTGCTCACTTCCCGTTCCTGTGTCTTACAGTGTAAAAGCCTTCTTCTTATGATTCGTCTGCAGCTATAATAATAATGATATCATTTATTTGAATAGGCACAGTGCATATTAATGAACATTAGTACAGCTAAAAGAAATACTGCTGTAAATATGCCGGATTATAGCCAAGCGGCTAATTTGCGTCCAGCGTCCCTAATAAATAAATAAATAAATAAAATACAGCAGTACACCACAAAAAATAAAAGCAAAACAATAAATAGCCTACAAAACATATGACGAGATACATTAAAGTGCACTACATAACCAGCTCGAAGCTGGGAGCTGTTTTCATTCATTCATTCAGCTCAGGTGACAGAATAACAACAGTCTCAGTACAGATTAGTCAATGGATGATGATACCGTTATGTTTTTAAAATCAGCGGGTTTAGTTTGGTGCTCGCGACTCTTCCAGTGACGACGCTCTGGCCAATCAGTGGAAGGCAGTCGGTTGACGTCACGTTTTAGTAAACAAATGCTTTTGCTCTTTGTTCGTGAGGTCAGTGGCCTGGTGAGAGGGAAGAGGAACAGGCAGCAGGTCATCATGTTTTTTTTCAGCCTTCTTTGATCCACTGCACATTTTGTTAATTAAAGAAAATCGTGGGCACAAAACTAACTATAGATGTTACAAAATGACACATTGTAGCCTAATACAGTTAATACACATGTAGTCTGAC
Organism: Decapterus maruadsi; assembly: GCA_030347415.2. Classification (NCBI taxonomy): domain Eukaryota; kingdom Metazoa; phylum Chordata; class Actinopteri; order Carangiformes; family Carangidae; genus Decapterus; species Decapterus maruadsi. Next base: position 33,561,685 of record CM064900.1, read on the forward strand.
AGTATGAATGGACTTTGCTAACTTAAGGTCATCCTGCAGGTGACTGTCACACACTGACATAAACTATTAATAACAAAACACAAAAAACAGCACAAACCTGACGTCTTCAGGGTCATGACCTCAGCAGCAGTTTGAATCTCGTTCATTGAATAAAGACGTAAAGCTGCGGCCGGAGGGCGGGACTTATACTCACCTGTTTTTGATGTGTGGCAGGTGAACATGGAGCATCGCACCAACAACAGAGGAGCAGATGAATATTTTGTGAAGAGGCGACACCTGGAGCTGCCGGAGCTGAAAGAAGCAGCTGCAGACTTTAACAGGAGAGACCCGGTTCATCAGATCCGGCCCTACATCTTCGAGGAGTCGGTCCCAGAGTCGCCACGAGCCGAGCTGCACGTGTCTCACCTAAAACACGACACGGATCAGGACGGTCTATGGGGGATCCAGAGAGACGGAGGCTTCAGGGGAACGAAGCCCCGGGGCTCGGAGCAGCTGCAGTGGTGGAGTCTGGCTGCGACGGTGGAGGACCTGGTCTCAGCTGAGACTCGGCTCCTGGACCAGAACTTCCCGCTCCGCACCGAGGACCGGATCCGGGGCCACCACACAGAGGGCCAAGTCCTGGGGAAGTTTGCCAGCTCCCCGGCCTTCCTGCAGACGTCCAGACTGGGCTCGTACCGCTTCACCCTCTCTGTGGAGGAGGTGCTGGAGGCCTACAGCCAGCAGGTGGGTCCGGACCAACCCGGTCCAGCTGCTCCCAGGTTGCTGAGCTCCTTCAGAACCAGTAAAGGATCAGTTCACAACCTGCCCAGTCAGTTCTAATATAATAATCAATAGATGATGGAGGAGCAGTGATGTCATAGGATAGGTTATGAAACAATTTCATTATCAATCAAAATCAATCAGTCATGTCAAACTGTTGTCGTCCACTAACCTTGTGTCGTTGTCTCCAGTTCTGCCAATTTTACGATGTGCTCAAAATCAAGGCCCAAAATGTCATTTCTAGGGTGTTCATCAGACCAGTCCTGTTTCAAACAAACAGGAAAAATGATTTTTGTGCTTGTAATAAGAAAGAAAAACTTGCCCCATTGGCAGATTTTTCTACTGATTTTCAAGCTGCTGGTCCACAGCCCGGCCAATCAGAGCTACCGGGACTATCCTCTGCTCGGGGACGACCCGGACGCTGTCTGCGTTTACAGAGACGGACGCTTCATGTGGAGGTGTCAGGCCATGTGTGAGACACACAGGTGAGGAAGTCTGCACAGCAGGTCCGCTGGTCTCCATCAGGTGACCAGGAGCAGGAGCTTTATCAATCAATCAATCAATCAATCAATCAATCAATCAATCAATCAATTGTATTTGTATGGCACTTTACAATAGTCAGACGATGCCTTACATCAAAGCAACAAAATAATACATGAAAACACAAGAAAGTGTCACAGTGCTGCAGGAAGACACAAGAAAGTGCTTCTAGTGCTGCTTTACACTCAGGGTATCCGCAGGGTCTTAAAGTATTAAAAGGTGATGAATCAATTTTGGGAAAATTAAGACCCTTGAAAAGTATTTCTTTTCACGACTTTATAAAGTCTTTAATTTTTAAGGTATTTTTTTGAATTTGCTGTCCAAGACTTTGAGTGTTAAAAAACATTTTAAAAGTGTGTGAATTTATTATAAAAAAAACAAAGATGAACCGGTACATAAAATAGAAAAGAAGATTGATGTTTTTGTTTTTTGAGAGTGGAGCAATGTTTGTTTTTTTGGATAAACTTTGCCTTTGACTTATTATTCTAGCCTATTTTGAATTCTGTTGCATCATAGTGGTTTATAGTCTTCATCACAAACTAAAACTGTTCAGTTAAAAGTGTCACTGATGTGAATGGTTACAGCTTGAAGTGGTGGTGAGGTATTGGAAAATATTGAGAAAGTCTTGAAAAAGTCTTAAAAAGGTATTAGAATTAACTTAAAGATTTCTGTTTATAACCTGACGCTGCCACCTACTGGATGAATGTAACATGACCTGGCCAAACTGAAGTCAGTCAGCGTGGTTGTGTGTCTCGTGAACGTGAACGCAACCTGAACAACAAAGACTGAGTTCAGTTTACTGTGTTTTCATGTTGTGCAGGTACGAGCTGGTCCAGAGACCTGACCGGCAGCAGGTGGAGGCTGTGGAGCTCCCTAAATCGGATGTGAAGTTTTACGTCTGGGATCATGTGGCCGTCGCCCTGCACCTGGAGGAAGGACAGGTAATCAGTCAAGTTCCATTAAGACCGATAAAGACCGGTCCTGGGTCATGATGAAGACCACGTGACGTCACAAACCAGAAGCTCGACGGCTAACGCTACTGTTCCTCATCTTGTTCTGGTCCGATCCACTTTTCAGGTGCTCCGCTTCGCTGATGTCACACTGAGGCAGAGCCTGACGTTCTGCGAACGGGCCGACGGTTGGTACCATCACAGCTTTGACCTCATTGAGGAGGCTGATGAGGTGGTGTGTGATCTGTGGCCCCGGTACGAGGCGCCGCTGCAGAAGGAGCGCTCGCTGCAGGAGGCGTTGGCAGGTATCACTTCAGTTCAATTCAATTCAATCCAAACACACTTTATTTGTCCCGAGGGGGTAATTTAAAAAGAGCATGAAAGTACCTTTAAACCCTCCTGCTGTCCTCCAGGGTCAAGGAAGGAAGGAAGTTAGTTAGGAAGGACAAAGGGAAAGAAGGAAGGAAGGGGAAAGGGATAGAAGGATAAAGGGATAGAGGGAAGGACGGAAGGACAAAGGGAAGGAAGGATAAAGGGAAAGAAGGAAGGATAAAGGAATAGAGGGAAGGACGGAAGGACAAAGGGAAGGAAGTATAAAGGGAAAAAGGTTAAAAGATCCTTCAGGAGGTTCCTGCTGCGACCTCAGACCGGTTCTCCAGCTCTTTCTGCTTCGTCTCCACAGTTCAGGGACTCGGCAGCAGGAGGTCCAGGATGGCGGCGCCTCGTTCCTCTCCTCCGTCCACTCTCGTCATCGGCGATTCACTAGTGGAGGGCGTGACACTGAGTGGGGGGCGCACTCTGTGGTTTCCTGAGGCCACCGTCCATGACATCACGGTCCGACTCCCTGGCATCATGAGGTCCCACCCTGAGGTCGACATCGTCGTCATCCACGCCGGCGCCCACGACGTCAAGAAACAGCAGTCTGAGTTACTGAAGCGCGACTTCCAGGAGCTTTTCCAGGCGGTGACGCGTCTCCACCACAACGTCTTCATCTCCGGTCCCATCGCCTGTGGCGGGTGGCCGGGGCATTTCAGCCGCCTGCTCAGCCTCCACACCTGGCTGTCCTCGGTCTGCGGCGACCACGACCTTGGGTTCATCGACAACTTCGACCTTTTCTGGAAGAGGTGGACGCTTTTCAGAGAAGACAACCTCCACCTGAGTGACAAAGGCCGCCTTTTGTTTTCTGACAACATAGCGTACGTCACAATGTTATCCACCGCTCCATGGATTGATTTCTCATCGAAAACAAATGCACATGGAGGAGAGGAGGCTTAGAGACACAGAGGAGGAGAGACCGGACTTAGAGAGTTCAGCTTTAAAACGAAAGTACAAATTAGGAAAACGACAAAAAAGAAAATTAAAATGTGCCCATGTGTCTAATAATAATAATAATAATAATATTCATATTCATATAATTAAAATTATATGATATAAGGTTAGGGTTAGAGGCTTCTCTCTGGACCTGCAGCCGTTTGTGTTGAGGAGCTGAATTAAAGCTCCTGCAAAGAACTTTTAACTGGATATGCAAAAGTCTCTGGCAAGGCAATGCAATTTTATTTGTATAGACCGTTTTTTTTAACAAACAGTTTGTCTCAAAGGGCTTTAAATGACATCATAACAACATCCTCTGCCCTTAGGCCCTCACATCCACTGAGGAAAAACTACATGGAAAAAACCCTTTTAACAGGGAAAACCGGGAGAAACCTCAGGGTGAGCAACAGAGGAGGGATCCCTCACTCAGGACGGACAGACATGCAATAGATGTTGTTACAGACAAGAAAACAGTTTATGGTTTTCTGTGTGACCTACAGCAGCAAATGAGCATCTGTGTGAAGATAATAGTGAAAGTGGGAGGCAGTTCACTTTTTGCAGTGAAAATGCACATATCACTGCAACTACACAAAGGCTGCACAACTTAATGCAGCAAGAGACTCCTGCAGACTCCACATGTGGTGGCAAAGCTGCCACTGGTTTATGCCCCAGCCAGCCGAGTCTCTTCCTGAGGTGAAGGGATGCTGACAGCTGGATTTGTGGACATTTTGCAGATGTGTTTAAAAATCTGCACAAACGGTATTGATGTTCTGCATGTCAAATATGTAGAAGGGTTGCTCCTTTATTGCTGTGTGTCTCTAGCTGCTCCCTTCTTCCTTTATGTTACGCCTCTGTTTGGGTGCTCTAAATTAAAATTCTAGGATGCTTTTATTTTATCTAAACAGCTGCAGTGGCTGTTTTTCAAGAGTGCAATTTTTTCTTGTTTTACCCTTTGAGATTCCCATGCTTAAAGGACAATTCCGGGCAAATTCAACTTTGGGGTGTATGTTACTATCATTTTAGGTCTAAAAGAAGGAATGTGAAGATTTTCAGTTTAATTGCTCCTGTTTTGCGGTAGCTCCACCTGTCCCCGCATCGCGTTTGTGCAATGAATGGAGTGGATGCAAGTCCTGCAAAGAACTTTGGCTGGATTAAATCCCTCTGGCAAGGCAATGCAATTTTTTTGTATAGACACAAACAGTTTGTCTCAAACATTCACATGGCATCGTTTAACATCCTCTGCCCTTAGACCCTCACATCCACTTGGAAAACTCCATCTAAAACCAAAGTCTCCAGGGAAAACTCGAGAGAAACCTGCTCGGTGAGCATTCAGTGACAGTCAGATCCCTCCGTTTGTGTCATAAACACAGAAATATCGACTCTTGACTTGCTTCACAGACAAAAAACTTATCGGTTTTCATGTTTGAGTCAGCCACAAATGAGCATCTGTTGAAAATAATGTACACTTGAAGCAAGTGAAGAGTTCGATATTCCTGTGTTTATGACACAAATGGTAGCTCCTACTGCACCTGAATGCACACGAGACACCTGGCACATGGGTCTCAAAGCTCTGAATTAGATCTAGTTTTACAAGCATGTCGGCTTCCTTGAAGTAAATAAATGCTGACATGTTTGAGTCGCCATCTGACAGATGTTTGTGGGAAAAATTGCACAAACTTTGAGGGATGTAAACAGCCAAACTAGAAGAACTTGCATCCACTCCCATTCAATCCGTGTGTCGATCTAGACGGAGCTTCTTCCTTTATGGAGCGATTAAACTGAAAATCTTACATTTTCTTTTAGACCTGCAAAATGATTTTAACATACACCCAAGTTGAATTTGTTTTACCCTTTGAGATTCCCATGCTTTAAGTATTACTTTTAGAATTTTTACATTGGACTTACTGAATGTATTGTGAGGGTACCGGCGGCGGGGCTAGATCAGCTTTTGCTTCTCCCGCTTCCGTTTCGGCCATGTTGTTGTATTACTTACACTGAGATGATGTGTGATGAAGACTGATTTAACTAACATGTCTGACATTAATAAATAAATCAGTGAAAAAATAAACGTCTCTGTCATATGCATATTTATTGTCTACAAGGCCATGCACAGAGTCCATGACAAATATCCCCCCGAAGACAATAAAGTTTATTCTATACGACAAATGTTTTGTAACATCACACTTTAAACAGGTTGCAGCAGGATTAGTGTAATTTGTATGCTGAGGAGGGGTCATTATGTGGTTGTCACTTTCTACTTCCTGAGCTCCACCAGCAGAGGTCAGACCACCCACAGAAGAGAACAGTCATTTCAAAGTGCATTTTCTTTATTTGACGTCCACCCCCGTCCTTGTGATATTAATTTACCACTCTACACTGTAAATATAGATTTTTTTTGACTGCAAATTGTTGTGGCACATACAAACACATACACATGCGCGCACACAAGTGAACATCCACATAATGCATTTTCCTTCACTACCATCTTTTTATGTGATGTTACATTACATACATATATCCTATGCTTGTATTTCTTTGTAATAAAACGTAATGCGCAGTGTGTGTGCGTTGGGGTGGGGGAGGTAGGACTGTTATCTCCATCATGATTCTTTAATGGCACGCTGATTAACTGGCCCTGCAGAGTTCTACACACACATATAATAGGGATTCTCACTTTATTGGTTTGTTTGTATTACCTGATGTGTTTTCACCACTCAGCCATAATCAGTCTGCTCTGAGCTGGCCTTTTATTTAGATTGAGATACCTCCATTAATGCGTATTTCGTCACATAAATTACAAAAATAAAATTGGTGATTCACTTGTATTAGTGCTAGGCAAAGCTAATGTATAGGAGACAACAAAAACTAAAAGCACAAGACACTTTCTCCTTCTGCTTTAAAGGAACAGTATGCCTGATGTTCACTGCACAGCTATAAGGTCATATGACTATACATATTGACATCTATATTTATTATATATTAATGATTAACTTATTATAATGGCTATGATTGCTTAGTTGCTTGTATAACACTGATGATACAGTACACATGTATGATGTATCATTGGATTGCACACAGTCTGCTCTGCTGCCCCCATGTGGAATAACAGGATTTATCCCCATTCACTCTGACAAAACACAATAAAGGCAAAGTCTTTAAAGGGACAGTTCAATATTTTGGCAAATTGGCCCATTGTCATAATCCCTATAGTCATAGCAGTAGGTTCGTTACCTTTAATTGTTGGTGCAAAGCTATTTTTAGAATGGTGGAGCAGAGCCGTGAGCTGCTCAGAGCTACGCTACAGAGGCTCATGGGATTTCTTGGTTTCCCTCATCAAACTCATCAAATACACAATCCAACAACTCCACAACGCTCTGGTGGAAAAGTTGTGACCTGCACATTCACCACGCTATGAGACAATAACACAACATTACCAGACAGAGTTGTTTTTGAGGAGCCTCCGTAGCGTAGCTCTGAGCAGCTTGCGGCTCTGCTCCGCCGTTCTAATAACAGCTTGCACTGACAATTAAAGGTAACAAACCTACTCCTATAAGACTAGGGATTATGGCAAGAGGCAGTTTGCCAAAATGTTGAATTATCGCTTTAAGATGTCTCATGGGCATGTTTGCCTTTAATTGACAGGAAAGTGGGGAGAGAGACTTGGGAAATGACATGCGGTGCAGACGGAAATCAAACCAGTGTTCACCGCATTAGGCGTTGCAAACATGGGACGTGCTCTCAACCACTCGACGACTAAGGATCCCAACAAAGGCAAAGTTATGATTAACAATACACCACAGCAGTGCAATAAGATAACATCAACATTATGTTGAATACCAGCATTATATATTAAAATACGTATGTATAATGTACACCTATAAATACACAAAAGTCTGCACTGTCAAATATACAAAATTGTATATTTTGTCCAATTGCTTTCAGATGACACAACTGACAGAAAAAAAGAGGTACAGACACAATCTCATTTGCGCTGGTCAATACGATGCTGCAGTTTCATCTATTATCCTTCTATTTCAGAAATTCAGAGTGGACTAACAGCCTCAAACAGCCGAGTGACCACAGCTCTTATCATATCACATTCACAAGGAAAATGCACTCTGAGATGATTGTTCTGCTCTCAGGGGTATGGACGGGAAGATTTACTGTAAAGGTACCAAATAATCAGTTTTAAGCTGTAACGGCCGCCCATAGCCACACAGGTGGATACATGGGAAACAAACAGCAGGGACACATCATGGCTGTGGCGTTGATCTAAGAAATTCAGTGTGACACTAGTGCAATAATAACCAAAGCTCTGTTATTTATATGGCCAGTCTCTGATTCTATGCAGTGACATGGATGTTAGTCTCCTGTGTTGTGGTCACTTGTGCACAAAAGGCTCAGCTTACATGTGTAGCTGTAACTCTGACACACTCGAGCTAAATGAAACTGAATGATGAAGCGTCTGCGCCTCCGGTTGCTCTTGGAGAATCAACACAGACCATGTCTTGATGACATTGAGGAGAAGACATGAGGAGGACAGGAGCTTTTACTCACTCTTTTGTCTTTCTTTTCTTGCTTTGTAGTGATTGTTAGTTGTTTGGGGTTTTGTTGCTTGTATGTTCAATAAAGATTGGTATGGACTGTTTGCTCATTTTTAAACCAAATCAAATGAATAAACAAACTGATCACAAAAAAAATACCAGCTTCTCTATCAGGCCTTTGTTTCTCCCACTGCAGGAAAACCTTAGGTATCACAGTGTATCTCAGATATGTTACTGTAGAGTGGTTTCACTCACCACTTCACATGGTGCTACACTCACATCTTGTCACATGATGTGTTAAAGCAACCGTGTGGTTACTGATCTACAGAGTCTAGTTTCTACCTGGTAATGATGGTGGGGATTTCCCTGTCTCAGATGTGCCTGGTGTTTCCTGCAGGTGCAATCGTGTAATTGTTGCAGAGTCGAAATATACAAGATGTTAAGCCATGTGCATTGCCTGTGTTTGTGTGCGTGTATGTGGGAGGGTTGACTTTATTATAGCCCCATACAGAATGGAGACGGCAGAGCGTAACGGCCTGCTCCTCTTCCTGCCCTTTCATGATAACCATGACAAGGTGGTCAGCGTGCTGAGAGTGGGAGGGGCTGGTGCATCCTGCAGTCAGGCACTCAGAGCCATGTCATCAGTGAGATGTCTGTTGTTAGACTGCACCTCCTCCTTTGTGCAGATGGAGATAAAACACTCCATCTAGCCTTTGTGTTCAGGACAAGAAGAAGAAATGAACACAAGAACTTTGATCCACATGATAAGGCTGCTATAATCTTTCAGGTCACACAGGTGGGCAGAGGAAGTACATGGATATATGGCCTGCCCTTGAGTAGATATTAACCATATAGTTTATCCAGGAGGATGAGAACCAGCACTCAAAGTGAAAAGGAGCAGAACGCTTAATGTTCCCAAGGGTTAATGTAGGCTTGTTTAGGTGTCAGAGGAAGTACTAAGCTGGAAATGATTTTTAGTAACAAAGAAAAACCAAAATCAAAAGCATGAGAACTAGAGGGCAACAAGGAGAAGCCCACAGGAGACTCTGTTGCCACTTGCAATTACCCATGGCTTTTAGAGAGCAACACTTTTCAAACTTGCACAGGCTGGACCCCTAATGGCACTGGGGCGGAGAATGAGGAGATTATCACTCTCAATCGTATTCCCTGCGACCCCAGTGGTGATGTGGGACCGCAGGTGGAGGAGATGGAGAAGCAGGTGGGGGAAGAGTCACTCCTGGACAAGGAAGGGCCAGGTAAAGAGAAAAGATTTTTAGATTTTTTTATAAAATTAAATACAAAGATTTCTTTCAACATGTCACACAAAGAAAACTTCCTTGTATCTTAAGAACGTAACGACAGTTTTATAAAACTGATAATAGATGAAATATCAGGCTTGAATATCCTAACAATGACAAGAAGGTGTCATTGATGCTGAAAGGTGGATTAAGGCTGGGTCCCACATCTGGTCTGGTCCGGGCTTTGTGCTCCTACACAAACACTGTAGAATTATCCAAGGCCTTTATGAGTGGGACATCCAGTTATCCAGCTGTAAGTTACACTTTGTGACTGGTCTCCATGGAGTGCGCAGTGGCCAGAAACACACCTCTGAGAGCAGTCAAACAGCCTCCAATTAAAGCAGAGACATCTGTCGGACCTTCAAGGTCTAACCCAGCTCTATGATCCATCTGCCCCTCAGCTTCAAAGATAACACAACACTGCAAACAGCAGCCAAGTGAACATAAGGTACAATGCACTGTCACTGTCACTGAAGAGTACCACACGGACGAAAGTATGAAGGAATCTATTCCTGTAGTTAGCAGGTACTGCATTTGTTCTTATGGAACTAACATAGAGTATGATAAGCATACAATCAAGTCTCACTGCACAGATGTGTAGGCTACATATTACACTTGATACACTTTAATTCATGAGTTGTTCAGTTGTGAAGTTTAACAAAGCTGGATGATGATGCCACATACAGTAGTTTATACGATGTCTTCCTCCATTTAACTGATTTATACACAGCAATATTCTGATGAACAGGAACGGATATGACTCTGAAATTTACATATTTTAATGAGAATTGTAAAACTGTGGATACTCGTGGTTCTGCTTTATAAATCTCACTTATTAGAAGAATTAGCCACATGAGGACAAGTCTCGTTCTCCTTCCACAATTAACTATAAATGGATGAAGACACTTCCTGAATCAGTCAGTCCATTTAAAAAAAAGGAAAAAAAAGCTACAGTTTGTGCCTTAAGAGTCAGACACACAAATAAAAACGTGCATCATTCATTCTAAATCACTGCTAGTAATATTACAACACTCTGAGATAGAATGACAAACAATGAATAACATTAAATAATGAGTTATCCAACCAGCTAAACAGTTGAACAGTCTGCTAACCGCTAGCTTAACTAGTTGTAGCAACGTTAGCAACGACTGCACCATAACAAACGCAGTATACGGATCCACGCGAAGCCACTTGCAGCCACAAATAATACTCAGAACAGCACCAAACGTCATCAACAGCACAAACAGGGTTCAGAGTTTCATTTCGATGTGCACCACTATCAGTTTGAGACCGAGTTTACTGAAGACAAGCTGAAGGAAATGGAGGAGAAAAGTGACAGAGGGAGCGCTGCGGTGGAGGCTACGTCCTGGAAATGGAGGCTAAAAACGACAGACGGAGAGAGCCGGTGGAGTCTAAATGCTGGAGCTGGAGGAATAAGTGGTGAGTCTGGTGGTTAGTAGCCTACCTGTCGGTGGCTGCTGAAACCAGATGTGTCTGCTGCCAGTCGGCCTCGTGTGTTGTCAGCACCTGGACTCTATGCTGCTGGACACGGAAAGTTGCTGTAACTGGAGCAGAGTGGGTGAGTTGTTTTCGTCTCTTTTCAGGCTAAGCTAACAGATGTTTGATGCCTCGTATTATGGGCTGGGACCCTGTTTGTACTGTACACATTATCCGCCGCAAAACTCATTCATTTCGCCAATATTTTGTGATGATACACTAGTGTTATTCTCCTCCGAGCCCGTGGTGGCATGTTATCAACATCCTGCTCCTCTAGGTTGACTTACTAACTGCTGATCTGGATGATGTCATCTCCGACGGCGGTGCAGCGCAGCTAGCTTGCTGTCGCTAATGCTATGGTCCGTTTCTGCGTGTTTCTGACTTGAATGAGCAGCTGGATGAAGTTCAGCTTCCACAGGCTTCCTCTCCACAGCCTGGATCCTCACTACAGCTCTGACTAGTTGAGCTAAAAAGGACCCGAATGCCTTAGTGTAATGATTATTATCAGAATGAACCGGGGCAGCGGTCGGAGATGACATCATCCAGGTCAGAGGTTAGTAGGTCAACCTAGAGGAGCAGGATGTTGCTAACATGCCACCACGGGCTCGGAGGGGAATAGCACTAGTGTATCATCACAAAATATTGGCGAAATGAATGAGTTTTGCGGCAGATAATGTGTGATTTAGAGGCTGCATTGGGTGCCCCGTGTACTCGCATTATACGGATTGGGGCTAATTTCGTCAAAACGACTCCAAATGACACCAAAGTTGTCAGGGTGAGTAAATGATCGTATTTGATGCTAGAAATAAGCTCCAGGTTGTAAAAAACTAAAGTTATCCTTTAACCAACTCCTTTCATCATTGCCTAAGCCCAACCAGTGCAAAATCTTTGTTGGGGGGAAAAAACGCCGCCATTCCAATCATTGGAGGCAAAAAATTGCTAGAATGATGGGACATTTGATAGAAAATTAAAGGGATAGTTCATCCCAAAATTCAAATATCACTCATTATTTGCGCGCAGCAGTATTTGTCCATATATTGGTTGTCAATGGACACCAACTTTCTTCATCCAAAAAGACACACTAATAAACATCCACATACCTCCATACTGCTCGTCTGTAATGTCCCTCTTGTATTGAAGCCCCGACATGAGAAATTGTTCCGAAAAAAATTAAATAAGTCTATATTTTAAGCTTGTTTGTAGCGGAAGCTCCCAGTGTCTCAGTTCACTGCTCTTCCTGTGTCGGCGGAACAATGTCTCACGTCGGGGCAACCAACATCCAACGTCTAGTCAACCTCACTTTACGTAAAATATACGTAGAATTCTGACAGTCAGTTGTAGATCTTTACATTTGTGTTAAACGTGTCAAACCAACACCAGTGATACGGATGGAGCGTTGGAGCTGAAGTGGGGTTGTTCTGGCGCTGTCCCTTTAAGCAGACAGTATGCCTGTGATTGGACTGATGAGTGAGTGTGTGTCAGTCTGTGCTGCTGTAGTGTGTGAGGCTCCCGTTGGGCTCCAGTCAGAGCAGCAGGTTGTCCCAGCTCAGGTACTCCATACACACACACACACACACACATACACACATACACACACACAGAGACTGAGGAGCAACAGCATGAGTACAGTGTCTGAGTCTTGGGTCGGCAGCAGCAGGTCTCTGTCTGCAGCCAAGAGACATAAAAGCATCAGGAAGAACTCCAGGAGGATTTACTCAGCCTTCCAGGACCACCAGCAGGGGTGAGTTTCTTCTTCTTTCATTGATCCATTTTATTTCTGTTTTACACCTCCATGTGTTCCTGTGGATGCTGGTCCTTTTTTGTAAATGTACTCATTCAGTTCAGATTATCTAAAAGTTTCTCTCTAAGTAGACAAAAGAAGAAAAAAAAGACAATATATTTACATTCACCAGTTTCATGACATGTTTGCTTTGAAGAAAGAAATGCACTGTATCCAAATACAGTGCATCCCCCCACTTTTTCACTTATTTGGTTGAACTTGAACATTAATTCGGAGCTTGAACTGTACGTTACCTTTTTCTATTTTTCCCTATTTGTTACTGTTGATGTATTTAAATGATTGCACATTCCAGATATATATAATTGATAGCTATATCATTTATTTGATGACGGAGCTTGATTTTTTGATCATCAATCAAACTTCAAAGATAACTGTTGTGTTCCTGTGTCAGCTCTTTGTTCCTCAACAAAATCCATAGCTTTACGTACATTACAGCTCTGCTCTGCATGATGCCAGTTGATGTAATTAACTATTAATCAGAGGTAGTAGGTTATTGATTATTGTTCCTGTGATGCACACACTTTAAGTCCACAAGCAACATGAGGATACAGTTAGTAAAATCTGCTTTTTGGTTACATGCTGTCATTCCGACATCCCACCATTTAGACATACTGCTATTCCGACATGTGAACATCCCACCATTCCGATAATGCTTTAATATAAGGAAATGCGCATTACTCAACATTTAGACAATTAGAGCCCTATGTTAGACTGTTGGGATGTCGGAATGGCGGTTGCCCCCCCCTGCTTTTCCACAGTGAGGTGAAAAGTAAACTGCGACATTTAGAACCTACAGTAACCACAACCAGCCAATCATCAGATCTTCTCAATGTAATTGCTGTCTTTGCTGCTGTTAATAAAATAGAGTATGGTCAATTTGGAGCGCAGCACATCAGTAGTAGATATGCGTACATGTGGAATTATGTTCTGGAAATATGGATGTGTTATGTGTTGTATCACTGAGGTGAGTAATCCCAGCCTGTGATGTAATTCGATATAGGATTGCAACTATGTCGTCCTGCCCTCTCCCCCAAATTTTTGTTTATTTGCTTTTTTTTTTTTTTGCTTTGTCTTGGTACAAAAAGAAAAAAAATCCACTTTTTTCCATCTTTTTGTTCATAAAACTTATACTTTTTCTTTCCTGTATTGAAAAACTCTCAACATTGTTTGCATTATTTTATGGTAATGCACCAAATCATTAATTAAGGGAAATATAAGTGAGCAGATAATTAAATACAAGGCTTTATAATTTAACACCTCCCTAGATTAATAAGGAATTGATAAAGATAAGTTTAAAAAAAGTTTGTTTTATTTTAATATAATAAATAGTTGTTTCTCTATGGTCAGATATGACAAGAGCCACAACTTCAATCAGGACAAAAGTGTTTCCATTTCACTTCTGCATAACCCACCCAATAAAACCCACTTCATTTGAGTGTATACATTGTTTTGCAACAAACACGGAAATCATGTCAAACAGTCCCTGAGGTGACATTCTTTACTGTTTTTGAATCCTTTCACCACTGTCCCCTTTTCTTTTTGCTGCAGCTCCTCAGATGATGAAGATAAAGAGGATGAGCGGGTGGACAGTAACGACCCAGAGGAAATGTTCCAGAACATTCAGTACCAGAAAGAGATCATCGCCAACATTCGGACCAGACCCTGGCCAATGAGACGCAAGCTCAAAGTCCTCAAGTACGCCACGGTTTGATTGTTTCTCAATATCTGGAAAATCGGTTTAATGTGTCGCTCCTCTCTCTTTTCACACACACAAACACACACACACACTGTATATTTGAGGAAAGATGACGTATAAAGATGTCGCAGAATTTAAAGCAAGTGCTCAAAATCTCATCAGTGCTCCCAGGAGACTCACAGAAGGTGTGACTGGAATCCATCCATACATCAGCAAAGAAATAAATAACGTAGTGCTGAACTAACAGTGCTACCTGCCTTGCACTAATATTTCCTGCACCGTAACATTAATCTTTCTTATATATTTTATGCCCCCCCCCCAACCCCCTAACCCCCCAACCCCCTTCCTATCTGATCTGTTGCATTCTGAGAAAACCAGTAAATGGGTCAGTTGAGGCGTCTGCAGGTTAAAATACACACCACAGTGGTTTCGTGACACTGCAGCGCCATGGAGACGGCTGGATTTTGTTTAATTTACTAAGTCAATTGAACAGTGGCGTTAGAAAATGTAGAACTTGAATTCTTCGTCTTGTAATGTTTCGCTATTATCTCATAGCGTGGTGAATGTGCAGGTCACAACCAAGGGAGGAGTTGTGGGTTCTACAAGTGAAGATCACTCCCGTGTTCAAAAACCTGCAATTCTCCAGCGTAGCTCTGAGCAGCTCACGGCTCTGCTCCGCCGTTCTAAAAATAAAACTGTGTCTTGCCTCACTCCTGAGTCCATGACCAGCAGATAGACTCCATCCTTTCGAGTGTGTGTGCAGTAACAAGGGACATAGAGCTGTATCGCTGTAATTAGCTTAGCTCAAACACTGGAAGTGTATGGGTAGTGTTAGCCTGCCTCCTACCCAAGCTGAAATCAGCAGTCAGAAGCTACTTCATTTTAGTTTTAACTCTGTAAATATATCACTTTCTCAACATTTCAAACATTTTTAGCTCTGAGACGAAGATCGGTCCATTTAGAGTTGCTGAAGAGTTTCTCTGATGACTTTAGGTGGAGGCAGGCTAACACTACCCATACACTTCCAGTGTTTGAGCTGAAATCAGCAGTCAGAAGGCTCTATCTCCCTTGTTACTGCACGCACAGTAGAAAGGATGGCGTCTATCTGCTGGTCATGGACTCGGGGGTCAGGCAAGACACTTAAAAAAAAAAAAAATGTTGGCGTATCCCTTTAAGATGTGAAAACATCCTTTCTCACACTTAAAGTCACTGTTGACTTTTCTTATTTTTTAAAAGTCTGTTTGCAGTGAATCTTTCTCAATTACAGTCATTGAAGACACTCCTCGTTGTGATGAGAGAAACCATAATTAATGAACGACTGACAAATACAATTCTTGTTCTTGGTTAAAGTTATAGTTATAGCTGCAGGTGCATCCCATCTCTCTATTTGGAGGCTGTAGATTAAAGACCGTACATGTACACGTCCCATACGCCTACTCACAGTCACATAGCTGGATCACGATGAGGAGGCAGAGGAGAGAAAGAACCTGGAGGGAACAGAAGATGCAGCTCATCACTAGTTGTTGTGATTAAACACCAAACGTGAAGGTTGTGTTCCAACATTTCACTGAATGTAATTAGACCTGTAGATAAAGTGCAGGCTGGGCCGGAGAGAGCTACAAGGAGATGGAGAGCTTCTGAGATGTGCTGAGTATGTGCCATGGATAACAGGTTTTATATAGGCAGTTTGTTATTACCGCGGAGCTTTTATTGCCATCATCAGGGACGGGATGCTGGTCTGCATTTTTTACACCCGCTTTAATCTCCGGCTGAACGTCTGTGATTGCTCCCACTGCAATAAGAGCTCGTATTTCACATTGCACATACCAATTTGTCATTATAATCTAAATTGATACATTTTTGGTTTGAATTGTTTAAGCTGAACACCACAAATAACACTTAGCAAACGTATTCTACATATGAAGGTGAGGAGTGTGTCTCCATTAATTGTTATATGGATCACACATGGACTTTAAAGCTGCATCACTTGGACAATTTATTTCATAAGAAGCCCCTGTTTTTGTGAATGGAATAGCTCGGGGCGGGTTGGTAAGGTTAAGACTCCCACAGAGTCGGGCGTACCGTGCACGCACTGTGAGTGGCGTGGACTCCACATAATCCATGTTTTTTGGATCAATTATTCCAATCCTACTAAAAAGTTTAGAACAACACAAACTGAAGGTTTGATCCAGATAAAACCCAGATTGGATTATGTGATCCAATCCAGTCTCAGAATCTGTTTTTAGTTTTGAACAATAATTTTCAAGATTTGATCCAACCCCAATTCCAATCTGATTACTTTTGAACGACTGGGCCCCAGAAGCACCATAATTCAGAGAGTTGTGGAGGAGAGAGAACATTATGTGTCCTGACCTCAACTTAAGCCAATACTGGACACCTTGGATTGTCCAATCACTTATGAGCATCACTCATCATTCATTTTTTTTTAAAGGTGTGTTTATCAAAATGTGAGTAAAGAAGAAGTATTCAAAAACTCAAAGTCTGCTATGTGAGTAAAGGCACTTTGTGAGCTTCCACCTGTGTGTATGTGTTTCCCAGGCAGGCCAGAGAAATTGTTCTGAAGTACGAGGGCCGACTGACCAGAACCAGAGGCTACCAGACTGCAGGAGCTGATGTACGTACAGAACAACTGTTCACTCTAACATCCTTTTCATGTTTTGTTTAAAGAGGAACTACGCAAGATTTTTATATTAAAGGGATAGTTCACCTGAAATTTGAAATTTCATTCATTATTTACTCACCCTCATCTCGACTAAGGCCTGGGAAAAGCTTGTTTTGTAGCGGACGAACTGGGAAGAGGACGGACCCTGGTTGTCCTCTGTGTCTTCTCTGAGTTACAGGGGGTCTCGGCGTAGCAGTGCATGTCCATGTAACAGCTGCAAAAGACACACCAAAAAACATCCAAATACCTCCATGCTGCTCGTATGTAATGTATGTCGTCTTGTATTGAAGCCCCGAAATGCGAAATTTTCCCGAAAAAATTAAATAAGTCTATATTTCAAACTTGTTTGTAGCGGAAACTCCTCTTCCCAGTTCGTCAAATTTGGACGAACCAGGGTCCGTCCTCTTCCCAGTTCGTCCGCTACAAAACAAGCTTTTCCCAGCCCTTAAGCCTGCCACACACATAAAGATAATCGGGCTGATTTTGCCCCGATTTTCCCCCTTCCGACCAAAGACAAAAGTCGGCCGATTATCTTAAGGTCTTAAGATTATCTTATAAGATTCTCTTGTAGTGTGTGGTGTGTTAAGAGTCAACATTCCCCCGACAATCGGCTCGGGAAATTGTTCCCGACAATCGTAAATATTAAACATGTTCAATATTTACGATAATCGGCCCCGACTTTCGTGGCCGTTTTAATGCAAAGTCATCTTGTGTGTGGAAAGCCGGTGTTGTGCGGAGGAGAAGCAGCGCCTGCTCACCGGACTCTGCTCACCAAGCTCTGCTCGCCGAGCTCTGCATGCTGCTAGCGGTGAGCGAGCCACTTCTCCACACAACACGAGAGACAACACAACAAAGATTCTGAAAAATCGTCATGTGTGTGGTGTGTTGTGTTTGGAATATCGCAGCACACCACACACAATACGATCAAAACTGTTCAATGACAGATTTTTTATCTTCATGTGTGGGGTCTCTCACAGATAAAAAATCGGATAAGATTTAGAAAATCTTTATGTGTGTGGCAGGCTTTAGTCGACATGAGGGTTAGTAGATAATGAGTGAAATTTCAATTTTGGGTGAACTATCCCTTTAATTGAACAGCTTTGGAGTAATTGTGATGGCTAAATGAGATCCAGGGAGAATGGAGGCTCTCTGCCTTCCACCTAGCGACTCTTGGTAGAAATCTGCTTTCTCGCCGGTTTCGTTGAGAACAAATGCACATGGCCAGGAGGAGGGTTAGCGAAAGAGAAGAGACCAGATTTGCATAGTTGCCTTTTATCAAGGACAGTACAGCAGGACCAGGCTCATTTGGACTTTGCTTTGTCAAAAAAAGTGGGTGAGAGTCAGTGATGTGCAGTACTTCACAGCTGCATTATAGCTGCTGCTGTTGGAACAGTTTAAACACAGCGTGCTCAAGGTCATGCAGACCCACCTGGATGTTATCAGCAGTCTGAGCTGCTTTAAACGATGTCCTCATTCACAAGGATTCATGGTGTGATGAGTTCAGTGGTCAGGATAAAAGGACGGCGGGATTTGAGAAACAGCTCTGAGGACGATAGCAGTGTTTGGTGTCTATTAGTGAACACGAACCTCTCCATTCCAAGGAGACCTCATCTGTCACTAGTGTCGTAAACCTGCTCACATTGAATCTGAACTAAGAGCTAAAGCTGGACATTGTGCGGTTTGTGATCTCATTGTTTTAAACACAGTCTGAGGACAGTGATGTGTGTCTGAATGACCGGTGGAGGGTTCTACTTTACCTCCAGGCAATGAACTGGGTCGTGACAGAAGAAGAGAGGCAATGAGGATTTGTTCACTATTGTGGATATTTCAAAAGCTTTAAGGTTAAGAGAAATTCAGAACAGTGACCAAGTGGCGAGTCATGGTGCATTGCAGTTGTACTCGGACGTTCAAGTTTCCGAACTCCGAGTCTACTTCAGATCCAACTTCATGGGGCGTTTCTGAAGTCGGATCTGAAATCCCACCAGCCCCGACATTAGAATTCCTGATGGCTGATAGTCAGGTAGACTGTGGGGAACGCTGTGCAATTTTACAGTTTATTTCCTTTGTCTCGTAATTGTCTCACATTAAAGTCAGCCACGTGCATAGCGCTTATCCCCTGACGTTTTTATTTTCATTTTTGTTTTTTTAACCATTAATTTTTTCGACTTCCATGTTTTTCCAACTGGAAAGCTCTCAACTCGGAGGTGATGAGCTCCGAGTTCCAACTTCCAGTGTAAATGGAGGCAGAACCATTTCATATCATTTTCATTTCATTTTTATTTTCAATGTATACATTGACAAAATAATGATTTGCTTTTAATTTGCACATTCCATTTTCATGCATGGAAAGGATCGGGATAAAGAAAACTGATTTTTTCTGCCCTTTTATCAATTCATTCTGAAATCATAAATAGACAGTCCGCCAATTTACTTATAAATATCCTAAACAACAAAAAGAAAACACAAACAACTCAATTATGGCCAATGCTTTCCCATTAGAAAGTCAACAAAAAATCATCACCATTGAAACCACCCCCCCCAGTCTGTTCCCATCCTCCATCCTCCATTCTTTCCACAATCCCTTTCCCCTTCCTTCCTTTCTTCCTTTCTGTCATCCTTACTTCTTCTTCCTTCCTCTTCTGACCCAACTAACCTGATCTGTTCCCTCCATCTTTCCTTCCTTCCTTTTTCCCTTCCTTCTTTCCCTTCTTCCTTCCTTTTCCCTCCCTCCATCTTTCTTTCCATCCTTTTTCCCTTCCTTCTTCCCACAATCCTTCCTTCCTTCCTTCCTTCCTTGCTTTTTGACCCAATCTGTTCCCTCCTTCCATCTATATCTCCTTCCTTTTCCACTTCCTTCTTTCCTCCCACCTTTCCCTTTGTCCTTCCTTCTTTCACTTCATCCTTCCTTCCTTCCTTCCTTCCTTCCTTCCTTCCTTCCTTGACCCAGGAGGTCAACAGTTAAACTGTCAGTTCAGTGGGTAACTTCCTCATTCTTGCAGCTTTAGAATATTTATTGCATTCTTAAGGATTTTGTAGATCTATTCATCTATTTTCTCATGTAGCAGCAACAGACATACAGTAGATTATATATGTGTTATTAAAATATGCAACAGTGCGAGGACGGAAGAGCAGAGGATCGTGGTTGTAACAATGCTGCTGCAGAAAAGTGAAATAACAAAGACGGCTCTGCTGCAGCTGACCTGAGATCCCGTCGGTGAAATATGTGCTGCTGGTTCTGTACAGCTAGAACTCTAATGAATCAGTCTGACTGTACGCTGAGAGGAGCTCGCTGCACTGCAGTAGCACCATCAGGGCCACAATAATAAAACATGGTGGGATATCTTTTGTCCGGGCTGCTGAGTTCTGAATTCAACAAAGCTTTCCTCCTCCTGTAAGTCCAGCACACACCTACCGATGTTACACACACACACACACACACACACACACACACACACACACACACACACACACACACACACACACACACACACACACACACACACACATACAGAGAGGGAGAGAGCTGTGCAGCCGCAGCACAGCAGCATGAGTGGATTTATAGCCTGTTGTTATAGCTCAGTTTAATTAAAATGTTCAGGCTGCTCATGCACCATTAGAATAAATTGACTTTAATCAAGCAGCGTGATGATGATGATGATGATGATGATGATGTATTAATTCTGCTGTTTGGCTCCCAGTTAATTGAAAATCGGACTCATTGGTCCAGATTATTTTTGATTGATAATCATCGTCTCACTCACGTCATAAGGGGTGAAAAGCTTCAGCCTCGATGTCTCCTGTAGAAAACAGCAACAAGATTATTCTGTTAAACAGTTTTAAAACGTAATAATGAAAAACTGAACTTTCACTAAAACCCTCATTTTAAGACAAAAACGTTAGACACCTTACACCCAGGCCATGGTATCTTTTTATTTTCATTTTATTGATTAGTTTATTTGAAATGGGACTCCGCATGTTCTTTTTTATTTTGGGGGGGATCAATTATTTGTTTGTGTATGGACCATTTAACAATTAGACACAATAAATATAATTTCCTTTTTGGTTTATATAAAATGCACAACATACATAACTACACAAACAAACAAACAAACAGAGCAACAACAACAAAACAATCCCACCCCCCTCCTCTCCTCTCCTCTCCTCGGACCAACAATAAGAGAAGATTAGATTTTAGTATACCATGCCCAAAAGCAAAACAAAAACAAACGAGCAGTAAGAGAGAGAGAAATAATAATAATAACAATTGAACAGACACATTGTTAGTCATGCATAATTTAAATAATATCTTTCTGCATATTCATGAACATACAAAAACAATTATTTGATGTAAATATGACAGATTTAGCTAAAGAGCTCATTTCCATCCATAGTCCACAAACAAATAAAACTACATTTAGACAAAGACAAAATAAATAGTAAACATAATACAGTACATCACATAATGGTTGCATTAATCAGGAGGATGGTAAAAAAAAATAAAGTGCATTTATCCTGCCATAGTTGTCGTTAAGTGCGTCAACAGGCCGTATCTGTCATAAAGTGTTGTTTTTAAAATGCGTCGGGTAAAGAGCCCACAGTTGTAAATAAAAGAAATAATAATGTTCACAGATCTGGTTTTTACTGAGCCGTGTTTTATGTTATTGTTGAGCTTCCTCTTATTATTATTAGTGTGTTCCATGTTGAGCAATCAGTGACACCTGCACTGACCAGTAGCTTATGATAAAACACACAAACAAAAACATGGCTCCTAATTTCTGGTTTAATAGCATTATGGAGAGAAGGAGGAGGAGGAAGAGTGCTGCCACTGGGCTTTTAACAGGTGCTCACATTACCCCAGTTTTAACTGCTTTACGCTGGCTCCCAGTCAAACGCCATATTGATTTTCAAATTTTAGTTTTTGACTTTCAAGCCCCACAAGACGTCTGAGATCACTCAGGTCTTTGGTTCATGGAAGGTTTTACCAGATTTTTTTTTGTCTGACTGATTATTTTGACTCTTTAAAAAACTGTTATTTAGACAAGCTTTTAGTTGATGGCTTGGTGATGTTGTTTTAATGGTAGCTATGTTTTTACTTCTCTTGTTGTTGTATTCATATTGTGTTATTTTAATTGCCCTATTATGCCACTCTGCACTTTTATTGTAAAGCACTTTGTGATTCTGTCTGAAAAAAAGTGCTATAGAAATAAAGTTTACTTACTCACTAGACAGCAAAGACAAGAGTTTTTGAAGACCACTGATCATTTTTATAATTTCACTTTAGTAACTTAATTCCTCCAAAAGCGCTTAGATGCAGTAAAGTCACAATTTACCCAGAATTCTTTGTATCACAAAGATGACAATAACTCATCTCAAGAGATGAATTCAGACTCCGATCTCTAACTCGAAACCAGACTCTGGTTGTTCAGTCAAACCAGTGATCTACATTCACTGGACAAAGACAGGTACAAGTGAAAAGGCAGAAGCTGCATCTATTGTATGCACCGCCTCTATAATCTACTGCCTCATTTACCCACATGGCTTATTATAAAGGCTCTGAACTGCCCCCAGCGACGGGAGGAGCTGCTTTTACTTTGTCCTGTGGACTGTAAAGCTGCACCGTTAAGACCGTTTAATTTAATGGGGGAAGTCTGCTGTGACTGGTTGTAGAGGAAGCAGGGGGATAATACTGCTTCACTATGAGTAGAAAAACAAAACAAATACTATATTGTATCATTTAGAAACTACACAACAGCCACCAGTTTGTAACAGCTGCAGTATTTATCTGCAAGAGGGAGAGACAACAAGTTACACCTACACCTTCAGTGGTGCATAAAAATACAAATAATGATTGAAAAACAGGAATAAGACAGTTTAGACTACAGTCGTAGTAATAGACTGTTTTTAAAGGATAATTCTGCATTTCTGCACAGGAAAGGACAGAATCAGTGTGAGTGTCTCCTCTTTAATCTCATCCCATTGTTCCTCTTGTAGCTGCTGAAGAAACTTTCCCGTGTGCTTTACAACATCGTGGTTCTGTTCATCCCCTGGGAAGTCAGGATCAAGAAGATCGAAAGTGAGTTGCATTTTTTATTTTCCACAGAAGTAAGTGAAATAAGCCGTCACTGATAAAGCACTTTGATTTACTTTCCACACTGAGCAACGTAACAAACCCTGGAACTGTCATCACTGAGCTCCGTGATATCTTTATTATCTAAATTATAGAATACAAAGTTTTTTGGGCAATAAATAAATACATGTCAAGCTTTTTGTTGGCAGGTTTGACTCGGACTGAAGGATAAACTGATACACATCTGGAGGTCAAATGTCACTGTGACCTCACCAAACACACTTTTGGCGGGAATTTACAAAGTTATACACTAGTTATTATGACAACTTAAATATCTGCAAGGATTAATTGAATATGTAACATTTTATGTCCAAATGATCACAGGTCAATTTCACAGTGACATCATAGTAAATTATAGAAATAACAGAATTGATATTAGTCGGTACGAGTCGTGATATTTCTCTCTCTCTGTGTTCGAGGTCACTTTGGGTCGGGCGTGGCCTCCTACTTCATCTTCCTGCGCTGGTTGTTTGGGATCAACATCGTCCTCACCATCATGACCGGAGCCTTCATTGTCCTGCCGGAGGTCAGCAAGTCTCTCTCTCTTAATATATTACACTAATGTTCATATAAAGTGAATTCAGAAAGTGGAAGGTGAACTGAATATATCTCAATGAGATGAAAATACATTATACACATGCATATTGTGTGTCTGTGTGTAGACAGATGGTACATGTTGTTTTTGTTGTTGTCTGTCTGACGTCTGTCCGATTTCACATGAATGCAACATCAAGAATACGTTCAGATATGCAACCGCAGCGCTAGATGGGGGGATTTCCTACATATTATACCTAGGGATGCACGATATATCGGCATTAATATCGGTATTTTTTAACATATCGGTATCGGTCCGATGAGTAAAATTGGCCCATATATCTTCGTATGCAAAACCTGCAAAGTTGAGGTAATGCGAGGAGGATGGTAGCCTGTAACTTTGTTATTTGGAAGTAAAATACATTCTGAAAATAAAGGAAGACGTTCAGAAATTCAGTTTGCATGATTTTCAGTCTATACAAAAATGTATCATCTCAGAAACTTAAAAAAACCCCAACACATATCGATATCGGTAAATATCGATTATCGGCCATAACAGAAAAATTCATATCTGATATCGGTATCAGCCAAAATTTTCATATCGGTGCATTCCTAATTTAAATGATGAATTTCAATTTTAGTTTCTCCAAGAGTGTAAAACATTCACATTTACATAAACAATACTTGCATCAAGTCCAGACTCAGAGGATCCTTTACAGTCAGGTGATCCTCTGCTACTTCAGCTCAGGCAGTTACAGTACAACATGTAGCCAAGAGGAAAAGACAAAGGAGGATGTTGTTGGATTTATGTTTGTCACTGACATGCAGACACAGGCAATTTCCCCAGACATGACATCCCATCCTCTCTCTCTGTCCCTTCATCACGTTGGGACTAACCTTCCTCTGTCTCCGTCCATGCATCCAACCTTTGTCTCACCTCTGCTGACTGAGTAACGGCGTCCAGTATCAAAGATCACGGATGCTGCATCTGGTTCGTGGGACCAATTCCATGAGGAATGAAACAGAGGGTCACTCGGTTCACTCCAAATATGAATCACTTTCTATCACTTTGTTTCTACATTGCTTCACTCGTCAAACATTGTATTATACACATTGCAATAAGGGCATTTATAACATTTATACGATGGAGGGAGGGGAGTCAGGTCTGGAAAGAGGATGAATGGAGGTGTGGATTCATGTACTGACAATTTAATTGATATGTTTGTGTTTCTGTGTACCTCGGTTTATTTTATTTATACATATATATATTATTGATTTACTATATAAATTTGAATTTGAATGTATATGTGAGCCAAATGTATGTTTATTTGTTTTGTCCTGGAGGACCCTCTTTTGAAATCGCTGTACTATGAAATCCCCTCTCTCCTGCTGTCGTCATAATAACACAGCTAATAGCTCTGTGTGTGTGTGTGTGTGTGTGTGTGTGTGTGTACTAGCTGTTAGCTGGAGCTCCGTTTGGAACCACGAGGAGTAAGACCATCCCCAAGGAGCACCTGGCCTCGGCCCAGGACCTGGACACCATCTGGTCTCTCGGGGCAAGTCTCTCTCTGTCAACGACTCACACACAACAGGCTGCTGTTCAGACATTACTTTATCCCTCCTGTTGTTCTGTTCCCTTCCTCCACCCTTCCTTCCTTCCTTCCATCCTTCTTCCTCTTTTGATCCAATTGACCTGATCTGTTCCCTCCCTCCATCTTTCTTTCCTCCCTTCTTTCCCTCCTTCCTTCCTTCTTCCTTCCGTGAACGAGCCTGTTCCTTCCCTCCATCTTTCTTTCCCTTCCTTCTTTCCACAATCCTTTTTCCCTTCCTTCCGACTTCTTTCTTCCTTGAACAAATCTGTTCCCTCCCTCCCTCCCTCCATCTTTCTTTTTCCCTTGCTTCTGTCCACAATCCTTTTTTCCTTCCTTCCTTCCTTTTTGACCCAGTTGGCCCAACATGTCCCCTCTCTCCTTCTTTCTTTCTTTCCTTCCTTTTTCCCTTCCTTCTTTCCTCCCATCTTTCCCTTTGTCCTTCCTGCCTTCTTTCCTTCCCTCTATCTTTCTTTCCCTTCCTTCTTTCCACAATCCTTTTCTCTCCCTTTCTTCCTTCCTTCTTCTTTCTTCCTTGAATGAATCTGTTCCCTCCCTCCCCCCATCTTTCTTTCCTTTCTTTTCCCTTCCTACTGTCCACAATCCTTCCTTCCTTCCTTCCTTTTTGACACAGTTGGTCCAATCTGTCCCCTCCCTCCTTCCCAGGAGGACAACAGGAGGGTATATCTTTCCTTTCCTTTTATAACTTTCCTTCTTTCCTCCCATCTTTCCTTTTAATGTCCTTCCTGCCTTCAGTTTGTGATCCTTTTACCTCCACCCTGCAGTCCTTCTTTTCTACGGTTACTACCCAGGAGGACAACAGGAGGGTTAATATCTGTTGATCTGGTCGGGATGGCTCTTTCCTCAGTTTCATCATACTGTTATATAACTTTTTTCGGGATTCAATTCGAATTTTATTAAAGGTATAGTTCACCCCAGAATGATATTTCACTCATTATCTCCGTGAGTGTGCTGTCCATAAAACGGTTGCAAATGGACCTTCACACACTCCAAATACCTCCATGCTGCACCCTCAGTGTTGTGATCACGTGTTTACCTCCACAGGGATACCTGCAGTACTCTGTCTTGTTCTCATAGTTTCGGTTACTATTGTTACAGGCCTACCGTCAGGAAAAAACGGCAACACAAACAACAAGAACCTGCTGGGTCTCGCCAGACCGTTTGCCTCTGGCCTACTTCCTGGTCGGGATGGCTGTCTTTGCCTACAGTTTCATCATACTGTTGAGAAAGTAAGTAAGCATCATGCTTTTCGATACACGATTCGATTCAATTCGAATTTTATTAAAGGAATAGTTCACCCCAGAATGATAAAAAAAAAAATTGAGTAAAAACAGTGCAACACAAACAATAAGAACAATAGTCAGGGTAAAATTAGACAGAGCAGCTGAAATCATAGGGAAAAGGCAGTTTTGAGGGAGTGGGTTAAGTAACTCTTTAATCTAAAGAGAAACTGAGGCTCAAGTGCCATAATGTCGATATAAAACAGTGTTTTGTGCAATGGGCCCTTCTCTCAAGTGGTCACTGACTAACATCACTAATATCCTTAAAATGATGTAATAACATATTTATAATGGTTCTTTTGCAGAATGGCCAAGAATTCCCGCCTGAGTCTGGCCAGTGCCTCTGATGAGAACTTCACGTTTTGCTGGAGGGTTTTCTGTGCTTGGGATTACCTGATAGGAAACCCAGAGGCTGCAGAGAGCAAGGGAGCCGCCATCGTCAACAACATCAGGGTCAGAGACACAGAAACTTCTTATACAGTTAACTGTAGCTCACTGTGTGGACATCTGTTGGCATTTCAGTATTCATGCATCTTCAGCATTTGTTTTATGCACATATATATAGAACACCAATTGTGTTTCCCATAATGCATGATAACAAATGTTTATTCTGCACAGGAAGCCATTGTTGAGGAGCAAGAGAAGAAGAAGGATACCAGTTTGTAGGTGTATTTGTTATCTGTATTTGCATGTTTTCTGCAGAAATCAACTATTTTCATGCTATTCTGTGCATATAAACCACTTAATAATACTATTTCTGATGCTAACATAGCCCCAGGTATGCTACATTAGGTCAATAGTAAAGTTCCAGTTGTGTCTACACAGACACAAGGCCTTCATGTGATGGCATTATACACATCAGTCAGCAGAAACAGCAGAAAGTGTAGCAGCATTGGTTTACCCCAAATATCGAATGCCCGTCTATCTTTACTTTGTTGAAAAATAACGTATTTTTGTACATTAATCTCCACTTTCTCTTCATTATAACAACAATTATCATATCCAGCTCTCAGACAGATGTGCATTTGGAACCTCTGCAGTCTTTACACAGTGATGAGGATCCTGAATCTGACAGTAAATCACTACATGGACATGGCTGGAGTGACAAAAGACATTAAAATGAGATAAATGAATGCCTTGTATCCTCCTCCATATCTCAGCTGTCACTGCCTGAACAGTGTGTCTGACATACGATATGTGTGTTTCTGTCTGTCAAACATTCACTTCAACCCTTCTAGTTACTGTGAACCTCTGAAGATGATTTAATTTTTTATTTCCACAACTACAAACAAACAACAACAACAACAAAAAACCATAAAGGTGAAGAAAAAGGAAGAGAAAAAATAAATAAATAAAAAATAATGGTAGAAAGAAAGTTAAAATTAATTTAAAAAAACGGCCCTCCATTACAATTATAACCATTTTAGGGTAAAGACCAACCTTCACCCTGGCTCAAAATCTCCCACCCACGTTCAAAGGTTACACTTTGTTTTTCATTTCTTATCTTCTTCAATTGTTGTCTTTTTGTAGCTTGGAAATAAAAGCTTTTCCCGTCATACTAATAATATTATTCAGGTCTTTTCCTTCTGCATTGTCTCTTAAATCACCAAAAATTACAGTTAGAGGGCAACAATAGAAATTTAAACTGTGAACCGAAATCTATTTTCCTACTTGATTCCAAAACAGTGCAGCTTCCTTACAGCACCAAAATAAATGAAGGTCTGACTCTTCTTCTTCTTTTGGAGATGAATTTAAGTGTTTTCTTTCTGATCGGTGTATTTCAGGGCGGTTCTAATCAGCCTGCGTATCCTGGCCAACATCCTGGTGCTGCTGTCTCTGGCCGGCAGCATCTACATCATCTACTTTGTGGTGGACCGTTCTCAGAAACTGGAGCAGGAGAAGCCAGAGCTGACGCTGTGGGAGAAGAACGAGGTAGCGGAGCAGAACAGACATCAGCGTCCTCGTCGTTCCTCATCATCATTAGCTTGATTAGATTATCCAACATACAATCCAGGTCGGAGCAGAGCCGAGGCCTTAAAGTGATCCAGTGGACGGAGCGGCCATTGGTCAGTGGTCGGTGACATCACTTCATTTACTCGAGTGAACCTGCTGTTCAACCGACCTGAGGAGCGGCTCAGCCTCCAGCTCTGGATCCATATATTGACGAGAAGTCAAGCTTTACAGCCATCAGGGAAAAAATGACTTATTCTATTATTCTAATTAGCTTTATATGAATTTAATTAAATTATTACATGTTATTGCACTTCATCTGTTAACATAGAACATAAGGATACGGATGCACTTTATTGTCCCTCGTCTTAGACAGCAGTGCAAACACAATTATGACATAAGACAGATCAAATAGAACATATGAAAGCAGAAACAGAGGAAGAGGTCTGCACAGACACAACAATTTTTGCACAAGTATTGCACCAAAAGGATGTTCCTGAGAGAAAACTAAATGAAAGCAATAAATAATGATTTTTAGAAAGCATATGAAATTACAAAAAATTAAATGAAAGATATTGAAAACCCCCAGATGTACTATAAGCACACTAAGTGCTGAGTAAAGGCACAACAGTATAAGACCAGTAACAACACATAGTTTATCTGTAGAATATTATTATAAACAAAGTATTAGTGATTATGTTTTTTGTTTTTTAATTCTGATCTTGATCCTGAGTCAAGTCATTAATACTGGCTTTCTGCCTGCAGAGTGTGTGAATGCACAGTAAATACTTAAACAGCCAGTGTGAGATTGAGAGTGTATAATCTCACACAGTACATACAATCTCCCTATGTATAGATAGGAGGTTTTTAGCGTTTCGGCCATCGATAATATAGATGTTACCTCCCACCCCCTATTTTACATGAAAATCAATCCACCATATAAGCTAGACCTAGACAATTCAACAGCTGTTGATTGTGTTTTTGCAAATTTGCAAAATGTCAAGTTAACTAGTAAAAATATTCCTCATGGCTTGGTTTTCTTTCTTTTCTTTCTTTTTTTTTTTAACAACATAGCAGTCCAGCCCTGTGATTGGCTGCTCATCCAAAGTGATGAATTCAGTGACCCGCTCTAATCTTTCTGGCCTCCTGCTGTCTGGAGGAAACGTCTCTCTCCTTCTAATAGGATCCTTCAGTGTGTGTTCCCTCGGTGCCGTGAACTCATTCTCTTCTGTTAATGAAATGTTTATATTTCAGCTGCCATACAGTTGAATGCAGCTCTCTTCTTACCTGTGTCATCCCTCCTTACAGACCTCCAACTGCTTATTAATAAAAAAAGATATGTTGTTCACTAAAGCTGCTCCTTGTCCTGACTCCATCCAGGTGAGTGTGGTGGTTTCTCTCATCACCATGATCGCTCCGTCTGCTTTCGAGCTCGTCGCTCAGCTGGAGATGTATCACCCGCGGACTTCACTGCGATTTCAGCTGGCCAGGTAATCCATCGCTCACACAGCGTTTAATTACACACAATACACACAGGCCTGACTGCACGCTAACGCTGACCACGTCTTCATGTGTTTGTAGAGTACTTGTTCTGTACCTGGGGAATCTCTACAGCCTCATCATTGCCCTCCTTGATAAAGTCAACAGTATGAGCTCTGCTGTGAGTATCTGTAGTAAAGTAACTCTGGCTTGTATTTTCATAGTTCTTCATTCATTATGATTATGGAATGCCAACTAAATCAATATTATATGAATATATTAATAAATACAGTACAATTAAATTAAAAGTGCTGCAGCTGAAAACAGTGTAAAGACCAAACAACACTCACATAGACAACAACTTCACATCCAAAATCACTAAATTAAATAAAGATGAAGGACTAATACACATTAAAAGCTGCAACTAAGGTTGAGGTAGTACCGCCTGTAGTTAGCTTAGCTCAAACACTGGAAGTGTATGGGTAGTGTTAGCCTTAGCTTAGCTCAAACACTGGAAGTGTATGGGTAGTGTTAGCCTGCCTCCACCTAAAGTCATCAGAGAAACTCTTCATCAACTCTAAACGGACCGATCTTAGTCTCAGAGCTGATAAAACTCTCCGGTAAGGCACCTTGAGCCGTCAAACGCCGCTAACGGGACGAGATCGGTCAAAACGGAGGGTTCAAGCTAAGACGCCTTATTTTGGTTCAAGCTAGCTACATCGAGGGTAGGTTAGCTTCCTGTTTCAAAGTAAAAGCACTTCTGTATGTAAAGGGCAACGGCTGTCTTATTTTGTGAAAGTAACCGGAAGTGCGTTGGTCACAACTGCTAGCTTGAGTAGCGCCGAATTCGTCCGAACAAAATTGTAAACAGCTGGTATTTAGACAAATTAACGACACACTGCTTGATCTATAGGGCTAAAAATGTTTGAAATGTTGATATAGTGATATATTTACAGAGTTTAGAGCTAAAACTGTTCATTTCAGCTCAGGTAGGAGGCAGGCTAACACTACCCATACACTTCCAGTGTTTGAGCTAAGCTAAGGCTAACACTACCCATACACTTCCAGTGTTTGAGCTAAGCTAATTACGGGTGATACGGCTGTATCTCCTTTGTTACTGCACGCACAGTTGAAAGGATGGTGTCTATCTGCAGGTCATGGACTCTGGAGTGAGGCAAGACATGAAAAAAAAATGTTGACGTATCCCTTTAACACACAGATGGAATTGATGTTCGTCCCATCTCACTTTAAGAAATGAAGACATGTTACTGTTACTCTGCGTCTTCCAGGTCCCGGGGAGTTCAGGTAATTGGTCCGACTTCAGCTCCTTCCTGGCCACCATCGCTCAGCCTGAGGTAGACTCCAGCGTGTCCACCCTGGTGTCTGAGATCTCTGTGTCCGAACATCGCAACAGCACCATAGCAACCATCGCTACGGTGCTAGAAGTGACCAACAGCAGCAGCATCAGCATCAGCAGCATCAGCAGCAGCATCAGCAGCAGCAGGAGTAGCTCTGGGACCGTCTCCAACCAGACTGCTCTGTTTGAGAAGAACACCCGCTCTCAGCAGGACCAGTGCTGGGAGACCTACGTGGGACAGGTTCTGTCTCATCATCACAAAATATACTTTTTCTAATACCAGTTGAAAGAAGTTATGTTTATAAAATCATTGGCGTCCCTCAGGGATTCATCTTAGGGTCCTGCATATTGAATTAATGTTTGCACGGATGGGACAAATGTTTTTGGACCATATAGCTTTTCTCTAGGGGACTTTAGATATTATAGAATTTATGTTTTTGGTAAAACTTTATTTGACGCCTATCTCTATAACATATAACCATACTTATGAGTTATAATGCAGTTATAACACTGTATAACTATAGTTATAAACACTCATGAATGATCATAATGCTTTATAACAATAATCATAACACACTATAAAGCATTTTATCACGACTTATAAGGTCAGGTATTATAATAGGTTATAATTGTTGGTAACTCGCTGACAATGCCCACACAATAATGCATTATAAATATAGTTATAATGTGTCATAATTGGCTTATAGACGTTTATAACTATCATTATAAACACGTAAATTATCATAAGGCTTTATAACAATGAGCATAACACATCACAGAACATTTTTATAATGGCTTATAAGTATTATAATAGTAGAGTTATAATGCTCTATAATGTGTTATGCTTATTGTTATAAAGTCTTATGATAATTTATAATGATAATTATACACGTTTATAAGCCCATTGTGACTCATTATAACTATATTTATAATGCATTATCGATGTGGTCATTGTCAGCGAGTTCCTAACAATTATAATGTAATATAATACCTGACCTTATAAGTCATGATAAAATGCTACACAGTGCTATAACTGCATTATAACTTATCATAAGTATGGTTATAATGTGTTATAGAGATAGGCGTCAAATAAAGTGTTACCATGTCTTGTATTTTTTACGTGCTGTAACTTCACAGGTATTTGAATCTTATTATATTTGGTTTTTGCATTTTCACCCATAGTTATTGCTTTGCTGTTGCTGGTATTTTATGTCTGTTATGTGTGAAATACGATAATGATGAGGATGACGATGTCTCTGGTGTGTCTCCAGGAAATGCTGAAGCTGTCCATCATTGACATGATCTTCACAGTGGCCAGCATCCTGCTCATTGACTTCATCAGGGGTTTGGTGGTTCGCTACCTGAGCGACTGCTGCTGCTGGGATTTAGAGAGCAAGTTTGTAAGTTGTACAGTTTTGTGCTATAAATAGTTGTCTAAACCTTGTTTCTACGCTTCAGCTCTTGTTCAGACTAACTAAAGATATATTAATTAATGGATTTTAGTAGTTATTTGTGAACAGATTCAGTCGAGATGCTTCCCTTTGATCCAAGTCTATGTCTAAATTAAACTAACCAGCAGGTGGATCATTACACTAAACAGACACACCAGAGAGCGGATGAGCCATCATCAACAATACTTTTTCATGTTGTGTTTTTTTTTTCTGTCTTCCCTCAGCCTGAGTACGGAGAATTCAAAATAGCTGAGAATGTCTTGCACCTGATTTATAACCAGGGAATGATCTGGTGAGTCTGAAAAATAATCTACAATAAATAACCATTAGGATGAAATTCTGGGAACATCTCTCCGTGCAATCCCATTACATCAGCACATCCTGTGTCTCTGTGTGTGTGTGTAACAGAGGATCCAGTAGTTAATATTCTGGCCGGTGCTGTCCAGTCTCCCTGACCCTGTTTAGAGGACTGTGGCCTCTGTAATCTCTCCATTGCACCTTTGCTGCTCCTCCGACTGTATTTCCTCAACTCATTTCAGAAATGTCGCCTTGCAGCAATGAACATAATGAAGTGAAACCATGAGCCAGTGGATATAATGTCTTTTATATGGGGTGTGACCGAAGTGTCTGTGTGTGTGTGTGTGTGTGTTGTCTCATTTTATTATATTGGTGGAGAACGTACTATAATATTGATGTCCAGCCAAACTCTTCAACACGACAAGTTTTAGCCTGTGGAGGATTATGACTTGATTTTAAGGGTTTAAATAGAATTGGATTTAAACTGGGATTAGAGGCCTGGATTTAATCTGAAGTTGAAAGTCTTGGCGGGTTTTTTTTCAAAGTTTAATGTCCCACTTGAACAAGGTAACAACATTTTTCTCAGAGACAACCATATAAATATGTCAACAGCTATATAAAGACAATAAAGACAATTTAAGGAGGTTTATAATGGAGTTTAGGGAGGTTTATAATGGCCATGAGTTAAAGGGATAGTTCAGCATTTTGGCAAATTGGCCCATTGCCATAATCCCTATAGTCTTAGCAGTAGGTTTGTTATCTTTAATTGTCGGTGCAAGCTATTTTTAGAACGGCGGAGCAGAGCCATGAGCTGCTCAGAGCTACGCTACGAAGGCTCATTATGGGATTTCTTGGTTTCCCTCACAATCCAACAACTCCACAACGCTCTGGTGGACAAGTTGTGACCTGCACATTCACCACGCTATGAGACAACATTATGAGACCGAGTTGTTTTGAAGGCAAATAAATTAATGCAAAACCTCTGATGCACGTTGCCTTCAGGGACAGTTTTTCATCAACAGTCTCTGAATTTCCCTCTAAAACAACTCTGTGTGGTAACGTTGTGTTATTATCTCATAGCGTGGTGAATGTGCAGGTCACAACTTGTCCACCAGAGCGTTGTGGAGTTGTTGGATTGTGTATTTGATGAGTTTGATGAGGGAAACCAAGAAATCCCATGAGCCTCCGTAGCGTAGCTCTGAGCAGCTCACGGCTCTGCTCCGCCGTTCTAAAAATAGCTTGCACTGACAAATAAAGGTAACAAACCTACTGCTATGACTATAGGGATTATGGCAATGGGCCAATTTGCCAAAATGTTGAACTATCCCTTTAAACACTGCTCGGTGAGAAGTGTTGATGTTGGTGTCTTCTGCCCGTTCTTTCCTGTAGGATGGGCGCCTTCTTCTCTCCTTGTCTTCCTGCCTTCAACGTGTTGAAGCTGATTGGTCTGATGTACCTGAGGAGCTGGGCCGTCCTCACCTGTAACGTTCCTCATCAGCAGGTGTTCCGAGCATCCAGGTATGATGAAAAACACACACACACACACACTGGTTTACATACCAATATGAGTCCGAGCACATTTTTTAATATATTATTTTCTATACTACTACATTCTAAGTGAGAAAATAAATAAATAAAATAAAATCAGCAAATTGATTTGGTGGCTCCGCTGTGCAGCGTGTGCATGTTCTGCTCGTGTCCATGTGGATTCTCCAACTTCCTGCCTCGGTCCAAATCCAGGCGGGTTAATTGGTGTCTCCAAATGTGAGTGTGTGAGGCTGCTCATCTCTATGCGTCAGCCCCGTGATAAACTGGTGGTGACCTGGTCAGGGTTTACCCCGGCCTCGTGAAATGCCAGCTGGGAGCGGCTCCACTTCAGGCTGACATAACATAACATAACAACAACACATAACAATTACCTTTTTAAAAGTAACATGCCTAACGCTGCAGGTTTCTGAGGAGCCGTTACAAATCTTAGAGTGAACAGCTCCACTGTTTTCATCATGATAGTGCCTGACTCTACATCTCATTCCCAGCTACACTTAAAGGGATAGTTCAACATTTTGGCAAACTGGCCCATTGCCATAATCCCTATAGTCATAGCAGTAGGTTCGTTACCTTTAATTGTCAGTGCAAGCTATTTTTAGAACGGCGGAGCAGAGCCGTGAGCTGCTCAGAGCTACGCTACGGAGGCTCATGGGATTTCTTGGTTTCCCTCATCAAACTCATCAAATACACAATCCAACAACTCCACAACGCTCTGGTGGACAAGTTGTGACCTGCACATTCACCACGCTATGAGATAATAACACAACATAGAGGAGTAGCCAAAAGTGAGGTTCAACATTTGTAGCAAGCGTGATACATGCTCACATTTGGGGACAGACTCTAGTGGTCATTAGAGGAACTGCAGGTTGGTCCTTCAGCTCAAGACCGTCTCTAGGAAAAGTCCAGGCTGAGACAAAACTCAGTCCATATGTCAATGCAACTTTTTTATTCAGAAAGGCCTATGAATGTTGATTACAAATTGATTTTAACCTTGTTCTATTGTTTTTATTGAGCACATGGTTTTACTTCCATATTTTCCCCGTGTATGTGATCCTCCCTCCGACAACGATCAAACTGCTTCATCCCTGCTCTTTTTACTCATAAACATAGCAATAGTAGTTTTGTAAGTTTTCATTGCTCTGCTCTGTGACAGTGACAAATCAGTGAATAGTCTCCACAGTCTCCTGTACATAAACACACACACACACACACACACACACACACACACACACACACACACACACACACACACACACACACACACACACACACACACACACACACACACAGGCCTGAGGCATCCAGCCCACTCTGATTTATGTAACAAGCCTGTCATTGCCTCTTTCAGTCCTTATCAGTCACTCCCAGATGTGGTGGAAAATCTAAGCAGCTACATAATCGTACAAATACACACACACACACACACATTTTGTGAGTCATTAAATGCAGTTCTTCTGCAGGAGAGGAGAGAGATACCTCTAATAATAATGGTCATAAAAAATCCCCTTCTCGCGATTAAAGAGTGCTGAGACATTTGAATGTATTTTATACTGACAATATATTTTAGCTGATGAGAATCTGGACTGTGTTTCAGCTGAGACAGACAGGAAGACACAGGCAAAAGCTGAACAATGTTCACAACACGATTAAAATGAGTTGCTTCCTTCTAATTTGGAGACCTGTACAGACGACCCAGAATCCAACAGGTTTAAAGGGATAGTTCACCCAAAATTGAAATTTCATTATCTACTCACCCTCATGTCGACTAAGGGCTGGGAGAAGTTTCAGATCCTCCGTGGCTTCTCTGAGTTACAGGGGGTCTCGGCGTAGCAGTGCATGTCCATGTAACGGTTGCAAATGGATACAATGGTAACAAAAAGACACCAAAAAACATCCAAATACCTCCACGCTGCTCGTATGTAATGTCCGTCTTGTATTGAAGCCCCGAAATGCAAAATTGTCCCGAAAAAAATTAAATAAGTCTATATTTCAAGCTTGTTTCTCTTCCCGGTTTGTCAAATTTGGACGAACTGGTTCATACAGTGATTCAGTGGATCAGGACAGGAAGTGGGTATTAGATGAAACATAAATGAATGACATCAACACAATCTGGTTAATGACTGGGCACAGACAGCTGGTGTAAATTTGAGCTGAAGACAGAATGGGAAGCAGCCGATGTGGACATGGAGGTGAGGACGGAGCAACCACAGAATGAGAGACGGGTGAGGAGACGGGGAGGAAAGTAAAAAGAGCGGGGGATGGGCAGAATGACAGGAAGAATGACAGCTAGGAGGTTTTCTGAAGTAGATGAATAATGTAACCTAAGTCCAGAGATGGACAGAGGACAGACACTAACAGTTGTCTTTGCTTTTTCAGATCAAACAACTTCTACCTGGCCATGCTGCTCTTCATGCTGTTTCTGTGCATGCTGCCCACCATCTTCGCCATAGTGAGATACAGACCGTCACAGCACTGTGGACCGTTCAGGTAACGTCCTGTTATTATCTCATAGTGTGGTGAATGTGCAGGTCACAACTTGTCCACCAGAGCGTTGTGGAGTTGTTGAGTTGTGTATTTGATGAGGGAAACCAAGAAATCCCATGAGCCTCCGTAGCGTAGCTCTGAGCAGCTCACGGCTCTGCTCCGCCGTTCTAAAAATAGCTTGCACCGACAATTAAAGGTAATGAACCTACTGCTATGACTATAGGGATTATGGCAATGAGCCAATTTGCCAAAATGTTGAACTATCCCTTTAACCAGTGGAGTGTCCAGCTGCAGCCTAAAACAGTGTGTGCGTGTTTCAGTGGTCAAGAGAAGATTTATGACATCATCTCTGAGACGGTGGCCAGTGACTTCCCCCGGTGGTTCAGTAAAGTGATGAGTTACATTACCAGCCCTGTCGTTGTGCTGCCGGCGCTGCTGCTGCTGTTGTAAGAACACACACACACACACACACACGCGCGTATATGCACACATCCACAAATCAACCCACCACCTTGACTTTTGAATTGCACCCTGTGTGTGTTTCAGTATGCTGATATACTATCTCCAGGCCATTGCCAGATCCCTCAAATTCACCAACAACCAGCTGAGGATGCAGCTCCAGACGGTGAGTTCCTGATGAATCTCTCAAGTCTTGTTCTCAGCTAATGGGCTGTGGTCTCGTAGGACTGCATCAAAACATGTCAACGTGTCTCTCAGTTAAAGCTCATTTACATTTCCCAGCTTTCGTGACTATCTGCAAGTTATCGAACATCAAAAACGGAAGCTGGTTTTGCTCTTATGGATCTATAACATGACTTTTACCCTCTCATTTATCAGTGAGAGTCCTGTAATCGAAGAATTAGTGACGTGACGAAATTTGAATTAAATACCAAATTGGACCAGACGTACAGAGTAATACTGAAGACAGGTTTGAGAACCAACATGAGTTACTTGTATATTTTTGGCACCGTTTGTGCCAGGACACTACTTTGTGAACTAAAATCATCTCAGTTATCCAGTCATATCCAATTCATGCAATTCTGACAGTTCATGAACCCCCAGTGTGCAGAAATGGTCAAATACACCATTTTTTATATGCAGAAATTTTTGTAGGCTACTGCATGCAATCAACTGCATGGTTCTTTCCCAAAACTGCATTAGATTTGCACAAATTAGGTATGTCTGGATAGGGGAGGCCTGTAGGTGCCCATATGACCCATTTCCATTCACATACATTGAGGTAACAGGTCGAGGGACCATTTGAAAACATGGTGATGGCTGTTTTTCCCTCACAACATTTCTGTCTGACTTTAAATCATTAGGATTTTGACCCCCTTTCTGGCAAGGTAGCATGACAAGCACTGGAAACCTGAGGTTGTCTTGAATAAATTGGCATCTGTACCTTTGGGCTTGCTCAAAATTAGAGTGTGCTACAGCCTTTGAAAGACAGTCTGACTGGCATTTCTGGCAGCAATCCCATAGGTGAGGGGAATAAAACATTGCAAAACACACATTTTGGACAGGTTTTGTTCTGGGGATCATCAAAATCCTTATTTTAGAGGTCCTAATGATGCAAAAAACCCAGACTAGAAAAACATGTTCTTCAGATCTGCGTGTTACTTCAGCATGGCCTCTCTCCCTCTCCCTCTGTCCTGCTCTGCTGGATAAATATCCAGTTTCATTTCTGACAGATACAATGTCTGGTGTTTTTAAATGCGGAACTTTCCTTTAATCTCTTTAGGAGCGGACTGAGGACAAGAAGAAAGTTTTCCAGATGGCTGCAGGTATTTTAGGTTTCCTTTGTGTTTTCCATTCAATTGAAAATGGGTGTGAATTTAAGCCTGATGAGTCAGATCTAGATCCTGCAGGTGCAGAGAGCAGGGAGAGAACAAAAACTACAGTCCCCAGAACCACTAATTAGCACAACACCCCTTAAAGGAGACGTATTCTGCTCCTTTTCCACAAATTAAAGAACATCAAACATCACAACACTTCTTTCATCCATTCGAAACAGCCCTGTTCAGAACGGCTGGTTTCAGTGCCTGTCTCTTTAAATGCAAATGAACCACTGCTTGCACCGCCCCCTTCTACCGGTACCAGGTAGGGGTGGGGTTATGCAAATTAAAAAACTAGGAAAACAACTGAGGGAACAGCTCGTAAAACCACATGGATTTCAACCTAGGGAGCCTGAAAAATACACATTTTTTTGTCAATTCTCACATTTTAGGGAGCCAGAAGGTAAGAAAAACACCTAAATGTGTGTTAAATAGCCTTCAAAAAGTGATATTTCTATAATGTGTCCCCTTTAAAGAGTGTGAGTGGTGCTGATGTGGTTGTAGCCCTTGATGCAAAAGCTTGATGTAGAGTTGTTTGTCCCCTGGAAAGACCTCATGGAGGAGGAAAGAAAAGGAACTGTCTAGGCTGACCTGACAGCTAGAGGATGGATGGAAGGCTGGAAGAAGGACGTAGGGATTATTGAAGTCTCGATCAGGTCCTATGTGTAATGGTGCCTTTAAATTTTTATTTTTTGGACATTTTTTTTTTGAGAATTTTTAATTTTTTTTGAGAATTAATTTTTTTTGAGAATTAAATTTTTTTTTTGAGAATTACATTTTTTTTTGTTGAGAATTAAAATGTTTTTTTTTTTGTTTTTTTTTTGGAAAATTTAATTAATTTAAAAAAAAAAAAAAATTTTTGAGAATTTATATTTTTTATTTTTGAGAATTAAATTTTTTTTGAGAATTAATTTTTTTTGAGAATTAAATTTTTTTTTTGAGAATTAAATTTTTTTTTGTTGAGAATTAAAAAAAAAAATTGTTGACCGCTTCCACTCAGCAACTTTTTACTGCAGACTTTTTAACCAGAAGCTTCTTCTTACAAATGACAAAAATACTTTTTTTTTTCAGCAGGAATGTCTCTACAATATTTATAATATTTCCAAATATTTCCTTCGATCCCTAATTTGAATCCGTAACTTATCCAGTCTCAGAACAAGTATTTCTGCAGTTTGCTTCTGTCCAATTCCAGTCTCCCGTTGTGTCAATTTAGGGGTCTTTGATGTAAGCATCCGCAGAACCATCACCCGGTCGGCATCCAGGGCGGACGTGAACAGAGGGAGCGCGGCGGGATCCGTCAGGAGTCCCACGGTGACCGTGCTGCCCAAACACCGGCTGGAGCACCTTCCTACCAGGTCTCACATACAATAATAATGTATTGATCAAGCCAGACAGGGTTGACTTTGAAGAAGTGATGATCTCTTACAGCAGTGGTTCTCAACGTGGGGTCTGGGGACCGCTAGGGGTCCTTGAGAGATTGGAAGGGGGTCCCCAATTTATTTCTTGAAATTTTACCCCTTTTTTCTAGAAGTTCTTTTTTTCCTTTTTTGTTTTAGAAATTTTACCTTTTTTTTCTAGAAAATTTTTACTTTTTTATTTTGAACATTTTTTACGAGAAATTTGACCAATTTTTCTCGATTTTTTTTTTTACTTATTTGTTTTAGAAATTTTACCATTTTTTTCTAGAGGTTTTCTTTTTAATTTGACCACTTTTTCTAGATTTTCTTTTTCCTTTTTTGTTTTAGAAATTTGACCACTTTTTTTCTAGAAAATTTTTACTTTTTTATTTTGAACATTTTTTACGAGAAATTTGATCAATTTTTCTAGATTTTTTTTCCTTATTTGTTTTAGAAATTAAAAAAAAAAAATTCTAGAATTTTTTTTTTTAATTTGACCACTTTTTCTAGATTTTTTTTTTCCTTTTTTGTTTTAGAAATTTGACCACTTTTTTTCTAGAAAATTTTTACTTTTTTATTTTGAACATTTTTTACGAGAAATTTGACCAATTTTTCTAGATTTTTTTTTTTACTTATTTGTTTTAGAATTTTTTTACCATTTTTTTCCAGAAGTTTTTTTTTTAATTTGACCAGTTTTTCTAGATTTTTTTTTTAACTTTTTTTTTTTTATAGAAATTTTACCATTTTTTTCTAGAAAATATTTACTTTTTATTTTTATTTTTTATTTTTATTTTTTTTAAAGATATTGCACAGTGTGGGTGGTCATGAAGAACAAGTAAAAGTGTGGCTTGTATGAGTGAACAAGGTAAAAATACACAAGAATAAATTATGTAGAAAAGAAAAAAAACACGTTATAAATAAAGAAAAAACACCAATTAGAAGGTGCGTCCAAACGTTTGACTGGTAGTGAATACAGTATGTGACAGTCGTATCCGGCCTTTCATTCTCACAGCTTAACACTTAATAATGTTTATATAATGTTTATATTAAAAAAAAATGTGACAATTATAATATTAAAATTGCACTCTTAAAATGTTGTGACCCTACTTTAGCACTAACCTGGTTTCAGAGTTGACTCACTTTCTTTTCACCTTCACGAGAATTAGATTCTTTGGGAAGCTCTGAGTACTTGTAAGTTCTGGGAATGTCTTTTCGGCATGAGAAGGTCAAATTCAAACATGCTTCTGATTGGCTGGGGACCATACCAGTAGTTTTTGCATGTTTTTGTTCAAATGGCATTATGCATTATATCATCACTGACATTATACAAGTTTTTGTTTTCCTTTCTTTCGTTCTTTGCAGCCATTGTTGATTAAAGGTCCAGTGTGTAAAACGAGGGGAAAACCGTGACATTTAGCATTCAGAGTCTAGATCGTATCGGAGTATTTCAGGAGCATGGAGCGAAGAGGTGAAGATCTAAACCATTTTACCATATGTCTGCTGTTTCCTCCTCTTCCTTCTTCTTCGTTTGTTTATTTATGAACGTGAAACTCGCGAAACTCGCCCTCTGGTTGGCTGGATTTTCCTTTCAGGCTGCCGTACAAACATGGCGTTGCAAGATGGCGACACTCTCTAAAGCAAGATCCTTGCTGTATGTACAAGAAGAATTATAAGGCTACGAAAACCAAACAAATTTTATTTTACAGCGATTATACACATTTACACAAATATATTCATGGGTAGTATATTCAGATTTTGCTAACAAACAAATATTACACACTGGACCTTTAAAGGGATAGTTCACCCAAAAATTGAAATTTTGACTAAGGGCTGGGAGAAGTTTCAGAGTCCTCCGTGGCTTCTCTGAGTTACAGGGGGTCTCGGCGTAGCAGTGCATGTCCATATAACGGTTGTAAATGGACACCAACTGTCTTTGTAACAAAAGACACACCAAAAAACATCAAAATACCTCCATGCTGCTCGTATGTAATGTGCGAAATTGTCCCCAAAAAATAGAAATAAGTCTAGAGGGTGAGTAGATAATGAGTGAAGTTTCAATTTTGGGTGAACTATCCCTTTAAGAGACATTTCAAATCTGTCCATGCTTTTTAACAGCTTGATGCAATAACAAACCAACAATAATGTTATAAGCTGATTCTTATATGTTGTTCTTTCCTACACAGGCCCCCACCGTTTCTTAGCGGCCCTAGCGGATCCTGCAGGTCCAAGTCCTACCATCACATGGCGTACAATC
This sequence comes from Decapterus maruadsi, assembly GCA_030347415.2. Taxonomy (NCBI): domain Eukaryota; kingdom Metazoa; phylum Chordata; class Actinopteri; order Carangiformes; family Carangidae; genus Decapterus; species Decapterus maruadsi. Next base: position 33,604,367 of record CM064900.1, read on the forward strand.
CCCCAGCTCGTTATTCTGACAACATCCACTCTGACCCCCTGTACAGGAAGACCATACGCTCCATACATCCCGTGGAACCTGCCGGGTTCATCGCCGCGCAGAATTACGGAGGAGGGCGGCGCGGCCACACCACCCGCTACGTGATCGTCAACGAGCACGAGCCCAGGAAGAAGCTGCTGCGCTCGGCCACTCGGATCCCGCGGCATTACCTCATGGAGGAGCCCGCGGAGATCCTGGAGCTGTACCCGTGCAATATCAAACGCTACACGTCCCGCACCGCACACCACCAACCGCACGCTCACCCGCACCCTCACCGGTCGCACCCGTCTCAGCAGCATCTGAGTGAAGAGGAGGAGGAGCAGGAAGAAGGAAAAGGCAGGAGAAGGACGTCGCTAGGGAAGACGCATCGGCCCCGTTCCCTCTCCGACCTCCACCAGTCGGCGCACTTCTACATCGGGGACCGCGTGGAGAGCCAGGCGTCCATGGCTAAAGACGGCGGCCGCTCGGCCCGAGGGAGGTACGAAGCACAAGAGGACGACGGAGAGGACGACGGTGAGGGAGAAATAGACTGGGCGGATTTAGAGTCACGTTCCCGGTCCCAGGCCAGCGTGAGAGGAGCCGACCCTCTTCTCGTGCGAACCAGACATCGCATCCATTCTCCAGGAAGGCACTTTCAGTCCCCGGCTAGGACCAGACACATGGAGTCTCACGTGAAGCCCAAGACGTCTCGTCCGAAGCTGGACACCCCGCTGACCGAGTCGGACTCTGCCTCCCTGGCGTCCAGCAGTGACCAGCAGAACAGCAGCACTGACCAGTACATTCAGGTTATTCACAACAAGGAGCGGTATCTCAAGTCTGACGGCAAACAAGGAAAGATGGCCAAAAAGAAGTCCAAGACCAACTTCGATCTAAATGTCACTGAGTCAAATGACCTGGTCTGTTCCAATGTATGACATCTTTGCTAAAATGGTATATGCTGTTAGAATATTTCTCAAAATATCATATCAATATGTGTTGATACATTGCATTGAAAGCACAGAAAGTATATTATCATATGTGTGTCCTGTGTGTAGTCATTGTCTTGTATGATTTTGAATCGGTAGTGTCAGCTTATAAGTTATTGTTGCAATGTGTAATAGCCTACAATAAAACATAAACACTGACAGTGTAACATAAGCTATTTAATGTTATATAGCTTTGATAATCACACTACCAAACACAATAAAAAGCATCTCTGTAAAAAAAAATAAATCACTGTCAATGTACTGTGAATAAACATCTGGATTGTAGTAACTGTAGCTACTACACTTCCCAGCTGGCTTTGCTGCTGCAAGCAAGGATCAAAGAACAAACCGGGCGATGTGGCTTTCAAAATAAAATACATGGGACTCGGCACTTCGTTGAAAACGCCGCATTGTGCTCAAATTATCAAATGATATTTGATTAAATATCTAAATTGTGTTGAAATACACAAGGACCGTCATTTGGGAATAGGTACATCACCATTTAAGGCACACGTTTGCGACTAGGCGTTTTATTTTGAAGGCTGAAAGCGGAGGCGCGTTTTTTCTGGTTGATTTGACGTCTGTGTGTCTTGTGCAGGCAATTCCTCTCGTTCTGGGAATTCATTCAGATACTACAAGCTCCAGTGTTACCTATGAGGCAGATGGGGCCTGTCGTTTAGTCTCAGGAGCGGTTTAAAATATTTTCAGCTCTCAGCGCTTGTTGACAGGCGTGGGCGCCGGTTTTCTTTGTCCGCGAAGGCTACGTAACCTCGAAGGGAGCTAGCTGCCTGTTGGTAAACGATGCGTCTTCGCATAGCTCATTTCATTCATTTTGGCTAGCGCTAGCATCGGCGGCTCACGTTCACCTGCCCGGGGCTCGGTCGACTCGATAACACCGGGGTTACTACATGAAGTTTGGTGACACTACGTCATCTACAGTGTGGCTCTAAGTCTCCGTTGAACTGAGGAACAGAAGCTGACGTGTGTCGACCACTTAATAGCCGCTGTAGCGTCAGTCAGTCAGTCCGCAAAGTGGGAAAATTAGGTTAGCTAAGGTGACGTTAACTTTCACCAACTGTCATGGATTATGAGCACAAAGCGAAGGCAGTGGCCGACTGCCTGCAGGGCTACAAGAGGGATGAGTCCGGATGGAAAGTCTGCAAGAAATCGGTAACTTGTCTTGTCTCCTGTTGTTGTTGTTGTGTGATGTGAAACTGTGTGATCTTCATCCACTCGACCTTTAATAGCACTGGTGGTGGTGGTGTGGACAGTGAGTTTGACACAGGGAGGCTGTCTGACACAGGGAGGCTGTCTGATGATCATGCCACCACGCGACGTGTGGCCGCGCGTGGCCCTCCCACCTGCAGAGCACACCTGAAACCTGACACCTGGCTGCTGCAAGAAGAGATGGGTTTTTACAAGGATATGCTCAAGCTTCCATATCTAATGACATGAAATCAGCAGGATTATGATATTTACCCTGAGAAACCAAAATCAAAGTGTATCTTTTGGTCATTGGATTTTCTTTTGATGAATGGCAATTAATGACTGGTTTATTGGATTTTAATTTTGCAATACACAAAATAAAATTGAAACACAAAGCATTCTTCTTTTTGAGTATCAAAGAACAATTAACTAAAATGTTGAAACAGTTTGATTTCCATGTTCTGTTTCATGTAACAACATTTTCTTTTCTCTTAATCTGACACTGGAGGCGTACGTTGGGGACTCAATTTTCCTATTTTCATCTTAAAGTCTCCTTTCTGCCTCCACTTTCATCTCATATTTGTACAGATTTCTATAGATGTCGGGCCTCGTTTTGCTGTCTGAAATCCTATCTGAGTAGATTTTGGCCTACAGAACCACAGACACACAGGTACCATAGTGCTCATTGGCGTTCTTGCTTTGAAAATGACAACATCTGGTGTCAAAATATGAAAAAAAGAAAGTGTTCTTGGTCTGAAAATAGAATAAACCAATGATTTTTGATTCCCATTCATCAAAGAAAATCCAATGACCAAAAGATGTCTTATATTCCAATTTACAGTTATTTATACATGCTACTGTATCAAAAAACTCAAGCTGATCTACAAACTAAATTAGTTGATTGAGATTAAAATATCCACGTTGTCCACATCATCTGAAACCCACAACCTGATGATATGAGTACAGGCTTGATAACACCATGCCACCATGTAGTTAGATCCTCAAAGGGAAGTGACCTTTTTGACAGTTACTACTACATCATAAAAAAAAAAAACCAACTTAAAGTAGATCATTCGGTTAATTTATTTTCCCCAAAATGAAAACAAACATGGTTGAAACCTCAGTTGGAGTCATTTCCTGCGCTACCTGCTGTAGAGAAACACTTCATCATTATCAGATCTACCAGAGCAGTAAAACGCTCTCAGACAGAAACAGAAACAAAAAAATCTTGACCTGAGTCCAGAGTTTCCCTGGAGTTTTTATGGCCTGGTGACCTCTATGAGAGTTTTCATTTTAATTTCGGTTTCTTCAGTTTTGTACAAACGTATCAAACTAAAACAAAATTTAATAATCTCAATTTTCCACTGGGAAGTTGTTGTAATCTGAAAGTACCATGAAAGTCTGTCCCTTCGACCATTATCTTGAACATACAGTCGCTCAGCGCTTTATTAGAATCAGCTGCTTATTCATGCATTTATCCAATCAGCCAATTACGTGGCAGCAGCGTCTGCATGACATCAAGCAGATACTGGTTGTTGTTGGTGGAGAGGTCAGAGGAGACGGAGCTGCTTTGAACTACTGTACAAAGCAGGATTTGAGGTTGTCAAGGTAACTTCAGGTTTAACTCTGAGTCTTCAGTCCTGCACAACGGTTGCTCACGTGTTACCAGGGTAAAATCACTATGCTTCACCGTAACGCCAGGGCCACACTGGACGCGGAAGTGCCGTCCAAATCCTCCAAGGCCGGCTCACGCCCTGCAACGATCGTCGTGTTCGGCGGTTGGTCTATTTTGTGCACGAGCCGCGAGCGATCGCGTCAGTCTTGGCAGGAAGTGACGCGGAGAAACATAAAAGAAACCGGTCAATTTTCAAAATAAAACACAGCAAATGACAAATTGGCCCACGTGAGGCTGTGTGTACGGTTGTAGCCTATTTGTAATTAATGGCAAACGCTGGATGCGCTGGTTGATACGTTTAGTTTTTAAAGGGATAGTTCAACATTTTGGCAAATTGGCCCATTGCCATAATCGCTATATTTATTATATATTTATATGTTTTCGAGGTAAATACAGGGTAAATACGGAGACTGCTTGCTGAAAAACTGTCTTTGAACGCAACGCGCATCAGCGGTTTTGCATGTATTTACCTCGAAAACGGCTCCGTTTCGTATCGTTCCCTTATTATCTCATAGCGTGGTGGTTGTGCAGCTCACACCTTGTCTACAAAAGCGCTGTGGAGTTTTGGGATTTTGTATTTGATGAGTTAAATGAGGGAAACCAAGAAATTCCATTAGCCTCCATAGCGATCGATGGAGTCCATAGATCAGCAACGGCTCTGCTCCGGACCGTTTTTTTGAAATAGCTTACACCTACAATTAAAGGTAACGAACCTACTGCTATGATATAGCGATCATGGCAATGGGCCAATTTGCCAGAATGTTGAACTATCCCTTTAAGGAGCACCTAAACTGAGTCTAGAGTTGTAACTGTGTAGTGGAAACGGGTGTTCAGTAGTTAGCCTGATTCCTGGTTTTCCATGAACTCCACCTCTTCCACATGAATGAGCTTGTAGCCGGAGAGTCGGCTGATAATCATTGTTGTACTACAGGTTATCCAGGATGGTGAACATTAATATTCAGTCAACCCAGATGAACTACAAGTGTGTTCAAGTTTCTTCACACAACCTCTGGTCTGATCCATCTGCGTCACTGCCAGATCATCGTGGTCTGAATGCCACAGTCTATCCCTACGTGGCTTTAACGGGAGGATGCTCCAAGTCACCACGCTTCACGCTTCAAACTGGTTTTATGTCCGTGAGCCCGGTCTCCAGACCAGGATCCAGTAGCACACCTTAGGGATGCGGTCAAACAGGAAGTTGGCAACGTAAATGTGCAGTTGACGTATTCATCATGTCAACATGAAGCAGGACCTGTTTTCAGCACCTTGTGGAACTATCCAGTGTCGATATGGTGTTAAGTTCATTATTCAGAATTCCACATTTCAATATGTCCGCCCATCTGAAGAACCAACCATTAGTCCTTACACCGTAGACCAACTATTTCAGACGATGTCCACCAGTTTAAGGTGATAGTGAAATGCGTTCATTTACTTGTTACTTGCTCTTGACAAGCCCCAGCCTTTGTTATTGGGCCACGCCCATGACCGTGATAGATGTGATATATTAGCAATGACAATATTTGAGGTCTTAACGTAATGTAAATATGAGCTTCTTAAAGGGGCAGCGTGATCTCCTTAGTCTGCTTCCACTTCTGTCAGGGTTGGGTGGTATCCAAATGTTAATACTGTCAGTTCTCCTCCACATGTTGCTGGGGTATACAGTGTTACTGTGACCAATTAAAAACCATGTTGTACAGCTCAGATGGAGTCACTAAAATGTCGGCTTGCGCCTACATCGGAATACCAAACACCATATTAGAAGACTGAAACAATAACAAAACATGTTTATTACCAACAAATAGCTTCTAAAAAAAGAGCATGTGGAAGGCACTGCAAAAAAAAGCTGCAAAAAACATTGTCGGTCGTCCTCTCAATCGCTGATAGAGGATCGAATTGCCGATCGGCACAAGGAAAGACGCACATGATAACTAACTACGGCAACAAAGTGGCTTCAAATCTAGTCAAGGTTTTTGCAGAAGTTGTGTTTTTCTTGGGGACCAGGATCTTGTTTTCTCTGAGCTGTCACATGACCATCAGCTTTATCAAACGAAAGGAAAACATTATACTATTGGTGGAAAATGGAAAACTCAACCACACATGTGCAGGTGTTGGATATAGACTCATTATTTAAGCATTAAATATATTATATTTAATATTATATCAGACCCCTGTAGGAATGCATTGCAATTTTCTACTAATGGCGGTAATGAACCTGATACCGGTGCTATTTTTAAGATACTGCAGGATTCCTTAGGTTTAACTTTATTCATCGTCCTGGCGGCACCCACTGGTCCGCCATCTGATGAAGTATCTCCCACACACACACACACATGTAAAAGACTCCATATGACATATATTGACCTGTTGTGGTGTTTGTAAATGTGTAGTGTGTCACACAGGCAGACGTTGCTCATGTTTGCTCGTCTCGGGTCCAGTAGATCGACGACAACACGCACTCGCAGGTTCACAGTTATTGATTGACACACACACAGGCGACAAATGGAAAAGGTCGACGAGCGCAGTGTGACCGTATAGTGGTTACGGTGATTTAAAAAAAAAAAAACATAATTAATCTGTGAATCTTGGGCTGTCTTCTAACATAAACAACCATGAACCTATTGTAAGAAAATATTTATACAACATGCAAAGGCTAGCTGTTCTCAGTACGTACCACACACACAGTTGACAAATGGAAATAATAATAAATAAATAAATAAATAAATAAAAGCCAGCAGCAAAATAACTTGCACTAAAATGAAAATGATATAAATGATAAATTGAAGAACTTCACATTTTTTAACAACCCTGTTACATTAACGTGTTGTTTTCTTTGGCAGAACGACGTGGTGGTGTCTTGGCGTCCATCATCAGAGTTCCCGGGGAATGTGTGAGAAACATCAACTTCTCTTTTTTTTTCCTTTTTACCGTCATTGAACATGTAGTAAACTTGAGAAGACATGTTTGGTGTTCAGTAAGTCTGAACCAGAAGGATAAATTCAAGTCATTTCCAACCATTTCATACTCTTTCAACAATTTATTCAGCTTTCAGCATTCACCTGTATTTCCTTCAGGAAATGCATTTTCTAGTTAGACGTTATTTTTCAGCTGAGCTGTCAAAAACTGAGTTTAAAGGGATAGTTCACCCAAAATTAAAATTTATACTGTATATTAGTTCATATAATAGTTGTGAATGGGGTTCACTTTTCTCCGTCCAAAAAGACACACCAAAAAACATCCAAATACCTCCATACTACTCATCTGTAATGTCCGTCTTGTATTGAAGCCCCGACATGAGAAATTGTTCAGAAAAAAATTAAATAAGTCTATATTTTAAGCTTGTTTGTAGAAATTGTCTCAGTTCAAAAATCTCGCGTGATTTGCAAAAAATTCAATAGGGCTTCAATACAAGAGGGACATTACAGACGAGCAGTATGGAGGCATTTGGATGTTTTTTGGTGTGTCTTTTTGGACGAAGAAAAGTGAGCACCATTCACAATCATTATATGGACAAATACTGCTGTGCTGCCCCGTAAGGAACAGAGGACTCTGGAAATTCTCACAGCTCTTAGTCGACATGAGGGTGAGTAGATAATGAGTGAAATTTGAATTTTGGGTGAACTACCCCTTTAAATGTGAGATATGAAACAAGGAATCCAAACTGGGAGGAGCCTATGCTAACACCTCCCATGGTCCCACACTACACACCACATGACGTTATCTCTTAACTCTTGTCTTCTGTTGGTGGTGTGATTGACGGGCCCCAGAGGCAGAATGCGCACACTGAGAAGAACAGCGAGTGCTGGCATTTTGTGATCATTAAAATATTATTAACTGTTGAGTTACTAGTTGAACACAAATGTAGATCATGTGGTGATTTTGAATGTAGTGTTTCTGACATGAAGCTAAATGACATACATAGAGCTTTTAACCCCCATTGCTCCTCCATTTAATGTAATGACATCAGACCAAATCATGTTTAATAATTCAGGTATTTATTATTATGGACACGTATGCACAAATACATGACCTCAGTCTCTTGCAATGTACAGAACATAAGAGGCCACCTCAGCTCACTGCAGAAGGAGAGACCTTTATTTCTTATCCTTATAATGTGTTTCATGTTTAAAGGGATAGTATCATTTTTTTAAAGTGTGGTTGTATGATCTACAAGTAGCCCCTAAGTACTTTAATTGCAGTAGAAGACTCTCTGCACTCCTCCCGTTAGCAACGCCAGCCCATAATAGCCCTGCCAAGAGATTTACAAAGACATTTACAAAAATACACAGTTCCATTGTTGGCTATAATATAATTTTTCCAGCCCTTCAAAGTGCAGGAAAAGTGCATTTTTTTCATGTAAAACCTCTTTTAGGCCGTGAAAATAGGCCGTTTCTTTGGGTCCATTCACAACAATGTATGTTGTAAATCTCTGGGCAGGGCTATTATGGGCTGGCGTTGCTAACGGGAGGAATGCAGAGAGTCTTCTACAGGGGCTATTTGTAGATCATACAACCCCACTTTTAAAAAAAATGCTACTATCCCTTTAAAGAAAATATGGTTTAATAATTGACCAAAGGTTTTTATATGCGTGATGTGGGTCTGCACTGTTAATCTGTGAACAGGCCTTCAATAATTAGCCTGTCCAATAATGAACATCTAATTTAGAGTGGAGTCATGCCTCAGTAATCTACAGCGCCGTCCTGACCTGACCGTGTCCTGTCGCCTGACCTCTGCAGTTACAGGGGCGAGGGGGTCGTCAGCGGCAGCCTGGAGAAGGTGTGGGAGTGCCTGAAGCCGGTTCCCAACGGACACAGAGTCAAGTGGGACAACAACGTGAAAAAGTTTGAGCTGTTAGAACAAATCACAGAGGTGTGTTACAGTCTCATCTCCGCCTGTCTTTTTAACCCAGTCGTCGCACCGTTAACGGTTACATAACGGCACATTTCTGTGGATTTCCATCGAAGGTTGTGTGGATTGTTTTAAAGCTGCACTCGGCGTCTCATCGTAATGCAGACAAGATGTTGGGAAACTGTAACTCTGTGATGTTTTATGTCACCAATCTGCAGAGACTGTATGCCTCATGGCTTTTTTTTTGTTTACCATTTTATATTAGCTGTGGTAATGCAGATGGAATGAAAATACCCAAGGGTCAGATTTCTTTCTCTTTAAATATATCAATAATATATTATTCAGTATACATTCAGTTGTAATACTTGGCTCCATTGTGGCCAATTTAAACCCTTGAAAACTACATTTTTGTGTTCCTTGTTATTTACAGTAGTAAATCAAACAATGTAGGTAAAATATCTTTCATTTTATACTCAACATTTAAATGGTACTTTTTAACGTTTTCTACCAGATTATGTCATTGGTCCATTTTTGGCCAAATTAGCAATTTCATGTAATATTCTTAGTTTCCAATAGGGGGCGTATGATGTTTACTGCGCTCCAATGGAACAAATAAATGACGCAATGTCGACATAGGTGTGACCTTAATGATACAAAAAACACCAGTAGCACTGGGAGTATAAAAACATGTCATTTTTGAGGTTGTTTACCAAGTGCACTCTGCAAACACACTGGCATTTGAAGGATTAAAATATGAAAAAAGGAATGAATATTTGATACTTATGACAGGAACTGATACTCATTAAAAACTTTATGCGGTAAAAGAAGCAAAATGACAAAAGACAGAGGCTTTACACCAATTGTCTCATCCCAACCTGCTCAATTTGTGAAGTTTGGACAAACACATGATGTTTCTATAAAGCATAAATCTGACCCGGTGCAGCTTTAAATGCATAAACTACATGTTATACTAGAGGTGATATCCATTTTTGCTTTAGTTGTGTTTGAGTCAGTGTTTGAGTACGTTCCCTTGTCTCCCACTCTTGCACAGGACATCTCTATCTGCCGAACAGTCACGCCCTCAGCAGCTATGGGTATCATAGCTCCACGAGACTTTGTAGATGTTATTTTAATTAAGCAATACGAAGATGGCACCATTTCATCAAATGGTGCGTAATGACCCATTCTTATCTCTTCTTGTTCTTGTTCTTGTTCTTTGTACTTTTTAAGATTCATTGTTCCCTGCTGTCGGGGCTGGACCGTTTTTACTTTGATGCAAGGCTGTTTGTTTTGTTTTTTCTGTACTGAGGACACACTACAGGTCTAAAACATTACATCACATTGATTTCAGTCACATGCCTCATAAAAAAAGTTACAGAATAGACTCCAGTGTGTCAAACAGGATGTTTCACATGGCCCAGGAGATAAAGATCTGTCAGAGACCTATGGACTGACGGTGTTTAAACACAGCTTGTGGCTGTTTGAACATAAAGCAGTTAGCATATTCAAACATAAAGTCAACTGGAGGCGTTGATAAATCTCAGTGTGAACACTAAACCTCGGTGTTTGCCTCTCTGATTTCCTTCAAACTGACTGTGGTGAGACTGTGGCTGTGATTGGCTGTGATTGGCTCCAGCACAGACCCGCAGTGTGTCCTCTGTCACACAGTGCTGTGGTTGTCACGGTGTGCAAACTGTGTGCTGTTTTATAGGCAGACTAACATGTCACTGTAGGTTAAACAGTAATTTAAAGGATGATCCCTTTTTTCTCTTCTTTTTTTTTTACAACCTTGCTTTTGCCCATGCAAGTTTATCCACCATTGTACTCACCATTGATCAACATACAAATAATACAGATACAGAAGCTAAAAAAGGCCATGCATGTACTTAAAGGGATACACCAACTTTTTTTTTTTCTTCACGTGTCTTGCCTCACTCCCAACTCCATGACCAGCAGATAGACATCATCCTTTCGACTGTGCGTGCAGTAACAAGGGAGATAGAGCCGTATCGCCCGTAATTAGCTTAGCTCAAACACTGGAAGTGTATGGGTAGTGTTAGCCTGCCTCCACCTAAAGTCATCAGATAAGCTCTTCAACAACTCTAAATGGACCGATCTTCGTCTCAGAGCTGACAAAACTCTCCGGTAAGGCATCTTGAGCGGTCAAATGCCGCTAACGGTCCATTTAGAGTTGATGAAGAGTTTCTCTGATGACTTTAGGTGGAGGCAGGCTAACACTACCCATACACTTCCAGTGTTTGAGCTAAGCTAATTACGGACTACGGCTTTATCTCCCTTGTTACTGCACGCACAATCAAAAGGATGGTGTCTATCTGCTGGTCATGGACTCGGGAGTGAGGCAAGACACGTTTTAAAAAAAAAAAAAAAAAAGTTGGCGTATCCCTTTAAAAAAAATAAAATCCCATTCTCTCAATTCGCAGCTTTGCTATGTCAAGAATCACAGAATCATGCTGTTATCTTGAGAAAACACAGCTCCATAGCAAAGTTTTCAATTAGTGTCATCTCCAGCTAAATTGATAATTAATCCAGTATCTGGATGTAACAAAGCTCCTTCATCTACAGATCACAGAGCAGCTATCCAGAGAGCTCAAGAAAGCAAAGCTCTTTCAGTAAGATGAGGAATATTTGTGAGTATTTCCTCTGCTTCTGTAGGCAAACACCTGAAGAACCAGAGTTAATATGGTGTAAACAGGGAAATAGAGGCTGAAACTGAGCTCTAATCACACAGAGATGAGAGAACAGGCCAATAAAGTTATGTCATTACTATAATAGATGGTAATTGTTAACCAATAGGTCTGATTTTGTATAATGTATAAATTCTGCACTGATGAGAGGGAGTTCAGGAAGAGATGACTTGATGATGTCGCCACCAACAGTTGACTGTGATTCCTGTAACAGCTGGAAAATTGATAGCAAATGATGTCATGGCTGTAAAAGCCTCTAATAGGTTTATTGTCATAATCTTAGTGAATTGGAGATAAGGTTGCAGATGGGTGGAACATGTTCAGAAACTTTCAATGGGAAGTTAAAGGGATAGTTCAACATTTTGACAAATTGGCCCATTGCCATAATCCCTATAGTCATAGCAGTAGGTTTGTTACCATTAATTGTCGGTGCAAGCTGTTTTTAGAACAGCGGAGCAGAGCCGTGAGCTGCTCAGAGCTACGCTACGGAGGCTCATGGGATTTCTTGGTTTCCCTCATCAAACTCATCAAATACACAATCCAACAACTCCACAACGCTCTGGTGGACAAGTTGTGACCTGCACATTCACCACGCTATGAGACAATAACACAACGTTACCACACAGAGTTGTTTTAGAGGGAAATGCAGAAACTGTCCCTGAAGGCAACACGTATCAGCAGTTTTGCATGAATTTCCCTCTAAAACAACTCTGTGTGGTAACGTTGTGTTATTATCTCATAGCGTGGTGAATGTGCAGGTCACAACTTGTCCACCAGAGCGTTGTGGAGTTGTTGGATTGTGTATTTGATGAGTTTGTTGAGGGAAACCAAGAAATCCCATGAGCCTCCGTAGCATAGCTCTGAGCAGCTCACGGCTCTGCTCCGCCATTCTAAAAACAGCTTGCTCTGACAATTAAAGGTACAAACCTACTGCTATGACTATAGGGATTATGCTGATGGACCAGTTTGCCAAAATGTTGAACTATTCCTTTAAGGCCTACCTTCAACCAAGTGAATTTAACTGAAGGGTCTTGGTTTTAGTGTGTGAGTCTTCATGAGATCAACATGATGTTGACAAAAGTGCACATGTGTGTGTGTTTGTTTTGTGTCGTGTCAAACAGCCACCAACGTGAGTCACCCGGGCTGCCCCCCCCAGTCTGGCTACGTGAGAGGATTCAACCATGCATGTGGCTGCATCTGTGTCCCCATCTCAGGGTGAGTGCAACCCCCCCTCTTCTGAAAAGTTATTAAATTAGGAAAAATCAAATAGTTTTTGTCTCTATCATAATAAAAAGTTATTTCTAACATTTGTATTCTGGCGCCTGCTGATGGAGGAACAGTCTGTTGAACCTGGAGCTGAGCCTGTGCACATTACTGAGGAGTTTTAAATGAAGTTCTCACTGTTGATGAAACCGACATCCCAAACCACAGATGAATCTAGATCTCTCCCCCTGATGGTCGTCTGCTTCCTCTGCTCGGCCTGGGGTCAGGTTACACATCTGTTCATCCAGCGTCACGGGAAGAAATGAACCATTCGAATGAAATTTACTCATAATAAAAGTCTGGAGTCACCAACCAGAATCACCAACACTGAGCAACATGTAAAACCAAAAACGGCAGCAGACACTAAACAACTATTCTATTATATTCTAAATATTCATTATCAGAGAAAGTTCCTTGAAAAATATTTGACACATTGTCAAAGATCCTTGCTGCAGCGACCTCGGGTTCAATTCCACCCCTTTGCTGCAAGTCATTCCCTTGTCTTTGTCAAAATAATGGCATAAAAAGCAAAAAAAAACTTAAAGGTCCAGTGTGTAAAATGGGAGGAAAACCGTGACATCCACCGATCAGATTCTAGTTTGCAACGCTCAATCGCTCGCTCGCTCGCACTCGCCCCTCCCATTAGCAAAGTGACGGTGGCCTCTGAGGACAAAAAAACATGTTTACCAAGACTGGAAGTATTTCAGGAGAATGGAGCGATGAGGTGAAGATCTAAACCATTTTACAATATGTCTGCTGTTTCCTCCTCCTTCTTCTTCTTCGTTGGTTTATTTATGAACACGAAACTCATGAAATGGTTGGATTTTCCATTCGGGCTGCCGTACAAACATGGCAGCGCAAGAAGACGACACTCTAAAGCAAGACCCTTGAAGAAGAAATATAAGGCTAAGAAAACCAAATACTTTTATCTTATAGTGATTGAATATGAATATATTCAGATTTTTCCAATAAACCTTGAAAATTATTACACACTGGACCTTTAAAGAGGGAAAAACGTATCTTGTGAGGTCACAACATCCTTTAACCTCCAAAGTCTGATGCAGTTCTGGGAGTTGTTGGGATTTCGAGGTCACAGTGATCCTTTGAGCCACCAAATCAATAAGTTTGTTCATGTTTACCACGAGTGTTTGTACCAAATCTGGTGAAGCTCCTTTTTCCCGTTTGTCACAGCATTGTGCGTGTGTGTGTGTTTGATGTGTTTTGTCTGCAGAGAGCCCAACAAAACCCAGGTGTTCAGCTTCTTCCAGACCGACCTGGGCGGCTTCCTCCCTCGCTCCGTGGTCGACTCCTTCTTCCCGTCCAGCATGGCCGAGTTCTACAGCAACCTGGCCAAGGCTGTCAAATCCCTGAAGGACCTTTGACACTGAGAGATAAGAGCTCCCGCCCTCAGACATGCACATGTGTGGCTTTTTTTTTTACATGTGCAAGTTTTGAGACTAATTCAACACCAGATTTTAAAAAAAAAACAACAACAACAAAAAAACAAACCTGAGGCCTAGAGACAGGTTCAGGCCAAACGTTCATCCCATTCGACACAGTAACAAACTCAATAGCAGTCAGCACACAGAGATTATTAAACAACCATTTAATCCTGATAGATTTAATCCACATTTAATGTTAATGTACTTCCCTAACCTGCTGTGTCGCCGCAGGAGGAAACCTAGTAACCTACACACTGAGAAAACACAGAGGGCTTCCATTCAACAAAACCAGTCCGGTCCTGAACCCAGTCCACATCGCACTCTGTCAGAGGGATCTATGTGTCCTAATCTTAATAATTCCAGTAGATGTCAAATCTATAATTGTACGTGTGGTTAAAGGTGCAGCGTATCTGCGCTTTCTGCCAGAGTGACGTGTGACACCAGACATTCCTCTTTTAACTAATCGCACACTTCAACATGTGCACTAAACATGCATGTTGCATGGACCTTTATTTACCCTATGCTGGTATCAGATTGTTGGTTTGGAGTCGTCCCCTCATACCTCATAATAGTCGTTTGTGTACTTGAAGTGTCACAGTTTTCTGCTCATGTCCGCTCACCTGGAAGCCGCGAGCGAGCGAGCGTCTCAGCTCCGCCGGATCCCCCCGAGCACAGGTGCGTCAGCGGCAGCTGTTCATAGGCCGCACGCGTTCGATGCTGCTCCATTTTAACTGACAAGTGTCTTCTTCACCCCTTCTTTGTGCCATTTGTAATGAAAAGAGCGTTTCCCTTTGTTTTTCACCACGCACGGTCCTCACGCAAGGTTGAAGGTCAGAGCCCAGTGAGCTGCAGCGTTTTACATTTATTGTTTACTTCTCTGACAAACTACTGAGCTCTAGTCAGACAAACACTGACTGACACATGATGATAGAGGATATTACATCAAAGTTCTCAGTCTTGATGGACATATTATGGGAAAATATGTGTGGCGGCCTGGGAAAACCCGTTGGAAGTAGCTGACGTTCTAATGTGGCAAATAGCCAAAGTATTATTTCCACGAATTTTATATTTTGTGTGATTCTGGTACTTTGAACTCCCTACTACATCGTGGTGAATAAATATTTTAAGAAAACAAAACGGAAAGTACTTATTTTTAGTATTCATCATCACAGCACAGCTGAGATGCAGCAGCAGCAGCTACCATTGTTGTTGTAGAGGTAACATTCAAGGACCCTCAGAAAGTAGAGAATCCCACGATTCAGATGCTTTTTTACAGCTGATCTTTATCATAAACGGTTCAGAAGTTATAATATGTTGTTGATGTTTTGTAAAACGTGCAAGTGCCGATGATACATTTGGTTTAGCACCGATGCTACGTTCTATTGATGATATGCTAGGTTTAGCGTCTGTTCCTATACCACGTGATTACAGGCACCCTATGAGGTCCCTTCTTGTCATAGAGGCTCCATTCAAGGACCCTCGGAAAGCAGAAAATCTCACGATTCAGATGCAGTTTACAGCTCGTCTCTATCGCAAACGGTTCAGAAGTTGTTTAATGTTTTGTAAAACACTCGTCTTTTTTTAGAGGGTTAAAACAGCAACCTTCTACTTAAAGCCATTTTTCTCACTTTTCAGTTTTTTGGTCATAATAGATTAAAATGCCCATAACTTTTGATCTGAGAGGGCGATCTCAGTTATTCAAACAGTTACATGTATGAATGGCTGAAAACTTCTAGTTTCTGGAAATATCAAAACATGAAAATGTTTTCCCAGGCCACCACACATATAAGAACACAACTCAACTCATCAACTTGATTTTACATATTTAATGTGGAAATCACAGATTACAGTTTATTATATCATGTTTGAAAACGGCTGTAGCAGCATTCACCCTGCACCATCTAACACAATGCTATTACTAAACAACTAAAAAAATCAAATCTACTATAAATAACTCGGCATCATGCAGGAGCAGCTTTAAAGCTCTTTGTTTTTCCTCTTTTGAAATGAAACATAACGTCTGCATACTGTGGTTCTGTCTGGTGAAAAACACTGGGCAATGAACCTTTAGTGGGCATTGACACATGGACGATAAGAATCAAACAGAGGTCCATCCACGCTGACAGTTTGCTTTATTTATATTGTGCTGTCATTAAGGTAAAGAAAAAGAAAAGCACACAAAAAAACATATTTTTAAATTCAAATTGTTTTTATCTTGACAATTTTAAAAGTTGTTCATCCTAAACTTGGTTATTATGTACAAACAACACAAATGGAAGTTATTCCACAACTGCCAGAGAGATGTACAGTACTGCACTGCATCATTGTGGAATCTTCCTACACTGATAAACAGTTCCTTAAAGGGATAGTTCGCTTTCTTTGAGGTGGGGTTGTATGAGGTACAAATGGCAGTTCTCTGCTCTCATACCAGCTCATAGTGCTGGACAGAGACACAGGAGGTAAACGGCTGTGACCCGGCACAAACTAACAGCGCATGTTTGCTGTTTAAAGGGATAGTTCAACATTTTTGGCAAATTCACCCATTGCCATAACCCCCATAGTTTTAGGAGAGGCAGAGGATGTTGTTGTGATGCCATGTAAAGCCCTTTGAGACAAACTGTTTGTAAAAACGGGCCATACTAATAAAATTGCCTTGCCTTGCCTTGCCTATACACAGCTCCACTACTTCCTGAATTTAAGCCAGCTCCTTTATTTCCTGTCTTACATTATTGGACCAACTGATTAATCCAGGTGTGTCTGACCATTGTGACTACTCAGACACACCTGGATTAATCAGTTGGTCCAATAATGTAAGAAAGGAAATAAAGGAGCTGACTTAAATTCAGGAAGTAGTGGAGCTGTGCATAGAGCCCATTGTCGGTGCAAGCTGTTTTTAGATCGGCGGGGCAGAGACGTGAGCTCTGCACGGCGCACACACTCCTTTCAACTTTCCCTCATCAAATACACAATGCAACAACTCCTAAACACTCTCGTGGACAAGTTGTGACCTGCACATTCACCACGCTATGACATAATCATGGAGCATCACGAGACGGAGTTGTTTTCGAGGCAAATGCGTAGCCGGAACTACATTCCAGACACGGCTGCTGCACGGCAGAGGGACTTCAAAAGCGCAAGTAGTTCTGAGTATTTGCTTCATGCGTCATAATGTTACATAATAATACGTAATTATTTCATAGCGTGGTGAATGTGCAGGTAACAACTTGTCCACAAGAGCTTTTTGGAGTTGTTGGATTGTGTATTTAGTCTGATTAGGGAAACGCAAAAGTACCGTGTCCCTTTTTTTTTTTTTTACTGACCAGTTGATGCAACCTCGCCTCAAAAAAAAACCTATCCCTGGACATGTTCTCACTTTAATAATTGGATCTAATATATTTCTTAAACGTAATCAATCAGCACTTTATTCAAAAAGTACGTGTCAGAGTGAAGATGAGCGTCTGAGGCGGTGGACACACTGGGATGAGAGAGTTTATTGTGCTGGCGTACCCACTTCCTCCACAGCCTTCATGTGTATCATAAGCCATATATGGTGACATGTTTTAACTAGACTTGTTTTAGTATTAAGATTCCTTGAGAAATGTTTTTTCTACTTGACCTGTCGTGTCTTTTTACCTCACAGTGTAGCCAGTAATCTCAATGCAAGACCTCTTGTGTTCCACCATTCCAAAAAACAGTGTGTGCTTGAGATGTTAATTGCTTCCGTATGGCTCTAAAGATTTCATGTGTATGTTGTTTATTAAATCGAGCCAGAGGGGTTTATTTTTTATTTTCATTTTAAGGTAAGATTATCTCCGTGTACATATTAGAGGTAGCAGCTGTAGTCGAGGAAACGTATTCTAATCACATGATGAGGATTTCAAAGGAAACGGAAACAAGGAGTGAATCGAGCCTGAATCTCCTTTGACTCCATCGAATCCGCCTGGTGTTCACATGTGATCTGTGACCTGCACTTAAAGGGATAGTTCACCCAAAATTGAAATGTCATTATCTCATTAACTCAACTCATTATCTACTCACCCTCATGTCGACTAAGGGCTGCGAGAGAAGTTTCAAAGTCCTCCGTGGCTTCTCTGAGTTACAGGGGGTCTCGGCGTAGCAGTGCATGTCCATATAACAGTTGAAAATGGATACCAACTGTCTTCGTAACAAAAAGACACACTAAAAAACATCCAAATACCTCCATGCTGCTCGTATGTAATGTCCATCTTGTATTGAAGCCCTGAAATGCGAAATTGTCTATATTTCAAGCTTGTTTTGTAGCGGAAGCTTCTCAAACATTGTATTACATACGAGCAGCATGGAGGTATTTGGATGTTTTTTGGTGTGTCTTTTTGTTACGAAGACAGTTGGTGTCCATTTGCAACCGTTACATGGACATGCACTGCTACGCCGAGACCCCCTGTAACTCAGAGAAGCCACGGAGGATCTGAAACTTCTCCCAGCCCTTAGTCCACATGAGGGGGAGGAGATAATGAGTGAAATTTCAATTTTGGGTGAACTATCCCTTTAACATTTTAACAAGAGTTGTATTATCTCCTCTGCCTCAATCATAACCTATTAACATGGTACAGATAAGAGTGTCACGGATTCAAAAGAGAAGCGATTCTCTGCGTGACAGTCGCGTGACCCTCGTGTTTCACGACGCAGCTGCCGTATGGACTCTTCCCAGTGGGCGGGCTCGCTCGCTCCCCCCTCGCTCTTTATTTCCGAAGAACAAACCTCCAGGCCCAAGACTGATCCATGAGAGAAACTCAGATTGGGCCGCTAACTGTCTGTGTGTGGTCAGACTGATCCACTTGCACTGCATTCAGCATGCATTAACACGTAACAGGTGATAAACCCCAGACACAGATCACATGTTGGTAGGACATGGAAGAATGGGAATGGGAATGTCTTTTTTTTGCACAGGAAACATGTTTGAACTGCCTCCAAGAAGCTGCAGTCACCAGCAGCTTTCACCATTCTCACCTCTAGAGGTCCCTGTTCACTTTCAACTTGAACTTCATACGCTCTGGTGACAACAGGAAACTGTAGGAAACATACTTTGCTTGAAAATTGTCCTAAGTTCCTTTTATTTATATCTCTCTCTATATATATCCGTTAGGTTTCTGTACTGATCTTTGACCAGAGAACATCTCACTGTGTCCTGAACACAAAGAGATGAGACCAAAGGGGCGTTCCATCAAGCAGGCTAATGGAAAATCCAGGCTTAAAGGGATAGTTCACCCAAAATTGAAATTTCTTATTATCTACTCGCCCTCATGTCGACTAAGGGCTGGGAGAAGTTTCAAAGTCCTCCGTGGAGTGCATGTCCATATAACGGTTGCAAATGGACACCAACTGTCTTCGTAACAAAAATACACACCAAAAAACATCCAAATACCTCCATGCTGTTCGTATGTAATGTCCGTCTTGTATTGAAGCCCTGAAATGCAAAATAGTCCCGAAAAAAATTAAATAAGTCTATATTTCAAGCTTGTTTTGTAGCGGAAGCTTCTCGAAGCTCCTCTTCCCGGTTCCTCGTCCAATTTGGACGAATTGGGAAGAGGACGGACCCTGGTTCGTCCAAATTTGATGAACCAGGAAAAGGAGCTTCCGCTACAAAACAAGCTTGAAATATAGACTTATTTAATTTTTTTCGGGACAATTTTGCATTTCAGGGCTCATGTCGGGGCTTCAATACAAGACGGACATTACATACGAGAAGCATGGAGGTATTTGGATGTTTTTTGGTGTGTATTTTTGGTTGGTATCCATTTGCAACCGTTATATGGACATGCACTGCTACGCGAGACCCCCTGAAATTTCAATTTTGGGTGAACTATCCCTTTAAATGATCAAGTCTGGCTATTGTGAGATTGAGTTCTGTTCCATCGATTCCCCCTTTTCCACCAAGCCGCCTGGTTCTGGTGCTAGTTTGGAGCCAGAGCCTGACTTGGCCTCCTGGTTCGAGCACCAACTCCTGGCTGGTCGAGATCCAATGACCGACTACGTCTCAGACCATCTATAAAGATATCCATAGATGTTATCAGTATCTTATTACGTTTGTCTAACTGCCATGTAATCAATGCCAAGTATAGTACAAGCTATGTAGCTGAACTAAACTTTAAAGGTGCAGTGTGTAAAATGTGGGTAAAACCGTGACCTCCAGCGTTCAGATTCTAGATTACAGCGTTCACTCAGCCCTCCTGTTGGCTAAGAGACGGTGGCCTATGAGGACAAAAAAACCTTGTTTACCCCCAACTGGGATGACTGGGAGTATTTCAGGAGCATGGAGCGACGAGGTGAAGCTCTAAACTGCTGTTTCCTCCCCTTCTTCTTCGTTGGTTTATTCATGAACTTGAAACTCTTGAAACATGCTCTCCAGGTTGGCTGGATTTTCCATTCAGGCTGCCGTACAAACATGGCGTACAAACTAGGGGTGCAACGATACACAAAAGTCACGGTTCGGTAACTTTTGAGGTCTGTTTCCTTCATTTTCCAGTAAGAGAACCAAAAAACCAAAACATAAATTTGCTTGTTGTTTATGAGGATTTTTTCTAAATCAAATGTGCATGTTTTAGTCAAATGTAATTATTTTACTCACCTACTAAACTGTAGGTACACAGTCCCTGATACAAATAAACTTATAAACTTATTAACTTATCTTAAAATACGAAAAAATTATACCTTTTTTTTTTTTTTATATATATATATATATAAGCATAACAGTTCAAGCCAGTGACAGATTGACCATAGTTCAGTGTGGGCATTGGGCAAATGCCACAACAGCTGCAGCCGCAAATGAATGAATGAATGAATAAATAACATCATCACGACGTGCAAACAAGACCCACAGGTTGGTGCTATTTGTATAACACAGCCAGAGCGAGAGCGAGAGCGACAGACAGACAGAGAGGAAATAGGAGCCACAGTCTCCACCTCCACTCCTCCTACAAACAGGAAGGGTCTTCAATTGTTTATATTAGCGGTAGCACTAGCGGTAGCATTAGCGGTAAACAAAACAATTTG
This sequence comes from Decapterus maruadsi, assembly GCA_030347415.2. NCBI lineage: Eukaryota > Metazoa > Chordata > Actinopteri > Carangiformes > Carangidae > Decapterus > Decapterus maruadsi. The sequence continues at coordinate 33,625,539 of CM064900.1, forward strand.
GCTAATTTTTGATTGGCTCTGAAGCAATTATACAATTTGACAAATCTCAGTTCATGGGTAGTATATTTTTGAAAGTTTTTTGCAGATTTTGCCAATATTGATCCCTAGTACAAACAAGACCCTTGCTATTTATATAAAAGAAGAATTATAAGGCCACGGAAACAAAACAATTTGTAATTTTTTTTTAGCAATTATACAATTTGACAAATATATTCATGGGTCGTATAATCAGATTTTGCCAATAAACCTCGCCAATTATTGCACACTGGACCTTTTAAGAATAAAAACCTCTCAAACGTTGCAAACTGGCTCGTTGGAGACACGCAAGTGGAACCAGCTAAAGCACCGGCGCTAGCACCAGGTTCCCCCTTAGTGGCTGGGATTAGCCCCACATTGCCACATTGATGGAATACCCCCCCCCCCCCCACCCTCCTGCCCCCCAAGCATCCAGAGCAAACTGTTCTGTGATTGTAGATTCAGAGACCAAGCTGAAGTTTCCTCACGCACAACCACCAGTGTGTGTGTGTTGTGTGTGTGTTGTCCTGAGTACACAGTGGAACACACCTGTAAACACATGTACGATCCTACATGTCAAGTGTTTATAATTTACTTCCTTTACTGAGAGCAGAGCTGCTGCTGCTGCTGCTGCTCACAACATTGAGTTGGACATACAACTGTTTTATCATGTACTGTACTGCACCCAATTAGTTTTGTATTTCACCAGCATTAAAAATGATCAATACAAGCCTCTTGTTGTCCAACACTGGTCTTTCTTGAAGTATTTCTTATGCTTTACTGTGAATGTAAAACCAACGACTGTACAAACTTATAAAAAAATGTAACATTACTCAGATTTTGACACATTTTAACAGTTTTATACGGCAGACTGAACTTGAAATTGTGTGTTTTTAAAGCGTATACCTCATTAGAAAACAATATGTTTTTACCTCAAATTAGATCTGTGGTTAACAAAAGCTTCAGCGAGTTTCAGGTTTTGTTCTACGGCATAAAACACGTCAGTAAATACCTTATTTGTGAATTTTTAAGCTCTTACGTTGTCGTAGAAAAGGTGGTTCCCAACAAGTTGCTCAATAAAACGTCTTATGGATGTTAGTTTATGTTATTTATGGGTCTTCAACAAGTAAAAAAAAGGTCCCATTTCCCCAATGGACAATATTTTTTAATGTTTTTTTTACTTCTTGCGATCACATTTAAGCTTCAGATAAAGTATAAAAGGTGTTTCATATGTGAAAATTATCTCGCTGAACAAAACTTGAAAGATTCTAGGCTGTGATTGACATGCGAGAGCCTCCACATGTGATATTGTCATTTTTATTACATGAAACCTGTCAGAATTTTTCGTTGTGACGCTACATTGGATGATGTTTCAATAAGCTGTAATTAATACAAGTGGACGTAACACTGGAGCCTTTGTATGACGTCTGATGATGTGGAGTTGAGGGGCGTTTGACTGAGCTCTAATACAAATCTGGCCATGTGACAGAACAATAAATAATATAGAAATACACTCTATAATAGAAATAGCCTAATAGAAATATTTCCAGAAGGTCGTCTGACCCGTCGCGTCAAACACGGACCACGCTGACTGGCAACAGCGAACACCAGAGTGTTGGAGGACCAACGCCGCTGGGCCTCGAGTCTTTAGTTTAGTTTCCCTCTCCAGCTCTGAGCAGCCGGAGCCGTCCTCACTCCTCCGCCCCCCCCTGCCTCCTCCTCATCACCAGGGTGATCGGTCCTTCAGGGAGAGCCTTCATCATGTTGCGGGCCTCGTAGCGGGTCATGTCCTGCACGCTGACCCCCTGGACCTGCAGCAGCTCGTCGCCACACTGCAGACCGCTCTGCTCCGCCGCTCCACCTGACACACACACAAGAACCTCATGGTTACAACAACCAGCACTTCATTACAGATACACTTTAAAGGGATAGTATCATTTTTTTAAAGTGTGGTTGTATGATCTACAAATAGCCCCTAAGTACTTTAATTGCAGTAGAAGACTCTCTGCACTCCTCCCGTTAGCAACGCCAGCCCATAATAGCCCTGCCCAGAGATTTACAACATACATTGTTGTGAATGGACCCAAAGAAACGGCCTATTTTCATGGCCTAAAAGAGGTTTTACCTGGAAAAAAAAAAACACAGTTCCATTGTTGTCTATAATATAATTTTTTCCAGCCCTTCAAAGTGCAGGAAAAACACAGTTTTTATTTGGACCTAATGAGTGACATTTCAATTTTGGGTGAACTATCCCTTTAAATTATCAAGTCTGGCTAATGTGAAACAGAATTCTGTTCCATCAATTCCCCCTTTTCCACCAAGCCGCCTGGCTGGTCGAGATCCAATGACCGACTACGTCTCAGACCATCTATAAAGATATAGTATAGACGTCAGTATCTTATTACGTTTGTCTAACTGCCATGTAATCAATGCCAAGTATAGTAGAAGCTATGTAGCTGAACTAAACTTTAAAGGTGCAGTGTGTAAAATGTTTTTTTTTCAAAACCGTGACTCCCATTAAATTCTAAGTAGATTAATTCCCTCAAACCCCTGTTGGCTGAGACTGTGGCCTATGAGGAAAAAAAAACCTTGTTTATCCCTGCATGATGCACACTAAATAAGCAGAAAAAACTAAATATAGCGTTTCCTGGTGAAATATGGTTTATACGTGAACGTTTCCTCCCCTTCTTCTTCGTTGGTTTATTATTATAACTTCTCCCATGAAATTTCCATTTTGGGTGAACTATCCCTTTAAACCCAGGTTGTTGGTAAGTGCTGATGAGTAAGACTTACTGTACCTGTAAAGATCCTGTTGATGACCAGCGGCCTGTCTCCTTGGATGGAGCCTTTCCCTCCCTCCAGAGTGAAACCCACTCCTCCAGCTCCTTTCTCCAGACTCACCACGGTGCCCTGCTCGTCCACTGCAACACACACACACACACACACACACGGCGTCAGGATGTCTGCTGCATCACCTGACCTGATCCTACCGTAGGCGTGTCTGACCGACTCACCTGCAGGGTGGTGATGAGGCTCCTCCTCGCTCTTGCCGCCCCCCGCCTCCCTCCCCTCCTCTCCCCCCGCCTTCTTGCAGACGACCACCACGGCCAGCTTCAGGCTGCGGGCCTGACGCAGGGTGGCCGTGGCGTCGGCGTGCGTGACGCCGCGCAGCGTTTGTCCGTTTATCGACAGCACCTCGTCTCCTTTCTGGATGGTTCCCTCCTGAGCCGCCAGGCCGCTGGGGAACACTTTATGGACCTGGACAGAGGACGACCAGCGTCATAAACACACACAGATCCATAGACTGTGGCACAGCGAGGAGTCGGTAACCCTTAATTAAAGTTCAAGTCATTTTCATAGTAATGTCGAGTCAATTGCAAAGACTTGCTGGAGAAAAATTCCAGCCTTTCCCAAAAAATTCAAAGCATGAAAAGCATGTGTAATGTTTTGCCTTTATGAATGACATGACATTACTATGAAAGTGACTGATTTTCTGGGCTATTTCTTGACATTACCATGTAGTTACCAAGTCTTATCTTTTATACCCTCTTGAACGATCACTTTGAATTTGGAAAACACTGGCACAGTTTATATTATACACTTATATTTGCACAGATTTGTTTCCATCTCAATTGTGTCTTCAATTTACTCTAATAATAAACTTTATATTATCTTATATTAAACATTTGGATCCACATTTTCTTTAGATGATGCTCAAACTGAAGCTCTGTGTTATATTTGCTGTTTGCATATTTCTAATTGTACCATTCTAGTACATTAGATTCATCCATTGGGATCAATAAAGCTAGGCCTGACTCATCATTCTGGGACTTATAAGAAAATTGGTAGGCTGACAGAACAGTTTTTATCATATCAATTATGTGATTAAATTCTGGTTCTGGACAGGCATTGGCTGTGGCACTTATTTATCTATAAAACCTTCTGGTTCTGGTTGGAAAAATGCCATTCATATATTACTTCTGGTCCTGGTTCTAAGTCAGTCTCATACTTCATTCTCAACTGGTTCTGGTAACTGGTAAACACTGGTTCTGGTCCTGGTTCTGGTTCTGGACAAACTGGTACATTATTTGGTAGAACTGTTCTGTTAGCTTCTCTGCAGCATCCACTTCTGGAATCATTTACAATCAACTGGTACTGAAACTACAGACACTTCTGTGTCCCTGGGTCAGTTCTGAAATCCAGTTCTGATAACAAAGTTCTGGTACCTTCTGTCTACTGAATCTAAATGTTTTAATTGAATTGTTGTCCGTTCCGTAAATGCTGTATCTGACTTGGTGGAAGGATGGACATCATTGAAAATGGAGAGCTTGGAGCAGAGAGGAAGGATGGAGCAGAGAGGAAGGATCAATGATCCTCGAGATTAAATAAAGGATGAAAAAACTGTGTCTTCAATTTATTCTAATAATAAACTTTATATTATCTTATATTAAACATTTGGATGGAGCAGATTTTTGGAGCAGAGAGGAGGGATGGAGCAAATGATGGAGCAGAGAGGAAGGATGGAGCAAATTTAAGCTCTGAGTTAGGCCTATACCATGTTTGTATATTTCTCATTGTATGAAACTTCTAGTACCTTATTTGTCATTTGGTCCCAATTCCACTTGGGATCAATAAAGTATCTAATCACATCACACTGACTCTGAATTCTGCACAAATACATACTACGTACAAAAACCTCCAATCAAATTGAACCTTTCAAATTTTCACCCTTCTCCTGCCACTGCTACTTGGATGACCCACAGTCACATAAACCATTGAGTGCAATTCTGTCGTACTTGCAGCATGAAACCTCGAGTGATCACTAAAACTAGACCCCCCCCCCCCCCCCCCCCACCACACCAGTAATGTTTACAGAGGTTGATGTGTCATCACATCAACATCAGGACAGATGTGCAGTGAGTGCTGCTTACTGTCAGAGCCTTGCTCTCCAGGTCGGAGCCTCCGGCGATGCTGAAGCCCAGTCCGGCTCCCTCGTCTTTATGCAGAATCACCACGTGGATGTCCACCAGTTGCTGTGGTGAAAAAGAAGCAGTGTGTTTATTATTTTTTACACGATGATCATCTGAGATTACTGTACATTTTATAAAGCTCATTAACAGAAACGTCATTGTCATTTATCGACCTGCAAATGTTATCTCTCACAATGACTTTTGACATAAATGACTCAGATCACAATAAACAATCGTCTGTGTCATCATCTTAAAATGATCTTTATGAAACCTGAACCAAACACAAGTAACCTGCAGTACAGGAGGAGGAGGAGAAACAAAAATACACTTAGCAACACTTCATGTTGTTACATTTTAATTTTTTCAGTGGTTCTCAAACTTTTCAAAGGCCTCGACTTTATCCTGCAAATTGAATACAGTTGCGTGAACCCCCATGTGTGTTGTAATGGTACTATTTTCTGTAGTGCAGGACGTATACAAGTGGTTGTTATATTAACTGTCCATCAATAAAGCGGACCACAGATGATCGCCGCCTCCTGTTAATATTTGAATATAAACTACACCCTGTAATCTGAGATTAAAGGGGACATATTATGGAAATATCACTTTTCTGAAATCTCTTTAACATATATTTGGGTGTTTGTCTTGCCTTCTGGCCTTCAAAATGTGAGAACTGACAAACTAATCTGTAATTTTCTGGCTCCTGAGGTTGAAATCCACGTGGTTTAACGAGCTGTTCCCTCAGTTGTCTGACAGTGATGTCATTAGTTGCATAATACATCGTTACAGGTAGAAGGGGGCGGGGCAAGCAGTGGCTCATTTGCATTTAAAGGGACAGACACTGAAAGCAGCCGTTCTGAACAGGACTGTTTAGAGAGGATGGAAAGAGCTGATGTTTGATCTTTGGGGAATTTTTACCACAGCATGTCAGGGAACTATTTTAATGTGTGAAAAAGGGACATAATATGTCTCCTTTAAGTTATTTTTTCATGTACGTTTAAGTTTCATTCAACTAATCCCGTCCTAAAATGAATGTAATGTTTCCTAAGCCTGTGGGTTTTCTACCTTCAGCGTGTCTTCATCCAGATTCGAGACGTCCTGGATCATCCTCTGTATTTCCTGTGAAGGGATGGCTGAGATGACGGAGTGGGCGGAAGCAGAAGCGACGGGCGCCTCGTCCTGAGATCCCCCCTCCCCTCGCTCCATGGTGCACTCCCTCAGTGTGGCCAGGCTGCGTGAGGAAGAAAGTTTGCAGATAACTGTGTGATTTTGTTTTTGTTTTTTTCCTCATGCTTGTTCTACATTTGCAACTGCTGCAAACACCTTTGAGTTTGTGATGATTATTCTGCAGCAGATGTGTTGCACTTTGTGTTTTGTGTGTGTGCAGTTTTTGGATTTGTGTTGCAGTTATGCAAAAAAGAAAAGAAACTTCCACCCTGCTGCCACTATTTTTCTGGTTAGACAGGAAGTGTTTTTTTTTATTTTTTTTATAACCTGAACCCACTTCCTGTGGATCTAAAACAGTCACACTTGGCCGCCTGTGAGAGAGTCCCTGTGTAAATAATATAAAAGGCGACAAGTCGTGGCCGCCCAGCCAGAGCCGCTCTCTCTGCAGAAGTCCTTCCTTACCTCACAGAAAATCCTCTGTCCGGGCCGTCAGCAACAAGTTCACCCTCCTCGGGGTTAGAGGCATCTGCTGCAGAGGGGTCCCGCAGGTTACCATGGCCACAGTTCATGGGCAGCGAGCGCATCAACGCCTGTGAAACCTATGAGGAAAAAAAAAACCAACATAAAAACATGTGAATGCTGGTTTTACTCTCATCGTCTCACTTCTACACAGTGAACAACAAACAAGAGAAATGAAGGTGACAGATTTACCTGTAGCTTCCAGATTTTAAACTGCAGTTACTAATCTTCACCACAGAGCAGCGCTGTTTGCTTTTACCTGTTTATCCCAAATACCAGATTATCCTATTTTCATTCCAGTTGCATTAAATTTGAGCAGAGAGAAGCTGCTGCATTCGTACGCGCTGCCATCGTGCCAACAGGAAGTGTTCTCACTTCAAGTGCAACACATTTTGCTCAGACGAGTGACATAAATACATATTTATTAGCTGCTCTAAGGTTCTTATGTTGAGTTGTCTCTTCTGAAGTGATGCATGTGCTGCATTTCTGTTTTGATATTTTACATACTGGTTCAGGACTTGCACTGAAGTTCGTTGTACATTTGTTTTTGTAGCGGTGCAATGGCAATAAGACATTCATTCTATTCTATTCTATTGAATTCAATGTCAGCATTGTGGTAATTTCTAACGTGACTGACTGTAACTTGTGCATGAAATGGAGAACCTAAACTGGAACACTGTATAAAAATACAGTACAAGTTAAAACCAGAGCCCAGACTCTCAGACTAGACCCTAAGAATACTTTATAATTTACATACCTACTTCCTGATTCAACCTGCCGTAGACTACTTGGAGGCCACACACCGATGATTTTGTCACACTGTGTGAGAGCGACAAACTACAATACTTAAGTCACTGAAACGTTGAATTTCCTGTGAATCAACGCTTTATGATGGAAACAGAAAACTAAAATTAACTAATTCAAACTAGCTGTGAATGTCTCTCACAGTGACATCAAGGACCACTGCTCTCTGTAGGGACCTTCACTACACCAGTCTTTTAGAGCTGCAACAATTACTCGAATAATCGCACAATAATCGATCAAAATCAACTATTTTGATAACCGAATATTTGGTTTGGGGTAGGTTTTTTAAGAAAAAAAAGTCAAAATACTCAAATTTCAGCTTCTTAAATGTGAATATTTCTAGTTTCTTTGTTCCTTTATGACAATAAACTGAGTCTCTCTTTGGTTTGTGGACAAAACAAGACATTTGTGGACGTCGTCTTGTGGTTTGGGAAACACTGATTGACATTTTTCAGCATTTTTTAACATTTTATTGACCAAACAACTAATCGATTAATCATTCAAATAATTGACAGAGTAATCAATAATTCGTTAGAGAGGATTTAGGCGTCCAGCAGCTCATTGTTAATAGTAATAATGATAATTCTAGGTCATAATAAACATTTATAATTCATTCACAATACAGTTTCTTCAACTGGATCTGTGTCTTGACTCAGATAAAGTAATGTGGATGAGATGAGTGAGAAATGATTAAATAGAACTTTTTGTTCATATCCAAAAACTATGCGTCTGAAATGATGCAGACAATAAATAGCTAAGACATTATCATGCGTGGCCGATTACCTGGTTACTGAATGTGAGGATCCTCTCCAGACCCTCTCCGTCCAGACCTCTAACAGAGTTACTGTCTGCAGCCGGACCAGCACTCAGAGTCCTGCTGAGCGGCTTCCCTTGGTCCTGCTCTCCGCCCTCCCCCTCCCCCTCCCCCTCCGGAGGATTCATCCCCCCTCCGTCCTGATTGGACCTGGTGGACGTCGCAGGCGGCGGGACCTCGGTGAGATCGGCTCTGCCCGGCTCCGACGGCGAGACGTCCCTGTCGTCGTCGGATGGAGCCGCCTCTTTGACCCCAGAGTCCTGGTTGACGGTGACGGTGTTGGCCGGTGGGAGATCGGTGGGGGTCTCGGTGGGAGGGGGCTCATCTTCACTGGTTTTTGCTGTTGTTTGCCGACAAGCTTCAGAGACGGAGGAGGAGGAGGAGGGGGCAGTGTCATCTGCTTCCTGGACAGACTCAGACGGGATGGACTGGACATCTTTGGAGACTTCATGCTTGTTCCCTAAATCTTCCCGTGAGGCGGGCTGGCTCCTGGGCTCCTTCTCCATCAGAGGAAGAGAGGAGGAGGGGGCCGCCGGCCTCCTGCTGCCCCCCTTCTCTGGTCCGTCTGAACCGGAAAAAGTCTCAAATGAGTGGATCTTCTGTTTGATGGACAGGTTGGAGGCAGATGACGCTGATCTGACGCCAAAGTTTCTGCTCTGGAGACCGACAGAAACCTTGGGCTCTGCGGGTTTCGCCGGTTTCTTCTGGCCCTGCTCATCTCGGATTTTCCTCAGACTCTGGCGAAACCAGGCCGGCTTGGGGGCCACGGGGGGCCCCCTCTTTGAATCCGGAGCGGTTTCCGACGTGTCTTCAGTTTCGGCCGTGCACGCCGGAGGATCCGAGGTCACGTCCGTGGCTGAGCCGTTGAGCTCGACGGCGCTCTCCTCGTCGCTCATGGTGGCGGGCTTGATGTGGATGTGGACGGGCTGCGGATGACGGGACGGCGCGAGTCGGCGGTGGATGTCGGGCGGTTCTTCGGGGGAGCTGTCTGAGAGGCGGACCCAGGGATCCTGGAGCTGGTCTTGGGTTTGTTGTTCGATGCGGGCCTGTCTCCTCAGAGCCGCTCTCTTCGGCTGCGAGCAGAGGAACGATGCTGATGGATGACCTGTCGACACAGAGGAAGCAGATTCATGTCAGATGTGGGTTACGATGCTTTTGTCGCTTTGCCTCCAGTTGATCATGTGCTCTGGCGACTTGGCCACAGGGATATTCCTCTGGCCGAATGGCAAGCGCACATGACTCTTACCCAGGAGACTTGGGTTCAAACCCCGTCCTGTCACACTTTGTACTGTATGCTTCAGCGATCTGCACATCACAAACTCACTGATAGATTACGAATGTTTCTGCTAGTCTGCTAGATTGAACAGTATAAAACAGTGGTGGTCCGGGGACCCATAGGGGTCCTTGAGAGATTTGAAGGGGGTCCCCGATTTTTTCTTGAAATGTTACCACTTTTTTCTTTAATTTTTTTTCTTTTTTTTAATTTTACCATTTTTTCTGGATTTTTTTCAAACTTTTTTGGGAGAAATTTTACCACTTTTTTCTTAAAATTTTTTACTTTTTTATTTTGAACATTGTTTACACAAATTCTTACCACTTTTTTTTTTTTTTTTTTTTTTTTTAATTTTTACCGCTTCTTCCTAGAAATGTTTAAATGTTTTTACAGAAATTGGACCATTTTTTTCTATAACTTTTTTTTTTTTTTACCACTTTTTCTAGATTTTTTCCACTTTTTTGGAGAAATTTTACCACCTGTTTCTAGAAAATTTTTACTTTTTTATTTTTATTTTGAACATTTTTTATGCAAAATTGTACCACTTTTTTTTTTTTTTTTTTAGAATTTTTACCACTTATTCCTAGAAATGTTTTTAGAGATTTTTGTTTTTTTCAGAAATTTCTCTATAATACTTTCACACCATTGGCCCTAATTTAAATGTATAAAAACATAATGTTCTTCAGCCTCAGAACAAAAATTAGTGTATTTCTGGTCTTTACCTCTAAATTATTTGGTCCAATGGGTGTCCGTGGTCTCATTCGTGTCAATTTAGGGGTCCTTTATGTACAAAAGGTTGAGAACCACTGGTATAAAACGTAAGCAGCATTTATATCAGGTTATATTTCAGACGCTGGGAGGCCAAATAAAGCCTGAGGTACCCAGCCAATGCACGGTGCTTTGTGCTAAATGCTATTATAAGCATGAGTGCAATGGTTCAGCAGGTAAAATGTCAACATTCACCAAAGTACTTTAGCATGCTCATTAGCCTGGTAACAGACACAGGTTCTCTGGGAACCATCAACATCTGTAGCCTACAAACTATTCAACAACTGCAGAGACACTTCAACGTGAATCTCTTGGTGTATGTGAACTGTTAATAAATGTTCAGATTTCCACATCTGCTCATCCAACAACCTGGGATGGAGCAACACCTCACTTCCTCTGTCTTCAGCAATAAAGCCACAGAGTTTGATAACGACATTGTTGAGAGAAAAAAAAGACAAGACAGACAGAGATTCAGATTCTTGATTAGATCAGTGGAGAGCCTGCTCAAAATGTCCTGGTAGGGGATGATGTTGCATTTTGTTGCCAGGCAACATCTTGTGGTTGAGGTAAATATGACAGGAGTACGACAAGCGTGGTGACAAGAGTTTGTGGTGGACTGACAGGCCAATAAAACACAGGAACATTAAACAAATGTAGAGGTCATCACTATGGTAATTAAATAGTTTTATTGCCTAAACCTAATGAGGTCATAACTGTTAACAGTAGGTGTGGTTTTTCAGGAAGCTGAAAAATGTCCTATAAGGTTGTTAAAAAAAACATTGAAACGTTCACTTCCTGGTACATGAAGTTTAAAACTATTATCTACATTTACCCAGTTTATGACGTGACGTACTGTATGTCATGACACCAGAACCATGCATGCAGCGCTGTATGCATGACGTCATGCACAATGTAGCTGCTGCACGCTGTAAACAACAAAGCTAAGCCAGTGTCTCCGTCAACGACAGAACAAACGGCTTTGCAAAAAACCCCGTCTCCACCTCCTTTATGTATGAATTACAACTTCAGATTTAGCACATTACCTCAACATCAATGTTCTTACAAAATACAAATACGAATTACTTTATTAATCCGCGAAGGGAAATTCATTTGAAGAAGAATAAAAAAGCCTGATGGCTCTACAAAGGATTGTCTTTCTTCGCCCTGCAGTGAAAAGCGAGAAGCCCCTCCCTCTGTTTTCCTGATTGGCTGGTGAATTCTCTGCAGGAGAAAAGCCGCGAAAGCATTTCAATCCCAGGCGGAGACCAGTTGGGACTTGAAAACTGAGCGGAAGTACGTAGGCGGGTGGAGCCAGGCTAACGAGGATGTTACTTTCTGAGTTTATTACTGTAATGAAGTGAGCGACCAATGCATTCTGAACAGAGACCAGTTTGGTTTCAAATCATTTAAATACGCTGCTGCTAACAGAGCTCGAACTGGCGATCACCAACGCTGCTGCCACCGACCCCAGCTGAACTCAAGGTGGTCAAACCCTGCCCCAGACAGGAAATGGAGAATCAGTCAAATACTGCACCGTGGCCCAAAGTGTAACCTGCTGTCACATTATGACACACAATTATCTGCTTCTTAAGTTGCATTCAGGCGTTCAGTGTAAGAAAGCAGCGGTGACTCGGCTCCTACCTGTGTGCAGCGTGTCGTCGGTGCAGGCTGGAGAGTCTGGATGAGTGAGATCTTCTCTGCTCTCCTCTGACTTTTCTCTTATTTGTTCTGCTTCCTGCTACACAAACAGGAAGCATTGTGTCACAGCAGCTTCTCTAACTGCAACCACAGAGAGCTGCTTCCGTTCAGACACCCATCCACACTCATCTGCAGCTTTCACACTGAGTCAGTCAGTGAAAGGCTTTGTAGAAACCAGTCCTGCAACAAGCGCCATGCATTTAGGGCATGCACTGGACATGCACCGGCTTCCCATATGTATCAGTCATGCACAGATTGTAGAAAGAAGACACGGCAGCAAACATGACATACAAACATAATCTAAATCAAAACTGGTGATGAAACAACCGACTGACTGATCCGAGACATGAACAGAAAAACACTGACTCAACAAAAGATGGTTTTGTTGTTTTCTTATTAGTTTCATACAAAAGAACAAAAACAAACACAAGATCCTCAAAAAAAGAAGAAAAACAAGAAGTCCAAATTATAGCAAAGACAGCAAACTTTGATGCACTGGCAATAAAGGGTTAACCAACAACACTGCTGGATGCAATTTGAATAACAGTTTTCTTTTACTTCAAGATAATGGCGTTTACTTGCATTAATATTAGTTCAAAAAAACTGATGCTCTGTAAATATTAAAAAATGCTTATAAAGGCATCACTCTTTACATTTGACAATGAGTTTACAAATGGAAACATTAACACAATTAAGATCTGACCCCTCAGTTATAAACCCATATAACAGATGGTTCATTAAAGGGCAGCACCAAAAAAATACAAAGAGCATTTTTTAGGGAGTGAACAGGTTTACATGAGGTAAAATCATAAAAAGGCAAAAATGATAGTACAGTACATGCTTCCACCAGCAAAACACTCAGAGCCACATCACTCCACATACATTCCTTAAGAATAACCTCAGGATCTTTTGCAAGGCCTTGTAAATGCTGCTGAAGAACTGCAGGCGGTAGAAAGGGAGGAGCGAGAAGTAGAATTAGTTCAGAGAGAAACATCATGAGAGTCCAGGGAGCGAGTGAGACGGCAGTCAGATAGGAAGTGAAACAAACTCAGTTCACAGCTTTCAGGGTGTCGGACACTTTCAACATCCTCCTCCATGTGAGAGGTGAATTCAGACTCTGTTCACAGCGTTGTGTCGGGCTGTTGTTGTGTTCACAGTGCAGTTACCTGGCAGCTGGTGTGAGACGACGGCTCCAGTCCTTCATCTCTGACCGGAGATTCTCTACTGGAGCCACTGGAGTCTCCGTTGTAGCCCTCCTCGCTGGTCACATCATGAGGCCAGCAGTACCAACGTGGAGTAGCACGCACCCTGCAGATGGACTACACACACACACACACACACACACACACACACACACACACACACACAGCCAGAGTCACTCCACCATCTTGCTGCTGGAGCAGGAATCACCACAACAGAGGGTTTGAGGATTGTGCTTTATCTAAGACTAGCTTTCTATCTAGCTTTATCTAAGACTTGTTTCTTAATAATTTCCCAGACAGACATATCATCATGCCATATACTACAACAGACGAGCAGTATGGAGGTATTTGGATGTTTTTTGGTGTGTCTTTTTGGACGAAGAAAAGTGAGCTCCGTTTGCTACCGTCATAGACATGCAGTGCTGCACGGAGCCCCGCTGTAACTCAGAAATCAGAAATTTGAATTTTGAGTGAACTATCCCTTTAAATCCTCAATTTCTTTCACTTAGAAATGGAGTTATGGATGGATGGATGATTGGAGGGACGGATGGATGGATGGATGGATGGATGGATGGATGGATGGATGGATGGATGATTCAATGGATAAATGGATGGATGAATGGGTGGAAAGATGGATGGATTGATGGATGGATGGATGATTGGATGATTGGATAGATAAATGGATGGATGGATGGATGGATGATTGGATGGATGGATGGATGGATGGATGGATAAATGGATGGATGGATGGATGGATGGATGGATGGATGGATGGATGGATGGATGGATGGATGGATGGATAAATGAATGGATGGATAAATGAATGGATGGATGGATGGATGGATAAATGGATGGATGGATGGATGGATAAATGAATGGATGGATGGATGGATGGATGGATGGATGGATGGATGGATGGATAAATGAATGGATGGATGGATGGATGGATGGATGGATGGATAAATGGATGGATGGATGGATGGATGGATGGATGGATGGATGGATGGATGGATGGATAAATGAATGGATGGATAAATGAATGGATGGATGGATGGATGGATGGATGGATGGATAAATGGATGGATGGATGGATGGATGGATGGATGGATGGATGGATGGATGGATGGATGGATGGATGGATGGATGGATAAATGGATGGATGGATGGATGGATGGATGGATGGATGGATGGATGGATGGATGGATGGATGGATGGATGGATGGATGGATGGAGGTGGTACCTTGTTACCCCTGAAGGCCAGATCCAGGGCCTGCTGACTGGAGAGGTTGGCAGCAGGAGAGTTGTATGGGATCTTATACTTGTCATCAGGATACACAGGCACAGACAGTCTGTTCTCCGACCACGTGTCCGTCATAGACTACAACACAGAGACACACAGATACATTCAGAATTTTAAAAAAGCCTATAGCACAGGGAAAACAATTACAATACACACCGTATGTTCAAATCTTGTATTGTAAGCCTTGTGGTTTCTGACCTTTGGCGTGTCCAGGCTGTGGACGCGGGCTGGCGGGTTGTGGTGTGTGTTGTGGAGGTTGTGCATGGCCAGGCAGTGGTTGTAGGGGTAGGGGTTGGTGCTGTCGCTGCAGGAGCGCGTCATGGTCTTCTGCGGCCGTCGGACCGTCAGCTGACTGAAGCTCCTCTCCACACAGTGCTCACATCTCTGCTGGCTGTGACTGCACGACTCCAGTCTGCGTAGCCCTGGAACACACAACACATCCGAGCCCACTAAATAATAAAGCTATGAAATAATTACAAGACAATGAATAATAAAGATTGCAATAAAGAGCATGTGAAATTTAAATGGTGTTATTTTACATACTGGTAAGGTATAATAAGTTTATACTGAATGGGCCCCTCCATCATTCAAATTGGTATTTTTGATATATTAATGGACTTTGTACTGTTTACAATCACTAACATATTGTATATATGGGATGCCACACTCTTTTGTCCCAATATCTTAACCCTATAAAGCCTGTATGATTTTTTTTTAAATTGGACCCTTTATTGGACCTTCTGACAAAAAACAAACAAACTGACTGACAGCGGCCATATTGGATGTCCCAAGTGAAAGCCTGCTGGTGCATAAATAACTGCACCCTGGTGGATTATCTGAGCATTGCATGTTTGTGATTGTATACATTAAGTTTTTCAGGAAAAGAAAAATCACAGTGAGGATGTAGAAGTCTCAAAAACTCATGTCTATGTATGTATTAAATTTGATACAAATGACGAGATAGGATAATAAAGCTCTGTTATCTTATAGTGAGATAATTATCATCTAATCTGAACAATTTAAAGATGCATTGTTTTGAGATAAGGTAGATTTCAGAACAATCGCTACTGACTCAAGATGAAGAGATAATTATTTCATTGTCTTGAGATAAAGAGATAACAATATTAGTTCTGATGGCCCCATTCATATTTCAAAAACCCGATAGAAAATAGATATTATTCTAGTATTTGGACAAAACAAAGTGCTGTTATCTCAAGATAAAAGGATTAAAAAAAAGTGTCCTCTCATCTTCCTCAGACTTAAGTGCAGCTGATGCACTGGGATGTCCCAGGACGAGCTGGAAAGCGTTGCCATGGTGAAGGATGTCTGGAACTCCCTGTTTAACCTGCTGCTGCCCATAAGTAGAAGATAATGGATGGATGGATGGACGGATGGATGGATGATGTCTTTGGGAATGTTTTTAAAACCCTCTGCTGATTTCACAAATGAAGGTCACCTTACTGTTGTTGTCTTTAGTGGCATTTTAGAAGAGAAGTTTCTATGGTTACAAGCCATTCTTTAATAAATCTGTTGTATGTGTGGACAAAAACTCCATGGAAGTGTAAGACACAAAAACACAAAAAGAGGAAGAACAAGCTCCATGAGAACTAGAGCAGCCATTAATGTCCCTGTAAAAAAACAAAACAAAACGAATACAGCTTTTACCATCGATACTCCACTGGCTCTTATCCTTCCTCAGTTTGCTGTTCTCCACCGCCAGAGTGATGGCGTCGTTCAGCTGCTGCTCCGACACCTGGAGCACAGACACCAGAGTGTGAGCATCTGCTGCAGACACGTGTGTTTCCACCACTGTTGTTATGACCGTGTCGTCCTTACCCTTCCTCTTGTGTTAGGTTCGCCACTGACCCGTTTTTAGGTTTTTAATAAATTTGTTTATAGCGTCAAGGCCTTTTGACTTTAAGAACCTTTATTTAAACAAAATGAAACTTCTTTTTTTTCACAAAATTCTAAAATACTCTGGTTAAAATGATGACATTTGTGTTGTTGGGGTCGGTTTTGATAACGATAAGAACAATTTGCTCCTTTTCATGGATAAGGAGCCTAACAACGTAACCAAGAGAAACAAATGGGATGATAAATAAATGTTCTAATAATTGTCTCACAGCTGATTTAAGACTTGGGTAAAAACCGACTCTAACACAAGAGATGGAAGCAGAAAGCTGCGGTAGATTCATCAGGTCTGTTTCATTTCCTGAGGAATCCACACTAGGAGGAGTTTTACAGAAGTAGCTGCTGGTTGTGGTGAAGACAACAACTCCCATGATCCCACAGTGTCTGGCCTTCCGTCCTGTGGTTTAGTTTTAGCTGAGAGACCTCTAGAGGCTGAAGTTACACACGGAGCATTGAACCCTCTCTGGGAATTTGGAACTGAAACCTTTCTAATCTACAACCTCAGATAACTTGAACACTTGAAACTGACGGTAGTTACTCTATTAAATATAAAGTACAAGTTGACAATTTGCTTTCCATACTTTGGGGTCTGGATGGCGGCTGATGATGATGTGAACTGGACCTGGTGTGCACTGACTCAGGACTGTGTAGACATCATTCAGCGCCATGTTATAAACCACTGTGTCGTTGATCTCCATTATCTCGTCTCCGCACCTGGAGAGGAAAGAAAAAACACTGTGAGTGGATACATGAGAAACAAAAGGCTTAACACATACATATACAGTACATTGCTCTGGTAAACTGGGGTCCCATTGAGAAGAAGTTAACAGTGTATATGGAAAAAAAAGTGTTAAATCTAAATTTAAATGACTAAATGTGAAAATTTAAATTGGAAAGTTGAATTTTGCTCAAAGTTCAAATTTAGATTTAACATTTCAATGCAGATTTTCATTGACGTGACATTTTTAGATCTGGCTCTCCATAACTCTCCGGCCAAATTATGTACAATATTATAAATATATAGAAATCGTAATGATTGTATTTATATACATATCTACACATACATGTATATAATCATCATCATTACATATTCAGCTTTTTTTTTTTTTTTACTAAATTTTACTCAATGATTCAATGACTGAAAAAAAAACATTTGGATTTATTATTTTAGAAATACGGATAAATAAGAAAATACAATACAATTATATCTTAAAATCCAACCATTAAATGATAATTAATTATGAAGAAACAAATGAACGGATCAGTTCCAGTTGTGGTTTCACGAATGCACGTGTAACCATGAAAGTAAAAAGAAAAAAAAAAGGAAAAGGAAAAAACTGAAACACTGTGATTATTACTGAACTGTTTTTGGATTGAAAAGAGAGAATAAAAGTAGCCAAAAAAAAAGTCAAACCAGGTGTCAGCAGATGGAAATTAGCAAATTGTGATCATCTGGTGCAAAGTGACTCAGTCTTCTTCTTCTGCACATGGTTCCTTACCGGAGTCTACCGTCCATATGTGCTACAGATCCAGGAGAGAGGGTGTGGATGTAGATCCCAGGACATCCGTCACCAGACGGCACGCAGCACAGTCCGATCCCCAGACCAACACCAACCTCTGGAAACGAAGCATACGAATGAAGGACACCCTCCATCATTAGAGGACTTCTGTTTTTAGGTTCACAGAAAGTGGAAAAATCTTTTATCATGAAGAACAGATTGAGGAAGTATGAGCGTGCCGACCTTTCTGCAGGACGATCTCCATCATGATGCGGTCTCGCGGTTTGGCGGGCTGCCCGGGGATGCTCAGCGTGTTGCTGCAGCTGCTGGTCAGGTAGCTGCTGTCCGCCATGTCGCCGCCGCTGATCCTGGCCATGCCCGTGGTGGAGCTGAGGGAGCGCGACCGGCACAGCTGGGCCACCTGGGCCTGACCGCACAGGGCCTCCACACGCAGGCTGGTCCTCACCACCAGAGTCAGGAGGCCCTTTTTGATTTGCTGCACAAAGACGTCAACGTTCATGTATTGCAATGCACGTGGAATTGATTCGTTATATTATTACAAATCAATTTTACATGCATTACAATACATGAGGACATGTGTTCTAACTTATGTCAAAACAGCTCATTTGCAACTAGAAATGCCAGATTTAAACTGTATACTTTATACTTTTTTGTATAACATATTGGTGGTCCCATCGTTTGTCTGCGTGACAGACTCTTCCCCTCCTTGTCTATTTTCACATTGCTCAGTGACCATGGTTCAGTGGGAATACACAAATCATTTATTGACTCACTTTGAACCTGTGCAGGGCTTCATCATGAGTCAGACCAGGTAGAGACTCTCCATTCAGCTCCAGGATCTCATCACCTGTACAAACACACAAACAGATCAGATGCCTGAATGTACAGTTACAATGAAATAAAATTGAAATTTTTTAACCACTTTTTCTAGGTTTTTTTCAAACTTTTTTGGAGAAATTTTTAATTTGAACTTTTTTTTTTTTTTTTGAATTTTTACTACTTCTTCCTAGAAACGTTTAAATGTTTTTAGAGAAATTGTACCACTTTTTTCCATATATTTTTTTAATTAAATTTTATCACTTTTTCTAGATTTTTTTCAAACTTTTTTGGGAGAAATTTTACCACTTTTTTCTAGAAAATTTTTACTTTTTTATTTTTATTTTGAACATTTTTTAACACAAAATTTAACAATTTTTTTTTCCTTTTTTTTTTTTTTTTACCACTTCTTCCTAGAAATGTTTAAATGTTTTTAGAGAATTTTTATTTTTCAGAAATTTCTCTATAATACTTCCAAAAATTCACACCATTCGCCCTAATTTAAATGTATAAAAACTTAATGTTCTTCAGCCTCAGAACAAAAATTTGTGTATTTCTGGTCTTTACTTCTAAATTTGGTCCAATGGGGGTCCGTGGTCTAATTTGTGTCAATTTAGGGTCCTTGATGTACAAAAGGTTGAGAACCACTGGTTTAAAACACCATAATGCATAAACATGTGACTACATAGGAGATTAAAGATAAAAGAGTGGTACTGTGGCTAAACTGTCACAGTAATTACGAGCAGCATAAAGGAAATGGACTGTCACTAATAAGGTTAAAGCATTTGTTTAAGTGTTTCTGTTGTTGCTCACCCTCCTGTAGTCTTCCATCAGCAGCAGCCGCCCCGCCGGGGAAAATGGTCTTCACGTAGATCCCCATGGGTCCATACATGCTGTCCCTCCCACCCACGATACTGAAGCCCAGACCCTGACAACAGCAGCACAGACAATAACATTAAAGGGATAGTTCAACATTTTGGCAAATTGGCCCATTGCCATAATCCCTACAGTCATAGCAGTAGGTTTGTTACCTTTAATTGTCGGTGCAAGCTGTTTTTAGAACGGTGGAGCAGAGCCGTGAGCTGCTCAGAGCTACAGAGGCTCATGGGATTTCTTGGTTTCCCTCATCAAACTCATCAAACACACAACCCAACAACTCAAAAACGCTGTCGTGGACACGTTGTGAGCTGCACAACCACCATGCTATGAGATAATAACCACACAGAGTTGTTTTAGAGGGAAATTCATGCAAAACCGCTGATGCGCGTTGCGTTCAGGGACAGTTTTTCAGCAAGCAGACCCTGTATTTACCTTGAAAACGGCTCAGTTTCATAACGTTCCATATTATCTCATAGCGTGGTGAATGTGCAGGTCACAACTTGTCCTTGGGAAACCAAGAAATTCCTAGTCTCCATAGCGTAGCTCTGAGCAGCTCACGGCTCCGCTCCGTCGTTCTAAAAATAGCTTGCACCGACAATTAAAGGTAACGAACCTACTGCTATGACTATAGGGGTTATGGCATTGGGCCAACTTTCCAAAATGGTGAACTATCCCTTTAACTCATCCCCGAGGAGCAGTGGGGCAGTGGGGTGAAGTGTGTGTGTGATTCCCACCTTGCCGTGGCCCTTCATCAGCACAATGTTACAGATGATGAAGGCGGGAACGCTGCTGAAGGAGTGCAGCAGCTGGGCGGAGCTCAGAGAGCGGGAGGGGCGGTGCACAGGCTGGAGAGGAGCAGCACCAAACACACACATCAAATACACACACACACACACACACAAGACTGACCAGTGTCTGGTAAGATTTTGCAGATTTTGTTTTCCTTTAACAAAACACTATCCTGGCAGATCATGCGCATCCCACCCTGGATAACGTCAGACTCTGAAACCACAACCATTCCTGTGAGATGTGAGATCTCTACCTCATTGTCACAATTACTCACAATCTTTATAATCATCAATCACAACCTCTAACTTTTCCACATGAACATGTCTAAAAACAAGAACTCTGGGATTTGAATCTTCAGATGTGGTTGAATCCGATCCGTCAGATAAATCAAATACCTGAGCGGTGGTGTGAGGAAATTCCAGCTGCTGGGACAGAGACTTCCTGTTTCCATATAAACCACCGTTCCCATGGGGATGTCTGGTGTACAGCTCTGGGGTCTTCATGATGATGCTCTCCAAATCCCCAATCCAGTACGGCTGAACACCTGCCAGACCATTACGAGGAGGAATATGAGATTATGAGGGGGAAACAACAAGTGTAGTTAGCGTCTGTGATGCTAGAGGGTCCAGTAAATAGACAGCTACAAGATGAATTGTAAATTTTACCATTTTTTTCTATATATGTATATATTTTTTAATTTTACCACTTTTTATAGATTTTTTTCAAACTTTTTTTGGGAGAAATTTTACCACTTTTTTCTAGAAATATTTTATTTTTTTTAAATGTTTTTATTTTTTTTCTATTTTTTTTTTTTTTTTAAACCACTTTTTCTAGATTTTTTTTCAAACTTTTTTTGGGAGAAATTTTACCACTTTTTTCTAGAAATATTTTATTTTGAACATTTTTTACGCAAAATTATACCACTTTTTTTTTTTTTTTTTTTAGAATTTTTACCACTTCTTCCTAGAAATGTTTAAATGTTTTTAGAGAAATTGGACCACTTTTTTCTATAACTGTTTTTCTTTTCTTTTTTTTTTTTTAATTTTACCACTTTTTCTAGATTTTTTTCGAAATTTTGCCACTTTCTCTCGAAAATTTTTACTTTTTTATTTTTATTTTATTATTATATTTTATTATTATATTATTATATTTTTATTTAAACTGAAAATTCTCACAGCTCTTAGTCGACATGAGTAGATGAGTAGATAATGAGTGAAATTTGAATTTTGGGTGAACTATGCCTTTAACTTTTGCTGGATTTAGGAGAAATCTACTGACAAAATTAAGTAAAATAACCACATTTATGTGGATTTTCTACCATTTCCTTTGACTTTTATGAAAGAATACATGTTAAGGAAGAAAAATAGCCTCAAAATCTCAAAATTGATCAGTGCATTTTTGCCTGGAGTGTCTCGCCTCAATGTAAAGCATCTGAATGTGAAATCTAGTCTAAAGTATATATGGAGGAGGTAGATTGAGCTGTCGGGTGGAAACTGTTTCATACGTACTGGTTGAATTGGACCGTGTCCTGTTACTGGCTGTTTGTCCAGGTGGGTTCTGCTCAGTCTTCTCTGTTTCCCAGCACTTCTCCTCATTCACCTCTGGGATGGGTAACTACACACACACACACATACATTTACAGCCCCCAGCAAAAAACCGTAGTGCGATTATAGAAAAAAATATTATCCTAGCTGTAAATGTAGCAGTGTGCCGTGTTTGGCAGAGTTTACCTTAAGGTGGTTGTTGTTGGCTATAAGCTCCTCATCTGTGTATCCAGGCAGCGACGTGGGATCAGATGGGAAAATGTGAAGCGGGTGCTGTGGGCTCCTGGTCACACCGTGTGGATGTGGATGGAGAGAATCCTCACACGTAGAAACGTCCTAAAAAAAACACACACACACACATCACAGCGGCCAAGAGAAACGTCTCAGTTGTGTGATACACAAGCTCAAGGTAGAGTTCACCTCAGCCTTAGTAGAGTAAATGTGTTGCAGCGTTAGTAGATAAGACGAGGTGAGAGTTTTACACAACGCATTAAAACATCATATTGTAGTATAGTTACACTTTTTTATATGGGTTTATGGCAGTGTTTTTCAACCTTGGGGTCTGGACCCGACGTGGGGTCGCCTAGAATTCAAATGGGGTCGCCTGAAATGTCTAGTAATTGATAAAGAAATTACTGATGAAAATATTATTTTAAAGGGATAGTTCACCCAAAAGTCAAATTTCAAATCTATTCCAAATACGTCCATACTGTTCGTCTGTAATGTCCCTCTTGTATTGAAGCCCCGACATGAGAAATTGTTCCGAAAGACATTAAATAAGTCTATATTTTAAGCTTATTTGTAGCAGAAGCTCCCAGTGTCTCAGTTCACTGCTCTTCCTGTGTCAATGCACTGACCGGCGGAACAATTTCTCATGTCGGGGCTTCAATACAAAAGGGACATTACAGACGAGCAGAATGGAGGTATTTGGATGTTTTTTGGTGTGTCTTATTGGACGAAGAAAAGTGACTAACTCTGATTCTCCCAGCTCTTAGTCGCCATGAGGGTGAGTAGATAATGAGTGAAATTTCAATTTTGGGTGAACTATCCCTTAAAATATAATAAAAAAGGGAACCACACATACTATAATACAGAATTATGTGGAGGTTTGTTCTTGCTCCACTGTGACTCTCTGTCTGTGACATCAGTCTGTGCCCTGCAGTAACCTCAGCTCTCTCTTCTCCAGTCATCTGACTCCTCCACTCCTGTAAGTCTCCTGCTTCACAATCTGCCGGTTAAGCTTTCTAGAATATACTTCTACCGTCCCGGCCGCAGCTCTGCAGGTTATTTATTTCTTTTACACTGTGCTGTTTTTGGCCTTTACCCTTTTCCTGCTCCCTTTTTGCTGTCATCCTTCAACAAGGAACCTTGGTGTTTTATTCAAAACTCCCAAGAAACTTTTTTTGAGAGTGTGATTAATCACATTTAGACTATTGTAATTCTTTGTGTGTTGGCCTCGACCAGACAGCGCTGAGCCGTGCTGACTGGAAGGAAAAGGCCTGAGCACGTTGGTCCTGTCCTTGCATCTTTGCACTGGCTGCATGTTCATTTTAGGATTCACTTTAAAGGGATAGTTCAACCAAAATCGAAATTTTAGAGTTATCTGTGGCTTCTCTGAGTTACAGGGGGTCTCGGCGTAGCAGTGCATGTCCATATAACGGTTGCAAATGGACACCAACTGTCTTCGTAACAAAAAAACACACCAAAAAACATCCAAATACCTCAATGCTGCTCATATGTAATGTCCGTCTTGTATTAAAGCCCTGAAATGTGAAATTGTCCTGAAAAAAATGAAATAAGTCCACATTTCAAGCTTGTTTTGTAGCGGAAGCTTCTCGAACGGACCCTGGTTCGTCCAAAATTGACGAACCGGGAAGAGGAGCTTCAAAAATTTGGGTGTACTATCCCTTTAAAGTGAATCCTAAAATGAACAGGCAGCCAGTGCAAAGATGCAAGGACAGCACCAACGTGCTCAGGCTTTTTCTTTCCAGTAAATTAAATTAAAATTGTTTAATAATGTGTAAATGGTTTGGTTTTCTCTTTTTTTCTCTTTTATTCTAAATTTGTTTTAAATTGAGTTCTTATTATTCCTTGTATTATTTTTTATTTATTACAGTGTCTTTTATTAACTATATTGTAGTTTTACAACTGTACAGCACTGTGGTCAACTGAGGTTGTTTTAAATTATTATATAGTTGTGTTTTATGCCACTGCTTTTTAACTAGTACTGTACTTTCTTCACAGCCCTCTCCCCCTTTCCCCTCAAGAAGCTTGTGCTTCTTGTCAGGCCATCATTGCAATAAGAACTTGTTCTTAATGATTTTGCCTGGTTAAATAAAGGTTAAATAAAATAAAATAAAAATGCTTTATAAATAAACTGTGACTTGACTCAACCTACCTGCCTCTTATCGACCACTGCCCTCACCCCCCTTCCCCTAAAGCCCTACCTGAACTGACCACTTGAGAAAATGCTCAAGAAAATGTGGTAAAATTCCTTTGACTGTCAGCAGCACAGAGGCATAAAAAAAACTGGGAAATTTCACTTTTTTTTCACAATATGACACTCAAAACTCCATGTATCTAAGGAAACATTGGCTGCATCTCCTTTGTATTGTTGTGAAATAGTCTTTGGAGCCACGTGAAAGGGGGGGCGGTTCATCTTTGAAGGGAGACATTATGAAAAAAAAAAAAAAAAAATCAGATAGAGACGGCGCTGAAAAGAGAATCAGCTGAGCTCCGGTCGTCACATGTCAGACATTCTTTCATTCCTTCTTTCTGCCGTTCAGGTTTCCATTGCCTCTTTAAAGAACGGCCCACAAGGCCTTGGCAGGACGGGGAGGTGTTACACAGCGAACACACACATGGCTGCTCGGGGGAAATGAAAACACACGGGGCCGGTTTCACCTCTGACACCTCAGCTTTGCAATGTCATGCATGCATATAAAGCATGTATCGCTCACTATTAGACATGTGACCAAAGCTTTGACTCAATCTGTTTTTTCTTGCAATGACAGTTTCCATTTTTTAAAGATGTTTCTAATGAAGGAAATTACATAAGATTTCTGTGACTTTCCATGACCAGCTGCACAGATCCCCAAACTGCTCTTTGTTCCAGCGTTGTCAATGATGTCAGACTAGTCCCAAATTCCTCATGTGTCCCTGTCTGGAATATATCTTTTCTAGACTCTGTGTTTTTCCTGAAATTCTGGGAGCGCTGTGAAGCTGACAGATTATATAAATGTTATTCAGCTGTTTCTCACATTCCTCTTTTTTGTTGATCAAATTCTAACTCTTTTTTTTTTCTTTTTCTTTTTTTTACCACCTCTGATGGACTGTATAGAGCCTTGTGTCTGACCATGAGGGAGTGTGTGCGTGTGTGTTTGTGTGAGTGTGTGGGAAGACTGGGAATCTGACTGTAGCATGAGAAAATGCCATGCCCACACAGACACAGTGAGTGTGGAGAGGGAAGGGGAATGATCTCCACTCCACTGTCTGGACACTCGTCGCATCATCTAGGAAGCAACACCTGAGACACTGAAACGGAGTCACGTCTTTTCTGTAAAAAAGATATTTTCAAGTAATCTCCCTAAAGAAATACCTGCAGCCATGATGACAAAGCAGAGTTCTCCTCTCACACTGCAAACAGTTTTCTCCTGCATTTTCACAGCGATGCTCAGACCAGCTCTTCCTGAGGAAAAGTAAAAACTCCTGAGCTAACCCTCAGCAAAAAGTAGTTTATTAAAGTGTACTACAAGTATACTCATTATATACTAAACCTGAGGCAGTATACTTGGAAGTGTACTTTTGTGAACTTAAAATGACCTATAAACTATACTTTTATGAACTAAAATGTGGACTAGAAGTATATACTTAGTACACTATGAGTATATAGAAGAGTGTACACTTGAAAGTGTACTTTTGTCAACTTAAAATGACCTATAAAGTATACTTCTATAAACTTAAAATGTTCCAATTTAGTCTGAAGAAGTATTAAATTAGTATACTTTCTAGTATGCTACAAGTACATGGTCCATAGTATAGCCTACTTGCTATACTTATACTCAAGCATACTTAATAACATGAACTTCAAGTATACTACTTTTTTCTAAGGGAAGAGTGTCTAGTTTTGGACTGAAGTCATGGACTGAAATGAATTGATTGATTAATTGATAATGCTTGCGTCAGTACACGTGCAACATCCTGCAGTAATACTCATAGAGAACACTGAGAAAGAGTTTAAAAGCCAATTTAAATGAAATATTAAAGGACTAAAGGACGCCAAAATGCAGCTGTAGCATCTGTTTGAGAGTGTTGGAGGTTCAGAACTTACATTCAATTAATTTGATTCAATGAGAAAAACTACAACTGCAGAGGCAGCGTTGAACACAACCTGTGTGTCGATGGTGTCACCTTGTGATGTTTGTCAAATTTGGACGAACTGGGAAGAGGAGCTTCAAGGAGGAAATAAGGAAATAATAAAAAAAAATTTTGGAACAATTTCGCATTTCGGGGCTTCAATACAAGACGGACATTACATATGAGCAGCATGGAGGTATTTGGATGTTTTTTGGTGTCTTTTTGTCACGAAGACAGTTGGTGTCCATTTGCAACCGTCATATGGACATGCACTGCTACGCCGAGACCCCCTGTAACTCAGAGAAGCCACGGAGGACTCTGAAACTTCAATTTTGTATGAACTATCCCTTTAACGATTGATCTTAGTAAAAACATCAACAGTGCAGAAATGTTGTGTTTTAGTAGTTTTAGAAAGTGTTCATGCCTTATCAGCCATTACCTCACTATAGGCTTTCATATGAACATTCCTCGCTCCCTCCCCCTCCATCCATGCGTTGCCGTTTAGACACTGTCCGTTAAAGGGTGCCAGCTTGTCTGGGCTGGGGAAGCTGCAGCTTCTGAAAAGAAAACACAAAGAAAGAGCTCAAAATCAACGAGTTACAAAAGTCCTCAAGCACAAAAGAGCACATGTCAGTCAAATAAACATCCATATGACAGTGTGGTGTAGGCTGGTGTGCCGTTTAACCCATCTCACATACTCACTGAGGGGCTTTGCACTGAGTTAAAAGGTTACATTTCAGAGTTTTTCATCATAGAAATATGGAATTATGTGTTGACAAAAGGTCACGTTTGTATGTATGAGTGATGCACTGCAGTTAAGAGAAGAAAAACAATGTAAGAAACACGGATGTAAAGAAAGAATAAAACAATGCACCCTGGAGCTGAGTGTCTGTCTGACTGAGTGAGTGCCAAGCTGCAGTCTACTGAGCCACTCTGGTTTTCCAGCTACGCTACAGAGGAGGAGCAGTGCTTCCAGTACACTGAGCCTCAGCTCCATTACAGCAGATACACTGCACCATCACATATATATATAAAGACCTGTCTGTTATATTCTGGAGTTGAAGTAAATTAAATCTGAATTGTTGTGGTTCCCAGGCAGAGGCTGTGAGCTGTGAGAGAGACGCTCCATCATCTCTGACTCTGCTGGTTCACCTGGTGGACCAGAAGTCATTTAGTCCTGGTTTTTACTGCAGCAACGGTCCAGGTTAGAGTCTGACCTGTGGCCCTTTGCTGCATGCATGACATCTTCCTGTAAAGTTACTAAAAAGAAAGATGGTCCCCTGGCGGCCCTTTGCTGTGTGTCATCCCCCCTCTCTGTCTCCCCATTTCCTGTCTCTCTCTGACACTCTTTTAATCATGATGATATAAATCCACACAGCTCACTCAAATCTCTTCTCAGTATTCATCTTACATTTATGATTTGGTGATTTTATTGTCATAATAAAATCTTGATTTGCAAGTCAAGTCCATACGACTGTGTTACACTGTAGCAGGTTTCATTAGTTCAACAGAATCTGAGGTCTTTCACTATGAAACTGACACTGTTTTCTATTTGTTCTATTTGTTTTATCTATTGTCTATAAACACACAACCAAGGAACCCTATGTCAGACATATAGCTTCATGGTAAATGGACTGCACTTATAGCACTTTTATAGTCTAAGAGAGCACTCAAAGTGCTTTACAATAACTCCCTCATTCACCTATAATACACCACACCCATACAGTACACGCTCCTATACACTGATGGAACAACAACAGGGAGTTCAGTATCAGTATCTGGCCCAGCACGTATTTGTGTATTTGTGAAGGAACATGAACCTTTAAGTTACAGTATATCAATTGATATCTGTCATATACAGTGTTTAATCAAATCCAAAAGCACCACGAGCTGTTTCCTGGTGCCATCGACCTCTCACCATCTTCCAAATCAAAAGGAAAACACTGAGTGATTGAAGCAATATGAGTCACACTATATGAAGACTTGGACTTTGTCTCCTTTACCTGCTCCAGGTTGTCTGTCCCAGCTATACAGACTGGTTCCAGTTTAATTCTCTATTTACCCAGAGTGTTTTGAAATGTGAACCATTTGTGTGAAATTCTGTCATAATTACTTTGAGGTGCTTGAGCTTCAACTTTCACCACTAAAATCTAAACGTTTCTCCGTGAGTCCTTGACCCAGGTAAAGGTCTTTTTTCTTGTATTACCTGTGATGGTTCCCTCCATTCTTCCCTGGCTCCGCATTAGCGTCCTTGTCCTGGACACTGTTGTCGGCCACATATGGTCCACGCACTTCTTCAGCAGGCCCTGTAGCCACACACATCCTCCAGATACTGCTCTCCTTTGACAATACACACATTAACACACACACACACACACACAGGGAACAGTATAAGAATGGGAATAAGAAACCGAAAGGAGAAAACTTGTGAAAGCAAGGACGCTTCTTCAACTATCCTCTAGAAAGCATGGGGGTCTCTCTTGGTCTCTATACAGCATGTCATAATACAAAACCAGGACATCCAATAATTGACGAGCATTACTGTAAACACGTTTGGCTGTGCAGGATTTTTAGTCTGAGTGTAAATCCCAACATGGTAGGCTACTGTATGGCTGGGATGTTTCACCTGTCTCATAGGTGATGAAGAGTGATTTACAGCAGACCTGGCATGAATGAGCCCCAGAGGGAAACAAACTGCTCCATTAAATTACTGTTGAGTTCAGCTCCAGTGAGGCTTGTTTATGGGCCCGGGCTTTAGGCCATGAGGTGGTACACAACACCCAGCTGTAAAGTGTTCACCATGTTTGGCAACCGATCTGTGTTGTCAATGCTGAGTAATATTTTTAGTCCCATAGAAAGACTTTTTCCAACTAACTTCTGACTTTGCACACGACTCTTATGAGTCATTGGTGGCTGAATGTTACACATGGAAGCATCAGTGTTGGTTGGTCGGTCCAGCTCTTTGGTCCAGACATTTGTTTTCCCATCGTGATCAATTTGGAAATCTTTAGTGATCTCCTGACTTCCATCTACCGTGATTGTGTCATATTTTATATCATCCGGCATTCCCCTCAGCCTCATCTGCACTTGGTGTGTTTTGTGTCAGCCAATCAGTTGCTAATAATGTCACTAGCAATATGTTAGCATGCTAATGGTAGCAATAGCATGCAGGCCCATTTCTGTTCCCAGTGTTTAACCTCGGCCCCATCCCTTCAGAAGAACTTAAACTACTTTATTGTCATTTTTGAAGACAAATATAAAAATACCAGCAGAAAACAAGAACAGTCAAGTGCAACAGTAACAGGGCATGACCATAAGTAGGCTATAAACGGGCCCATGGGACCACACTGAGCACTAAACAATCAGCCAAACCAATAAAAACAATAGCCAGAGCCCTTTGTCACATTGAAGTCCAACACCAGTATGAAATGTATTCATTTCATTGAATGTGCCTGAGCACTACAATGGGCAACATAATGAACACACAAAACTGAACAGAGGTCAACCTAAAACCACTCACAGCTTGTGCTGCAGC
This sequence comes from Decapterus maruadsi, assembly GCA_030347415.2. Lineage (NCBI taxonomy): Eukaryota > Metazoa > Chordata > Actinopteri > Carangiformes > Carangidae > Decapterus > Decapterus maruadsi. The sequence goes on from CM064900.1 coordinate 33,655,419, forward strand.
TGCAAACAAAGACTTTCTGCTTCCTCGTGGCAGGTGAAGCAAAGATGGAGAGTTTCTATTCATCTAAGTTTCAGAAACACCTTCAAAATTACACAAAGTGAAGCCTATAGCCTACATAATCTTAATTTACACCAATACTTATTATTGATGGCCACTCACAACCAAAATACAAGATAAAGGGGGGTCCACTCTTTAAAAAATTAATCTAAGGTTCCTTGCAACACATTGGATAACCTTTCATAAGAAACAAATGTTAGGTGTTTATCATAACACATGCCCTGTCCTTGTTAACATTAAGTTTTTTCTGTCCCAAAATGAGTTCACCCACTCCCCTTTACCTGTTGAAAAACCTCTAAATGGCAATTACAACCAATAAAATGCACATTTTTCTATAAGAAGGAGCTACAATCACTTCTGTCGAGTGGAAATGTGCTTTGTCCAATCTCCAACAACTCCCATGAATTGAGCCAATGTTGTCTTTGTTATTGTTTTGATAGGCAGACCCCAGGAAGCTGAAGTTACACACTGTGCTTTGAGTTTATTGGAAACATTATCTAAAGACGTCCTGAGCATTGAGCACAGATACAGTACATGAGGACGGTATTTAAACTCCTATCAGAGTGAGGTGTGTGATAATAACTGACAGTGCAGCTCAGTTTGACACAGGGGAAACGAACCATGAGGCAACTGTAGAAACGGCACAGCTCAACAAACCCCTCTTTGTCTGGATGTTTATCATTCGGACCAGTCACAGCTCTCAGTCCTCCAACACACCAACACAGCGCATGTGATTATCATTACATTCAAACAAGAAACACTCCCCACTAGTGGAGCACATTAATGAAAAATCGTTCACTTTGTGGTACAAGCGCCAAATTTGGTACACAGGTGCTTTTGGACCTACTATCTCATAAAAGTACGTTGCCCACTTGAACAAACAAAGTGGCCACCATTTTTCAAGATGGCCGCCATGCGAAGTGGTTTGAAACAGCGTTTGAACTATATTTTGATTGAATAGTCCTATTCTGATGGTTTATACATTGAAATATGTGTTTTTGCACATGAGAAATACAACTCTGCATTTAGAAAATCAAAATTATTGAATATTATGATGATATAATGCGAATTAAATGAAAAAAACACTCACAAACAAAGACATTAGTTTCACTTAAAGCTTTTGGACCTGTAAGCTACTTGTAGGGGAGGCCACGTAGAGGCTGTCTTTGTCTCCCCCATTTTTTAAATTTTTTTTTGTATAGGCTTTTTTTTTTTTTTTTTTTTTAATTTTTAGATAACGGTATAAAAACACAGAAAAGGTGTCAAAGCATAGGCTGCATGTTTTACGATCCAGAACTTGAATCAACATAACTTAAAAAATAATAATACAAATATCCAACTCAAACATTCAACTTAAACTTGGTTGTTCTATTTTCTTAGCCCTCACATGCACAGGCACACAACTGTGTGCACTTCAGGCCGAAGCGATAGCATTTGCATCGCCCTTGGCATTCAGTCTTGCAGCCACATTTTGTCAACTGCTCACAAGTCTGAGCAATGGGTGGAAGGGTTGTCCAGAGAACTTGCCAGATCTGACCATCTTTTTGCCAGCCCCAGTTGGCAGGACTTTCAGTTTGCATTTTGCACACTGTTGCTTGGCCCCATATGCAGGCAGCTTGGAAAGCAGACCGTTTCACATGCTGAACGAGGGATGCGCTTGTTGGTGGAATGGCATCATAAGACCTTTGCTTCCGAGCAAACAAGTCCAGTCTTGCCTCATCAACCTTGCATGTAGTACTTTGCTTGTCATACATGGTGATGACAAACTTCTCAAGGATGTTGAGGTCTGCATCTTCTATGATAGGTGGGTATTGGCTGAGCTTTTTGAAGACAGGACTAACTTCAGGGCAAACCTCCCATGCTTGCCATGCACTTTTCTTGCTTTTACCACGGAAAGCTGACACAACATCGCAGCCAGTGAAGGCATGGAAGAACAGCATGCCACTGGATTTCTCTGGGCCAAGATTCACCACCATATCATGAATTGGCAACCACCTAATGGACTGACCCTGGCCAAATTCTATCCAGATCTTTTCCAAGCCTGCATCCTGAAGAGTCGCAAAAACATTGACTGCAACCACAAGAATATCTGTGTCGCATGCCTTAATCAACACAGACTTTATCTGTTGCTTGGCTGCATGAAGAGCATGTGTGAAGATTCTGGAGTCAGCTTCTTCGTGGTTGCAAGGACTTAAACCTTCAAGGCTGATGGGTTTGTTTGAAAGAGCCTGCTCTCCTTTGGTCACAACTACGACATTGTCAGGACACAAGGTCACTATCTTCTCTGCTAGGAACCCAAAGAGTTCAGTCTTGTTTTCATTGTCTCGCAAGAAGCTTTTCCAGTTGGGCGGTAGTTTGGTTTTGTCGGTCACTCTACGTCGACCTCCCTTACCTCTGTTTGACCTTGTTTCAGCCTTCAGGCTTGAAGTCCAGTAGACATCAAAAATTATGTCTGTTCGCTCATACTTTGATGAGTATGCCTGGATCTTTGGAACTACATCTTGGACAGCATATTCCTCAAAGGTCTTTGATGTCTTTGGAGACAATGAATACACAAGAGAGGAACCATCAATGATAATAGCACCACATTCTGGTTGTTTGTCAGGAGGAGAAATGGTAGCTTCCAAAATGTTTGCAAGCTGAGACTTCTGGCCGTAGTAGAGTTTCCCTGTGTCGCTCAGTGCTGCAGGGAAAGACTGATTCTCATGCTTAAAGAACTCAAGCAGGTCACACTCTCGTGATTGGCAGGATATAAAGAGCTGTGAGAACAGGCGACAGTCATCTTTGAGTACCTGCTTCTTCATGTCACTGCAAGCTGAAGCTGCTTCTTGGCGAAAGAAGTCAACTTTGTTCTTTTTAATCGGCCTATAGAAGGAAGTCTCATCACCCAGACCATTGAAAAAGTCTCTGAAGGCAACTTGACCTTTCTCAAAGTGAGTTCTTACAAGCTCAGCAGCACTGGGATGTGCAATGTTTTTTGTGTCCAATGTGAGCAGATCTTTGGACTCTTCCTGAAAAGGATTACCCAGATCCTTCATCACAGCAAACAACCTCTGGACCTTGTCAGTGAAGGACTTCTGAGACTGACGAGTCTGCTCATGATGCCTGATATCTTCAGTTGCTTCATTGACCTCAGATGCCAACTCATACTGGTTGACTAACTGGCTAACTTCTGGTCCAGACACCATCCACCGCCTCAGTGCAGATGGATCCTCAGTAACTCCAATGGCACCACCATCACCTTTAACAACTGCATTAGCCTGCTCGTGAGCTTGGTCAATGGCTATGCCTGAGAACTCCCTGTGAGTCTTGTGGACAACAAACTTTCCCAGCTGAAATTCATTGAAAATCTGAGGGTGAGTTTGCTCCAAAGAAACCATGTCTCTGAGGTGAATGGGGAGCCATCGAGCATAGTTCACATTGTTGTTTGCAAAGAAGAAGGGGATTAGAGCAGACAGTGCTTGACAATACAAGTTGAAGTTAGCCTCTCTGAAAGACCTGACCAGCGAGAAAATCACCAATTCCATTGACAACACAAGCTCCCAGAATTGAAACTGAGGACTCTCCTTCCTGCACTTCTCACACCAGTCATTGAAATTCAGCGCTCCATCATTCTGTTCTGCACAATGGTACTCATATGCTTCCTTTCGGAGCATGTACAGACAGCATGCTGTAACTTGGTGCATGTGGCGTGTTCTTGTGACACTTGAGGCAGAAAGAAAGGAGTCAGCTGTTCCTGAAGAGGCCACCCCAGCCTCCACAAGAGCACCTGTCCACCCACTACTCTGAAGCAGGGTCCCAAGTGATCTGAATGCAGCCATCTCTATGTGGAGACCGCCAAACATTACAACAAATTTGTCCTCACCATACAGGTCAGGCCAGTGCCACTGGACTTGTTTGGCAATAGAATAAATAGGCTGGTCTGCAGTTATCACAGGGACCTGACCAGGGTTGAGGTGTGCAATAGCATCCCTGACTTTGTTCATGGTATGCCTCACTGTGGCAATAGAATGGGCCTCATCGCGAAGAAGGGGGAAGAGTGAGGTAATGCTCACATCAAATGCAAGACCTCGCTTCTTCTCTGCATGGTGAGCTGACCAAGTGATGTTAACCTCATCATCTACATCTTGTGTTAGGCTAACCTTCTGCAGCCATTCATATTCATTTGTCAGGAGGAGAGTTGGCAGAGATGCATATGTGACATTGCCCTTTGGAGGAGATGGCTTCTTTTTTGTGAAGAAAGCAGGGTGGACATTTGTATAGGAATCAGGAAGTTCCGGGACTTTCTTTACACTGCTGTTCTTAATAAGAATTGGTTCTCGAACTTCGCCTTGATTTTCTGATGATGTATGTTGGAAGATGGAGATGCTGGTTCCATGAAATGATGAAGTCGCAGTTGTAGATGAAGGATTGTGATCGATGTTATCCATTGCACTTGTGCAGAAGAGGCCTTTTCTTAGTTTGGGGGGACAAACCAGACCTTCTTCAATGTATCTGTTTACAACTGCATCTCCAAGCTGAGCTGATATGTCAAGTACTCGATTATATGGAATACTAAGACCATGGTCATGCAGCATTTCCACAAGGTGTCTCTTTCGGGTCTTAGCATAAATAGACATCCCTATATAGACCGGAAATGGGGTTTCCCTGTCTCTGGAATGCCTTTGTGTGGCAGCACCTTCTTTGCACTTGGCAAAGCAGTTGTATTGAAGGAGCTGAGCCATTGCCAGATCATTTGTAGTCGCTCCAAATTTCAGCTGAGATTTTATATCTGCCCCATGTTCAATCATACAGACAAACTGAAGTAGAGCTGGAGGAAAGGAATCATGCACTGAACTCTCATAGAGATTGCCCTCAAACTTAGACTTGTGATTCACCATGTGCCTGCGCAATATCTGGGCAGCTTTGGCGAGAATAATGGCATCAGCATCGGATGACGCTTCTGACAAGACTGGACCAACATCTTTTTCAAATGCCAGAAGTATATCTCGCCCTTTCTTGTAGGCTACAAGTCCAGGTATCTCTGCCAAAAGCCTTTCTTTCAGTCGGGTCGCATTCACATCAGGTAGGTCTGTCCCAAACTGCTTAAGTCTCTCCCTGTAAAGACTAACCAATTCAGCAAGTCGGAACACAGAAGGCCCATCACTGTTTGTTTTTTTTGCCTCAATGACATAGGTCAGAAGTTCAGAGAACACCAAATGAAAGGCTTCCTTTTCTTGAGACGACTGGATTTTTTCTTGTTTTTCCGCTTTAATGTGTGCCCTCTCTCTGTGATACAGGTCCGTTAAGCAAGACCAGTGGTATTTAAGTTCTAGGGCCACCACATCTCCGCCACTCAATAATGCCAGAAGCTTTCCGTCATTAAGGTTACGAGCACATTCATTGAGCCTCTCATTCAGCTGCATGGTCATGGCTTGTCGCATCTCTGATGTTGGTTCCATCTTTTCGCATAAGAAACACTGCTGTACTTCAGTGCTAGCCCTTCGAATTTTTTGATGTCCTTCACCAGGATCATTTTGAGTTTCAGCTGCTCTTTTAGTGGCACGCTTGAGTTTGTAGTTGCTAAACATTTTGCGACAATTTTGGTGATACATTGCACCGTTTCGCCTCAATGTATCCTCAATGCCACCTCCATCATCCAATCTGGATGTGTCTAACCTGATGGGCAACAGGTTGATTGCCTGAAATAGAGGTATGTTTTTGGCTATCATGGAATAGCCGTCAGAACTACACTCATAACGGGTAGGGGGAGACTTCAACGCTGCTTTTGTATCTGTCTGACAGAGGCAACACTTGCTCCAGTCAGTTTTAGTAGCACAACTCAATGGATTATCGGCAGACATCTTATACAGTTGAAGGTCGAGGGATTATCCTTTTACCACCCAAACATAAAAAATATCATAGCACATTGGAATATGGGATGCAACTAGGTTCAAGTATCTGGTGCCCTACACCTAGCCCGATCGTTCATCCAGTGCCATAAATCCCGTGCGATCTGTACACCATCCAGGTAACTAAAGCCCCGTTACCCTTGGCTCGGCTATCCCGCGCTGGCACATCCTGTCAATTCAGGTGCGGCTATCTAACTACAATACTACAACTAACTAAACTTCTAGTTGAGTCTATACAGGGGCTTATTAGATAACATTTGGGACACTAAAGTATGCTACAACTACAGTGAGTACACCACTACAACAGTTAGTAAACTACAACTACAGTTAGTACACTACAAGCTGACACTGAACCCCATGCTGAGTCTCACAGCAGTGATGTCACCAGTGTGCCCTGGTTGTGCTTTGACATCACTCTTATAAAAAATTACTAACCAATAAATGTTGACCACAGAATTTTAATGAATTATCATTTATATTGCTAAATTTGTACTTTTATTTCAGTAAAGAACGCTTGTGTTGCTGTATGTGTGTGTGTGTGCGTGTGTGTGTGTGTGTGTGGTGAGTGACAGTCAAAAGTTTGGACACATTTTCACAAATGATTCACACAAAAAACACATCCCTCAGAATTCTGCAGATTTTCACTTAAGATCATTGTAGAAAACTGAAGAAAAAACACGAAAACGCTACTTTTTAGTCATTTAATAGCCATTATCTTGAAAATTGCTGGCCATATTGGAATTCAATTGACACCATCGAGTTATTCCAGTCATAATACATTCATTTTGATGCTTGGATCATTAACATTCTTCTGTTAATTCAAGTTCTACCTCGAAAACCTTTTTTTGGCGTTTGACGAGGCGGCCATCTTGAAAACTGGCGGCCCCCTTGGATTTTCAGCTGGGCAACGTACTTTTATTAGAAGGTATGTCCTGGACATCATTTGTACCAAATTTGGTGCTTGTACCATGAAGTGAACGATTCGGCTCAAAAATGGACTTAAGCAGCCCCACTACACAGAGCAGGGGACGTAACACAGAGCTACAGCTGGCATTCTGGGATAAGGTATGGCATACACAAACAACACACACCAAGCAGCCACAACATTACAACAGGAGTTTAGCTCCGTGTTGGGCTGATTGTGTTTGTGCAGCCATGGAAAAAAAACTCAAACTACAGATTTTAAATCACATTACTGATGAGGCCACAAACAGCGATCAAAGCGTGAGATCGCTATGTTTCAGTCATTTGTCAGGGCTGAGTCACTCTTTACTCTTTACTGTTTGAGAATAAAGGGATAGTTCAACATTTTGGCAAATTGGCCCATTGCCTATAGTTTTAGGAGTAGGTTCATTACCTTTAATTGTCGGTGCAAGCTGTTTTTAGAACGGCAGAGCAGAGCCGTGAGCTGCTCAGAGCTACGCTACGGAGGCTCATGGTATTTCTTTGTTTCCCTCATCAAACTCATCAAATACACAATCCAACAACTCCAAAAGCTCTGGTGGACAAGTTGTGACCTGCACATTCACCACGCTATGAGATAATAATAGAATGTTACAGAGTTGTTTTTGAGGTAAATTCATGCAAAACAGCTGATGCACGTTCCCATCGGGGGAAGTTTTTGTTATTACAGTATCTCATAGCGTGGTGAATGTGCATGTGCATTGTGGTGCAGTGGTTAGCAAGAAGGTTCTGGGTGTGAGCCCTGTGCCTATATAGTTTCATAGATTCCTCCCACAGTCCAAACACAATGAACATCAGGTTCAATGGTGACTCTGAATTACCCATTGGTGTGAACGTGAAGTTGTTTGTCTCCATACGTCGGCCCATGTGACAGACTGGTGATCTGTCCAGGTTTTATTCCTTGTATTGCAGATACTCAATATTACTGTAAATGTCTTGGATTGAGATGGAGGGCTGATCAGTAACTCAAAATAAATTCAGGATGCTTCATACATTCCCCCTTCATTCTGAAAATAGGAACATGAAATTTTCAGAACCAATCACTGTATCAAACTGTATCTGTATCATAATAGTGTTAATCTTTTACCTTACATGTTGTGCTGTGCCTTCATTAGTTTTGTGTGACTCTTATTTGTGTTTAATGCTGTAATCTTGTTGAAACCTTTTGGCCAGGTCACTTGTTAAAAGAAAGATACCCAAATTCAATGATGCTTTTACTTGGTTAAATAAAGGATATATATAGACAATGACAGAGGCTCAGGAGGTAGAGCAGGTCTTACACTGGGAGCCTTGAATATGTATAGAACATACCAACCCAAACTAGTGTCAAATATGCTCAGATGACTTCTATGTTCACAATCTAGCTGTAAAAGCGATGGTCTTACCTTGATACTGAAGGATCTCCTTATACTCCTCTTATTCTCCCTGAGTGTGGTGGCATGATGCGGCTGATCATCAGTTTTACTGCCCCCTCTTTTCTCCAAGGCTGATTGCTGAGTTGTCCTATGGTGTCCGTTTTCTGGATCTCTGTACCCTGTTTGATTCCCAGCGGCCGCGTCCGTCCCCCAGCCAGGAGCCCATGTCCGACACCCGTCTGGCGACACATCCCCCGCGTGCCTCTCGTCGATACAGTCGTCATTCGTCTTCGAGTGGCACAGGATCAGGGACCTGGACAGAGGCAGTGAAAGTTGGTTTCAGGTGTTTAATATCTACATAAATGTAAATCCTTCAAGAGCATGACATATTGGAGCAATGTCAGTATTTAAATAAGAACAGAAATGTTGGAACTATTATTTCTGGTCTCCACAATGCAAAATTCCCCCCCAAAATATGCAGGATTCTGAACACACATGACTTTGACAGCAAAAAGCGCAACGCATGCTGGGTAAATGCGGCATTTGAAGCGAAACAACTTGTTGTTTACAACTTCTGCCAGGTAGAAAAACAGCATCAGAGCAGAAGAGAGTTATCTCATTTTCACGTTAATCTCGCGAGATTTGCGTCAGTGTCAGTTAATTAATCGCAATGGCGGTTTGGACGGACCAGGAAAAGGAGCATCCATCGCGAATAAGCTTGAAATTTGGACTTATTTAATTTTTTTTTCGGGACAATTTCACATTTTGGGTCTTCAATACAAGACGGATATTCCATACGAGCAGCATGGAGGTATTTGGATGTTTTATGGTGTGTATTTTGTGACGAAGACCGCCGGTGTCGATTTGCAACCGTTACATGGACATGGACTGCTACGTCGAGACCCTCAGAGAAGCCACGGATAACTCTGAAACTGCTCCCAGCCCTTAGTCGACGTGAGGGTGAGTAAATAATGAGTGAAATGTCATTTTATGGTGAACTATTCTTTTAAATGTCGTGTCGTGTCCGACAAAGGGAGGGTTTTAACAGCTGACGTCCTGATGTTAGCTTTGCTAGTGCCGTTAGCTTAGCTACCGCCGTTAGCTGTCCCTGTCAGCTGAGCCGCTGATGCTTTCTAGACCGAATAAATACCACACACAGAAATAGTAATGTTTCTTCCATCATTTCAGAGTTGTCTAAACGGTGACGTGCTTTACGCATTTCACTGAAGTCGAATCACACCCGCATACAAATGAAAGCTCGTACCTTAGAATGAGTTGTTACAAGTCGAGGGAGGGGGTGCACTGAACCAAAGACGTGACTGAACTGCGGCCGCATGTTGCGTCGCCATTTTTTTTTTACGTTCAGTGGCAGCGTGACCGTAGGTAACCACGGAAACTCACGGGAGCTGTCGCCTCTGGTAGCGCCTGTTAAAACTGTCACCACTGTGTACTGTAGTGTGAGGAAAGACGGAGGCACCGATGTTGCATTCAGGTGCAGTCAGACACCTGAATGACGCCGTCGGCAAACAAACTAGATGTAATTTTACTCGACGAGAGAAAGACGGTAAAACGTGGGTCATGTAAACAATACGACGTCACCATGACATTATATTGTCACGCCTGTATTGTTTTGCCTTGTGCTGGTGGACCACTTGTTTACATAGACACTTGTTTACATGCAGCGCCTGTTGTCTGTCTGAGCTCTGCCCGATTTCACGTGAATGCAACATCAAGAATACGTTCCAATGGCGTGCATGGATCTATATGGGGGTAATTCCTACATACTGGGGCTTTAAAGGTCCAGTGTGTAAAATGAGGGGAGAAGAGTGACATCTGGCATTCTGATTCTATTATTAAATAAGGTAAATAACTTGGCTGGATTTTCCATTCCGTACAAACATGGCGGCGAAAGATGGCGACATCCTCTAAGCAAGACCCTTGCTATATATGAATGAATGAATGAATGAAGGCTACCAAAACCAAACAGATTTTATTCTATAGCGATTATACACACTATTCATTGGTAGTATTCAGATTTTACCAATAAACCTTGACAAATATTACACACTGGACCTTTTAAATGTGAATATTTCTTGTTTCTTTGTTCCTTTATAACAATATACTGAGAATCTCTTCGGTTTGTGGACAAAACAAGACATTTGAGGATGTATTCTTGTAGTTTGATTAACTGATTGACATTTTTCAAAATTTTAAAAAAATATTGACTAAACAACTAATCGATTAATCGTTTACATAATCGACAGCTTAATCGATAATGAAAGTAATCGTTGGTTGCAGCCCTAGAAATTACACAATAAAGGTTCACATCTGCATGTAAATACAGCTATATGCAAATACAGTGGTTCTTAATTGAACTTTATGCATCCTGAGGAGCACTAGCTGCAGACCTCAGACCGGTGTCCGTACCTGGAGAGCATGGCCAGCTTCTTGGAGCGCTGGTTGTGGCTGTCGGTCGAGTTGTTTATGCTGCTCTTCCCCTGGTCCCTGTGTCTTCTCTCCATCCTCCTCGCAGCCGCTGTGCTGGCTTTCCTCCTCTGGTGGGAGTATCTTTGAGGCATGGCCGTCAGTGTGTGCGTATATGCGTGCGCCTGGAGCTCAGGAACCAACGCACTCCTCCTCCTCCCAGCCGGCCCGAAGCCTAATGGAGAGGGACGCTCTGGAGAGCAATTAGAAAATTCAGTTAGGACAGTCTGACTGCATCCGTGTGTGTAAGTGTTCTGAGAAACTGCTGAGGCAATTGCGGAGGCTAACAGAGATAAAAGCGCTTTTCTTTCCCAGCTTTGAAAAAAAAAAAAAAACTGACAGTGTTTTTCTCAGTCCTCATGACTGCAATTTAATCAAACACACAGTAGAGACACAGTAGACACACACAGAGACACAATGGCATTCCAAGTCTGAGACATGGAGCAGCGACTCATGAGGTAATAAGATGCTCTGGCGCTTAGCTCAGCTCATATTTGAAGGTTTACATAGTCTATAGCTACTATGTGAGAACGTAATGGTGTTAGCCATGTTCCCATTAATGGAACTGGAGTGAATGGTGGTTTGTGCACATCCACACTTCACACTCCAGAGAGCACTATACTATAGGATGACCCTCAAATGCATTATACATGCTATAGTGTAGATTGCCTCTCACATTTGCTATGAACTCTTAGTAAACAATGTGCAGAGGCTCTTTAACCCAGACTCACAAGGCTTCTGCTCTGACATCATTATCTTGCTCTCACCTCCCCGACCCCTCCTCCCCCTCCACCTCCTCCTACCACCATCATCTCAAAATCAGTAGGTATGAGCACTTCACCAAGATGAGTGTGATGCCAGGCCTTCACACTCTCTTGGTTGGAAATCATTTCACACTGACTGAGCAGCGGTGACGACCTGAAGCTTCAGTTTCCAGTGATTGAGTGAAATACAGGAGAGTGAACGATCATACAGGTGGAGGAGCAGCCAGACGTGATATTTTCACTGCACTGCACTATATGATCATAGATGACTGGACTATACGTTGGACCCCAGTCAATCACATCTAACCTATTTTTATGATTAAAATGAGCTTAACAATTTCTTCGGAGGAGGTACGGTAGATAATAAACTGCCACATAGGTTTAGTTGTTTATTCTATGACAGGTGAGTTTTTTTTATTAGAAAATTAGATAATTTTCCGTAAACAGCACCTAATACAGTGTTTTCAACCTTGGGGTCAGGACCCCACGTGTGGTCGCCTGAAATTCAAATAGGGTCCCCTGAAATGTATTGATAAAAACTAATTTACTGATTAACTACCGGTAATTATTATTCTTTTTAAATTTTTTAATTAAAAACACCACACACAATCTTAAACAACTACAACTGTATTCTATACTTTCTCGAATATAAATCTATTTAAAATAAAATGCAGCATATAAAAATATCTTGAGCTGGCAAATCTTGATTGACATGCAGTCACATGATGATGAGGAATCATTCTGAATGCAATATAGTCATTTTAAAACTACTGCATGTTTTTTTTCTAAATCTCACCAGTCAGATAGGAAGAAAGAGTTGTGTCTTTGGACTGAGTCTGTGGTGGTGAAGGACTATGTAATGTGCATTAGCTTAAAGACTTGAGCTGGGTCTCGCTGCTGTTACAGTGATGCAGCTGCCCATATGCTGACAAATGCCTCTCTGTGCTGTGAATATTACAGCCTGCAGGTGGAATATAACAGACTTCCTCCAACATCGACCACAGGGAAGAGACCTGGGAGTTGTAGCCCTCAGCCAGTAGCCATGGGGCCCCTTTTCTCACCTAACACAAGGGTTCTGTACAGTTATAGAGTAATGTCTTGACTTGATGTCACAAAAAAAGTCTGAGCAGATAAAATGAAAGTCAATTTTGATTCCCTTTGAAAGTGCCTTGTCAATAGTTTTACAGAAACTGCACATTTATAATATTAGAAAAAGTTTTAGGAATGCCCTTTTGCATTAAACGATAGTACCATCTTTAGAGGAGCTGGTTGTCAAGCGATGCCATGCAAAACATTCACAACATCATCTTCAACGCGACACATGCAAACACCAATGACCAGCCATTTTCGAGGTAAATACAGAGTCTGCTTTCTGAAAAACTGTCCCTGAAGGCAACGCGCATCAGCAGTTTTGCATTTAATTACCTCTAAAACAACTCTGTGTGGTAACGTTGTGTTATTATCTCATAGCGTGGTGAATGTGCAGGTCACAACTTGTCCACCAGAGCCTTGTGGAGTTGTTGGATTGTGTATTTGATGAGTTTGATGAGGGAGATATAGCGATTATGGCAATGGGCCAATTTGCCAAAATGTTGAACTATCCCTTTAACGGAGAGTAGAGTCAAGTCAAGTCGAGCTAGTACCACATAGTTGAAATGCAGCATTACTGGTCCATCAGCTACAAGGATAGGAGTTAGGAATTGGGATAAGGATGGTGGGAACCCTTAAAGGGATAGTTCAACATTTTGGCAAATTGGCCCAATTGCAATAATCCCTATACTTTTACTTGTCCATTATATATACTGTATATATGAAGGGTTTGATGGGGAAAACCAAGAAATTCCATGAGCCTCCGTAGCGTAGCTCTGAGCAGCTTGCACCAACATTTAAAGGTAACGAACCTTTACTCCTAAAACTATAGGGATTGGAATGAGCCAATTTGCCAAAAATGTTGAACTATCCCTTTCACATGCTAACTCCTGGATTTAAAGTCTGGTTCTAGGGATGTGTAATGTGATCACTCTGGAGGTGGGGAACCCGGAGCTGGGGCAACAAACTCAACTAAATATAATTGTACTCTGGCTCTAGAACCGAACTCCTGGGGAGAGGCTGGAATCTGTGCTTTTCTAAGAGATGGGGTGTTTTCACCGACCTCAGATTTCTCTCTATTTCTTGTGATAGTGTTGACTTGCTGCCTCAAGTGAAAGTGTTAAAGAATTGTAGGATCTTGTTCATGGGTGACAAGCAGTTTCATCCTCCAGTAAATGTTATGGTGAAGAATAAGTTGAAATCTCTTTTTTGTTGTTTTGTTGTCAAATCTCTTTTGTTGTCTTTTTGTTGGTTTGTTGGATGGATAAAAGTCTGTTCACTCTGGATTAAGCTGCATCTGTGCCCACTATAGAACAACTACTGTTTGAACTCAAGCACTATGTTAAATATCTTATGTTAAATGCAGAATTAGATTACAAGAGGGAAACAGATGTAACCAAATGGATAAACCCATCAGTAATGACCACCAGGTTCAAGAGGGTTTGACCGTGGAAGAAAAGACCTTCCTTTCTGATGAATCAGTGGCTCTGGTCCTGGGAGTGTGTTAGTAATTATGAAGCATTAGTCTGCTGTTTTCTTGGCCAGATAGACAGGAAACAGAGACATGGATCTCTATGCAGGAGGCCTCTGAGCCCCACAGTCTCCCTCCCTCTCCCTCCCTCTCCCTCCCTCTCCTCCTTTCACAGACTGATCCGCTCTCCAGCTGGACGTGTGCCAGCACGGTGGGAGCGTTTACATGTTTAATATCTACAATATGTAAGAGTAAATGCAAATGTCCAGTTGGATAAAACCACAAAGCACTTAAGTTATCTTATCTAAGCTCTGGTGCTAGAGCTGAGTTCCAAATTACGCAGCCGAACTACATTGTACTTGTATTTTTAGACTCACTGTCAGCATCACATGCTGTTTTTATTCAGCTTTACAGTTTAACTTAAGCCATCCCATAATGTTTAGACAACCAATCTATTCAACCTGTAAGTATGTGTGTATGCCAGTGTATCTGTGGTCATTTATCATCCATAAATACATAAATTCAGCTTGGCAATTTAAAAGCTGCTCATTAATCTCGCACACCGTTCAGTGTAGTCGTCCATCACGTACAGCTGGAACTGTGAAGTGTGAATGTGAATACGTATACGCTATATTTAAAAGCACTTGTTTCAGAGGCTGGAAGATGCAGACTGCCTCCTGTGATGTCAGCAGGACACAGGGCAGGGTGAGCCCAACTTTCCCTGACACACACACAAACACACACTGCTCTATTGATGTAATGGCACACAGCAGTAACACTGTTAAGTGCGAAAGAAGACATGAAGGAAGAGGGAAAGTGGGGGGAGGAGGAGGAGAAGATAAATTCGTTGGGCATGTTACTTTTAAAAAGTAATTTCCCCGAAAAGTAACTGAGTTGGTAACGAATACTGAGTGAGTAAATACAGTAGTTCATAGTTCATACACTGAAAAATAACGTACACTTTAAAGGATAATTACAGGTTTTTTTTACAATCTGGACCTCATTTCTAGCATAAAATACGATCATTACAAGTCGTTCCGATGAAATTAGCTCCAGCCGAGAGCCGCGTACACTATCTGTATAATTCGAGTCTACAGGGCAGCAGAATGCAGCCTCTAAATGACACATTATCTGCCGCGAAACTCGTTCATTCATCAATATTTTGTTATGATACACTAGCGCTATTCCCCTCTGAGTCCGGGGTTAGCTGTTATCAACATCCGTGGTCTGTAGGTTGACCTACTGACCTCTGACCTGGATGACGTCATGGTGAATGAACGAGTTTCGCGGCAGATAATGTGTTATTTAGAGGCTGCTTTCTGTTGCCCTGTAGACTCGTATTATACAGATACGCGGCTCTCGGCTGGATCTAATTTCGTCGGAATGACTTGTAATGACAGATAAGTTATCTGGGTGAGTAAATGATCGTATTTTGTGCTAGAAATAAGGTCCAGAATGTAAAAAACTGTAATTATACTTTAACAGGTGCATTATTTTGTACTGGACATTTTATTGTCAGTAACAGTTACAAGGGAAACAGTAACTTTTTTTGATTACTCATTAATTAAAAAGTAGCGCGTTATTTTACAACACCAGCTTGCTCATGCAACAGACCAAAAGCATGGTTTCTCTGAGGACAAGTAGCTACACAACTACTACAGATACATATACAGTATATATACACACACACACACATACATACAGTATATATCTGTAGTAGTTATGTAGCTACTTGTCCTCAGAGAAACTTTTGGTCGGTAGCATTAGCAGGCCGGGAGCGGCAGCCTAATAGATCCTGATTAAGGGAAAGCAGAGGGTGGGGCTGCTGCAGCTGAACAACGTGTGTGTTGTTTGGAGTTTTCTCTGGGGATTTTTTCCAGCCTGTGAGACGGAGCAGGGCTGCAGATGACGGCCAAGGCGGCCACCTGGAGGAAAAACCTCTCAAGTCACGCTACAAATGAGTAATTCCTCAGTCTGACCATGTGCACGTTGATCTGAAGGACACGGACAGGACTGATCTTGAGTGTTTGTTGTGCAAATGATCTCACAATCTCAAGTGAGGGTTCTGCCGGGCCTGGCACTCTGTTGTGTTGTGTGGGATGAGCTGCAGCCTGTGAACGACCATGAGTTTGGCTGTGGGAAGAGTGGGGAGGAATCCATGCCCATCCTGTGCTGCGCCGGTCTCACTGAGCTGTTTGTGCTCTGAAAGGTCGCCTTGGACAAGTGTTATGTAATTTGTGTATTCTCTGACGGCCTTCAGAAAGAAACTTCATTTTTTTCCCCTTACTTTCCTTTCACACAGTCTCTATCGTCTTCCACTTGGATTCCAGTCTGAGACACATATGGTTCAGATAACTACTACGGCCTCGCACTAACAAACTGGTAGTGAAATTCCTACCTACCGTAGTCAATCATGTTGCCTCTCAGTCAGTGTCCGCACAGCTTCTAGCAACAGGATCCAAATGAAGGTTTTGTCCAGACAAGAGCATCAGGTCAAAAAACTATCACTAAGAGCAACGACTCAGCTCTGCTCTGTGATTCATCTGGGGTAATGTGCCTGCACCTCTTCTCCGCCTCCATCCATCCCCTCCTCCCTCTTTTTCCTCCACCTCTGTCTGGGAGAACACAACACTCCGTCTCAGTAAAGGCACGGCTCCCCTAAAAATCACTGCCCCTTTCCTGTGAGCCAGCTCCAGAGAGGAAAACACACCACGGTTTTGCTTTGCCTGACCTCACACCTACTTTTTTTTTTTTTTTTTTTTTGCATCACACACTGGTTTTAGTCTTTTACGAGGCTCAGTGAGTGAGTGTGAGTGTGCCCACCACCGCGTGTGTGGGTGCACAGTGTAGTCTGCATGAATGGACTCTCTGTGGTCCACTCCGGGTTGACACATAACCCTAACCCTAAAGACACACTCTTCACTTCAGTGTACGGCGCGTTTTGCATGAATCTAGTTTTCAGTTTTGGGGTCAGAGTTGTGTATTTACTGCGCTGTACTGCAATTCAAACAAGACTGAGTTGATTTTGGTGCAGGCTGTGGACAGAGAGAACCACTCAGTTTGTTTCAGGAGGAGGTGAAGCCTTTATGAGGTTTGCTCTGTGGTTTTGCATATGGAGGAACATTAAACAAGGACTATTTTCAAACTCTGAGAGAACCAACAATCTGATTATTAATAATGTTGTGCTTTATTTATAAGCACCTTTCAAGTCACCCAAGGACAATTTACAGAAAACTACATTGTGGCAATAAATTACAAAGTGACATCACTGCAAAAAATCTTACCAAGAACTTTTGTCTTATTTCTATTGAAAATGTCATTTTCACACTTCACAAATCACACTTTTTACTTTTTTTCCAAGCATTTTTCACTTGAAAAAAGTAGAAAATTCTGATAGTGGATCAAGTTTTTCTTTCTTATTATAAGCACAATAGAAAATTAGTTTGGAGCAATTGAAAACTGTCTTAAAAACAAGTTAATTTTTAGGCGATGAGTCTTATTTTGCGTGGAAAGAGATTAGTTTTGACTAAAATTGAGACATTTTGACAAGAAATAAGACAAATATTCTTGGAAAGATTTTGAGTTTTTGCAGTGAAGCTACAGAATATAAAAAAAACACATGGTATTTACATTACGAACCAGGAAAGGAAAATTTGAACAGGTAGGTTTTTAGTTGCAGCTTAAAGGTAGCAACAGATGTACACTTTGTGCAACTCAAGAGGGAGAGACTTCCAGAGTGCAGCCACACTAAAGGCTCTGTCACTCATGGTGCAGAATCTAGAGGACGGAAACTTGTTTAGAACCAGAAGAAGGAACTTATACATAATGTTATGATCTGTTGAAAGACCGGTGCTTGTTGTCACACTTTTACACTCCGTAAAAGATGTGGACCAGATGAAAGACCAACGTCTCAGATATATTTTGTATTCATGTCATTTTCATATCTTGTGTAAAAAAATGAAGAAATAGTCTGTCTGGAAAAAGGAAGCTTAAACATATCTAGGTTCATGAAACATTGAATATGATTTTCCAGTATATTATATTTTAGAAATAAGCTGTAAAGGGTCAAAGGTCGTGCGGCTAGAGTGCAGCCACAGGTCTGCTCCCACCTTCTGGTGAAATATAAAATAGTTGTGTTTTTTTTTGGTGCGTGTTTTTTTGTCGCATATTATTGATTTTATGACAGAGGCTGCAGGCCGGTGGGAATTTCAACACAGGCCGCAATTGGCACCCGGGAAAGACTTTGGACATCCCTGAAATAGAGAGTGTGAACATGTGCCGATGTTTAACGTATTGCACACACATTGTCTGAGATCAGTCCATCTTTTCTCCAGTTGGATACAACCCTAAAAAAGTTTGCATCCTCCACACACAGCCGTGGTAGCTCTTTGTTGGTCCTATTATACAGCTCATAAAACATCATTCTTATTACTGAGAAGGTAATCCAATGATCAGAAAGACAAGCACGTTAAAAATATTTTAAAGTTGGACAGGAGAGAGTGCCAGCCATAGTGGAAATCCATGTTTGAACACTCATACAGCAGTACAGCATAAACTCTGGGCCACTAAATTGGGCCACTAAATATTCTCCCCTCCCAGGAGGACCCCCTCCTCACAGGAACAGGCTGTCATCAGAACATCAGGAGCAGCTTCTCGAGGTCGACCTGGCGCCCAAAAGGTCACAGTTCCCCTTTGAAGAGGCACGTTTACGTGTTACTGTTGCCCCTGAACATAATTGTAGAAGCTGAAGCACACACACAAGACAAAGGTGACCTGATGGGATCACGCCCATGAAAATGACAGAAATGCCTAATTCAAAGACTGGAAGTCAGTGCAGCTTCCACAGACAATACCCAGCTGCCACCACAAGATGGCAGTAAATGACACGGCTTCATCAATATGTAAATATGTCTATTTTACAGGTACAATCAGATTCAGATTCAGCTTTATTTGTCCTTCACAGGAAACTTGTTTTCACCCTCGTACGAGGAAACACACACAAACCTCAAGATACACAAAAACATATAACCCATACACCCATACATGTTAAACAGACACTTAGCGACGCAATCTATTCAGCTCTGTTATGGCAGAGGGGACGAAGCTTCTGCTGAACTTGACCCTCCTCCAGGTCAGGGACCTGTACTGGCGGCCAGATGGATCGAGCCATACTAGGTTAATTTTGGACGCATTTATGAATCTACTTCATCCAGATACGAATGCCAGTGATACCTCCTCCTTTTAGAACTTTATAAAAACAACTCAGAGTTCGACTTTAGAGATAAAACCTTTTTATTTTCCAGATAACAAATCTTTTTTCTTGTGTATATATCTAGATTTTATGATCCTCTCCATCAAACACTGGCCTCACTTCTGTTTTAGAGGCTCTTATGATTACTATGCATTACTAGCATTACTATGAGTATTTGTCAGGGTCTTATGCAGAATAAATCAGTCACACAAAGATTAGACTACTGGGGTTTTTGTGGGCTCTACTGGGCGCTGGCCCTAGAAGTACCACCACCTTTCTCCCCTATACAACGGCCTGTTTATGGTCCAATAGAATTTCATTAGAATTTCAGTGTGACACATCTGGAACAGCGTACATTTCTGTACATCATTTGACTGAATAAGTCAAATATCCACTGTGTAAGTCTGCAGTGTGTTTAGTTGTGCCTCCCTCTAGTGACTCACCTGTGTCATTGTGGTTGTCAGTTTGATCCACATTTACCATCTGAAGATTTAATACATTTTGCACTGGAGCCACATGGTGTTGCAGACCCTTTCTGTTTGCATCCTGCACCCGACATTGGATGTGCGTGCTATTTATTTATTTTTTGGTCAGTTTGATCCAAACAACACATTAGATACTACTAATGTATAATATCTAACAATTTGAATTAGAAGTCTGATAAATCAGCAGCACTGTTCTGTATAATACTACAGTGTTAAGCATCAGATCTGAGTTGTGGTGGTGACCTGCTGCAGGCTGGGTGAATGTTGACCATAGGTAATGTAATGTGGTGCTGTCTGTGCTTGGAGCCCCCTCTGCTGTGCAAATGAAGCAAGCTCCTCCTTGACACCATGCCCTGCAGACAAAACAATACAGTTCCATTAGTGGATTTAATTTCACGGTCACCGTTCTCTGCTCTCGCACAAAATCCCTGCCAGCCCTTTTCTTTCGGTCTCATGACCCAGGACGGTTTCCAGTGAGTCTGACTGGAAAGTCCAGTGTATGGGTATGATGAAAGAAGGAGCTGGACTCGCTTGCAGCAGGGAAGTATGACGTCACTTACTCTGAATGTTATTGCTGGTTCACATTAGCTTGACCCCCCCCCCCTCACCCTCCTCCCCTCCCTCTCTCCTGGAGGCTGGGTTGCCATGTGGGAAACACGTAAATGCGTGTGCAGTTTCAGCAATCACCTTTAAACTACAACTTCACAGCATGTTAATGGGGATCTATTACAGAAGTGTTATAGTGACTGATGGTCAATAGGGTAAATATAAAGGAGTGTCAGTGTCGTTCTGAAGCAGTAAGAGTAGTTCAAGTTGAAAGAAAACTATATTCATAATAGACATACATTCAAATGCATTCATATATTTGTCTTTCAAACTATCTACCACTATTTTCAGTCAGAAACCATGAATCTTTGAAGAGTCGTTCATGTGACAGCCAGGTCATTGTAACCCTGTAGATGGGGTCATTATATCGCCTATCACCGTATAACAATAGGATGAACTATGGCTGAATTCCATTAAACTGCTTCAGGTTCAGGGTCCTGGTTCATCCTGGGACAAGACACTGTTACATCTTAAAGTTGTAAACATCTTAAAGGGATAGCCCAACATTTTTGGTAAATTGACCCATTGCCATAACCCCTATAGTCATAGCAGTAGGTTTCAGTGCAAGCTATTTTTAGAACGGTGGAGCAGAGCCGTGAGCTGCTCAGAGCTACGCTACGGAGGCTCATTATGGGATTTCTTGGTTTCCTTCATCAAACTCATCAAATACACAATCCAACAACTCCACAACGCTCTGGTGGACAAGTTGTGACCTGCACATTCACCACGCTATGAGATAATAACACAACGTTACCACACAGAGTTGTTTTAGAGGGAAATGCAGATACTGCTTGTCAAAAAACTGCCCGACAGGAACACGCATCAGCAGTTTTGAATGAATTTACCTCTAAAACAACTCTGTCTCTTAACTTATCTCATAGTATGGTGACGGCGTACCGACAATTAAAGGTAATGAACCTACTGCTATGACTATAGGGATTATGGCAATGGGGCAATTCACCAAAATGTTGAACTATCCCTTTAATAATGTACTTAAAAACTAAGAGAAAAAGTCAAAAGTTCTTTTTATTAATAGGCTATCATACTGTTATTTTATTTGTCCGGCGACTCCGGCCCACTTAAGATCAAATTATGCTGTTTGTGGCCTAACTAAACTAAAATGAGTTTGACACCCAGTCTAAATAGTGGAGAGATGTATGTCCATGAAAAAACATATAATTATAATATGTATTTATGCATGTGACACAAAGATTTACAGTATAGTCCATAGCTGAGAGGAGCTGTGGACCCTCGGCCTTGTTCTTTCAGTGAAGTCACACTGGCAGCAGGAGAGAAAAGCAGTGAGAGCTGCAGACTTTAATCAAGCTCCACTATCTTGTTTCCACACTAACGGCCGTGATATCAGCCACCCTCCACCTGGCTCCAAGACAAGAGGAAGTGAGGATAAAAAATAACCCCTCCGCCTCTCCTGCTAGGAACAGGATACATGAACTGTGCTCACATCAGAGGGAAATCACACACTTTTTTTTTTTTTGCGCGCACACACTTTCCCACATTATGGAGGGATGAGGTGATCTGTGATAAACTCAAAACAGTGACTGCAGAGTTGGACCGAGGCACGGCGCGGCGTAATGTTTGTGTTTGTGTGCGAGGAGGACAATAGCGATCGGGGTGGGGTCGAGACAGGATATGAAGTGTGCGCTGAGAGCTGAGGGGGTGGGTGGGCTTGTGTTAACAATGTGCTTAGTGTCTTGCTCCTCAGCTACTCCACATCCAAAAAAAGATCTTAGAACGGCTGCGGCTCAAAGGGCAGCGTGTGGGTGTGAACGCGTCCAGCCAACCATCTCTTCCCTGCAGGCAGGTCCAAAACAATAAGAGGGTCTCAATGTAGCTATAAGGTTAAAGGTCAACCTTGTACACTTTTTTTTTTTTCAGGAGCCAAAAGAAGGGCAGGGTCTGGAATTAAAAATGAGGTTTGAGCAACAGCCAAGTTTCCACATTCTGCGGCTGAATGTGACCAGAGGGTGTTTTCAGTAAATACAGCAGATGTCTAGGCCGAGGAGCTGTTTAGCTCCATCACCTGCAATAACACCACTCTATCACCTCCCATCGCTGTTCACCACCAGACCTACTGGACCGCCGTGTGATCGTAATTCCATGTGTTGTTCATCACACCTCTTTATAAGTGTAATAATGCGTAAAGCCCCAGTATATAACTTATATGGCTTTTTATTAGCAAAAATCAAACATTGCTTTCATAAATATGCACTGATGTTGCATTCAGGTGCAGTCAGACAGACAGCCGTCGGCAAACCAAACCCTAAGTCATTTAACTCCACGAGAGAAAGACGGTAAACGATTATTACGCACTGGACCTTTAAGACCGATTTAAAATCATGTTCTTTGAATCATAATTTGCATTTCTTTCGGGCTTTTATGCCTTTAATTGACACGACAGTCGGAGAGAGACAGGAAATGGGGAACGACATGCAGCAAAGGGCTCCCAGGGGACTTGAACTTTGGCCGCTGCAGCGAGGACTATAGCCTCTGTGTATGGGTCGCCTGCTCAACCCACTGAACTAGACGACTGTCCGATATGATTTTGCCTCAAAAATTACAACCCCCCTCAGCAGGTGGTACAACCTGAGTCAAACTCTGAGTGACTCTAACTACTGTAGCTACTTTCAAACCTCACAGAATATAAAGCTGCTCCAACAGTGAACTGACTTCACTGACTACTATAATATTTGACATATAAAACTTTTTTTTTTTTAACATAATATTCAGCTGCTTTCAGACAGTGCACTGACTTTAAAGGTGTATAGAAATGGCCGTTTGTCCCGTTTGTCGCGCCGGGTTGTCACGAGCTGCAACAGAAAACGGATTTGATTGGTCGTTATCGAGTGGGTGGGATATTCAAAGCTTGGGGCGAGTCTGAGCTCCGTGTGTGTGTGTGTGCGTGCTTCGGACGTTTGAATGACGGATGACGGATCCAATATCAGTGGCTTTTGAATCGTGTACAGGCTGACGTATAATCCGTGCACTTGCACTGTCCAATGCGGGGGGGAAAAACCCACACTTTGATCCTGGATTTACTCAAAAATAGAATTTTGCACAAAGTTTGGCCTACGTCGTCTGATAGATGAGTTTTTACACTAATTTTATGACCCAAAGTGGGCTCAAATTCAGTTTTCTTTTCTGTACACCTTTAATGATTGCTATAATATTTGATAAAAACCTTTTTTTTATGCTGCTAGTCCATAGAAGAGAGTTTGGTCAAACACTTGTGATGTTTATTATCAGGTGTAAAACATCAGCCGACTTAGAAAGAAGTACATTTTACAAACTGATATAAAGCGCTGTATTGCTCTATCACGTATTTGTTGTTAGTTGTTAGTTTTTGCTATATGTTCATGTCAATGCATAAATCAATAGACTTTATTTGTGCAGAACTTATAGGTGAGTGGCGTTCAAAGCTGAGAACAACAGCAAACATAAAAATACATATGAACACAAAACAGAATGTAATTTGCTTGACAATACAATACAATGAAATTATATCACTTACTGTATAGCTAACTACTATATATGATTAAAATCCAGTTTACCTTTAAATACTTCAACAGTTAAGCTGCTCTTGGGTCATGATGGAGCATAAACCATAAAGCTGCTTCAACAGAGGACAAGGTTTCAGTCCTAAACACCAGATCAAAGTCAGACTTTGTTAAAACAGGTGTTCTATCCTGGTCCTAAACACTTTAAGCAGATCAAAATAGAACAAGACTTTTTTTGTTGGGGAAAACAGGTGTTTAAACTTATGACATCAAAATCTTGGGTATTGCCCTGCTGACACTGCGTTATCATTGATACTTAATGTGAACTGTATATTAGTTTAGTTTGTTTGTTTAATTCATTGAAAAAAAGAAAAGAAATATGAAAACAGCTGAATACAAAAAATAATGCATCTCCTGAATGAAAGGGGGCAGAAAGAAACAAACTTAGTCCTTTTATACAGTTATATTTCCTTGTGGTCAAAGGTCATTTAGAGTCTTTATAGTTAATTTATTTCCATCTGAACATGTGTAATATGATGAGATAACGACAGTGTCACATTCACAGTCTCTGTGTGTTTGAAGTGTCCAGTGTCTTTTAATCAGCCAATCACATAAATAATGCACACAGGATCATTTTACTCCTCTCAGGTTCCCACTACAACCCCCCTAACAACCTGGATGTGTCCGACTGCCAGGCAAACAGAAAGCACATACCAGGTCAGTGTGTCTCTGCACGCTTCTGCCTCCCCCTTATCCTCTGGTCACTTCCTTATCCTCACAAATGGGTGTCGTCAGCGCCGCGGGGATGGGCGCTCCCCCGAGGAAAAGGATAGGCAAGTGTTTCCCTCTTGCAGCAGGAAATGGGCGAAACCTTGCCCGAAATTATGACTCCAGCATTACGGCGTGTGAAGGAAGCCACTCCTGATAGCACAGGCTATAGGTTTCCTGTTGTGGGCCAACAGTTTTTGGCTTCATCATAGAGTGCTGCTGTCAGGAGAGCTGATCTCAAACCACTGAGAGGCTGCCTGCTCTGTGGCATCTCGCAAGAAAACGATCAAGCATTGGCTTTATATGTTGGAGTTTGCATTAGAGAAGTGTTTAACACGGTTAAAGCCTCAAACTGCACTATAAACTGCAGGAGGTCTGGGACCAGTCCCAGCTGACACAGGGTGAGGGTCAGAAGTCGGACCACTTGTTCACATAGAGGCTTGTTTAAGCCGTTACCTGCAGCGGCTGTCGTCCGTCTGCCGTCTGTCCAATTTCACGTGAATGCAGCAGGAAAAATACGATTGAGTTGCTTGCGATATATAACCACAACGCTAGATGGGAGGAATTCCTACACAATGTAGGAGTTATAGATTTGATCCTCGTTGTCAATATAGGCTTTAAAGGTCCAGTGTGTAAAATGGGAGGAAATCCAGCGTTTAGATTCTGATTGCGGCGCTCACTCGCTTGCTTGCACTCACCCCTCCCATCAGGAAAGAGACGGTGGCCTCCGAGGACAAAAAACTTGTTTAGTATGTATTATAGTAATTATAGTATAGTAATAGTATAATATAATATAAAATAAGAATTTTAAGGCTATATGAAAACCAAACAAATTTTATTAGCGATTATACACTTATACTAATATATTCATGGGTATTATTCAGATTTGGCCAATAAACCTTGTGAATTATTACACACTGGACCTTTAATTGCAAAATCAGTGAAGTCCACCCTGTGAGTAAAATGCAGTGGTAAAATATGTTTCCTATACCAGAAGTGGCATCCATCTAGAAAGTTTGAAATTTGTAGTGTTTTTTTTTTTTTTTTTTAATGAATGGACACGGAGAGATAAACATACCATACCAGAAACAACAGGGATTAAAGTTCTCCATCATGATCACTATGATGGATTCTGTCATAGCTCCACACTCAGACATGCAGCTGCTTCCCTGCCATTGGCCTGTTGTCTTATAAAACATGACATGATCAATACGACACCATCGACCTCTCCAATTCACAACCCAGACGTCTGATAATGTATCTGGTCCACTCAGCGTGAGTTATTGTAGCTCAGAATCAAAGCTAGCGAAGACTATTTAAACTTGGTGGTTATTTCTGTGTAGATGCTTTCCTACAGAACGTCAGCATTAGAAAACAGCAGCAGTTGTTAGTCTTTGGGTTGCAGGCCTACTGAAATATCATTATCATCTTGTTTTTCTTTAATCCCTGTACTAATTGTAGTGCTTGTATCCACATGTATGATGCACATGAATCTCATTTTACATTTGCTTCCCTTTGCTTTCATTCCATATCGGATGAAATGTTCATTCTTGACCTGAGAACAGTTAAAACTAACGGTCCAATTATGAGCAGCTGCCACAGTGTTGGAGTTGGACCAATGGAGTTTTTTTTTCGTCTTTGGGGGCATGCAGGAAGGTTTTTGGTGCACTCCCAGATCGTGACCTGGCCTGGAGGTTTCTGCCAATTGTGCCAACTCAAACATTCACAGGAGAAGGATGGTTAACCTTAGCCCTGTTGCCACCACACCATCTGGTGTTTAGAATAAACTGAATACAACTGATTGTGACTTCTGACAAGAGAATGGTGCTGATGTAACAGGAAGTGCTGTTTTTTCCTCTGAGGATGAAAAGCAGTTTTTAGTTAGGCTCTAATATGGATTACATAAAGAGCAGTGTGTAACGCTGGACTCACATGACTCATTGAGACTAATTATGAAACTAGGTCCATGACCTGGAGATGATGCTCCCTGTGTTTCCCAGGAAATATGAGCCCAATCAGCCACATGGTGGAGCTGTGATTAAAGCTCCAAAATGCCTTTTTTTTCTTCTTTTTTTTTGATATACAGGCATGGACTATGATGTATGAGTTACATAAGCATAGCTGCTACTAACCATTACATGGTAAATATAATATAAATTTAAGTAGATATTCAGGCTGTGATTATGAATTTATGTCACACCTGTGTGGCAGGTAACACCAACAGGAAGGACTTTTTTTTGTATTTGTCATTAAATGTGTCTTGTAATCTCATCTCTATGGGATGGGTCACAGTGGTAGCATGACACGGAAAAAAAAATCATTCAAACATTCATTCATTCACTCATTCGATTAGATGAGGGGCCACCAAAGCATTTTCCCAACAAATTGCAACAGACTTTTAGTGTTTATACTCTGAAGGGAATTAATTTCCTTAAAGGGATAGTTCACCCAAAATTGAAATTTCACTCATTATCTACTCACCCTCATGTGGACTAAGGGCTGGGAGAAGTTTCAGAGTCCTCCGTGCCTTCTCTGAGTTACAGGGGGTCTCGGCGTAGCAGTGCATGTCCATGTAACGGTTGCAAATGGACACCAACTGTCTTCGTAACAAAAAACATCCAAATGCCTCCATGCTGCTCGTATGTAATGTCTGTCTTGTATTGAAGCCCCGAAATGCAAAATAAGTCTATATTTCAAGCTTGTTTTGTAGCGGAAGCTCCTCTTCCCAGTTTGTCAAATTTGGACGAACCAGGGTCCGTCCTCTTCCCGGTTCATCTAAAGTTGACGAACCGGGAAGAGAAGCTTCCGCTACAAATCAAGCTTGAAATATAGAGTTATTTAATTTTTTTGGAACAATTTTGCATTTCGGGGCTTCAATACAAGAGCAGCATGGAGGTATTAAGATAGATTTTTACCATCTTAAGAACATAGCCAGAGTCCGCCCGTTTCTCTCTCAGGCCAGTACGGAGGTGCTGATGCATGCTTTTATTTCTTGTCGTTTAGATTATTGTAATGCCCTGCTCTCTGGTCTTCCCAAAAAGAGTATTTCAAATCTCCAACTATTACAGAACTCAGCCGCACGCGTGCTGACGAGGACCAGAGGGCGGGAGCACATTACACCTGTTTTAGAGTCGCTGCATTGGCTCCCCGTACGTTTCAGGATCAATTTTAAAGTTCTTTTATTAGTTTTTAAATGTCTTAACGGCCTTGCGCCTTCTTATTTATCTGACCTGCTTTTACCATATCAACCCTCGCGGACCCTGAGGTCCTCCGGCACTGGCCTTTTATCCATACCAAAACCAAAAACCAAAACACACGGTGAGGCGGCATTCAGCTATTATGGCCCCCACCTGTGGAACAGCCTGCCGGAGAGCCTCAGGACCGCAGAGACCGTTGATATTTTTAAAGGAAGGTTAAAAACACACCTTTTTAGTCAGGCTTTTAACTAGATTTTTATTTCTTCTTATGTGGTTCTATCTTATTTTATATTTCTGCTTCTATCCTGTTTTAAAGATGCTTTTAATCTTACTTTAATTTTATCTATCATTAGTAGTATTTTATTCATTATCTTACATATTCTTATTCTTTTAGGTTGTTCCCTCTGTTTACTTCTTCAGGGTTTTTATCCTATCTTATGCTCTTAGTTTTTAGCTTTAACCCCAGTGTTTCCTCAGGGGGGTCCTCCACACTGGAGCTGCGTTCTGGGCTGCTGCTGGGGGCGCTGTCCCTGGGTCCCTTCAGCCCGGCTGACTGTGGTCTGTCGGGGTTGGGGGGCCTGGGCGCTGGTGCCCCCTGTGGTTCAGCCTGTGACTCCTCCCAGTGTGGATGGCCCCAAACATGGTGCTTCCTCAATCCTCAGTGTCATACCATGTCTCTCTAGTGAGAGTGTGCATGTGAGTGTGTGTGTGTATCTGTGCATGTGTGTTTACGTGAGCGTGAGTTTGTGTGTGTGTATGCATGTGAACGCGTGCAGGGGGGGTGGGGGGGTGTTAGGGTGGGAGGGAGGGGCCTTATTTTAATGGTTTCTTCTATGTCTTTCTTTGTTTTCTCTTTTCTTTTGTGTGTAAAGCACTTTGTGTTACATTGCTTATGTATGAAAAGTGCTATATAAATAAAGTTTGATTTGATTTGATTTGATTTGATTTGGATGTTTTTTGGTGTGTCTTTTTGTTACGAAGACAGTTGGTGTCCATTTGCAATGTTACATGGACATGCACTGCTACGTCGAGACCCCCTGTAACTCAGAGAAGCTACGGAGGACTCTGAAACTTCTCCCAGCTCTTAGTCGACATGAGGGTGAGTAGATAATGAGAAATGAAAGTGAAATTTCAATTTTGGGCGAACTATCCCTTTAATGGTGAATATGTGTTCCCTTCTTATTTTTATTATATGTATGTCACTATGGTGTTCCACAATATGGAAAAAATAAAGTTCCAAAAAAAGGAAGGTTTAATGACGATTTCAGGCTTCGACATGTGTGAACAAGCTTTGAAGAAAACTGTGTTGATTTAAGAGAATAATGTTTCTGATGCTGGAACGGCATTGAAGCGAAGCTGACCAAAATCTGAGGTGCCATTTTAATTTGTGCACGCGAGCGCGGCCTAGATCACATATTTACTTTTTTATGAAGTCAAGATGCCTCTGAGCAGAGCTTCATCTCACCAGAGACATCCTGCTCCTGCAGAGGCCTTACTCAGCTCTGTCAGGCCTCTGCGCTGCTCACAGCTTTCATTTTGGCTGAATTAGCTGTTTCCTCATGTTGAGCACACAAGAGTTCACGTGTCGTGTGAATGTATTTGTGCTTTTATTCCCAAATTTGGAAGCGTAAAGGAAGAACTTATCGTCTCTTGAGCTCTCCTGTCATGAAAACAATGTTTTTATTAATTAATTTGCTCACTGGTTCTGAGCTCTCTTTCCCCTGAGATCTCATATCAGGCTGATATTCACACCCAAGGTCAAGTTGTTCTGCATGCAAAACACTTTTCTTATGTAAAAAAGCAAAACAAAAAACACTCCCAAACTTGGCAAACACAGTTCAGGGTCACATCAGGGTTACTTTCACACTGTCTTATAAAAGAGATCGGCTCGGATCCCAACTTCAAATGCTACAGCGAGGACATCTTGACGTACTACATTTCATTAAAAGAGAATTTGGGTTGTGTGAGATTGCCACAATCCAGGTTTTAGGACGGCTTTACCTTGGAGGAAAGGGAGTGACCCGGGCTGAACCGGAGAGGGCAGGGCACAACACAGGATGCTGTGAAGTTCAAGAGCAATGCTGCGCACACTTCTCGTGGAATGAGGGGCAGATTCTTACTGCAGGTGGTAACAATGACTTGGATGCCGATGTGAAGGTTGTATGTGTTTTACAATACGCAGGGGCCTGCAGTTGGTGTTAAAGGGTTAGTCTAGATTAGCATAGTAAACTGGAAACAGATGAAACAGCTAGCATCTCTAAAGCCTTTATCCTTCATGGTCATGAACAGACAGCAGTTCCACTTTCCACTGCAGGATCCAACAATACATGCGATGCAATCACATCACCCCTCAGTGGCCAGAAAGACCTGTTAGTGCCAACATGACTCATGGATTCACCAAAGCACAGCTGGTTAAAATCACTGTATGATGTCTATGTAATGATACCAGTTAGTCCCTCGTGAAGGCATTATGGCAGGATCAGACTACACAAATTCAGGCCGATTTTCACATGATTTTAGCCTGGTTAACACCATCATCATCTCAATGTAGATTGAGATTCGTTCATTTTTACGCTACTAATGTCTATCAAATGCGTCTGTACGTAGCTCAGCCAATCGTGTCAATCATACCCGATAACGTATGTAGAGCGACAGAAATCCGATGAGGAAAAAAACACCAAACGTTGCTCTTTTTTCAAAATAAACTTGTGGTCTGAACTACGAAAACATTGTTTTTAACATTGCATCACAAGCTAAAGCGTCAGCCGCCATGTTGGATCGACAAGCTATCAACAAAGTGGCTTCTGTGTGTCGCCATCGTCTTGCTGGCCCCTCCCCCGTTCTGTGATTGGCCTCCTTGTTGAGGGATGGTTTCCAGGCTGACTTGCATAGCGAATAAAATTGTGGGCAAGGCAGCATGGGTAACCCAGGCTAACACGAATTTGTCATGGCCAACAGATTTCCTGCGTCTTCTCTGAAAGACAGACAGTCTCCACGATTGTTTTTTTCTTCGGGAGACCACTAACATCACACACAGCGCTATAGTAACCAACCGTGATTGACAGTTTGTGGTGATGCCTCCCCGATGGCCTATGAACTGGCACAGGGTCGTGATTGGTCGGGGTCGTACTTATAGTGTTGCCAGTCTCCTGGGAGAATTTATGCCCCTGTGATAGTTAAATCTGACGTGGTGACCATCAGGATAGACAGTCGTGTTCTCTGAACCCCGGCCTAGAAAAGCTTGTGGGTGACGGCTGCAGAGATGGAGCTCTGGGCAACAGCAGCTTCGTCTTTGCCAAAGAATCAGTCCTTGATGGTGTTTTAGAAATATAAGCATGAGGAAAGACTCATCAGTGACCGCCGGTCACATGCTCGGTGACATACATCGGCTTCACACTGAAAGACTGTTTTTAGAGTTGCTGATTCAGCACATTTCCATGCTTGCTTGTTTTTTCCCCACTGCCCCAGTTCCATCGGCCAAAACCGTTCCCATATCCTGGCTAGAAGGTTCCTCTGAAATCCCCCATGATCTAAAATCCAAGATCCAAGATCACATACAGTGTGGCTGCTGTTTGGTTCTGGTCTTTGAGGTAAAGCAGCACTGAGCAGGGATGAAGGATGTGACAGCGTCCTAATGATGAGAACGAAGCACATGGATCTCATTCCCTCACCAACACAGGTAGATGACAGATGTCTTCCGCTCTGTTTTCCCATCTATAAATGCTGAGACGCAGTAGCAAGCCAAGCTCTATAACTGGGAATGTCCCTGACTGACTGAACATATTTCCACCACTGGTCATCTGAATGTCTCATCAAGGTTCAGTAACTCAACACATTGTGCTATTATTATATACAGAGACCTTCTTTTCTCTGGTACGGACGCCGACTCAGATCTCAGGAGTTACACGTCCAAGTGTTCATCTCCTCAACACTAGGTGGCGATATGCGTCGTTTCAGCAGGTTAATATAGACCCCTTTCCTGTTCACTTTTTTGTTACCTAGTAAATCACTGGATAAATAACTTAGAGTTCTCAACTACAGTTCCTGACTGGACGCACCGGTCTGGTCTGGGCCGGGTTCGGGTTGAAAATATATACAAATGACTCCAGTTGGGTCGGTCCATATGAAACGCATCTTCTCACTGGTTGCACTGTGTGAAATGCACTGACGCACTGAAGTCTTTTCTTTTTTCTTTCTTTCTTCATGTTGAATATATCTTTGTAAATATCAGTCCGTATTCTTGCACGTCATATTTCCCATAGTTTTAGTCCGATTTTACATGCACATTCAGTTGTCCAGTTATAGCTGGATTTGCTGGTTATGAAGACCTACTGCTGCAGGTTCTGAACTGGTCTTGTTTCTCTGGTCTTGCTCTGTGTCTGAAGAGTCCAATAACTATTTTTCTCTTCTCTCTTCTCTCAATCTTGATCCAAACCACCGTCACTTAATGCACATACACACCCTGTGTTGCACATTATGGACCACGCACTCTGTTATTCACTTATCCCATCCGTTAGGAACGTCATGACTTGTTGATGTAGCTAGTGTCACTAATGATCCAGCCTAACCTCCTGGTCTAATGTTCTCATTGATTCAGCCAGGAAGTACTTTAGCATTCTTTCCTTGTTCTGTGTTATTGTCTCCTTCTTTCCTGTTGTTACCCTGCTGTTGTCATGACACGTTGCTATTTCTTTTTTCCTCCACTTCCTCCACTGATTATGTTAAAATGTTAGCGTTACGTGGCCTTTGTCACATCTGCCATCAGCTTAGGTGAGAACAGAACACAAACTTGTTTTAAGAAAGGCTGACTCCTGTTTTTTGCAGTCACATGCTGACCTTTAGCAGGGGGCAGATTGTAGTTTGTCCTTCTTGAATCCTATTTCTTTACCTCGGTGAAACTTTACACTTCTGTATTAGTTGCATAAATATCTTAGTTGACCTTTG
This sequence comes from Decapterus maruadsi, assembly GCA_030347415.2. NCBI lineage: Eukaryota > Metazoa > Chordata > Actinopteri > Carangiformes > Carangidae > Decapterus > Decapterus maruadsi. The sequence goes on from CM064900.1 coordinate 33,688,259, forward strand.
ACCTAGCCTGCCCTCTGCTCTCTCCTTACAGATTTCAAATGCATCTGTTTTCTTGTCAAGGCCTGAGGTGTGTGACATTTATGAATGCATTTTGGTGCTGATCTAGTAAAACTGGAACTTTCCTATTTATTGTAATACAGGTCTTGTTTGACACGTTTCTTTCTGAATCTTGATGTAGAAAGACTCTGAGGTATTTGTGGTTTTGAGATCTAGTGTGTGACTTTGCACAATTTGGTGCAGATCTATATCAGACAGACAGGTGTGGGATGACTGGATCTTCCTCCAGCCCATGCAGAATGAAGTGAACTGTGAATATTTTCACTTCCAGTGCTCCACCAGAACTTCATCTGACACTACTGTGAATCCAAGCTGTCCAAACATACCATTATGTAGATGATACCATCTTAAAATACTTTTTTACATTTCTTAAAATCCAGTTTTTAAACTTGTTCGTCCTGAGTTTACCTGTGCTGCCTGTTTGTCTTAATTATACCCATCCACTATGGCCAATACCAGCAATAGCCATATAAAACCAGACATATAGCCTAGTACATGTCTGGTTTTATACATTAACATCCAAACATTATTTTCTGTGTGTTGAAAAAATGTCCAAACAGTGTTTTTGAATGTGCTTTTTCAGATTAAAACCTGAACAGCACAGGGACCACATCCCATCCCTCCACCTTGTTTGTTTCAAATCAATTCAGTCCTTATTGTGTAATGATTACACTGTAGTCCTCCTAACGCACATGCAGTGAAAACATTTTGTCCTTGGACGGAGTAAATTCTAGTTTTCAGAAGATAATGTGCAAATGTTTTAGACACTATCGCTAAAGTGAAGTTGCTCTCCAAAACAAGGCCATTCATGGCTTTATTTTGGAAGTTTGGATGAAGTTAATCCATATGTAAATACTATTCCCAAATAGTATTTATATATGGATTAACTTAATCCAAAGTTCAGTCAACAGAAGAAACCTCTGTTGCAGGACTCGGTCTTCTTCTTGTTAGTTTAAATAGTTATTTTTGTAATGATGGGTCATTGTCACGCTGCAGAATAAATGTGACGCCTCTCTGGTGGTCTTGCATAATGAATAAGAATCTAAACATCTGAGGTCACGAAAACTTTTGTAGGTTGGAGTCTTTTAAGTTGAAATAATGAGCAGTTCAATATATGAATTCCTGAAGACTTTTTAGTTTCCAAAACGACGCCATCAGTGCACCGAAAGTATCCCAGCATGCACTGATGAAAACTTGCTGACTGTAACACATGTTGAAGCTGAGCCATGGTCGTTTCATCAGCTTCTAATGAAAACAGTGTAAAGCACCTGCACACACCTCTAATCTGACGGAGCAGCAACATCTGGAGCTGGAAGGAATTCATGTCAAATAAAGAAGAGTGAAACATTATTCATAGTGACTGACAGGTTATTGTTTCCTGCTTTGTTTTCTCCGGTTCTTTCTCAGTGAATTTTACATTTTGAAACATTACCAAGCCGCTCTGAGCCCAAGATGAAACCTGACACAATAACTCATTATGAAAACAACAGTTAAGTTCAGCTAGCCTTGATGATGACATGATACTAACTAAACAGAACTTCATACTTTCCAGCATAACCACAAGATTTTAATAATCACCACTCCTGCCAGAACTGCAAAACTCAATATAATTGTGTTTTCCTTTTGCCTATAGCCAAATCATTCTTTTAAAGCCTGTTTAACTAGATTTTGGTTTCAAGATTTCTGCCTCATTACTCAGAGTGAAGGTGAATCAACAGCTGGTCATAGATTTCACGTGTCTAATTCCACATGTTCTGTGGATCAACTAACGTCTGTGAGAAGCACAAAGCTGCTGAATGCCGACACAGGAACAAATTACTTATAACAGTAACAACTTGACAAATGAAAAATGGTTGCTGAATCATTTCTGGTAGCAGGGCCCTGAAAAACGGTTCAAAATCATCATTTATTCATGGCTGTGTCATAATGTAACGTCGGGGACTCCTGTTTAATATTTATACAGGACACCTTGTTAAATTATGTTTATATATAAAACACTATTTGAAATGTTCCTAACATTAATTTACCCTTGTTAAAGCAGAAATCTCACTCATAGCAGTTAAGTGAATGGATGGAGCCTTTAAACCAGGGGCGTCAAACCAACGGCTCGTGGGCCAAAGCCGGCCAGCACACTGCAAAAACTCAAAATCTTACCAAGAATATTTGTCTTATTTCTAGTCAAAACTAATCTCTTTCCACTTAAAACTTCCATTGAAATAAGTGGAAAAATCTGATAATAGATCAAGTTTTTCTTTCTTATTACAAGCACAAAAAACCTGCTTTGACCGGCAGATTTTTCTACTTATTTCAATTGAAAATTAGTTTGAAACAAGTGAAAACTGTCTAAAAACAAGGTAATTTTTAGATGATGAGTTTTGTTTTAAGTGGAAATAGATTAGTTTTGACATAGACAAAAATGACAAGAATGACATAGAAGACAGAAGAGGCATAAAACTGTTGAAATTACACATATTCTTCTCAAGAAATTTCAGGTTGTTCATAATGTCTTGTAAAAGGACACTTCATTAAATATAATGTACTTGTACTTAAAAAACAAAGGAAAAAGTTTTGAATCCTCATTATTTATAGGTTACTTTGACACCTCTGTTTTAAATCAGTCCAGTTTTTTCAAAGAACATTAGCCCAACAACAACAACAACAACAACAACGACAACACCATCATATCAGAAACAATGTTTTTAATAGTTGAAATAAATACTCTATTACATGCATGGTCAAAACAATTTAAAATACTATGCAAAGTCTGGTAAATAGTGTAAAACCTATGGCACACACTCACAGCAGCTTTTTTACCAATTAAGAATTCACACATGTTAAAAAAAAAAAAAAAAATGGAGACACTCAGATCACTCTTTTCCACCCTCACAAAGCACATATAATCGAGCAGGTCAGCCAACCATAGGTTCACACAGCAAAGGCTACATCCATCATCAAGGCTGGTGTTTTCACCGGAGCTGAAAACTGAGGTAAACTTTTCAGGTTTTTGAAGGCTGCTGTCTGCTGACGAGAGCAGGCTGTCTGGTGAGAGACCAAGGCCGGGGGCGCCGGAGCGAAGCGGCCCGCGTCACATCCAGCGTGACGCGGAAACCCTGCACCGGTCGTCTTGTTTCGCTCCGACGCATCCCGACAGACCCGCAGACGGCCTTCTTCTTCTGATGTTACTCTGACTCTAACCCCTGATTTCCACCGGATCCGTCTCCAGCTCCGTTCCTGCGATTTGCACCGGTTCGAGTCAATCGGAGAGTTTCAGCTCTGGCGTCCGGCAGAAATACGCAGCAGGTCTATTTTTGCCAGACGACGGAGCCGTCACACGTCAATCAACGTCGATTAGATCGGCCCGCACGGGAATTTAAACGCAGCGAGCGTCCGGTAAATTTCAAAATAAAACACGACAACAATTCCGATTGTAAATCATCATTTTGTGAACAGTAGTTTCACCCACTGGAACAAGCAACAAATAATCAATCAATCAACCAATCAAAAGGGACCTGAAGCTCCCAGGACGTAATGGATGAAAATATATTAATCATGGAGGTGGAAAACGCAATATTTTAGGATACAACGGGTATACGAAGTATCGTGATGGAAATAAAGACAAAGGGATTTGTTGTTTACATTTAAATATCACTTTATATATGTCTGCTATCGCGATAGTTTGTAGTTCTCCCGTGATCTCGGGTCTCCAGCTGCTCCGGGCAACGGAGACGGATCGGAGACGGATCGGAGACGCGACGCATTCCAGTGGGCGAGGGTTTGATACGTCAAACGGAGCTAAACCGGTATCGGAGTCGGAGCAGAGCCAGAAGACGGATCCAGTGGAAATTGGGGGCGACTCTAAACCTGATGAACAGGGACAGCCCAAGTGAGTCTCTTTGGTACGTCAGAATAGGACAGAGGGAGAGGGGGCCGGGGGGGGGCTCTCCCTCCTAGACTAATTCACAGAATGAGAGTTGACTGGCGGCAGAGTTCTTGGAGAGGAGCGCTCTCTGAGTGCCTGAGTGAGCAGCGTGCAGCCGTCGGACACAGCGCACGCCGAGTTGCGCAGTCGCTCCCGGTACTCCGCCATCTTGGAGCTGCTCTCGGGATGTTGGGCAACGTCCCTGAGGCCCTGAGTGAGGAGGACGCAGGCCGAGACCACGCTCATGGCCCCGCCCAACACCGCAGTCTGTACCCCCTTCCCTTCGGCGGAGATGCTCGCCGCTCTTCCCAGGAACTGGGGCTCGGTGGCGAAGCCCACCAGGGCGCTCACGGCCTGCGCCAGGGCGGCGCTGAAAAGCACGCAGCGGTTCCTGGTCAGCTCGCTGGGCTGCGTTTTCACCTCCTTGACGCACGCCAGGAAGGCCGTGCCGCTGGTGCTCATGCTCTTCACGCTCAGTTTGAACTGTTCTTTTGCGAAGCGGTCCCTGGACCTCTCACTGGCCAGCGACGAGATGTCCGTCAGAGTCTTGAGGTTGGTGGAGATGTTCTGAGAGAGCTCCAGGAGGAGCTGGGGGGTGAGGTCCGGCAGGGGCGTGACCCGGAGGACGCCGCAGCTCTGCTCCACCTCGTGCCGGCAGCGCGTCACCTTGTAGCGGTCCACCAGGCCCGGCAGGCACGGCTGAGAGCCGGGGGTCTCCGTCGCCGCCAGGTAGGCGGCGTGGGCCGAGCACTCCGTCAGCGACACCACCAGGTCGGCCATCTCCAGGAGGCGGTCGCCCACCTCCACGTAGCGGCCCATGTTGAGCTGGCTCTGGATGTCGTGGGTGAGGATGGAGAGCTCTTTGGTCCGGGCGATGACCGTGTCGCGGCACTGGTCGAAGGTGTCGGCCACGGCCACGCCCTCCGAGGTCATGACCGGCCGCGTCTCGCTGGACAGCAGCAGCAGGTCGGCCACCAGCTGCATCTTTCCCTTGCACGTGTCGCAGACGGAGGAGAGCCGCTTCCTGTGCTGCAGGCCGCCGCTGGGTGTGCTGGTTGATCCCTCGCTGGCCGATTTGCCAGAACCACCACTAGCCATAATAAGGAGGGGGGAGTGTGAGTGCGGAAAGGTGGGGAGGGGCCGGGGTGGGAGGGAGGGTTGGGATTCAAACTGCTCTTCTGGAGGGGGGGTTTGGTTATTTATAGTTTTCTGCTGATGCACACTGCATTGTACTGTTTAAGACATTTCCAAGATAAGACTCACCTCGCTGCTTCTTTTTTTGTTTGTACAAACTCCTTTAAATAACAACTGGCCAAACAGTCTTCCTTAAATTCCTTCAGAGTATAGGTCATCAACTGTACACTATATGTTAACATACAGGACATGTATTCTCAATGTAAACATGTGGCTAACCAAAAAAAATCAATTACTGCATTCACTTAATGTTTGAATAACATCCCCCTTTGTTAATTAATATGTCTCTATGGTACAATATAATAAAAGACTAGGCTATGATCTGGCATATTCTCAGTTATCTGCCTTGGTTATTAGTAATTTTTTTTGTTTTTACCATGTAACAGTTGATCAGAATCCCCGCTACGTCAGTGTTAAATCAAACGCTCTTTACTTTAAAATGACTTCAATTTAAATGCCCTGAACAACATAATCCATGTTATTAAAAGTCCATATTCTTTGTTAAGAGTCCCAGTTTGTTTGTGGAACAGATTCACAGATTTCTGGATTTAAAAAGAAAGAAAGAAAGAAAAAAAAATCACACACAAGCTGCAGTGCCACCGAGGTGCCTTCTGAATAACCAAAAAAAAAAAAAGGCAAAGTGCAGATTCAGAATTAGGCTGTGAAAACAATGTCAGAGCTCCTTATCCTTTCATTCCCAACTGGAATAGCATCTGTTGGACCGACTCTGTGCTGTGTTAGATGCCTTTTTTTTCCTTTTATGACTGCAGCCGAGAAAACACCTTCACCATTTAGCAGAGTCTTTTGAGACTGTAACTCAATAGGATATCATTTTGTGTCCACTCGCATCGGGGCGGCCAGTATCCTACTAACACAGCACCGAGATCTTGTCCGAGTTGTTCCCATTGAGTGTGACCGGCCTGGCGTAGGACTCATGCTGGTTACAAACGGGGCGACACCCGGGCGGCTCTTCTTCTGGATAGTAGCGGGAAGACTTGTTGTGTTTGTTCCCTCCAGCAGCACCATCGTTTCATGGGTCCTCCCGAGTAGTAATATCCACCGAAAGGGCGACAAACAAAACAAAACAAAACAAACAAACAAACCCCTTAATCCACTTTCAACCGCTTCTTCTTCAAACACAGCCCTGGGTTACAAGCTAGCAGTTGCTCCGGTCGCTTCGACTCCATATGCATCGTCCGTCTGTCCGCCGCCTCTCCGCCTCCTCAGCGTCTCAACCCAGCGGGACCAGGGAGTACGTAGCCCGGCGTGTCCTCCGTGGAGGGGTCGCTCCTCGTATCCATACCGGCAGGCGGGCGGTCTCTCAACTTTTCAAACTCACTTGTGTTTTTAGAGGGTCACGCCGTCGAGGAAGCGTCAACGTAGCCGAAAGAAGCGGCCGTTATTCCCGCGGCGCGCTCCCGCTGCTACAGTACTATGAGGAAGCGCGGAGGGTGTGGTCGCGGCTGAACGGCGGCTGCTGCTGCTGCTGGACTCGGCGAAGTTGTTGCAACGGACGAGTAGCCGCTTCGCTTCCACCGCTCTCCGCCATGACCGACCGTAGACTGGTTGTTGTTTATCTGGCGTCGAGAGGGCGGACGCTGCTGGTTTACACGGCGGCCGACGAAGAGCTCAGTGAAGTTTTCAGTTTTAGCCCACGACTGCTTTTACTTTCGGGACTGGTCGCTGCTGCTCTGCCATGCATGAGACATCCCCGCTGCTGCGTCAAGTAACCCGCTAGCTTAGCCAGCTACCATGCGAGACCGGAAGTTGGTGTTTTCAAAATAAAAGGCAGGCAGCTCAACTGGGTTGATTTTACTTTGAATAGTAGTGGAGCATTAATACACTACCAGTCAAAAGTTTGGACACACCTTCTGATTTTTTTTCTTTTTTTCTACATTGTAGATTCAAATTGAAGACAGCCTACTATGAAGGGAAGGCAAGGCAATTTTATTTGTATAGCCCATTTTTGCAACAGTAAAACAGTTTTTCTCAAAGGGCTTAACACAGCATTATAACAACATCCTGCCCTCACATACAGATGTAAATAAAGACCACTGAATGAGAAGGTGTGTCAAAACTTTTGACTGGAAGTGTATGAACTGTGTATAATGTATAAATGTATGTGTGTGTGTATATATTATATATACACATCCTATATGGCATAGTTGTTGTGCGCCACATGCACGACAACGCTGTAACACGTTTTACCTTAAAAGGAGCTGCAGTGTCTGATATTGCACTTTGATCTTACTTTCCGTGATTTGTGTGATTTTGATCACATTGTTATTAATCGTCTAGCCCTTGAAATTCTTGTTGTTTGGCAGTCGAATATTTCCCCTGAAATACAGTGAAGTGAGCCAGAATTAAAAGGAGAAAAAAATAGTACTGTTTTTTTGTGAACACTAACAGTTGCACCATTACCCATTTCAGGCTAGTGTTTGTCATTAAAAACTATATTCTGATTAGAACAGATAAGGGGATGATACCTTCCTGTATAGGCTATCTGTTGCATTAGTATGAGGTAAGATGAGCCACATTTCACACCGGATGATTTTACCATTAGCTAAATGTTTGTTCCAAATAATAAGGAAATCCTAGGCAATTAAAACAAACTCTCTAATTATGACAAAGACCTATTTAAAAGTTAGCACTGCGACAAAATGATAGAGATGGGAGACAGGAGCACCAAAGGAAATAATACTATAGGCTATAAAATCAAATGATACAACTTCAAGTGACTAAGAGATCATTTTGAACTTCATTGACACCATTAATCTAACAAATGCACAGACAGGAGGTGTGTGGCATGGTAACAAACCCTGTGTTCATGTTGGTTGCAGGCTGTGATGAACACACAGTGAGTGAGTGTGAGTGCTGTTGCACTGTCAGTGGGACTCGCAGCTGCACAGGGCACAGTGCCATTGGGTGGGGTCGGCCAGAGAGGAAACAGCTCCACAGTCTTTGTCAGCCGAGCTGATCTCCACAACCTCATGACCCCTGCAGGCCTCAGACATTAAATTCAGGTTCAGTAGAATGTGTTCTCCTCATAGCAACCTCAATAGCATCATCCATTGTTTTTCCCTGCTCTTGAACATGACAGGAGTTCCTTCCTGACTCTGGCTGACGGTCATTCTTCTGCTATAACCTCCACAGAGGAATTTTTTTCACCTGTGTCTGCTTTCTTTTTTTGTTAGTCATTACATTTTCCTGAACCAATTTAGACAAAACTTGAGTGGATGATGGGAGACGGGTCAGGGAGTGTTGGTGTTGATCCAGTTAAAGGAGCGGAGCAGGATTGATGTTTTTCACTACAATCTTTTCACATGTTTGAATCTACTGACTTATGCTGAATACATCATTTATGTAGTAGTCTATTTTCTATCTATGTCACTTTACAATGCCCACAGTGCAATGAATGAATATCTGCTGATTGCATATCTCTATCTAATTGTTAGCAAAATCCTATCACATCACTAACAGACAATTAAGTAACATGTTCTTATTCTAAAGTACAACCCAGTGATGTTACAACACTCATGCACGTCTGCATAAGCTACACTGTTCTGTTGCTGGGACAAACAAGTACAAATGTACCATTGAAAACTGCATATCTGACAAATGCACCATTTCCTTGAGTAAAAATATATAGCCTATTTGAGCCATTTTAAGGAGTTATGTCAATGGAGACAAGTCAGAGAACTGCAGGACTCTTATTTTGAAACAGAACTTTTGGCAAGTGAATCAATTTTCTTTTATTTTGAAAATGTGGATCATCATCACAGGAACCACCTCCTCCACTGTCAGTCATGTTTGAACCTGTCAGTGTCATGGTAAAGCTTTGTTAGATAAAGAAGAACATACTCCAAAACTACTTTCCCATCTTTGTATTTGTGTTGTTATCAACCAGTAGCTAATGGAGCTGTGTCCAAATATACTGGAGAACATCTGACTCAACATTTAGGACTCATTTTGAATTAAAAATCAATTTCCTGTCTTTGTTTAAGTTAGGCTGTCATTAAAAAAGTTATGTCAGAGGCAGTTAACAGGAGGAAATGGCTGCCATCCCCCTCCCCCTCTTCTGTTTTGCCCGGCTCAAAGAAATAATAGTTTAGCGCAGTTGTGTCAAGAAAAACATACAGTTGGATTTCTTTACAGTTATTAAGTCATTAACCAAGAAGGATCCACTGGCCATTTACTGTTAAACATTAGCTCCTCAGGCAGGTTGACCTCCCTGATCGGGTGCAGGAAGTTGCTACATCCTCTGCTGGGTGATTTTGATGATGGTCTCTTGTTTGTGTCCACTTCAGGTGCTGGCCTGGCAGACAGCGGATCCTAGAAACCTGAATGTTTCCACAGCAGACATGGTGTTGATGAACATGGTAACGGAAAGTCAAACAACTTCAGAAAACATCTTCATCAGTTTTACAACACATGTAGGCTACTGAACCAGGTTGACTAAGAGTTGTGAGAATTTTCAGAGTCCTCTGTGCCTTCTCTGAGTTACGAGGGGGTCCACGCAGCAGTATTTGTCCATATAATGGTTGTGAATGGATACCATTTTTCGTCGTCCAGAAAGACACACCAAAAAACATCCAAATACCTCCATACTGCTCGTCTGTAATGTCCCTCTTGTATTGAAGCCCCGACATGAGAAATTGTGCAGGAAGAGCAGTGAACTGAGACACTGGGATCTTAATATAGACTTATTTAATGTTTTTCGGAACAATTTCTCATGTTGGGGCTTCAATACCAGAGGAACATTACAGACGAGCAGAAGAAGAAGGCACGGAGGACTCTGAAAATTCTCACAGCTCTTAGTTGAAATGAGGGTGAGTAGATAATGAGTGAAATTTGGGTGAACTATCCCTTTAACGATAACAAAAACCTCAAACAGAACGCAAGAGGTGTGTGCCTTTATTTTGAAATTCCCTCAGGAGGCGTGCGTGCCGCCGTTCGGCTTTTAACCGTCGGACACGCCCCTCGGTCTTGTGACCGGTAGTCTCTGCAGCCAATCAGAACGCACCATCTGTAAACATGGCGTCCGACTTCAGGTTGAGATGTGCGGTGCTGCTGCTGCTCTGCGCTTCCCTCCTTTGCGTTTTAGCGACTGTGAATGGAGAGAACAAACCGAAGAAGAAGAAGGATATCCGCGACTACAACGACGCGGACATGGCGCGGCTCCTGGAGCAGTGGGAGGTTGGTTAACGGTCTGGTTTTCACGTAGCTTAGCCAGCCCGCGGAGCGTAGCTAGCTGCTAGCGTAGCCTAGCCGTTAGCCAGGCAGCTGCATCATCAGCAACAAGGAACTCGGAGCGTAAAGTGCAGAAACAAGTCTACCCACTTTTTTACTTGACTGTCCTCTTCTGTTTATGGTATGATTATATCATTTAAAACAACAAGCACGCAAACGATGCAAAAAGAAAGGAAAAAACTCAAATAAATAAAAAGAAAATATGAGGAATCAAAAAAGCAAAAATAAAAGTATCACAAATCAGACGACATGGTAGCATAGTAAGACATTAAAACATGTTGGATCAAAAATATTCCTATTCAAAGAGTTAACTAGACAGAATTAGCTAATCATTATAAAATCAAGTGTCTCAATATAACTTCTGAACTGTATGTATATTTGACACATAGCATATAAAATCAATCCATTTTGTTTTGCGATTGATTTATCTTTTATACTCAACCACCAGTAATAGCCTACATTTGCATAAAACAAATGATCAAAAGACAAATTAATTTCTCGAGCATTTCCCTTCATCCATGATCAAATGAGTAGGAAAATTAAATTAACTAACAGTCCAACAACCCATTTCTAGGTTTTACATTTTATGTGAGGAACCCTGAGGCTTAATATGGAAGTTAATTTTACTACAGGAAAAAAAATCTGTGTGGTGGTCAGTGTTGATTTAACATCCCTTCTCTCCTCTTGTATTTTTCAGGAGGATGACGACATCGAGGAAGGAGACCTTCCAGAGCACAAGCGGTCTCCTCCTCCCATTGACTTCTCCAAGGTGGACGCTTCAAAGCCCGAGGAGCTGCTGAAGATGTCCAAGAAGGGCCGCACCCTGATGGTCTTTGCCACGGTGTCCGGAGATCCCACCGAGAAGGAGACTGAGGAGATCACCGGCCTGTGGCAGGGCAGCCTCTTCAACGCCAACTTTGACATTCAGAGGTAGCTTCTCCCTGAAGTTCTGCGTTTTAACAGACGAGATTCGCCTCTCGTTCACATGGCCTAAAGTTAATGATTGTTGATGTTTCTCATGTAGATCAACTAGAAAGTCTGTTTAATTTCAGGAAGATTCAAAGTAAGTGAAGTGAGAAATTGTGGGATATTATCTCCCTTCTCCTTTCCTAAAGGAAGGTCCAGTGTCTCTGTTAAAGGACAATTCCGGGTAAATTCAACTCGGGGCTGTATTTTCCTAACATTTTAGGTCTAAAAGAAGGAATATGAAGATTTTCAGTTTAATTGCTCCTGTTTTGCGGTAGTTGTGTCTGTCCCTGGATCACTACTTCAGCGATGAATGGGAGCAGATGCAAGTTCTGCTTCTTAGGCTGTTTACATCCCTCAAAGCTGTGGGGTCTTTTTTCCATAGACAGCGTCAGATGGCGACTCAAACATGCACCAAGAAGTTTATTTACTTCGAGCAAGTCGACATGTTTGTAAAACTAGATCTAATTCAAAGTCTCCCAGAGTCTGAAACTGAAAATCTTCAGATTCCCTCTTTCAGACCTAAAATGTTATGAAAATACAGCCCTGAGTTGAATTTGCCTGGAATTGTCCTTTAAAGGAGATCAGAGAGGAAGCAGTGAAGCTCCTGGACCAGGTCTGATCACGATGCTGCTCTGTTTCACCTCACTTCACTCACTAGTTTGAACTTTCCAGAACAGTTCAAGCTGAACAGTAAACAACACATTGACGACTCTGACCTCTAGTGGTAGGAAATAGATATAACAGCTGCTCAAGACGGGAGATGAAGCATTGACACAACATCCAACTTCAAGGTTTAGTCTTTCCAGCCACCTCCCCATTCAAATCAGGGAAATTCCACTTCTTAAAATACAAAGAGTTATGATACGTCAACCTGTCAAATCTTTTTTTGTTTTATTTTGTTTGAAATATACTTTTTGGACAGTAGAAAAACAGGAAATTGGGAGGTAGAGATAAGAGGGAATGATGCAGCAAAGACATGTACCACTGGTCCCAGAGCAGATTAAGTGTTCACAAAAATAAAGACTCAAATCATTTCAAGATAAAAAAAAAACAAAACATTTTTTAATTTAATGCTTTTAATGCCAATTATGCATTTGGGTTGAATTGATAATTGTTATGAAGACATTGAGAGAGGAAGAGTTTTAGACCAGCATTAGATTTTTTTAATAGTTTCTCTCCTCAAGTGAATTTTGTAACTGTTGAGTCAGAAGTTACAGTTGCTCCCTCAGCAAAGAATAGAGAATAAGTTGATAAAGATAAGCAAATTAGGATAGACATTTACATATGCAAATATGCAAGATAAGTATGGAGATGAAATGTTAAATTACGTCCTTACACCATAATATGTACAATATATAAAATGTCTAAACAGATACTTGAGGAGATGACATACAGTCGTACAGTTTGGGTGATTCCTCCAGTAGACAAACATGTTCTGCTGAGAGGAAACAGAGCTGCTGCTCCTCCGCCGGGTGTTTCTTAAAAGTCTGTAAAAATGTGCATTTCCCTCTAAAACAACTCCATCTCGCAACGTTCTGTTAGTATCTGATAGCGTAGTGTCACAACTTGTCCACCAGAGCATTTTGGAGTTGTTGGATTGTGTATTTGATGAGTTTGATGAGGGAAACCCCATGAGCCTCCGTAGCGTAGCTCTGAGCAGCTCACGGCTCTGCTCCGCCGTTCTAAAACTATCTTGCACCGACAATTAAAGGTAACAAACCTACTGCTTTGAATATAGGGATTATGGCAATGGGCCAATTTGCCAAAAGGTTGAACTATCCCTTTAAGTGTGACAAATAGCCACTACAAACAGCATCACATCACAACGGAGGGAAGTGTGTAGTAACCAATAGAACCTGGTGTGTCGCTCCTTGTCGTCCTGCAGGTTCGTCGTCGGCTCCAACAGGGTGATCTTCATGCTGCGGGACGGCAGCATGGCCTGGGAGGTCAAGGACTTCCTCGTGGCCCAGGAACGCTGCGTCGACGTCACGGTGGAGGGACAGGTGTTCCCCGGGAAAGCTGGCAAGAAGGACGACTCCAAAAACAAGCAGGAGAACGAGGTCAACGCCAAGAAGAAGAAGAAGAAGAAGACGACAGAGAGCGGGAAGCCGGACGTGGAGGGGAACAGCGCCAGCCACATGAAGGTCGAGCTCTGATTGGACGAGGTCCCTCTGCCTTCTGGACTCAGATGCGTTTATTCTTTAGACCCAGACCTGCGTGCCGTGGACTCCTGAAGGCCGCAGGGCCGCGTGAAGAAGATGCACACGGCGATCGAACAAATCCCGTGCCGACACTGAGCTGGAGTCAGATTTACTGTCCCGTAGTGGAACGCGACTCGGCGTCTGTTCCTGCGATCATCTCCGTCACCGAGCGGTTTGAGAGTCAGCTGAGACGACCTCGTCAGCTGGTTGAACTGTTTCCTGTTTGATTCTTAGCAAATCAAAATCCGCACACGCACGTCTTGTTCAGAAGGTACTCGTCACTAAACTGTATGTCTGTGTCCTGCGTCCAGAGCCGCCGCCGCCGCCGCCGCCTCGGGGACAGGACGTGTCTTTGTTGTTGCTGGTCGTTGTTCATGTCCACATTTGATTCAGACATCGCCGCCACTTCTTCTCTTTGATTTTTCACCAAGTATTAAAATAAACATTTTTTTAAATTATCACGAGCTTGGTTTTCTTTGCTTCTGAAGAAGATTGGATGGAAACCAAACATAACAATGAGCTGAAAAATGTCTCACTTATTTTAGTGTGTGTGTGTGTGTGTGTGTGAAGCCTTTAATGGTTAAGTTTGAAAGCCTGCATGACGCAGTGATAAAATTAGTAAAAGAAAATCAAGAGGCCCACAAAGTGGAAATTGAGAAAATAAAAAGCAAAGCAGCTTGGATGTGGCGATCACATTACTGAGCTCTCAGATTAAACAAATGGAACCAATTATTTAAAAAAAAAGAAAAAGAAACGACCACCACAGACTTTGTTCCAGAAACTGAGCCCACGATGTTTGGCCTTTGAGGATGTATGCAGTATTGTTGTATACAGACAGAGGCTCCCTCTTCCTGACTCAGCAGGTACATGGAAGTTTGTGAGAAATGAAGTAAAAGTCCAAGGACATGAGTTTCCAGTTGTAAACTCAGGGTTCAGGGCCTTTGGAGCATTAAAGATAGCTGTTGTCAGAGGAATGGGCTGAGAGAGAGAAAAAAAGGTGCATCTCTATAAGTAAGTTCATTTATTTCAGTAGTTAAAGAAGAAGTAAGTGGTCCGGTCGTTTTCGCTAATGCTGCGTTCCAGGCAGGCTTTTGAAATCGTAAATTACAGCTTCAAGTCACAACTTACGACTTTGTAGCGTTCCAGGTAACCCAAATTGTTTCACCTGTTTTTTTGAAAGTCACTATAACAGCCACTTTAATCAGCTTTAACCGACCTGAAAAGTGAACTCTAGTTGGGTTATTCAGATCGAACTGGTAAACGAAAAATGGCAATACCAGTTTCCAAAGTGTTGAACTACCATAACAGTCCAAATGGTCCCTGGAAATCTTGACATTCACGGCGTTCCTTGGCTGCACACACAGCCCTGCATGCCGTTCTCTCTCCTCATTGGATAAAAACTGTAGGATACGATAAATGTTTTCTCCTCGGCTCAGAGCAGAGCAGAGTGACTGACAGACCCGTGTTTTGGTCCAAACACTCTATGTAAGTGATTGCTGTCGGAAGATATAACTATTTAAGACTTATATTAACACAAATATATCACTTACTTCTGCTTTAAATTCAAATAGTGAAACCCATTATATATTAGATTCATTGCACACAAACTAAATTATTCATGTGTTTAATTATTTTAATTGTAATGACTATGGATTACTTTGGTTGAAAACCACAAATTTAGTAAATCAAAAATATTTTTTTAAAATCACTATTGTAACCTAATGGCACACTTTAATCAGCTGATTAACTCCAAACACCTGAAAAGGGTTAGCCTAGGTTGGGTTATTCAAGATAACGAACCTACTAAAACGATAGAGATTATGGCAATGGGCCAGTTTGCCAAAGTGTTGAACTATCCCTTTAATACTCTCAAATGGTACAGGTTGGAAATCTTGAATTTCAATGAGCGTCCTACAAAGGGTTAATAAAAGACAAGTGCAAATGGACATAGACAAAAAAAATCTAATGAATTTAAATTGACTTTTATTGCTTTATTAGTTTTACTTTACATTTTTTGTTTCAGTGTCGTTTAGAAGAGTTTTAGTTCACGACCCTGTTATGAGTCAGTCTGGTGGGGTGTAGGATAGAAGGAGGAAGACGGCCGAGGCTCACGAGGAAGACGCATGGGAAGACGTCACAGGGAGAAGGTGACGAGGTCAACGACGCACCGAGACTGACGCGACATCCACCACACCACCACTCGTTTAACTGACATCACCACTACTCCAGCTGTTGTCCAATACTGGTCTAATACTGTTAATGGACTGAACTGGATCCATATATGGAACCTTCCATACAAATACCAAATTACAAATAAAGTGAGAGAAGTGTCTTATAAACTAATTCATAGATATTACCCTGCCAAACAGTATCTGTTAAAATTCAAGAAAGATTAATGTGTGAACTGTTCTTTGTGTGAGTCTGAACCTGAAACTGTAATACATTTGTTTTGGCTCTGCAACTCCACGGCCACCTTTTGGAAAGAAGTAAGCAGTTACATCACTTTGAAGATTGATGCAGACTTTTCTTTAGATTGGAATAATGTACTTTTTGGTGTCGACAATGTTAAAAGTAAGAAACAGAAAGAACTATGTTATAAATTTGATAATATTATTAGGTAAGTATCACGTACACAAAGCTAAATTTAGTCACTCTAAACCATACTTTACTGCATTCCAAAGGGAAACGGAACTGTACATGCAAAGTATCTGTGACTCGAATGACAAAGCTATGAAAACTTATGATCTGTGCACCTTTTTTTTCTGTTTTTATGTAGTCTACCTCCTGGCTGTTATGTTGTTTTGTTTACTTGATGACATATATATAACTGTCTTTGTATTGAGTACACTTTTGTCAATAAAGATCTATTGAGAAAAAAAAAACAAAAAAACAAAACACCACCACTTGTTTTTCTTCTGTCCCACACAGGAATTGATGTGACCTAAGGTCAAAGGTCAGCATACTATAACTGGATTTTGTTATAGGGGTGACTTTAAAGTTATTTTTCTCCAAATTTCTACAGTAAAATGCCACCAAAATGATACCAGAGGTAGAGTGAGATGTCAGGAATAGTATGCAAAAGGAATGAGAAACACACCTATGAAGGAATTGATGTGACCTAAGGTCAAAGGTCAGCATACTGTAACTGGGTTGTGTTATAGGGGTGATTTTAAAATGATTTTTCTCCAAATTTCTACAGTAAAATGCCACGAAAATGATACCAGAGGTAGAGTGAGACACCAGGAACAATATGTAAAAGGAATGAGGATGACACCTATGAAGGAATTGATGTGACCTAAGGTCAAAGGTCAGCATACTGTTACTGGGTTGTGTTATAGGGGTGACTTCAAGCTTATTTTTCTCCCAAAGTCTACAGTAAAATGCCACCAAAATGATACCAGAGGTAAAATGAGATGTCAGGAACATAATGCAAAAGTAATGAGGATGACACCTATGAAGGAATTGATGTGACCTAAGGTCAAAGGTCAGCATACTGTAACTGGATTTTGTTATATTGGTGACTTTAAAATGATTTTTCTCCAAATTTCTACAGTAAAATGCCACCAAAATGATACCAGAGGTAGAGTGAGATGTCAGGAACAATATGCAAAAGGAATGAGGATGACACCTATGAAGGAATTGATGTGACATAAGGTCAAAGGTCAGCATACTGTAACTGGGTTTTAATATAGGGGTGACTTTAAAATGATTTTTCTCCAAATTTCTACAGTAAAATGCCACCAAAATGATACCAGAGGTAGAGTGAGATGTCAGGAACAACATGCAAAAGGAATGAGGATGACACCTATGAAAGAATTGATGTGACCTAAGGTCAAAGGTCAGCATACTGTAACTGGGTTTTGTTATATTGGTGACTTTGAAGTTATTTTTCTCCCAAAGTCTACAGTAAAATGCCACCAAAACGATACCAGAGGTAGAGTGAGATGTCAGGAACAACATGCAAAAGAAATGAGGATGACACCTATGAAGGAATTGATGTGACCTAAGGTCAAAGGTCAGCATACTGTAACTGGGTTTTAATATAGGGGTGACTTTAAAATGATTTTTCTCCAAATTTCTACAGTAAAATGCCACCAAAATGATACCAGAGGTAGAGTGAGATGTCAGGAACAACATGTGAAAGAAATGAGGATGACACCTATGAAGGAATTGATGTGACCTAAGGTCAAAGGTCAGCATACTGTTACTGGGTTGTGTTATAGGGGTGACTTCAAGCTTATTTTTCTCCAAATTTCTACAGTAAAATGCCACCAAAATGATACCAGAGGTAAAATGAGATGTCAGGAACAATATGCAAAAGGAATGAAGATGACACCTATGAAAGAATTGATGTGACCTAAGGTCAAAGGTCAGCATACTGTAACTGGGTTGTGTTATAGGGGTGACTTCAAGCTTATTTTTCTCCAGATTTCTACAGTAAAATGCCACCAAAATGATACCAGAGGTAGAGTGAGATGTCAGGAACAATATGCAAAAGGAATGAGGATGACACCTATGAAAGAATTGATGTGACATAAGGTCAAAGGTCAGCATACTGTAACTGGGTTTTAATATAGGGGTGACTTTAAAATGATTTTTCTCCAAATTTCTACAGTAAAATGCCACCAAAATGATACCAGAGGTAGAGTGAGATGTCAGGAACAACATGCAAAAGGAATGAGGATGACACCTATGAAAGAATTGATGTGACCTAAGGTCAAAGGTCAGCATACTGTAACTGGATTTTGTTATATTGGTGACTTTAAAGTTATTTTTCTCCAGATTTCTACAGTAAAATGCCACCAAAATGATACCAGAGGTAGAGTGAGATGTCAGGAACAGTATGTAAAAGGAATGAGGATGACACCTATGAAGGAATTGATGTGACCTAAGGTCAAAGGTCAGCATACTGTAACTGGGTTTTGTTATATTGGTGACTTTGAAGTTATTTTTCTCCCAAAGTCTACAGTAAAATGCCACCAAAATGATACCAGAGGTAGAGTGAGATGTCAGGAACAATATGCAAAAGGAATGAGGATGACACCTATGAAGGAATTGATGTGACCTAAGGTCAAAGGTCAGCATACTGTAACTGGATTTTGTTATATTGGTGACTTTAAAGTTATTTTTCTCCAAATTTCTACAGTAAAATGCCACCAAAATGATACCAGAGGTAGAGTGAGATGTCAGGAACAACATGCAAAAGAAATGAGGATGACACCTATGAAGGAATTGATGTGACCTAAGGTCAAAGGTCAGCATACTGTAACTGGGTTTTGTTATATGGGTGATTTTAAAATGATTTTTCTCCAGATTTCTACAGTAAAATGCCACCAAAATGATACCAGAGGTAGAGTGAGATGTCAGGAACAATATGCAAAAGGAATGAGGATGACACCTATGAAGGAATTGATGTGACATAAGGTCAAAGGTCAGCATACTGTAACTGGGTTTTAATATAGGGGTGACTTTAAAATGATTTTTCTCCAAATTTCTACAGTAAAATGCCACCAAAATGATACCAGAGGTAGAGTGAGACGCCAGGAACAATATGCAAAAGGAATGAGGATGACACCTATGAAAGAATTGATGTGACCTAAGGTCAAAGGTCAGCATACTGTAACTGGATTTTGTTATATTGGTGACTTTAAAGTTATTTTTCTCCAGGTTTCTACAGTAAAATGCCACCAAAATGATACCAGAGGTAGAGTGAGACGCCAGGAACAATATGCAAAAGGAATGAGGATGACACCTATGAAAGAATTGATGTGACCTAAGGTCAAAGGTCAGCATACTGTAACTGGGTTTTGTTATATTGGTGACTTTGAAGTTATTTTTCTCCCAAAGTCTACAGTAAAATGCCACCAAAATGATACCAGAGGTAGAGTGAGATGTCAGGAACAATATGCAAAAGGAATGAGGATGACACCTATGAAGGAATTGATGTGACCTAAGGTCAAAGGTCAGCATACTGTAACTGGATTTTGTTATATTGGTGACTTTAAAGTTATTTTTCTCCAAATTTCTACAGTAAAATGCCACCAAAATGATACCAGAGGTAGAGTGAGATGTCAGGAACAACATGTGAAAGAAATGAGGATGACACCTATGAAGGAATTGATGTGACCTAAGGTCAAAGGTCAGCATACTGTTACTGGGTTGTGTTATATTGGTGACTTTAAAGTTATTTTTCTCCAAATTTCTACAGTAAAATGCCACCAAAATGATACCAGAGGTAGAGTGAGATGTCAGGAACAACATGCAAAAGGAATGAGGATGACACCTATGAAAGAATTGATGTGACCTAAGGTCAAAGGTCAGCATACTGTAACTGGATTTTGTTATATTGGTGACTTCAAGCTTATTTTTCTCCAGATTTCTACAGTAAAATGCCACCAAAATGATACCAGAGGTAGAGTGAGATGTCAGGAACAACATGCAAAAGGAATGAGGATGACACCTATGAAAGAATTGATGTGACCTAAGGTCAAAGGTCAGCATACTGTAACTGGGTTTTAATATAGGGGTGACTTTAAAGTTATTTTTCTCCAAATTTCTACAGTAAAATGCCACCAAAATGATACCAGAGGTAGAGTGAGATGTCAGGAACAACATGCAAAAGGAATGAGGATGCCACCTATGAAGGAATTGATGTGACCGAAGGTCAAAGGTCAGCATACTGTAACTGGGTTGTGTTATAGGGGTGACTTCAAGCTTATTTTTCTCCAGATTTCTACAGTAAAATGCCACCAAAATGATACCAGAGGTAGAGTGAGACACTGGGTCACCTGGGTGAGTTTCCCACCACACACGACACCCCTCCAGGTAGAAACTACTGCACTCACCCAGGGAAACAAGACTTCATGCATCATGTAGGGACTGGTAGGTGTCATGTTAGGTGCAGCAGAACACAGAGTCTAACTGTTTAAACTGTTCATCATCATTTTATTTCTGTACAAAAGTCCTCAAAGAAAAAACTCATATCATCACTTTACAAGCCCAAGCCACATATACAACACATCCATTTGTATTGTGTACAGTTAAACAAGCCAAACTATACCGTTATGAGTCATATGCATGTAACGCTGAGCGAGCGTCTGGTACAAATGTTCTAAAGTGGAGCGATAATGTTTGGTGCATACAGAAACACACAGGACAGGAATAACATCACAGCTCAGACCGTGTCCCTGGTCCATTTCCATCAACTGTGCCTGTACAATAAATAAGTATAAAATATATCTCTTAGCAATCTGAGGAATTTTTAAAAACACATGAAACATACAAAACACTAAATTACTGCTACAACATCCGAAAAAAGACCAGCTATTTCGGCAGGAGGGAGGGGTGGGGGGGTGGGGGGTAGGGCAGTCCTTTTTCTGGCCAGATTGGATCAAAAGATCTCTGAAGATTTTTTACTTTTGAAAGAGGGCAAAATTGCACATTTAAAAACTCCCTGATTTTTTTTTCTCTTTTTTTTTTTATAGCATTCACCGGGAAAATGTCATCTTTTGTATCGTTAAAGGAGAATTCCGGTCATTTTTCACCCCTAAATCGTTGTCCTGATGGTCACCCGGTGTTGGGGGGAGCAAAAAACGTGACTAAAATTGATGCAGGCAAACCAGAGACTATGGGGGCAATTCTTTCAACCACAACAAACACTCAAAAAACAATCAAATATCTCTGGTACATGACTCGAATCGTTATGACACACTACTGAACTCATAAACTGTATGGTTGTACTGAGTATAAACAGTATAAACTTTGTGTTTGCATGTTATCACTCACCTCAGATAGACGAACTCTGAAACGTCCTGGAAAGACATTACTATCCGATCACAGAACGCCTGCTCCCCCCGCCACAGAAACAAACACTTTTGTCTTGTTGTGATGATTTCTTCTACGGTCGGAGATATATTGGACATTACCACTGCACTGCTCGACCGTTTATCTTTGTAAAGAAATCATCGCAACAAGGAAAAAGTGTTGGTTTCCGTGGCGGGGAGAGCAGGCGCTCTGCGATCGCTTAGTAATGTCTTTCCAGGACGTTCCAGAGTTCGGCTCTCTGAGGTGAGTGATAACATGCAAAAACACAAAGTTTATACTATTTATACCGGTTTATACTGTACTCTATATGAGTTCAGTAGTGTGTCATAAGGATTCGAGTCATGTACCATTGATATTTGATTGTTTTTTGAGTGTTTGTTGTGGTTGGTCATACTTTAGCGTTGTGGCTATCCCTAGCGCCGGGTAGCCATGGTGTAACTCTGGTTTGCCTGCATCAATTTTAGTTGTGCTTTTTGCTCCCCAACAACAATTTACGGGTCAAAAATGACCAGAATTCTCCTTTAACAAGCGTCTTTGCTGGTTTTACTCCAAAAAAAAACAAAAAACACAGAGTGGATCACAGACACTGATGGGAGGAAACATCACAACATCTAGTGAGCGAAGAGTCAACGTCCAAACCTAGAATGTAGATTTTTTTTGTTTTGTTTTTTCTCTCTCTTTAAAACACACAGAGTGAAAAAAAACCCTCACCTCCACGCCGGTCACAGGTGACCTGCAGGTGGACGACGACACACCTTCATTATACATGCATTTGATTGGCTGGCTCACTGTGGTTGGTGTAGAAGCAGCTGTGGTCGACACGGTGGACGTCAGTGATCTCAGAAAACCCACACAAACACACTGTCAGAGCCACACTGAGGACATGAAATTGAAAATTGCAAGTATAAAACCATAGTTTGTGGGAATAAAATCAATATCAATATAATAATTCTCATAATATCCCAACTTTAATCTTGTAATATTATGACTTTCCTCTAATAAAGATTTATGCTTGTAATTTTCATCCGTTTCTTTTCCCTCCTCTGTGTGGCTCTGATATTCTTTAGTATTAAATGATCGGTGGTCAATGAGCAGAAATCAATAATTATATCATATCTCAGGACTGTTTCCAAGTTTAAATTAGAAGTGAAAGAAAGTGAATGTGGAAGTGAATAGACCAACCCAGGCTCCTCCAGGTACCAGTCAATATAATATAAATGACTGGTCCAGACTGAAGTGAAGCGTCATAGTGCTATAACCGCTTATATCTTCTATATATTCTTCTATATATATATATGATGTTATTAACACAAAGAATAGGCTGAGTTTGTGGACACAGGATGAGACCCAATCACCTGCTTCTGGTCCATGATCAGCAGATAGACACCATCCTTTCCAAACTGTGTATGGGTGCAGTAACAAACACTGGAGATAGAGTGTTAGCCTTAGTTTCTCAAACCTGTAATTAGCTTAGCTCAAACACTGGAAGTGTATGGGTAGTGTTAGCCTGCCTCCACCTAAAGTCATCAGAAAAACTCTTCAGCAACTCTAAACGGACCGATCTTTGTTTCAGAGCTGACAAAATTTAGCAACAAAG
Source organism: Decapterus maruadsi (assembly GCA_030347415.2). Lineage (NCBI taxonomy): Eukaryota > Metazoa > Chordata > Actinopteri > Carangiformes > Carangidae > Decapterus > Decapterus maruadsi. Next base: position 33,711,270 of record CM064900.1, read on the forward strand.
TCGCCAGGTTGGCAACACTGGAGGCAGGCTAACACTACCCATACACTTCCAGTGTTTGAGCTAAGCTAAGGCTAACACTACCCATACACTTCCAGTGTTTGAGCTAAGCTAATTACAGGCTATACGGCTCTATCTCCCTTGTTACTGCACGCACAGTGGAAAGGATGGTGTCTATCTGCTGGTCATGGACTTGGGAGTGAGGCAAGACATGGGAAAAAAAAATGTAGGCGTATCCCTTTAACTCTGCAGGTACAGCACGGACCCGCCCACCCAAAGTGGAACCTGACTGAACCCCCAGACCTTTCAGCTGTGTATATACGGCTCCATGTGAACCTGTACTGTCCCTCCACCAGGACCCTCCTCCTCCTCCTCCTCCTCCTCCTCCTTCTTCTCATACACTGGGACAATGTTAATTGCTTATTAGCAGTGGTTTGAGGGCTGCAGCTCCCAGAGCCACACCCCCCCCTCCCCCCTCCCCCTCCCACTCCTCTGCCTGAACCATCAATAGAAACAAATCCATAAATTCAGCTCTAGTTCCAGGAGCTCTGACCTCCGTTACCACATCGTGCCTTCCAAACCTTAAAGTGTGAAGACTTGAGTCGACGACGTTAAATGCTAACGACGATGTGAAATGAAGCGAGTGTCCACGTTGGCATGGTTACGGATCGCTGACCAAATCCGATGGCGACTTCAGCTGGCGAGCTCAGCGACACCAAACAGCACCGATGTCGTACGTGTGTGTATATGTGTGTGTGTGTGTGTGTTTGCACGTCTCTGCAGACACCACAGGTCCTGTTGAGCTCCAGTGCGGCCGCCACAGGGCACCGTGTCTCCGTTGGGGGAGGGAGGGAGGGAGGGAGGGAGGGAGTAGGAGGGGAGGGGAAGGGGGTTACAGTTCATCAGAGGCAGTGCTGGCTCTGGGAGCTGCACACACAGTCACATCGTTTTCTTTTTTTTCTCTGATGGCCAAACCTAGAAAAAAAAAAACGCCATTTGATGCTGGACCAGTGGCTTGGAGCAACTGACTCTTCAGTGCCGACAATATATGTGTGTGTGTGTGTATGTGTGTGTGGGGGGTATGTGTGTCAGTATCTCGGGGCTACATAGTCTCTTGGCTTCCCTCCCCATCCTTGTCTGCCACTCATAGCTTGGCCTTGTGCACCACGGGGACGGGCAGGACCTGGTGGATCTTGGCTCGGTCTGCGTCCGTCTCCAGATGGACCCAGTCGGGGCGGAAGGAGCCTTTGAACCCCACAAATGCCACCTTATCTGCAGGGAGGAGAAATGACACCAACAGTGAGAAAAAAAAAACCCAAAATAGAACAAAAAAACTAATGCACAGATTCATACATTCATGTTTTCAAAGGGATAGTTCAACATTTTGGCAAATTGGCCCATTGCCATAATCCCTATAGTCGTAGCAGTAGGTTCGTTACATTTAATTGTCGGTGCAAGCTATTTTCAGTACGGCGGAGCAGAGAAGTGAGCTGCTCAGAGCTACGCTATGGAGGCTCATGGGATTTCTTGGTTTCCCTCATCAAACGCACCAAATACTCAATCCAACAACTCAAAGACACTGTCGTGGACATGTTGTGAGCTGCACAACCACCACGCTATAAGATAATAACGGAACGTTACGAGACAAAGCTGTTTTAGAGGTAAATTCATGCAAAACCGCTGATGCGCGTTGCGTTCAGGGACAGTTTTTCAGCAAGCAGTCTCCACATTTACCTCGAAAATGGCTCCGTTTCGTAACGTTCCGTTATTATCTCATAGTGGTGGTTGTGCAGGCCACAACTTGTCCCCAAAAGCGTTTTGGGATTGTGTATTTGGTGTATTTGTTGAGGGAAACCAAGAAATTCCATGAGCCTCCGTAGTGTAGCTCTGAGCAGCTCACGGCTCCGCTCCACCGTTCTAAAAATAGCTTTCACTATAGGGATTATGGCAATGGGCCAATTTGCCAAAATGTTGAACTATCCCTTTAAGGTACAGTGATGAGGTGCCACTGATACAATGCCAATATCGACAATGTCTGTCAGTAGCATGATTATCATGCAGACAGGCTGATCAAATTTAAGTTTTTATTTTAAACATAAATGTGAAAAGGAAAAAATATAAAATGCTGTCTAGTCCAGTGGTTCTCAACCTTTTTTACATCAAGGACCCCTAAATTGACACAAATTAGACCATGGACCCCCATTGGACAAAATTTTTAAGCAAACACCAGAAATACTTGTTATGAGACTGGATATTTTTACTTTTTTTGTACATTCAAATTAGGGCCAATGGCGTGAATTTTTGGAAATATTTGGAAATATTATAATATTATAGAGACATTTCTGGAAAAAAAAAGTGAAAAGTGGTATAATTTTTAAACATTTGTAAGAAGAAGTGGTTAAAAAAAATCTCAAAAAAGTTTTTTAAAAAGTTGATTTTCTACACAAAAAGTGGTAGCCTAAATTCTCAAAAAAAAATTAATTCTCAAAAAAAAAAAAAAAATCTCCAAAAAAAATTAATTCTCAAAAATTAAATAAAAAAAAAAAATCTCCAAAAAAAATTTAAATTTTCAAAAAAAAAAAAAATCTCAAAAATTTTTTTAATTTTCAAAAAAAAAATAATTTTAATTTTCAAAAAAAAAAAAAATTCTCAAAAAAAAAAATTTAATTCTCAAAAATATATATATTTTGTAATTCTCAAAAAAAAAAAAAAAAAATTAAAGAAAAGGTTGGGGACCCCCTTGAACTCCCCCAAGGACCCCTGGGGGTCCCTGGACCCCACGTTGAGAACCACTGGTCTAGTCAACCTTACGTTTCGTGACTCCACCTGCTTTGACTCGGTAACGACTCAGACTGCCTCAGATTGCATGTGTGTACCTTTTTATGTTTGCATTGAAAAGTGCTATACAAATAAATCTCATTAATGTCATAGTAACCTTTCAGTTTGATGCTCCTGTCTGCTCCGAGTCGGTCCAGGACTTTGGTCCAGGCTCCTCTGGTGATCAGCCGGCCCTTGGACGTCATGAGGACGATGGAGCTGCAGAGACAGAGACGGTCACTGTTAGCGTCTCTATGCTCGGCCCCGTGCACGTGTCGTCTCTTCTCAGCTTCAGTTTGTGAGTTAAACCGGAGCCTGAGGCGTCACACACACACGCTGTAACACAACCTTCACAGCAGCGAGGTAACGTGTTATAGCGACAGGCGGGAGCAGCTCGTACCCTTCTCTCAGCCCACTGACGTAGTTGTCTATCTGGGCGGGGATGCCCTGCAGGATGGAGCTCTTGAAGCTCTTGCTCTCCACCAACTTCCCGTCGTGGCCGTCGATCACCGTCAGCTGCACCCCGTCCTCTGATTGGTACAGCTTCCTTCCATTCACCTGCCACAGGAGTCGGCCAATCAGAACACAGCACAGCCCAGCAGCGTCACTCACTCGGCGGTTCGGACATCAGACAAACGTCAGAAATATATTTCCTCAGATTCCATGTGCTTTATTCTAATGGAGCGTTTCATCACATTATGTAATAATGGAATACATTTTCACCTCATGATGTAATTGAATTGCATTTTATAATAATCTGCCATATTTTGTACATTATGTTGTAACATATTATATTATTACGATTTAACAGGCTTTGTTTTGCGAATATTAGAACAGTACCAAATAAAATAGTGAAAGTTACACTGTTTTCTCTTTCGTTGTTACATCACGAGGTGAACATTTATTACATAATACAGGAGCTACAGGAGGTTTAGACTGAACTGCTGCTGACAGGAAACAAGTAGAGACGTTGTTTTGAGGATTTTATGATGAGAATTGATTTAGTAAAACTTGTTGTAAAGAAACAGTGAAAGTGGAGACAGGCTGAGTCTAAACTCATCTGTTGAACAACACAGATTAGTTGAGTCAATTATTTCTAATTAGAGGAATCAGAGGAACCACAAACAACTGCTCAGCTCTGTTTACCCTCAGATTTGGAGGAATAATCAACAAAATAATAATAACAGTTCATTTTTTCAAAGAGAGGAAGGATAAAAAGAAAAAAAAAATAGAGAAGAGTTTCATTTTTCTCTCCATAACATTTGTAAATCAAATGATGAGCCGCGTCTCCCTCTTTTTTTTGGTGCTGTTGGTGTCACCAATTACCACGTTACCATGGTAACACAGATCTTAGACCTGAGTCGGCCTCGGGCTATAAGGTGTCTGACCGCTGTCTGAGCAAAAAAAAACAAAAAAAAAAAAACTAAAGAGTGGACCGACGACACCACAGACCAGTCGGAGATATCTCTCTGTGAAACCGGCCCCGGTGTCATCGATTGTTACCATGGTAACGCTGGTCTCCGGCCTCATTTGGCCCGGGGGCAGCAGATGGCTGAGCAGCTCTCAGTGTCAGATCGGTGAGTGGGAGTTAATGTGAAGAACTTGAGCTTTTATATTTCATGTTTAGCCACTGTTTTTAATACGTGTGGGTGTGTGTGTGTGTGTGTGTGTGTGTGTGTGCGTGTGTGTGTGTGTGTGTGTGTGTATGTGTGTGTTACCTCAGTGAAGGCAAAGTCCTCCTTGATGTGGAAGAAGCGAGTGTTGTAGGACTCCAGCCTCACCTCCAGGAAGTGTTCTGCTGAGTTCTGAGGAGACAAACACACAACACACGACATGTGTTAACAAACACATCGTTCATTACCCTCTAACACAGTGGTTTCCAACCTGGGGGTCGGGACCCCACATGGAGTCGCCTCAAATGTCTAATAATTGATTAAAAAAAAAATACTGATAAAAATATGATATAAGATATGATTAACACCACACACAATCTTAAACAGCTGCATTCTGTATTTTCACTTTCTCGACTATAAATCAAGTTCAAATAAATGAACCGAATCGATCATGTGATTGCGGGCTGGGGTCCCCAGAAATTTGTAATGTCAAAATGGGGTCACGAGCCAATAAAGGTTGGGTTATATTGCATGCATAAATGCATAAAGTATGAAAATATTTTGACGTATTCATTCAGATGCTATAATGTTCATGTTCATTTGCTTTCTTTCATGCTCAGATTTTTTTATTATTGTTTAAAAAGAAAACATTTGGACGTGTCAGTCAGAACCTGCAGAAACTCACTGGATCTGACCGTAAATGGAGCAGAGCATCGTTAATGTCACTGATTACATGAGTGAGTCTAAAATCCTTTCTTGTCACTGAGAAGCGGATTTTAAGATTGAATGATTAAATATGAAATAAATAAAAATAGGACTATATTTTTATCTGACTTGTATTTAGGGTGAAATTGAAACTGTAAAAGCAAAGCAAAGGGTAAGAACTTCGTAACTCCCTCTCACCAGCCGGGCATTAGGGATCTTCCTGGGCATGGGCACGTCCACCACGGGCAGCTCGGCGTGGCGAGGGTAGGCGCGGCTCATGCAGTTGCTGGGTGGACTGCCTTTAGGGACGACGGCCGTGATCTTCACTCTCTCGCATCCTTTGACCGAGCAGAAGGCGAACTGCTCCCTGTCGTTATGAGCCTTCACCTTCAGGAACAGCAGCCTGCAACACACACACACACACACACACACACATAAGGATTCAGACATCACACATTTCTCAAACACAGAAAAAAAGATGTAGCTCGTCTCTTTCTACTGAATGATCAAACAGGCTGAAATCACCCACAATGCCCTGGGGTCAGTCAGTACCACAGCTTAGTATTTCCATTATTGCTTCATCGTGGCAATAATGGAAATACACTGTTGTCCATAAAGTAGTAATAAATTTTACCTCTTCTCATGAAATGATTTACCATGAAAAGTAACTATTGCGTTCCTATTTTTAAAGGGATAGTTCAACATTTTGGCAAATTGGCCCATTGCCATAATCGCTATAGTCATAGCAGTAGGTTCGTTACCTTTATTTGTCGACGTAAGCTATTTTTAGATCAGCAGAGCAGAGCCGTGAGCTGCTCAGAGCTACGCTACGGAGGCTCATGGAATTTCTTGGTTTCCCTCATCAAACTCATCAAATACAAAATCCCAAAACTCCAAAATGCTTTCGTGGACAAGTTGTGACCTGCACATTCACCACGCTATGAGATAATAACGGAACATTTGTATTTGATGAGGGAAACCAAGAAATTCCATGAGCCTCCATAGTGTAGCTCTGAGCAGCTCACGGCTCTGCTCTGCCGTTCTAAAAATAGCTTGCACCGACAAATAAAGGTAACGAACCTACTGCTATGACTGTAGCGATTATGGCAATGGGCCAATTTACCAAAATGTTGAACTATCCCTTTAAGGTCATAAGGAAGACAGGTGTAGTTTAGGGGCGTATAACGGTGACACATGTTTCACTGAGTAGATCTATGCCGATGTGCCTCTGGATGCCTTTCTGTTTTTCCAGGTGAGCAAAAGCAGTGAAATGTGTAAAAGAGTGCAGCACAAGTGTAATGGGTATGCTAGAGTAGTGACATGTAAGCACTGCAATTATGGGATGTATCAGAGTGTAACTGAAGGCTTCAAGTGCTTCACTTGGCTGCCGGGGAAATCCATAGTGGAACCACCTGCACAGTCAGTCTGCTGCAAGAATATAGGTTGTGTGCAGAACATAACCTTTTGGAAAGGTGCTAACTAGGAGGTTAGGCTAACCTTTATGAAGCAGATACCAATTATACTAACAAAAAAAAAAGAAATTAATATAAATTGTTTTAAGATCATGCATTAGATTGGTTCAAATCTACTTACAGGTAGGGTCTGGAGTTTTGTCCCTTTCAGTTTGTAAACAAAACAGTGAAACTCAGCCCCTCCCCTCAGGCTAAGCTGTGTAGCTTCCTGCTTCTGACAGCAACAGTTGTCATGACCATAAAGGAAAGGAATTACAGTCTGAAAGAAGTGCTGGAACTAGCGGGTGTTAGCCGCGGATGCTAACCGCGAGCGCTAGCCGACGTTAGCATCGCGCTAGCTCACTAATATGGTCCTAATACTTGTTACCAGTGTCGGTGGTGGTGGGGAATCGGTCCGCGGCTCCAGTGCTTTACTCAGACTGTATTTATTGTTCTTTGTTGTCCTGACTGCTGCTGCAGAGAGAGATAGAGACTCAGTAGCATCAGACAGCTAGCACAGCTAACAGCTAGCACAGCTAACAGGCCTGAGCCTCCTGCTGCAGGTAGCTTCACCTGAGCTCCGTCATTGGCTGGAGGATAACACAGACTCTCTCACCATAGGTGTCTGTGCTCATTTGCGACTCTAGAAACGTCCACGTGCACAAAACCTGAACAAAACAAAGCAAAAAACCAAAATACAGGCAGGGGGAGGAGGGGCTGCAGACAGAGCCCCCACCACACAGGACTAGAAGCCCATAGGTGATGATTAAGACGGATTTCATTTGTAAAAGTCTAATGTTTATTTTTAGGCACAAAACTCCAGACCCTACCTTAAATGTTTTACATTAGAAATGACATTTGAACGCTTTTTAGCAAAAGACTGAATGCCCTGAAAATGTCAAATGGAGTAATCACAAAAGAATAATAAATATATAAATAGTTTTATCTACCTAAAGTGGATTTAAATGTATATTTTCTTCTGGAAACATTGAATTAATTTGACTTTAATTGGATTTGTTGCTGTAATTCTAGATTTGAATTTTAATGCATTTTAGCAACACTGGGCAGGATTTATCCTAAAAACACTGCACATTTGAGTCCAGATTAATTGTCATGTATATATGTATAAAGTTTTTATGAAAAAATACTAGTTACAGCACTTGACATTGGGTTGCTTCATCTCACTGACCCACTAACCTTTCTGAAAAGACGCTATGCATAGAAGGTAATCATAAAAACAGCCAATATAATAGGTCACCCAATTTGAATTTTGGGTGAACTATCCCTTTAAATGTGCATTAAGTGTCAGGTCAGGGCTCAGATATGAGGAAGGAGGAGGTGTCTGACCCTGTGTCCTCCTCCCAGTAGAAGTATCCTCTGGCCTGGTGGGAGTGGTTGATCTTGTCCCTCTGCGTGGTCCTCATGAAGACGCCGGTCTTGCGGGTCTGTTTGGTGAGGCGGTTGTGGATGTCGGAGATGATGGTGAAGTTGGTGCCTTGAGGGTAACAGATCCCCACGTTGATCCAGTCGTTCCTGACACGAGAGAAGAAGAAACATTACAATTAAACTCATTTACTGTTTGTTTGTTAACGTTGATAAGTACACTCTATTAAGTGTAAGTTAAAGGGATAGTTCAACATTTTGGCAAAATGGCCCATTGCCATAATCCCTATAGTCATAGCAGTAGGTTTGTTACCTTTAATTGTCGGTGCAAGCTATTTTTTGAACGGCGGAGCAGAGCCGTGAGCTGCTCAGAGCTTCTTTACGGAGGCTCAATCAAACTCATCAAATACACGATCTTTCATTATCTCATATGCTGCAGGTCACAACTTGAGAGTGTTGGATTGTGTATTTGGTGAGTTTGATGAGGGAAACCAAGAAATCCCATGAGCCTCCGTAGCGTAGCTCTGAGTAGCTCACGGCTCTGCTCTGCCGTTCTAAAAACAGCTTGCAACGACAAAGGTAAAAAACCTACTGCTATGACTATAGGGGTTTATGGCAATGGGCCAATTTGCTACAATGTTGAACTATCCCTTTAAGCATTAAATACTAAACTCATCATTTATAACACATGAATACTGATTAGTATGCAGTTTATAAACACAGTTAAAAATGTTTTACTCATCACTGATAAGCACTAACTGTATTTATAAACTACATACTAATGAGTATTCATGTGTTATAAAGGAAAAATTCAGTATTATATAATGCTTAATAGTGTTACCCTATTTTTCTTTGAACATAACCTTACATTTTCAAACATCTGGTCTTCTGTTTACTGGAAACGACAGTCCAGAGAAATTAAAATCTATTAAATCAGATTGTTGAACAGCATCATTTTCTGAACTCTTTCCAAAAATATTTTTCTTTGAGTGAAATAATCGCAGCGCTTAGTACCAGCTGAACCATCCAGGCTGTCTTTGTGAAGCTGTTTGAACCACAGAAGCTGCCGCACTTACTGAAATCCACCAGCGTCAACAATTCAGGACGGCGCATTTAAAGGATTAATACATAGTTTAGTGACAATCCTTTATCAGATCTTTAAAATCAGACAGAGGCGGCTTCATTTCACCGATTACAGCCAGTAATCTGAGGAAAAACAAACAGAGTCGGACTCCTCAGCTCCTCCTGCAGAGCCCGTCCCACTCGCTGTTTCCCTCCATGGCCTGTAGATGGAGCTGTTGGTGTGTGCGCCGCGCCGCCGACACTGTTTTGGCTTCCACAACAATCCACGTCAGGGTGGACTCAGGCCACGGGGAATAGCTGACATGCTTGAAATGACAACAGGCCTTCACGCGCTTTAAACGGCTGCGGGCCACTCTGTAAACACTCGGTGAGGGAAGGGAGGGGGGGCGAGGCTCTCCCCATCTCTGTGGCGAACCCTCATGAATAACAGGAGTTGAGAGGAGAGGAGAGGAGCGGCCCGATGTTTGCCGACGGCCTTTTAAAGGAGGGGTCGGCGTTGAGAAAACTAAATAAATCCCGTCAGCTGTAACTCCTCGTGTCACCGTCCATAAGCACTTGTCACATGTTCTATTGTGTTTAGATCATCACGGTGCAACTGGACCACAACTCAAGCTCTTTATGGAGGGTGAGGTCATCAAGCACAGTATCGGTGTGTGTCTGTGGAGCAGCTGCACGCTGGTGACTCACAGGTGTTTGAACGTGCCTCTTGTTTCATTTCTTACTGTTTTTAATCATTAAAACGTCTAGAAACGACTCGGACCTATGTTTTATGTTGTTGTAGGAAATGCAGTCTTACATTTTCCACATGATGTCATCAATTCAAGCTTTAATTTTTTTTTGCACCTAAAACGGATTCAGGGCTCATTTCAGATCCGACCACATTCAGAGGTGGCCCAGAATCACATGTGTCCACATTCCTCCAGCAGCGGGAACGCCGATAGATCCTGACCACACTGGAGGAGCAACCACTTCACATTAGTCATCGAAAGGACTTTATTTTCCTATGTTTTTAAACTCTAACAAATTTGGTCTTTGAATATGTGGGTGAGGTTTTTATATAAGCCCTTTTGGGGTTCAAACCTCCCCTTTGCACATCCCAGTCATGATGATTGTCCATGTTGTTTTTAAATGATAATGTTTTTTTTGTTTTTTTTACAGTAAGCAACCAAATTGTCTATACTCTCAAAGCCCCAGGACAGATGCTTTATGCAGATCTGAGAGATTATGTTGATACCAATGTTATTGTAAACTGAATGAGCAACTGCACTAACTATAAGGACTTTGTTATATCAATGTTTGTAATTTAACTTGTTGGATCAGGTTGGATCTGACATCTGCTCTCCATGATTTGTCTTGTTATGGTCATTTCAATTCAACTTTATTTATAAAGCGCTTTTCTATCTATAATAGCTATCAGATAAATGATATCTATTGTAGGGTATGTGATACGTTTCAGCAGGTAAGAGCAGCTGCCACTAATGCAGTGTGGGGTCACCTGAAATGTCTTTATTTTTTTGTTTTTTTAGCTAATTATTATTCTTTGTACAATTATGATTAAAAACAACACACACAATACTAAACAACTGTTTTCTATACTTTCACTTTCTTTCACTAAATCGAGTTCAAATAAAATTGACAGGATTGACAGTGACTGCACGTGGTCTTTGTGATGTCAAAATGGGGTCATGAGCCTAAAAGAGGTTGGGAACCACTGCATCAATGGGATCTGAATAAAGGATTAAAGGGATAGTATCATTTTTTTAAAAGTGGGGTTGTATGATCTACAAATAGCCCCAAAGTACTTTAATTGCAGTAGAAGACTCTCTGCACTCGTCCCGTTAGCAACGCCAGCCCATAATAGCCCTGCCCAGAGATTTACAACATACATTGTTGTGAATGGACCCAAAGAAACGGCCTATTTTCACGGCCTAAAAGAGGTTTTACCTGAAAAAAATACACAGTTCCATTGTTGGCTATAATATAATTTTTCCAGCCCTTCAAAGTGCAGGAAAAACACAGTTTTTATTTGGAGCTAACCAACTGCTGATCGGCGGGCGCTAACCCTGGGCGGAGGGATACGTGAGTTGGTTAGGTCCAAATAAAAACTGTGTTTTTCCTGCACTTTGAAGGGCTATTATGGGCTGGCGTTGCTAATGGGAGGAGTGCAGAGAGTCTTCTACTGCAATTAAAGTACTTAGGGGCTATTTGTAGATCATACAACCCCTCTACTAAAATGCTACTATCCCTTTAAGGAGCAACTAGCCTCATCTTCTGAAGGACAGCCTGCTCTACTGACGTCCTTTGAAGGACCATCATCTGTAAATGACCATAAACTCTTCTCCGCAAAAAAACAACACCTGTTTATTTCCATATAAAAAAAAAGGAAGTGAGATCAGGCGGCAAGTGATCGATGGAGACTCGTCTTTAAAGCAGGTGTGTGAACTGATCAGTGTGATCAATCACTGGAGACGCGGGTTAATACCAGGTGTGAACAGGGCCTCTCTCTTTCTGTCAATATAATGGTTCTGTCGACTCAAACATGGGGATTCTGTGTGGAAGCTGCTGCGAACAGCCTCTGTGTGTGTGTCGTACGCTGTTACACATCATCTCGTGCGTTTCACTGACTTGTTGAAGTTGATGAGCCAGATGGTGACCTCAGCCGGCGCCACCTGGTCCCAGTGGATGGTGTAGCCTTTAGCCAGCGTGATCACGGGCTGGAACTGCTGGTAGTGTTTCCTCTTGCCCAGGGCGCCCTCTAGTGTCAGAGGCCGATCGGGGTACTCATCCCTCACCATGTCCATGTTCAGGCTGGCAGGGTTACGAGTCTGGATGTAGACCTGCAGACGACCGTAGAGTTAGATGCTCTGAGTTTTTTTGTGTGCCATTTTTAAAGTTCATTATACATCCGAATGTTTCTCTTTTAAAGGGATAGTTCAACATTTTTGGCAAATTCACCTATTGCCATGAACCTACTGCTATGACTGTAGGGATTATAGTCATAGCAGTAGGTTCATTATCTTTAATTGTCGGTGCATGTTGTTTTGAGATCAGCGGGGCAGAGACGTGAGCTGCTCAGTGTTTTGGAGTTGTTGGATTGTGTATTTGATGAGTTTCATGAGGGACAGGCAGGGGTGAAAGTAGGCCTGCCCCGCTGATCTCAAGAAAACATGCACTGATCCGGTAATGAACCTACAGTAGGTACTAAAAGATTCAGAGGCGGTACTCAGTACCAGGAAGATCATGAGATGCAGCTCAAAGGCTGCCTGCACTCTGAGTCAGAAAATAGATCAAGCTAGAAATAAATATAGTCTTGAAAATCAATGTTGCTTTGTCTGTTAATAAAAACTAATTTTAATTAATCCGAATTGTTTCTGAACTGTCCGCTTGAGCAAATTGTCTCCTATCTATTTTCTGTAAGTTCTATGGGCAATGTGGGCGACCGCTGCAGTTTAACCAGTTTCTAAACTTTCGTGAGCCTGGACCCGATGCGACTGGACTCAAAAGCGGAGCAAAAAAAAAGCTGCTACACACACAATTTGAAGGGACACATTAGATGTTTTTTGATAGGACTAGACCGCTCATTTCAGCCAAGAGCAGCAGTTGTTTTAATGGAAAGACGAGTGGAATGAGCACAGCCTGAAGCAACAGTTTGTCACCTTGCTGAACTGAGAGTCATCAAAACCTAGGTTGTGTTTTATATCAGTAGAATGGAGAGAAAGGACTTGGGGGAAAACGCTCAGGGGAAACGAAAATGAACTCACTTTCTCAATCTGTGACTGCTGAGGTCTCACGTGTCTTGGAGTTCTTGGATGTTAGGAGAGCTCCGCTGCTCAGAGCCCAGAGTGCTCTCATTGGTCAGAGATAAAGAATGCTAATGGACAAATGTGTTCCATTGTGTCCAGCTGTCGTCCTGATAATGTTGGCTAAGATCATTTGTCAATAGAGCCGAGTAAATGCGTAAAATAATTTTCATTCTAGTTGCTCAGCAATATTCCTCCTCTAACTCTTCAATGTCCGGTTATCTTTTTAACAACATGAATGAACTGTGACAGGATCAATCAATCCATTTTAAAATGATCCTAGACTGTCGTGATGTTCATAACAATGAGCATGGTTCATCTCGCATGGTCATTAAAACAGCAACGTCACAGTGTTTCCAAAATGACACCAACTTCAGCAGAGCAGCAGAGAAGTGAGTTTAGTGTTACATACTTTATATTCAAAATATCATCATGTTGCTGGCCCTACACTCACAAACAAAACCTATTTTTTATTTGCTCAATTGTGTATCAATTTTTTTATAAAACCTAAACTGGTTCAGAGGCTGAAGCTGCTCAGTTTTAATATAATTTATTGTGATTGATTGGCTATTTTAAAAATATGGCTGGATGAGAAATTAAACTGTGTTTTGACAAAATCAAACACATTTATGAACCATGGTAGCCTATAAGATCATGTGTAAGATCAAATTCAGTGTTAAAGGTGCTCAGGCAGGTTTGGAGTACGCTAGAGGAAATCCAGAAAGTACTCAGGGAATACATTTTGGGAGCCGGACGCTAAATATGAAACCCTCACAACAGTGATTATAATATATTCTTCTGTTTCTTCATCGGAATCTGGGGGGGACCACAGTGAAACAAAAAGAAAACGTTTGAAACTACTTTCACTCTTGGGGACAGGGGACCTGTACCATTCACCTCCATTGTGTTCACTGAGCAGCTCACGTCTCTGCCCCGCTGATCTCAAGATCACATGCACTGATGATTAAAGGTAATGAACCTACTGCTATTACTGTGGGGATTATGGCAATGGGTGAATTTGCCAAAATGTTTAACTATCCCTTTAAAGGAATAAAGCAATCTCATAAAAAAATCTCATATTGGCTTTGAGACAGTGTCCATCTGTTTACAGCTTTAACATAACGCATTCAATGCTCTGAATATTGCAAACAACATTTTTTTCTTAAAGAAATGCATAAATCACATATAAGCTCTAAAGTTATTTTGGCATCCCAGACTTTTTTGATCAAAATCATATGTGCATCATCCAAACCAGCTACAACAGTTTGAGTACATTTGTGCAACACTGATCAACAATTCAGATGACTGAGACAGTCAGTTATCTGTAGTTCTGCAGAACTCTGGGATTAGAGCAAGCATGTGATCGGCTGATGTTAAACGGAGTTGATTTTGTGTTTGCAAAGGCTGTTCTGCCATGTGTGTGTGTGTGTGTGTGTGTGTGTGTGAGTAGGATGCCTGCTCACCCACCTGTGCATAATGGCCACTGCAGATCGCAGCCTTCCAGTCGGGCACGTCGATGCAGTCAGGATGCCGGAGCAGATAGTTGTCTTCCTTCACCAGGAAGGCTCCGGGATACTCCGAGACCGAGCCGTCGATGTCGTGGAAGATGGTCGTCTTGTCCCCGTCCATCTGCATCTTATTAAACCACGGACCAGGTTCCCCGAAAAACACCCGAGACGTGATCTGCAGCAGAGCGAGTTCAAACACATTTCATTCATTTAACTTACAAAACCAGAAAACAGCTGCTGCGTGTGATGGTTGTCCGACCGTCTCACTGACTCACAGGGACGTGGTCGAAGGTGATGTCGGTCACGTTGTTATTGGGGCAGCTCTGCCACGAGTTGTTGAGCCTGAAGCCAAACGCGCTGGTGTGACGTCCGTCCAGAGCTGTGTATTTTCTGAATGTGCAGTTCTGAACGTTGATGGGCCCATCGTAGATCTGCATGCCGCGGATAGGAAAGTCTCTGCAGGGAAACACAGGTACAGGAACACATGTTTGTTCTGGTATCTTTTTCGAAATCGATCATCAAACTTCGTGTTTGAAACATGAAGCATCAACAGTGATGGACAAGAAGCTGCAGTTCATCTAACGGCCACTAGAGGTCAAACTGCAGTGTTTCCTCTAGGATTTTTTTAAGGAGTGGTGCTCACAAATTAGTCATAGCAGTAGGTTCGTTACCTTTAATTGTCGGTGCAAGCTATTTTTAGAACGGTGGAGCAGAGCCGTGAGCTGCTCAGAGCTACGCTACGGAGGCTCATGGGATTTCTTGGTTTCCCTTCATCAAACTCATCAAATACACAATCCAACAACTCCACAACGCTCTGATGGACAAGTTGTGACCTGCACATTCACCACGCTATAGACATTGGTTGTGAATATCTCATCACACTGCTAATCGATGCAAGTACATTTCGAGCTGAGAAGCCGAGCTACAGGCTGTGGCTAACAACAATGGCTAATGCTCATTAAAAAATAAAAAATTAAAACATAATTTAAACAGAACATGACAGAGTTGTTTTCGAGGCAAATGCAGAGACTGTTTGCCAATAAACTGCAACGATGGGAACACGTATCAGCGGTTTTGCATGAATTTACATCGCAAAACAACTCGGTCTCGTAACGTTACGTTATTATCTCTGCATAGTTGAAGCTGTGGCGCTCTGAGTTATAGACTGACAAGCATCTGTCTACCACAAACCAAGTACCAAAGCCTCATCTCCATGTGTAGCCCACCCCTCCTCTTTGGCCAGTTTGCTATTAGCAGGGAGGAAGAGGCAGAGCAACACACTGGCAAGAAGGATGGTGATGTTGGAACAGTTTCAGAAAGCTGTGGGTGATGTCACCGAGGCTACATCCATCTTTATTTGAGGTTTAGTATCTTGCTGGGATTGTTTACTCCCCCCTTCAATTCAAAAAACATATGTTATTGTTACTTGGGTCCACAGGGATTAGTCACTGTTGAAAACACCACCAAAGAGAGACTGAGACAAAATAGTCCAGTTGCTGGCCTGTATGGAGGGTGCCACGCCGGGCTCACATACTTTGCAGCTGAAAAAAAAAAAAGGCAGAGTCTCTTGTGGACGTATTGTGTAACAAAGTGAACACGCTGATGCGTTCAAGGTCAGACGGACTAACGATTCAAATTCAGGATTACATGCATGACTCGCTGCTGTGGACGCTGATGAGAATCTTTTTCTATCCAGTGGCCATCATCAAATGCCGCGCAGCAGGCGAGTGCAAACTCAATTGCATGCATGACTTTATCCTGTTGCATCAAAGAACATAAGGATGAATATGAAGCATCCAGACTGAAGCTCCTTTCTGCAGACTCCCCTACACAATAAAGGAATCTCTGATAATACTACTGCTGAGACATTCCTTCCTGACTTTGCCAAGTGGGCTGGAGCTGATTCCGAGCATACCAAGTCTGTCTCACACACTACATACCAGCCTCTATTAAACCAGCAAACCCCACCCAGAGTCTATCTTTGGAGTATGAAACAGTGGGCATGACGGGCGGCTGTTAGATGTTCTCACTGTGCTCCCTCATGAAGAAAAGCAGCTGAGCTCAGGTTGAAGTAATGCAACGATTTACATAACAGCCAAACCCATGGCGGAGGATCTCCATCTCCAACGTCTTCCTGATCTAATGTAAATGCAGACTAAGTTCAACATTTGTGCAAAATAAGACCTTGTATCCACAGACCAGTGCTTCTCAACCTATTTTCTGGGCACTGGACCCCATGCACTTTTTTTTTTTGCAACCCTGAGGACCTTGCACCTCAAAGCCAAAGGCAAAGGCAAAAAAGTCCCAAACAAATTAGATAGAAAAAAAAGTTTTTGTAATTGCATCATGGTATATTTATTAACGGTTCTGAGGTTCTGTGATTTCAACAGTGATCTGCACACTGAACACGGCAGATTACACGTTAATGCGTTTCACACCTGTGAAATGTTTCACAATTAAAACCCAACTATGAAATTAATGGAGACCATCCACTGCAACACTGGGTCGTGGGGGGTTATAAATTTAAAAGAATACAGGAAGCTTTGAGTTTGTCTTTACAAAGACAAACAACACTCAAAACCATCCAAATGTGGCTTCTGTGAAAATACACTTCATTTCATTATTTATATATTTTTTTATTCTAAGCTAGCTGCCACCTACATGCCGCGTGGCAGAGTCCTGTCCTGGTGATCAGTCCCTCCAGGTCCCCAGATCCGGTTGTCAGGGAGGGGCATCCCATGGTTGTCGCTTTCACCCACAAACAGCGAATTCTTCACCTGCTGACGGGAGCCGTCGTCGTCCGGAAACGTCCCTCCGCTGCACACACACACACACACACAGGGAGAACAAAGTGTAAGAGCAGATGAAGTCGTATATTAATATGAAATTATCTAATCGATTGTGAATGATTCTTTGTTGAGGAAATGTAGCTGTGAAATGTCAACACTAAACCCTCTGAAAGCGAACTGGGTCAGAATTTGATAACTTCATCCCAGAGTGACGACAAAGGGAGGGCCTGAAGGAAAGACCTCATAACAGACACATCACTCCAGGACTGGAATCAGCATGAACTCAGGCCTCAAACAATCAATACTCAACAATTCAAAACTTGCTGAGCAGTTTTCAAGTAGAAAGTCTAACAAGAGGTGAAGGGAGGAGGAGCGATGTGGTCACACCAAACACTGACCAGCTTTTATTGGAGGCAGGCGTTTTACAGAGAGGCCTGTGCATGTACATTGTGTAGGAATTCCTCACATCGTTGCAGATCGCAAGTAACTCAGTCGTATTTTCATGCTGCATTCACGTGCAATTGGGCAGTCGGCAGACGGACGACAGCCGCTGCAGGTAACGGCATAAACAAGTCTCTATGTAAACAAGTGGTCCGTCAAAACGAGGCAAAACAATACACGTGACAATATGTTGTCATGATGTTGTATTGTTGACCTGACCCACGTTTTACTTTGTCTCGACTCCTGTGACTAAAATGACATCTTGTTTGTTACCGACGGCCGTTTTTCCGACTGCACCTGAATGCAGCATCAGTGTAACTCTCCATTCCTCCTGACTGCGTTACCGCGCTCCATGTAGATATGAATGATATGAACGGCTCATTCAGAGCTGAAAGGAACACTTCACTTTGTTGATTTGTTACTGATTCATGAAAAACATACTTTTGAACCAAATAATCGATTTTCGTGAATAACGGGAAAAGTTACACAATGTCCCTTTAATTTTCAGTTTTACTTCCATTTCTGTTGATTTTTACACCTCTCCTTTGTGTGAACTCAATCTGATGCACTGTTCTGTTCGTTGTGTATACATGTACACGTTTGTCTGTGCATGAAAAATGCTAAAAAAAAAAAAAAAATTAAAAAAATATAGCTCTAAAATGTGAGTTTATCAATCCACCACAGGTGATTTATCTGTTTGTCATTCCCCTGCCAGATAAAGCCTCCAACACTTCAGTATGCGAAAACACATAATCAAAAACATGTGTCTCTGGTTTCAAAGCAACTAATCACTCAACACTAATTAGAGAGAGTTATTGCTGCGATCGCGGAGGGCGAAAGGAAAAACAAATCCCGACAAATGGAAGAGGAATCAGTCAGTGGTCACGTGTGTCCGACCGCTGGCTTCCACCTCCGTCCCACACAGCTGCTGCTTTGTCTCCGTGCAACAATGATAATCTGTGTTGAATCAAATTTTGAAAATATTCAGTATTGCCTGCTGATTTTTTTTTTTTTAAATGCAGACAGAAAGTCAAAGACTATAGAACCAGCGCTGAATACAACATAGGAATCATAACCTGTCGCTGCCACGCAGACTAGCACCAGTTACGAATACGAATATGAACTCCTTTATTAACCCTCAAAGGGAAATTCATTACATCCTGTTTCTCCAGTATCAGTCTGAACTTCACAAACAGAAGCCGATTTTGCTCTTCCGGTGGGATTGCATGTTCACATTTCCATGGTTTCAGTCGCTGTCATACCTGCAGCAAACGCATGGATCTATTAACACTGGCTTTTAAAGGAATAGTTCACCAAAAAATGAATATCGACTCCCCCTCATGCTGATGAATACTAGTTTTGTATTCCTCAAAGTTAATCTGGAGACCCGGGAGGCCGGTTCCGAACGAAAACTTGATACGAGAGTAATCACAAAAAGTCCATAAAACTACACAAAAACCATTTAATATTCCTCAACACTGCTCGTCCACTGCAATCCTGAAGGGAGATAGTCCAGAGTTCACTCCAAACTACATCATTTAGGACATTTTTACAGCTTAAACAGACATCGTTTCCAGTAAACTCTGGACTGTCTCCCTTCAGGACACTTGAGCTGCAGCGGACGAGCAGTGTGGAGGAATATTACAAGGTTTTTGTGTAGTTTTATGGACGTTTTTGTGTTGGGCGCTATTGTCTCATATAAATACGAACGAATATAAATACGAACCGGCCTCCCGGGTCTCCAGATGCACTTTGAGGAATAAAAAACTGCTCCGGAGTATTCATCAGCATGAGGGGGAATTTCATTTTTTGGTGAACTATTCCTTTAACTATGGACATCACATAAATGACCAAAAATATCAGGTGGATACACAGTAGGCCTACAGATATTATTTATTATTTTGTATAAGCAGCGCTGTCCTCACAGGACATTTGTGTGATATCCAGAGTAAAAATCCATCGTTAATAGATCCATACGTTTACCACGACTATGAAACCATGGAAAAAGTAAATGTAGAATTCCATCTGCTTCCGTTTGTGAGGTTGGGAAACATGTGGATTAAACAGAATAGAACAATTTGTTTGATATGTTCTTGACATCGTATGGACTTTCGGCCGCTGAAGACTGATCAGCTCAGTCTTAACTCCTAATTTGAGGAAATCCTCTCAAGATGTTCGCACGGTCACAATTTGTGTTCCCATGACCTTTGACCCCCATAATATAATCAGTTGGTGTGTGATTGTTTGTAGTGTGAAAGTCCTGGTGTTGCAGAGCTGCAAACTTGGGAGCGTTGGGTCTCTAGTTGCACCGAGGGAAGTGAAGAATCCAGTGCTTTTTCCAGCGGATTTGACTTGATCCAATCTAGAGACTTGACATCGGGAAATCCTGCTGATTCTCCCTCAACTTAAAACAGCTGGAGCAAACATTTCACCTTGGAGATGCAGCCTCTGAGCTGGTTTTTTTTCTCATTTTCATTTGTTTTCATTTAGATGACACATTAATCCACATCTGAAACTGTCGAGAGCTTACCTTGCCAGAGTGAGGCCGATCCCATTATCAGCAAATCTAAAGCGAGAAAACAGAGAATATTATTCCTGAGGCTTCAGAGAACTCACTCACACACACACACAAACAAGTCTGAGGGAGATATAGTTATTGTTAGATAAAGATGAAAACGGAATTAAACGGGGACAAGCTTCTCATTTTCACGTAGCCATCAAATCAAAGCAGTGTGGCCTTACACTCTCAATGCTTACGTTACATTCACTGAGCACTTTATTAGGAACATGACGCTCATACTGGGTAGAAACTCTCAAAGCGTCATGTTGTTGATTCCTCTGAGACTCTGCTCCGTCTCAAACTACACGACTGCATCCCATCATCTCTGTCAGCTGCACATTAAAGCTGCCTGTTCTACTATAATATGGTGTGAAAAATGCTATGTACGAACACAAAATGACACTGATGCCTCACGTTGAACCCTCCTAACACCGTGTTTACACACACAGCTGGGTATTTACAAAAACAGATATTTCACCTTCTACCTTCGCAAAAAATAACATCGTTCACACCAGATGGTTTTCAAAAAATTACTATGTTTATTGTCACTGTACTGTTTTTATGTTATAGGATGGAATTTAGCATTGCTGCCATAATCCGGCACATTTACATGTTTTTATATGTTCATTAATGTGCATTGTCCCACCCAATTAAACAAATAAAGTAAAGTATTCATGAGTTTCAAATGTAGTCCTACACCTGCCATGTTGGGACCGACACAGGTGTTTCATTAACGTAGAACAGATTAATTAGTTTGAAACACCTGCGGTTGCCCAACATGGCAGGTGCAGGACTACATTTGAAACTTATAGGATAGGCGGCAATGTAACAGGACACATAGAGCCATGCTAGCCAATCAGAATCCAGCAAAATGCATTTAAATGCCAATTGAAATTGTTTTTG
The DNA here is from genome assembly GCA_030347415.2 of Decapterus maruadsi. Taxonomy (NCBI): domain Eukaryota; kingdom Metazoa; phylum Chordata; class Actinopteri; order Carangiformes; family Carangidae; genus Decapterus; species Decapterus maruadsi. Next base: position 33,732,320 of record CM064900.1, read on the forward strand.
TGCCCTTTGTAATGTTTTTATGCCTTGGCTACGAGAAACACTCTGAGTGCAAAGTTTGTCCTGGTCCTCCATGTTTTCGGTTAGTCTGGCGTGGCATCTGGGAATTTTCAACTGGGAAAGATCTGAGTTCTTGAACACATCATTACTCCCGTTCCCTCCAAGATGCCATGTGATAAAAATGACTTGAAGCTCCATTTTCGTGTAAACAAAAGACCACAAAAATGGAAATATCGATGTTTTTGCTGAGTGTAAACTGGGTTTTAGATTAAAAACACTTTTCCGCTGCAGCCACAGATGCACTGTGAAGACAGCGACCGCTGAACACAGGTGCAACGCATTAGGGCGGAGCAGCCAATCACAGCAGATGGAAACCAGACGCGGTTTAAAGGCCTGTATGATGTGAACTACACTAACTGAAGCTCCTGTACTGAACTGTACCTGCAGCACGTGTGCAGGTGTTTCTGATAAAGAGCTCTCTGAGTGCAGGGTCTGGGTTTGTTTTCTCTGTTTTGCAGTTACTCACTGGCAGTCATCCAGCCACACGTCCCCTCCTCTGAGCCACGCTCCGTGGTCCTGGTTCTTATAGGCTACGAAGTGGTGGATGAGAGCTGGGACTCTGGGTTTGAAGGGGTCAGCGTCTTGGTGGGGGCCATACCTACACAAACCCACAGCAACACACACATGCACACAACGTTTGTATTAGATATTAACTTTAACACTTTAAAGGGATAGTTCAACATTTTGGCAAATTCGCCCATTGCCATAATCCCTATAGTCATAGCAGTAGGTTCATTACGTTTCTTTGTCGGTGCAAGCTATTTTTAGAACAGCGGAGCAGAGCAGTGAGCTGCTCAGAGTTACGCTATGGAGGCTCATGGGATTTCTTGGTTTCCCTCATCAAACTCATCAAATACACAATCCAACAACTCAAAAACGCTTTTGTGGAGGCTGTGACCTGCACATTCACCACGTTATGAGATAATAACACAACGTTACGAAACGGAGCCATTTTCGAGGTAAATACAGGGTAAATGCAGAGACTGCTTGCTGAAAAACTGTCCCTGAAGGCAACGCGCGTCAGCGGTTTTGCATGAATTTCCCTCTAAAACAGGGAACGTTCTGTTATTATCTCATAGTGTGGTGGTTGTGCAGCTCACAACGTGTCCACGACAGCGTTTTTGAGCTGTTGGATTGTGTATTTGATGAGTTTGATGAGGGAAACCAAGAAATTCCCTTAGCCGCCATAGCGTAGCTCTGAGCAGCTCACGGCTCTGCTCCGCTGTTCTAAAAATAGCTTGCACCGACAAATAAAGGTAACGAACCTACTGCTATGACTATAGGGATTATGGCAATGGGCCAATTTGCCAAAATGTTGAACTATCCCTTTAATATCCAACGCTATGAAGTGCTGTACTGTATATACTGTATGATTTAAACTGTCCCGCCCAGAACAGTCATGTTAACTAGCCCATATTTTGAGGTTTGTCATGCTGAAAGATTTAAGATTCATTTAATTATCAATAAACACAAAATTATGGATGCGGTCGCTTCGTGTGTCAAAACAAGAAGAGGAATGAATAAATCATGGGGTAATTGAAATAAAAGTGTTGGTGGGGGACAAACTTGGGGGTTTCATTATGAGGATAGAAAATTATCCAGTCTCCAGTGTGGTGGTGCGGTGGCAGCAGACACTGCAGATTTCTCCCCTCTCCTCACCTTCCTGTCCTGCTTTTTCCTGCCACTTTGTCCAACTATCATCACATTTTATTTTTCCTTCTTTGTTCTTGGATGTTATTTTTCTAGTTCTTGTAAGTACTGTTTATAAAAAGGCTCAAACGTGTAGCTGAGTCTCTCAGGTGTTTCCTCCTCTATCCATCCTGACGCTCTCTGCTGTTTCACCTGGAGCGAGCAGATGGTGGGCGTGGCCAAGGATTGACGCAGTAATCCCAATCAGGAAGTCAGAGGTGATCCTGGGGTTACTCTACTTTTGTACTTTTCTCTGAGTTAATTTAACGTAATCTAAGTTTTATTCAAGAAAGATTTCAAGTCACTGCCTGCTGTGAGATCTGAGTCTGACCTGGCTCCGATCAGAGACAGGAAGGGTCTCTTGTCCTTGTCGTTAGCCTCGGTGGTCTTCACCCCGTTATCAAGGATCATTCCAGCCTGGAAACAGAGGGAAAGAACATCTATTTAATAGTCGTAAATAATGTTAATGATGAAGATTAATTATTCATATTAAAGAATAAATGGAGGCAGCGATTCCAGGACTGGATCGAGGTTTTCATGGCCTGGCTACCTGGACAACAGTAGGCTACCATGGTGAGGATGGATGAAGAACGGATGTGCAAGTAATATCCAGGTATGACAGCTTTTGTATATATAAAGATCAGCAAACTAATTGCTTTATAATTTTTCATAACAGTAATGATCATTCACAGCCATGGAGATGAGACCGCAGCCTGCTGCTGCTGCAGGAATGTAATATTGTCTGATCTTATATTAGCAATATTAAACTACTATATTATAGCTGCAAATTAATATTTTATTAGTTTTATGTAGTAAGTAAACTCTCTCTCTCTCTCTCGCTCTCATGTGTCTTCCATCTCCGCTTTTCTTCGTTATTTTTCATCACTGTATAAATGCTGTATATACTATCTGTGTAATGAAAAGCAAATTCTTGAAATCATCCCCACAGCTGTTCTCGTGTCTTTCCTCTCTCGAATGTTTCAAATATCTGGTTAAGATTTAACATATGACTCCACCTTTATCATATCTGGTAATTACCTAATCATGCAAATTATAGAAATTACCCAAACATGCAACCATGGCAGGAAGTAGCATTTGGGTGAGGTTCAACTTTTAAAAGTAGAAATTAAAATAAAGGCCTAAAACTGCAAGAACAAACAAACTATTGGTTGCATAGCATCTATTTATCATTATGACTACACTGTAAATAAAATGACAGAATTCCAGTACCATGCTGCTGATACAGCCCTATTTTGAACAGAATATAAAAAAGCATGCAGGCTTCACACCGTCCCAGCTCTGAAGCCATTAATTCACTGCTGTTTGCTCCTTGGACACAGGAACAGAATGTAAGTGTCGCTGTGAGAAACGTCAGGCCGGTAGCACAGGACTCACACTTGTCTCATGTGGTTCTTTTCAGACACATGTTGCACAGCCCAGCATCAGGGCTTAAGTAGCAGCCGTGCACGCGGATGAAACCAGATGCAGCTGCTCTCATTTCTGTCATCGGTCTTAATGAATATCCTGCTAAACCTGCGTGGCCCTCACTTTGTGCGCGGCCGGTTTAATGAAGCTGCCATTTAACCTGCTGACCTGTTGATGTTTGGCTCTGTTGCTGAAATGTCAGCAGGCATTTGTTCTCGTCACATAAATGGGAATTTGTTCTATACTGTGAGACAGGGAGCTGAAACTTTAATTAACTGGGCAAGTGTGTGTGATGTACGTTTGTTCAGGCTGAGGTGTTCACTGAGCGCTGGCTCTGCTGAGAGTAATACTTTTGACTGTGTAGAGTTGTTTTTGAAGTCTTCAAAACAACACAAGAGCAAAACTACAAGGAACAGACTGAACATTGTTTGTTACGGAAGCCCTAAAGGGCCAGGTCCGTATACATTTTTTTATTACCGTTTTCTCGTGATAACGACTTATTATTTCGTTATCTCGAGATAACAAAGTCCGTTTTCTTGAGATAACTATTATGGTAGAATGTGTTGACATGGTTGCCTAGCAACATGATTCACTACAGCTACTGTTCAGCTCGAGCATGGGGCAGTTAACTTCAGTCTCTACTCACTGGTGTGATTATTGTCCACACCAGCTGTCAACAATAACTTACCGGTAAGTTACACTTAACGTTAGTTTGTATAACGTCCTGGGTGTATTTAAGGGGCTACCGGCCGGTGGTCCATCTATCCTGTTTCAGCTAAGCTAACGTTAGTTACTGGCTGCTGCTGTCAGAAATCACAACCGTAACGTTACTTTATCATACATTAATATATCTGGAACCAACAGACACCTGTTGGCTGCGACCGCTGACAGCAGTGTTCATATGCTGCTGTGTTCATGAACTTTATCTCAGCAGCAAGCAGCTAACATTACCTTAGCTGAAGCTTTCAGATAACGTAGCCAACCTCTCATGTGTTTATGCTAACCGGTAGCCCCTTAAATAAACCCAGCACAGTAAACAAACTAACGGTGTAACTTACCGGTACTTTATTGTTGACAGCTCAGTAGAGCAGAGCAGAGCAGACTAGTGGCAGCTCTTGAAGGCTGAAATCAGATGATGTGATCACATGAATCAGCTCACTGATTTGAGGTCTAGCCTAAACGCTAACCAGTCAGCCAAAGGCATATCCCCTGTGGCCAAGCAGCCAGGGCATTCAGTAGTGACAGGACCCTCGACTGTCACACCACGAAACCAGCTCTTCTGTCACGTTATATCTGTACATGTGTAGTGTTTCCAACAGACTCGCTTTAGTAGCCTCCTGCTCCGAACATACAGCCGCTAACCAGCTGCTACCATAATACATCCATGGCTGCTACCTTGCACCGGGGAAACATGTTGCTAGGCAACCATGTCAACGACACATTCTATCATTATTTCGTTATCACGAGAAAACAAGATGACATTAATTCGTTATCACGAGAAAACGGACTTTGTTATCTCGAGATAACGAAATAATAAGTTGTTATCACGAGAAAACGGACTTTGTTATCTCGAGATAACGAAATAATAAGTCGTTATCACGAGAAAACAGTAATAAAAAATTTTTATACGGACCTGGCCCTTTAGGGCTTCCGTAGTTTGTGTCTCTGCACTAACATAATACAATGTTTCCATGCCTGGTTACATTAGGAACCTGCAGCACTAACCTACCTACTGCACACTGAACGACCTCCTACTCCACTGACATCCTCTGAAGGACCTCCTACTCTACCAGTGTCCTCTGAAGGATCTCCTACTCCAGTGGTTCTCAACATGGGGTCCGGGGACCCCCAGGGGTCCTTGGGGGAGTTCAAGGGGGTCCCCAACTTTTTCTTGAAATTCTACCACTTTTTTTTTCTTTTTGAGAATTTTTTATTTTTGAGAATTTCTAAATTTTTATTTTTGAGAATTATTTTTTTTCTTTTTTTTTTGAGAATTTTTTTTTTTTTTGAGAATTTATATTTTTTATTTTTGAAAATTAAATTTTTTTTTTGGAGAATTAAAATTTTTTGTGATAATTAATTTTTTTTTCTTTTTGAAAAAAAAAATATTTTTTTTTTTGAGAATTTATATTTTTTATTTTTGAGAATTACATTTTTTTTTTGAGAATTACATTTTTTGTGAGAATTAAAAAAAATTCTTTTTGAAAAAAAAAATAATTTTTTTTTGAGAATTAAAAATTTTTTTTTTTTGAGAATTTATATTTTTTATTTTTGAGAATTAATTTTTTTTTGGAGAATTAAATTTTTTGTGAGAATTAAATTTTTTTTCTTTTTGAAAAAAAATATTTTTTTTTTGGTTGAGAATTAAAAAATTTTTTTTTGAGAATTTATATTTTTTATTTTTGAGAATTTAATTTTTTTTTAGAATTAAATTTGTGTTTTTTTTGAGAATTTAATTTTTTTTGTTGAGAATTAAAACTTTTTTTTGGAGAATTTACCACTTTTTGTGTAGAAAATCAACTTTTTTTAAAAAACCTTTTTTGAGACCACTTCTTCTTACAAATGTTTAAAAATTATACCACTTAAATTCACGCCATTGGCCATAATTTGAATGTACAAAAAAGTAACATTATCCAGTCTTAGAACAAGTATTTCTGGTGTTTGCTTAAAAAATCTGTCCAATGGGGCCCATGGTCTAATCTGTGTCAATTTAGGGGTCCTTGATGTAAAAAAGGTTGAGAACCACCGTCTTACTCCACCAACGTCCTCTGAAGGAAAACTAGGCTGAAGCTCAGAGGGGATCGAGTGTTTTCTGTTGCAGCTCCAAAACTGTAGAATGAACTGTCACATTAGACAGGCCTCCTCACTGTCTAATTTTAAAACTCTTCTCTTACGTAGGTTGTTGATTTTATGTGCATGGATATTTTTTCTGGGGTGGACAGTCTATTTATTCCTTCTGTTTTATTGTGTTTTCTTTATCTTTAATATTTTATCTTTTTATTACATTTTTATTGTGTTTATTTTACTGTACAGTACTCTGGAAACCTTTGTGTTTATCTAAAACTGTGCTTTATAAATAAAATGAATTGTATTGCATTGGACCACCTACTCTAATGACATCCTCTGAAGCACTACTGAGCATCTCAGCCACAGCTTCATTTAATGTTTCAGTATTCCAAAACTTTATTTCATTATATGTGAATATCACCAAAATTGCTTAATAGAACTTCATAGGGTTTTACAGCCTTTTGAGATGTGAAAGAAAAACCTAACAGATGTTGAGTAAAGGACAAATTTAAGATTCGCTTGGTGATGCTTTGGCTTTCACAACGGGTGGAACAGTGGAATAAAAACAGCAATGATGAGAGCCAAACTCAACAACGACACTGTGCTGCTTCTCCGTTTTGTCGACCCGCAGCCCTGACGTGACCTTTTCCCTCCCCAACAGCTAAGCGGTGGCAGCCCCGACAAGAGTCACGCCGCCATTAGGATGATCCAAATTCAAAGCGAAGACGGGATGCGAAGGCGGAGACGGGAGAGAAAAGAGATCACTGTTGGGGGCAGAGAAAAGAGGACGAAAACAATAACACTTCCTCTCCACCAACGCCTCATAAATCTCTCTCTGCTTGAGCTGTGCCGGGCTTAATGCCTCAGGCGCCTCTGAAACCTCTCCCGTGCTCTCCATCTCGTCCCTCTCCTCCGGCTTTTCTCTGCTATTTCACCTCTTCCTCTCAGTTTCACAGGGCAGGTCACAGGTAACAATGTGAAGTCTTTCTCTCTCCATTGCGACAGACTCTAGAGTGATTTTAATATTAAAGAGAAATGAAAATCAATGACATATTCATTCAAACAAAAACAGCAACGCAGTGAGTCATGGTTGTATTAACCTGCTGTGGTCAAACTGGTGTAAAATCTAATACATCAATAACATTATTATTGTCTTTTGATGTCTTTTTATCTGTTGATGTGTGTTTCTCTGTGTTATTTTATTGTCTGCAGCTCCTCGATAATCTTCCAGTGTTGTTTTACTTAGAACAAATTAATATTTTTATCTCCACTATAGCGGCCTCATGGGTCTGAGGTTTACAATAGTCTTCAACTGGAAGAAACAAGACAAGACAATAAGAAGATGAACATGTTAAAGGGATAGTTCAACATTTTGGTAAATTGGCCCATCACCATAACCCCTATAGTCGTAGGTTCGTTTACCTTTAATTGTCGGTGCAAGCTATTTTTAGAACGGCGGAGCAGAGCCGTGAGCTGCTCAGAGCTACGCTACGGAGGCTCATGGGATTTCTTTGTTTCCCTCATCAAACTCATCAAATACACAATCCAACAACTCCACAACGCTCTGGTGGACAAGTTGTGACCTGCACATTGACCATGCTATGAGATAATAACAGAGCAATACGTGAGTTGTTTTCGTGGTAAATGCAGAAAACCGCTGCTTCCCGTCGGGGGCAAAAAAGGAGCTCTGCATTTCCCCAGACAACTCTGTTTAACGTTGTGTTATTATCTCATATATGCCAGAGCGTTGTGGAGTTGTTGGATTGTGTATTTGATGAGTTTGTTGAGGGAAACCAAGAAATCCCATTAGCCTCCGTAGCGTAGCTCTGAGCAGCTCACGGCTCTGCTCCACCGTTCTAAAAACAGTCAGAGTTTGGTCCATTGTGTCACCAAAGGGTCCTTAGGGGTTTTAATATTTGTTGCAAGGGACCCCAGACAATCCACAATCTTGGGTAGAAGGTCTGGAGGGACCACATTGTGGCATGTTTATTGGTATGTTGTTGTCTGTAGTTTGTTTTGTCTGGTTTGAAATAGTTGAAGGGTTTAATAGTGACAGAGACCTTTAAAGTGGCCTATTATTCTTCCAAAGGTAAGCATGTGCAAAGCAAACAGAATCCGACCTAAGACTGAACCTTGAAGCACAACACAATATGGAGTTTCAGATAAGAGTTAAGATAAGTTACTTGGCAACCACATTTTGGCTGCAAATTGTAGCTTGGATGTTTTTTTCATTTTGAGGTGAAGTGTTGATTCTTCTGGAGAAGCAGCTGGATTACAGAGTGTTGGACTTGAGCTGGGAAACCACCAGTTGTTTACTATTGTTAGTGCTACAGGGCTAATAGTGCCAAAAACCTCTTCCAACAGAGATGTTGGCAAAACGGAGTGTTATTGGAGAGAATGGAAGTTTTGATCTGATGTCACTGACTTTCCCAGACTTCAACAAACTCAGGATAACTGTAGCATTCCTCATTTGAGAAAACTGGCACAGCAGGGGATGGAGCAGTAACAATAGTAACAACAGTCTCACACAACACTTGGGGGATCACACTGACTGTTAAACACTACACTGTGTCAGGACCCATTAGCATTGTTAAGAGTCAGTGTTAGTTTCTGTTTTGGCTTTTCTATTGTTTAGTCCCTGTTTTACTTTGTCAGTCGTCTGCATCATTCCCCTCTTCCTGTCAAGTTTCCCGCCATGTTTCACCTGTATCTCATTAGGTGTGTTTCCATTCCCCCTACAAATGCACAAAACCTAAATGTTGCAATAAAAAACTGGTAATGGAAAGGACTGCATTACTACGCTCTCATGAGGTTTTTTTTTTTCCAGACGTATCGATATAAAGGTGTTATGGAAACACTTATTTGGTTCGAGTCCTGTGTCATCCTGAAGTTTTCTATCCAGTTGGTCTGTGAAATCCTCATTCACAATCCTCTCCCAGAAATCCCTTATTCATGGCCACTGCTACGTGTCTTGCCTCACTCCCGAGTCCATGACCAGCAGATAGACACCATCCTTTCCACTGTGTGTGCAGTAACAAGGGAGATAGAGCCGTATCGCTAGTAATTAGCTTAGCTCACACACTGGAAGTGTAATTAGCTTAGCTCAAACACTGGAAGTGTATGGGTAGTGTTAGCCTTAGCTTAGCTCAAACACTGGAAGTGTATGGGTAGTGTTAGCCTGCCTCCACCTAAAGTCATCAGAGAAACTCTTCAGCAACTCTAAACGGACCGATCTTCGTCTCAGAGCTGACAAAACTCTCCGGTAAGGCATCTTGAGCGGTCAAATGCCGCTAACGGGACGAGATCGGTCAAAACGGAGGGTTCAAGCAAAGACGGTTTATTTTGGTTCAAGCTAGCTACATCCAGGGTAGGTTAGCTTCCTGTTTCAAAGTAAAAGCACTTCTGTACATAAAGGGCAACGAGTGTTTTATTTTGTGAAAGTAACCGAAGTGCGTTGGTCAGAACGGCTAGCTTGAGTAGCGCCGAATTCGTCCGAACAAAATAGTAAACAGCTGGTATTTAGAGAAATTAACGACACACTGCTGATCTAAACGGCTACTTTCTCACCTAAACATGTTTGAAATGTTGATAAAGTGATATATTTACAGAGTTTAGAGCTAAAATGAAATCAGCTTCTGATGCTGATTTCAGCTCAGGTACAGTAGGAGGCAGGCTAACACTACTCATACACTTCCAGTGTTTGAGCTAAGCTAATTACAGGCGATACGGCTCTGTCTCCCTTGTTACTGCACTCACAGTCAAAAGGATGGTGTCTATCTGCTGGTCATGAACTCTGGAGTGAGACAAGACATGGAAAAAAATGTTGGCGTATCATTTTAAAAGAATTATGGGATATTGCTAGACTAGACTTATGTTACGCCTCATTCTCAAAACACCTTTCAATGGAAACATCTGTAAATAGCAATTTCTGTTTTGCAACCTCTGCCTGCGATCATCCTCTGGTTTCTGACTTTGGGCTTTACACCACCTGCCTGGTCTGTTCATCACAGACTGGAGAAGTATGCAGCTCTGGCAAATTATGATAGTGGACATGAAGTCAAGTGGATTTCCAAATGTGCTCCACTCTACAACCGTCTCTCTGTCTCAAACACGCTGTTAACAGGGGCCACTTCACTAAATATTGAGAGCGGTGATCATTAAAAGATCAGAATTAAGATGGAAATACACAAATTTACCAGGTGTTGATGATGACAGACACCACCTCACACACTCCTCTTATGTGAGCACACACCTTTTTCCAAGTAACAGTAAAAAAAAAAAAGTGAAGCTTCACAGTGAGTTGTTCTGTCAACTGTTTCATGTGATTTAAATATTCATTAATCACAGTGTTAGAACGTGTCTGAACCTCATTAACTTCACTCTAGTCCCAAGAAATTAAGTTTAGTTAACCTCACATTCAAGCCTGTTTTTTGTTCTGTTGTTGGGATATATTTATATATTCTAAGCTTTAGTCTATAATTATTTCCTTGATCCTTTTCCTACATTTATTTCCGGCCTTACGCATTTTCAGATATCCTCTCTGTTTTAGCAATGTATTATTTTATTTTCGTGTTTACTCATACCTTATTCTGGTTTTACTCATTTTGTTACAGCTCATCTATTTTTGTATTTTATTATTTTCTAATTATCTGCGTTTTCCAGCTTTGAGCGTTTCCTTAGCTCCCATTATTATGGTTTTATATCTATTTTCTCTCTCTGTGTGTGAGGGGGCGGATCCATTAGACCTGATTTGTATAAGATTTTTTTTAATACAAGCAACACTACACAATGTGCTTCACAGAACAGAGGCGATAAAAACACCAAAGTGTGCTGCATTGCTTTTATAAAAAGTCTTAAAGTCTAATGGATTGATTGATTAATATTGGAGTAAATGAATGCATGTTGTTGTTTCAGTGTCACAATTTCATGAAAAATGAAAAAAAGAGAAAAATCATGAAATTCTTCTCTGTATCTGATTATTTGTGTTTATATTGAAATATGAATAATTATGGAGGTGCCTTTATACACTTGGTTAAAGCTCTTCTAAAGCTTATTATATTATATTAGAGTGATATTTATAAAAAGGCAGCAGCTTTATTATTCAGACCAAAAGAAGGTACATTCTGTTTTTTTGCGTTCACATAGTTTTAGTCACAAGTCTACACAAAGTGTTGTGCATCTCACAACCTGCACGTGACTTAACTATAATGTGCACTATGAATGGTATGAGTCATGCAATGTATAGCTATGTGGGGGGTCATTACATGTGTTTATGAGAGCATATGTTGCTTTGAGGCTGTTTCTATGGAGCTGCAGGCGGACAGAGTCCAAAACAAGTGTCCCCACAGAGACAATAAAGTATATTGAACTGAATTGAATTGAAACGTATGATGTGAGACATCCTCATTCGTCCTCAGACTCACCCTGTAGTTGGAGTGGGCTCTGTTGTTGATGAACTGGCCCATAGGGTTGTGTTCAGTGTGTCCGGGGGAGTACAGGCCCTCAGAGGGGCCGGTGGGCACGTGGTGGAAGAGGAACCAGAAACCGGTCTCCTGAGGGATCAGGGAGAGAGAGCAATGAATGTCCAGGTAATAAGCAGTGTTCCTCCCTAACCGTGGGTTTCTAACGACTGCACTAACCAACTCACTCAGTATTCCTCCACACAGACATCTAAACAGCTGATAGGCGGAGGGATACAGCGTGAAGCGCCACAGAGCCTGTCTGTGTGGAGGAATACTGAGTGAGTTGGTTTGTTCAAAATTAACGGCTAGTTTCCGACTAGTTGATGGACTGAAAATACTGTGTATATACACACATTATTTTCAATTTCCAAATAATGTGTATATTTTGTAAATACACATTATTTTCAGTCCATCAACTAGTCATGGTCATGAATTGACGGGACTTCTTGAGTCAAAGTAATGGCACATTCTATTGTCAAAACGAACTGGAGATTAACAAAGAGAAATAAAAGAATAATGTCAGGAACTGGAGAAACAATGCGAACTGGACGACTACAACTACAACATATGGAAATAAAGGATTTTTTCTAATAACTCTCCCACTCAGCTGCTGCCTCTGTCTGACACGTTGGATAAACGAGCGGTGCTGCTGCTGCTTTCAGTATCGCCACAGACTTTAGTCAAACTTCTCAGTCAGTACGTTTACATGCAGAGCTTAATCAAGCTATGCTCCAAATTCAATTTTGGCGTCTAATCTGACTTCTGTCCTCTTTTCAATTTACATGCAACTGAGAAAATGGAATAACTGACAGGCTCCGCCCCCTCATGCGGCGTCACCCGTTGTTTCAGCGGGTTAATACGCCGCCTGTCCTGTTGACTTTTCTATCACCTCCTAAAAAACTGAATATAAACAACTTAGTGAGCTTAATAATAAATTCTCAACTGCAGTTCCCGACCAGATGGGCCAGTCTGGGCCGGATTCACGCCGGTGGACTATAACTGGACATGTATTGTCCAGTTATAGTCCGACTAAGGCGTACATGACGGTGAAAATCAAATTCCAATCGCATTATCTGGGTGTCTGGAGAACTAGACTAAGGCGTTTACATCCACTTCAGTTGTCCAGTTATAGTCGGATTAAGCAATAATTCAGTTTTTTCAAGTGTCATGTAAAGGTACTGAGTGACAGTGGTTTGATGATTAGAAGCCGAACACCAGATGAACCACTTCCAGACCAGTGAGGAGAGGCTGATCTCCTGCTGTGAGCTCATGCTGCCATGTTAATGTTTCAGCTGTGACTGAGCAGAACTCTTACAGAAGCTGAGGGAAGAGGAGAGGTGGCAATTCCATTTATAACATTGTCCTGAACCATCAATTCATGACCATAAACCTGATCACCAGTCTGAACAAGGTGCCTCAGAGCTCCAACCACAACAGACTGGTTCAGTCTTCTACCTCATAAATCAATAGGGAATCTGCCCCAGGACCGAAGGCAGAGCATTCAACTGTACGCACAAAAAGAGGTTGCTGAATGAAAGAAGAAGGAACCCTGTACTCTCATATAGAGCTCTACTCCTTCATAATACATGTGCAGAACTGCAGCATCTGTGTGTGTGTGTGTGTGTGTGTCAGCCTGTCCGTTTCAGTGTTGTTCGTCGCAGGTATGCAAATGAGAAAAGTTATTACATCGGCGAGGATAAATGAGATTCTCTCTCCCGCCCGATGTCTCCCTGTGAAATCCCAGAGGTCTGATCATAATTGGCACTCCATCATAGTGAAAGTGCGCCGGGGCCTCTGTCTGTTGTCGGCTTGATTCTGAAGTTAATAGGAGTATACAGCCATTAATCTGACCTGGCAACGTGGTAATGAGACCTCCACCTGGAAAGGCAAGGGATGGGGGTGGGGGTGTGTGGAGTGATAGGAGGTAAAAAAATAAATAAAAATAAAACAGAGAAGCCGGAGTGAGAAACTCACCTCTGAGCCGGCAGCGGCACAGTTGATGAGGTTGTTATTGGGGTTGGCGATCCAGAAAGTAGATGTGGCGCTGTGAAGAGGAAGCATGTTGGAGAGGAGGGAAACACTTGGTTATTGGGCTTGTGATGTTGTGGTAAACAAAGACACCGACGGAGAAGCTTTTCCACTGACACACTGATTCTGCATCCTTTAAAGGGATAGTTCAACATTTTGGCAAAATGGCCCATTCATAGCAGTAGGTTTGTTACCTTTAATTGTCGGTGCAAGATATGTTTAGAATGGCAGAGCAGAGCCGTGAGCTGCTCAGAGCTTCTTTATGGAGGCTCTTGGAATTTCCTGGTTTCTCTCATCAAACTCATCAAATACACAATCAACAACAACTCTCTTGGTCAAGTTGTGACCTGCACATTCACCACGCTATGAGATAATAACAGAACGTTACCCAGACAGAGTTGTTTTAGGGGTAAATTCATGCAAAACCGCTGATGCGTGTTCCCATCGGAGGCAGTTTTCTGACAAGCAGTCTCTGCATTTGCCTTGAAAACAACTCTGTCTCGTAACGTTGTGTTATCATCTCATAGTGTGGTGAATGTGCAGGTCACAACTTGTCCACCAGAGTGTTTTGGAGTTGTTGGATTGTGTATTTGATGAGTTTGATGAGGAAACCAAGAAATCCCATGAGCCTCCGTAGCGTAACTCTGAACAGCTCGTGGCTCTGCTCCACCGTTCTGAAGATAGCTTGCACCAACAATTAAAGGTAACGAACCTACTGCTAAAACTATAGGGATTGTAGCAATAGGCCAATTTGCTGCCAAAATATTGAAATATCCCTTTAAAATCAAATCAAGAATATTTTTTCTGGTCACCTTAAATCTTTCACTGGTGCAACTTTTAAAAAAAATCTAATTCCTGAAGGTACAACCAGAGTATCTACTGTCACAACAATCCAAAAGTACGGTGGCCTTGAGAGTTCAACTTACCGCAGCTTAAGAAAACACATCCAAACAGACAAAAACACAAACAACCGAGCCAGGCCGTGCATCACTTTTTAATGTCCTCCTGGAAACCGTTTGTGTGTTTTGTCTGTTTGTCTGTGTCTTGTTGAGCTGCTGGGAGCTCACACGTGAACAACAGCAGAAATAAAAAAAAAAGAAAAGAAAAGAAAAGAAAGGAAGAAAACAAAACAAAAACATTTGAGCTCACAGACTCGCAGAGACTGAGGATCAGCAGAAAGATAAAAGCAGGAATAAGACAGGTGTCGCACAGGTCTACACAAACCCATCCCATCAGATCTGAACCAATATATGACATAAAAGGCTCCTTGTTATTGCAGCAATAACTTGTCAAATCATCTAAAAATACATATTGGAGTTCAAAATAGAGACATTTGATGTCCCAACATTCACAGTATGTGACACTGTAGTAATGTATAGCATGTGATTCATTTCAGCCATCAGGACATCATCTCACCAACAATGTAACGCTGAATTAATGAATTGGAAAGATCTGGGACATTCATTTTTGATTCATTCCCAATGTACTGTATATATTTTGTAGATTATTGTAATATATTGTTGAATATGCACTCCCGTTGGCCATTTAACCATTCACTGGGGGATTTCGATATTCTTCGATGAGGATTTCATTCAATGATTGGTCATTCCTATAAATTTGGAAGTGACGTCATCTAAATTATTTTTGTTTTGTTTTTGCCTTTGATTGATAGGATAGTTGAAAAGGGGAGGCAGAGAGAGTGGGAAGGACATACAGCAAAGCCTCTGTATATGGGATGCCTGCTCTGACAGTTTCCTCTGAGGAAGGTTATTGTTGTGTGTGATGTCTCCTCTCCTTCAACTTCAATTCACTTTGACTGCACATCTTTAGGAAACAATAATGCCAATGTGTACTGTAATAGTGAACCAGGGTATTTGTCATGCAATGATTGAAATGTTGCACACCACCTAGTGCAACCAGCTGCTCCACCACAGCAGCAGCAGCAGCAGACAGCTCCAGCTCCTCTGTCCTCACCACCATCAGACTGTGCAACACCTCAGCCAGGGAGGGGCTCACTGAATTACTACTGTTTAGGCTAAGGTGTCATTATCATTACGGTTAATTATTGCTACTGTTATTATACAGTAGGAAGGACAAGTATATTTCCTCATCATCCATCCAATTGGATAATTCCAACCAACCAACCATCCATCCATCCATCCAATAGGACAACTGGACAACTAGATAATTTCATCGATCCATCCATCCAATTGGATAATTCCATCCATGCATCCATCCATGCATCCATCCATGCATCCATCCATCCATCCATCCATCCATCCATCCATCCATCCATCCAATAGGACAACTGGATAATTTCATCCATCCAATTGGATAATTCCATCTATCTATCCAATTGTATAATTCCATCCATCCATCCAATAGGACAACTGGATAATTTCATCCATCCATCCAATTGGATAACTCCATCTATCTATCCATCTATCCAATTGTATAATTCCATTCATCCATCTGAATAATTCCATCCATCCGAATAGTTCCATTCATCCAATTGGATGATTCCATCCATCCATCCATCCATCCATCCATCCATCCATCCATCCATCCATCCAATAGGACAACTGGATAATTTCATCCATCCAATTGGATAATTCCATCTATCTATCCATCTATCCAATTGTATAATTCCATCCATCCATCCATCCATCCAATAGGACAACTGGATAATTTCATCCATCCATCCAATTGGATAATTCCATCTATCTATCCATCTATCCAATTGTATAATTCCATCCATCCATCCATCCATCTGGATAATTCCATCCATCCATCCAATAGGACAACTGGATAATTCCATCCATCCATCTGGATAATTGCAGCCATCCATTCATCTATCTGAATAATTCCATCCATCCGAATAGTTCCATCCATCCAATTGGATGATTCCATCCATCCATCCATCCATCCATCCATTCATGCTGTCCCATAGGTCACAGTATCCCATCATTGTTAAATAGTATGAGTAAAGAATTAGGAAACAAAAGAATCTTCCACCCCACACACACACACACACACATGCACCCTGACACAGCTGCGTCTTCCGAAAATATATCATCGTTCTCATCTGAGCATCTGAAATCAACAGCTCGCTGACGGTGGGAGGAGCCAGCGGAGAGCGCACAAAGCCGACTGGAGATGAATCATCATAAATCTGACACCGGGGAAAACTGCGAGCACAATGGCGTTTGATTAAAGAGGGATGTCTGAACCACAGCAACAAACACACTGGGACTTGGAAACCATTACAGTATACAATTATCCAGACAAATTGGACAAAAATCCTCATTAGCAGAACAGTGCGCTGGGTGAAACCCGGCTGGTCTACCTGCATAAATTAGGAATGAGGGGAAGGAAGGAAAAAAAATGAAAGAGACGAGAGAACGACGTGACGTTGGAGCCAGAGAGTCCCTGCAGTCTCATCATGTTGGAGAGCAGGTGGATGAGTCGGTATCAGTAGAAGCCAGTGTATCCCTAACCTTGGCCTTTGTGCTGTGCAGCTGAAGGCACAGGCAGTGTGGTGGAGATAAGACGTCACGTGACCTGGATTAAACTGCTTCATATTCTGAGCTGCATCTTTATGCTTTAAGTATAATACCTCTCTACCAGGCTACCTACTAGTGTGTGTGTGTGTTTCTGTTTGTGTGTACCATGTTGGCTGCAGTTTGCAACTTCTTTACTGGATCTGAATTCTACAGTTTTTAAAGCTCTTCCAAAAAGTGAAGTGATTGAATTGAAGACAAATGTTGTTTGGAGGTGGGGGGGGGGGGGGAAGAAAAGGGAAACACTCTGTGGATAAACACAGAGACTTGTGTTCTACAAAGGCTGTTTGTACTTTTGAAAGATACAGACTGGGTTGTGTTTACACAGACAGATGCAGCCTCGCAGTAACTTCAGCTAAACCCACTCCTGGCAGAAGGAGCACTGTGGTGTTTTATCTCCCATCACTTACAATGGAAGCACATTAGAGATCGGTTAAATGACTGGGAGTTGGACTGATAACAGTGAGAGTTATCCACCAATCGGGAGGGTTGGTGCTTTGATCCCCAGCTCCCTCCAGTCCACATGTCAAAGAATCCATGTTACGACAAACAGAGCCAGAAACCACCCGTGTGTGACTGATGATTGATGGATTGAATAACTGTGTAATATGTAGATTAAGTGCTGTGTGAATGTGTGATTTTTGTCTTGTAAAGCGCTCCGAGTGGTCGTTACCACTAGAAAAACACTTCATAAATGCAAGTCCATTTACCATTTATTGTTTCACTGTGTGTTTATGAGGGAGTTGCAGCAGCAGGGACCGGCCTATAAACCCTGCTGCCAGCTCCCACCGTCGGTGGGTGGAGGTTCCACCGCCACCAGCGCCAGCGTGGGAGTCTCTCTGTCACAGTCAATATGCCTTGACTGCAGAGTGCTGCCACTTTAATGCCTCTCTCACTAGATTCACTCATTTCCCACGACTTTAAAGTGTAAAACACTTCAGTCACACATGAAACTACTTCTCGTTGTCTCAGCAACAGAAAAGGTCTGACATTAATTCATCAATCAGTTTGTTCATCATCAAACAAAGGAGCCACAATACTCAAATACTAGGCTATAATAATAATAATAACTATACCAGTGGTAATAATAATAATTCATACACTTAGTTTGACTTTAATATATGTTTCATTCATTGTAGTCATCATATATGTACAGTATACCGAATGAAAATGTTGGTGGACATCTAATTAGAAGTTTCATACCTTTATTTCTATTTCTATTCAAGTTAGCAGTTAATTATTTCCTATATTCTATAAGGGTAGGCAAGATGAGAAATTCAGACATATGTAGTAAAATTGTTTGTCAAAGCATCAGATTTTTCAACCTTTGGTACATTTTGTATTCATGTTGGTTTTCTGTCGTTTGAAATGACATTTGAATAACTTTTTTAAACAAAAGTAAGATTGAATGCCGCTGAAAATGTCAAATTTTGTAACCACAAAAGAATGGTAAATATTAAATATTTGATCCACCCACAGTGGATTTAGGTGTACTTTCTCCTGGAAACATTAAACTGAATTAGAATTTATTTATTTTTGCTGTATTTCTTACATATCCTAAAAACACTGCCTTTCCCCCCTAAATAATGTGACAAATTATGTAAAATTGTCAACAAACATAAAGTGAATTACATTTATTCCACATTTGAGTCCAGATTTATTTTCCTGTATACAATCAGATTTTAATACAAAAAAATAAATAAACGATGACACTAGTTGACAGTGGGTTGCATCACGTCATCGATCCTTCCATACATTACATTTACCATCTAGATATTCACATAGAGACGTATATACACCAGAGTTATATTTATAACATTATGATATGTTTACATAACATATCCAGGTCTTTTGAACAAAGCTCAGGTACTTCATGTAGAATAGAGAGGCAACGATCACCATGACGACAATGACTCATGGAGATGTAGGTACTAATTGGCTCTGATGAATTTATCCGCTGAGTGCATTTGTTTGTGTTGCACTATGTATTTCCACGACACGTTATCATCCATCATTTCAATGCAACTTACGAATAAAAGAGATTTTAAGTTTTCTAATTTGTTTTGTGGGTTTTGTTGATTCACTGCTGATGAGTGATCAGGCGTTGTCGGATCATTCACTGACCTTTGAGACGTTGGTGGATTTTTGGAAATGTCATCTGTCATATTGAGGAACGAGAAACAATTGCAACTGTTGTAACACTCACATGATTTAACTTCACTGACTGGAACAAAACGACACTGAAGTCAAACTAAAACGTGTGAGTCTACGGGCGTTTTCATACCAGGAAAGTTCGATAGTTTACTGGCTTTGGTGCAGACCTTTTTTTTCTTTCTTTTTCTTTTTAACTAAAAATTGCACGTTTATAGGTTGAACTTAGACGGGAGCCACTCGCCGGGTTGAAGAGCGTTAGCTGGGCTGCAGGCTGCCTGTCCGGCTCAATACTGGAGCCACCTCAATAAAAGTATTATCCATCACTCACCCATACAGAAATAGATATGAAAACAGGGCTCAGGTTGAAAAAACCCCCAAAGTTTTCCTTTAAACATTCTCTCAGGATGGATGACCGCGTTGCCGATCGGCATATAGTCACATTCATCATTTCCTATTAGTTAACGGTTATTAATCAGATAACGAACTTCTGTTATCAGTTAAAAAAATATTATGGGTGCGTCCTCTCCGCCATCTGATAAATGTTTTCCTGTGACCAGACATCAAGGCGTGTCTCTCTGTCTCCATCTTGACAAATTCCACATTTTCTGACAACAATGGAAGCCTGTTCAATCCAAAAAGGGGCTTGGATTTTGCATTTGGTTTGGAAAAGGTTCGGTCTGCGTTCACACCGTACACGAATCAGACCAGGGTTCTTTATGGACTCTGGTGCAGACCAAACAAGGGAACCGAGTCCCAGCTGCAGAGCTGGTCTCGATTCACTTGTTTAATCTGCACCAGAGTCTGGTAGTTTGTATTCACACTTCCCCAAAAGGTCACACCAAGGAAAAAGGCTGTTTCAAGTGAACTAAACAAGTCTGGTGTGAATACGCCCTTAGAAACAATGAACTATTTGTTATCGTCAAGCTGATAAGCTTTTGTTTTCTTGGATCTTTCAGAGATCGAGGAAACTCATGTGTTTATTTTATTGTCTTTGTATCTTTGTTTTGGTCGGTCCCTCAGGTCAAAACAGAGTTATGAAGCATTTCTCTGCTGTTGCAGCTGCTTTCCTCTGTTTGCATCTTAAACTGTTGCATATTGGATGGTTGTTGGTTTTATGGCTCTATATGAAGAAACGTGCAGATGTCCAGAGTTTTACATCACCGCTCTGACTGTGAAGCTTCAATCACTGCTTTGCAGCCATCTGCCGCCGCCACCAGACTACTTTCAGATCTTGTCTTGTTGTTTATCCAGAGCTGTATAAGATTTAATACCATCTATTTTGGAATTGTACAGAGCACTTTCATGATTACACAAAGTGGTTAGCACTTACAGCAAGTTAGAGTTAGAGCAGTGGAAGTGACACATTTTTTCCTCTGGATGTGATATAGTTTATCACAGGGCTGATCCAACGCCAAAGATGTAACCAGGTGCCGGTCGACACGTCACATGTTCTGGTCTCGTAAAGGCTGAAAGAGTTCTGGGCCAAACTTTTAAGGACTTTCAGGAACACGTTATTTGACGCCTATCTCTATAACGCATTATAACCATACTTATAATGAGTTATAATGAGTTATAATGCAGTTATACTGTATAACTATAGTTATAAACACTCATAAATGATCATAATGCTTTATAACAATAATCATAACACACTATAAAGCATTTTATCATGACTTATAAGGTCAGGTATTATAATAGGTTATAATTGTTAGTAACTCACTGACAATGACCACATCGATAATGCATTATAAATATAGTTATAATGTGTTATAAGTGACATATAAACATGTACAACTATCATTATAAACACTCATAAATTATTATAAGCTTTATAACAATAAGCATAACACATTATAGAGCATCATAACTCTATTATAATACTTGACCTTATAGCCGTTATAAAATGATAGAGATAACGGCCTCTAAAGGTTCTTTACCCTGACGAGCTGGATCCTTGTTTCCAGGCAGATTATGACTTTGAGCAGCTAAAAATAAACACACAGTGGCAAAGTATGAAAAAGACAAGTGTTATCACTGCTGCCTTTGCTATTTATATATATTTATATATTTAACTGTGTTGTCGCTCAACTTTAAATAGGAATCCATGCTAAGTGCGGTTATTTGACTATTGATCACTGGTCGAGGAGGCTCCTCCCCCCTCCCCCTCCCCCTCGCCCTCCCTCCGACCGGCTGAAGAGTCTCACTGTCACACTGTTACGTTTTATTTGTGGTTTTATTATGATGCTTGTTTCTACTTTCCGTTGATAAAGAGCTTCTGAACTGATCAGCACAGTTTCTTTAATCAAAGAAAATAAAGATTGTATTGTATTATATTGTATTCTACAGTATATCCACCCCCTGCATGAGACTGTGGGAGACCAAGCAGCTCGTTCAGTAACAGACCTGAGGTCAGTCAGACTGCACAGCACCAGTCTGACTCTTGCTCTAATGATTTGACATTTTTGCACTCGTCTTGCATTTCTACAGTTTATCTATCATGGTGTGCACCAACTGTACACTTCACTCCTATACATCCCCCCAACTTTGCTATATTTTCCAGCCTTATAACAAGCAATTTTCTGTATATTTTGTACAAAGCTGTGTGTGTTTTTGTAAAAATCTACACAGAATGTCTCTGTCTATCTTTATATTGCATTTTTATTTTACCTTGTCGTTGTTTGCTGCTGCAACCCATGACCAGGATCACTTCATTGTCTAATGTATCTGTCATATATCTTAGGTTATATATGGCAGCACACCACCACATACAGGCAGGTGTTATTTCCATCTCTGCATCATTCCACCAGATATTCTGAAGAATCTGTCTACACATGTTGGACGGTTGTGGAAATCACAGGTTTCATCATCATATGAAATCATATCGATTCTACTGCCAATGATTCACTGTTTCTATTTTTAGGTCCTACTCAGTAGTTGTGTGGTTTTGGTATCTTTACTCTGGGATTTTCAAAACACAGTTGAATCTTACAAGTGATGGTTCGATGTTTTTGTTTTGCATTGATGCTATTTTATATTTTATATTTATGTAGTGCAATACAGGGTGAGGACACATAATCGAATCATACAGGGCTGCAACAGGTGATCGACAAACAACAGCACAACACAAACAGGACACAAAATAGGTGAACGGCGAGAACAGAAGAACAAAACAAAAGAAAGGTGGGCTAAGATGTTTTCTTTTGTGTGTGTGTGTGTGAGATGGATTTCTTGCATAGATATTTGGACCAGGAGAGAATACAGTATTAACTAAAAAATCCTCCAGGACTGGTGGAGTTTCATTTATTCATTATTTCTGTTGATTTTCTTTATCTTTTAAATTTGGGTTTGTTTGTTTTATTCTTTCTCTTTTATAACCATAATTTTATAACCATCGTTTTATAATGCTATTGACTCGTTCATCGCTGACTCGACATCTCAGTGTTGACGTATCGTTACATCATCACCAAAGCTCAGCCTGTCACATCTAGCGTCTTGGAGACCTCGTGGACCTGAACCTCCCGGGTCCATCGTGGTTGTTGTTGTATCTCACCTGCAGTCTTGGCGCGGGTTGGGCACGTATCCCGGATACGCTCCGTCTTTGATGTCACGGCACATCTTGCTGTCTCTGTCCGACGGCAGCAGAGTCCCCGCCCGCACCATCAGACCCAGGCAGTGGTCGAACGTGTTCCTCTCCTCCGGACCGTCCTCGGTGAAGAAGCAGTGGCCCAGCATGTCGTAGCCCACCACGTCCTTCACCTTGGGGGAGGGGGGCGGAGAAATGATCCAGGATCAGAATCAACTTCCCTCTCACCATCATCTAACTTCATGATCTGACCCAGTGGCTTCCCATCTTCAGTTCTATTAACAGACTCCCTGCAAAGTTTAAGTTTACATTGTTTACATTGATCAGCTTTCTTTATCTTATCCTTATCTTTTATTCTATTCTATTGGGGTTGCTGTGACACAATAATTTCCTGCAAAGGCATAAAGGACAATTCCGGGCAAATTCTCAAAACTCGGGGCTGTATTTTCCTAACATTTTAGGTCTAAAAGAAGGAATTTGAAGATTTTCAGTTTAATTACTCCTGTTTTGCGGTGGTTGTGTCCGTCCCTGCATCGCCACGGCAGCGATGAATGGGAGCGGATGCAAGTTCTGCTGCTTAGGATGTTTACATCCCTCAAAGCCGCAATTTCTTTCCACAGACAGCGTCAGGTGGCGACTCAAACATGCACCGAGAGGTTGTTTTTACTTCAAGCAAGAGTTGATATTCCTGTGTTTATGACACAAACGGGAGCTCCAACTGCACCTGAACACACCGAGCGTCAACTTGGGTCTTGCACAAGACTCCGGGAGACTTTGAATTAGATCTAGTTTTACAAACACGTCGGCTTGATTGAAGTGAACAAACTCCTTGGTGCATGTTTGAGTCGCCATCTGACGCTGTCTGTGGAAAGAAATTGCAGCTTTGAGGGATGTAAACAGCCTAAGCAGCGGAAATACAGCCCCGAGTCGAATTTGGCCGGAATTGTCCTTTAATAAAGTTCTATTCTGTTCTAAGAGCTGCTGCAGCTTTTCAGATGCTCTGACCCAGTCGTCCTTGTCAAACTGGATCAAAACCTTGCCAATCATGTTTCCTGCTTCTAACACATCAACTTTGAGGACATCATGTTCACTTGCTGACGAATACATCCCACCCACGGACAGGTGAAGTGTTATTCAGCGTTCTTCACTCTACCTGGCAGTGCTCAGAGTGTTAGGCCTGAACAGTGGACTGTACATCTGTACATCTCACTATGCTGCTTTAAATCAGTGGTTCTCAACCTTTTATACATCAAGGACCCTTAAATTGACACAAATTAGACAACGGACCCCCATTGGACCAAATTTAGAAGTAAACACCAGAAATACACAAATATTTGTTCTGAGAGTGAAGAACATTACTTTTATATACTTACACAATGGTGTGAATTTTTGGAAATATTAGAGAGAAATTTCTGGAAAAAAGTGGTCAATTTTAACATTTCTAGGAAGAAGTGGTAAAAAAAATTCTCCAAAAAAAGTAAAAAAATAAAAAAGTAAAGATTTTCTCAAAAAGAAAGTGGTAAAATTTCTTGTAAAAAATGTTCAAAATAAAACTAAAAAAGTAAAAAAAAGAAAGAAAAAAAGGTTTTTTTTTTAAATCTAGAAAAAATGGTAAAATAAAAGAAAAACTTCCAGAAAAAAAATTCTCGTAAAAAAAAAAGTGCTCAAAATAAGGAAGTAAAATCTTTATAGAAAAAAATGGTAGCATTTCTAAAACAACAAAGTAAAAAATACAAATCTAGAAAAGTGGTAAAATTTAAAAAAAAATTAAAAAAACTTCTAGAAAAAAGTGGTAAAATTTCAATCTTGGGGACCCCCTTCAGATCTCTCAAGGACCCCTAGGGGTCCCCGGACCCCACGTTGAGAACCACTGCTTTAAATAACGCTCCTTGTATAAACACATGTCGGTGTAAAGGTCTGAACGCACCAGCAGGCCGTTGGAGCCGTGGATGGTTATGCATCTGGAGAAGGAGTGGTGGATGGACAGATCGCTCACGGAGGTGGGGGGGTCGTAGCCTCCCCTCTCGTCCACGTCTCCGTTCATGTGGAAATGGACCGGGTAGTGTCCCATCGTCTGCTGGCCCATGTGCTGCAGCTCCACCCCGGACACGTGAACGGCCCTGAAGCCCCGCTCCACCTGAGGACAGACGGCAGAGAGACAGAGACGGAGCAGTCAGTCAGTTAGTCTGCATATTCTACAAACAGCAGTTTATTAGAACACTAGTATTTATGTTTGATTTCTAATTCTAGATTATTCCATTATTAACCTCTTTAATTGATACATCTTTGTTCACATTTGTCCATACGTCTGCTTTTGTATACACATACTGTAAGTCCTTTAGAGTCTGAAACATCCTCTGGACACCATCTGGGAGCATATTATTATTTACTTTATGCATAATTTGAGCAGTTTTATGGCCCACAAGATCATTGAATTTGAAGGTCTACAGGTTTATGAAAAATCAGTTTGTTGAGTCTCGATATTCAGCCCTGTTGATTATCCTTATTGCTTTCTTTTGTAATATGAAAATTGGTTTTGTATTTGTTTTATATGCATACAAGGACAAAGAGAGTGAAGGCGCATGAAAGAGAACAGGAGAGGAGGATGGCATGGATGAGAGGATGTAGACGGAGGAGAAGGGACATAAAGACGATGGGGAGGAAGGATGAGAGCACACATCGTCATGATTCATCAGTGGGTGCAGCAGCAGCAGCAGCACGTTGGGGAACAGAGCGATCTGTGATGAGGACAGCTCCCGTCTCACACCTCGCCCTCCCCCGTGTTTATCAAACAGTTTTCCAAAAGACAAACTGCAGCTCCTCTCTGACCTAAGAGGAGATGTGGATTTTTCTCACAACAGCATCTGTCAGGGGAGGCCGGGGGCGAGGAGGAGAGGAGGGGAGGAGGGGAGGAGGGGGGGGATTTGTTGTGTGAGGCTTTAATTTTGAAGGGCTTCGGTGAAATCTCGCTGGGGCTTTCCCTGCTGTGAGTCAGCACGCTGCCTGTTCACACCCGACCATGAGAAACATGTGACACGAGCCCGTGATGGAAATTTAGAGCAGGATGTGATGATGATAGAGAGAGGGAGGTGTGAAGGAAGCAGCGTCTGCCCCGTCTCCTCTGTCCTCTTGGACACGCTGTGGTTTTATTGAGAATCTCAGTGTCCTCCTTTAACCTGCAACACAACGTTACCATTGCAAAATTACAACCATCCATATGACTCTCTGGTCTTAAAGGGATAGTTAAACATTTTGGTGAATTCGCCTATTGCCATAATCCCTATAGTTTTAGGAGTAGGTCATTGCCTTTAATTGTCGGTGCAAGCTATCTTTAGATCAGCGGAGCAGAGACGTGAGCTCTGCACCGTGCAAAGTATTTCTTGGTTTCCCTCATCAAACTCATCAAATACACAATCCAACAACTCCAAAACACTCTGGTGGACAAGTTGTGACCTGCACATTCACCACGCTATGAAATAATAATGTAACATTAGGAGACAGAGTTGTTTTCAAGGCAAATGCATCGCCAGAAGTTGTTGCATTGTGTATTTAGTTTGATGATGGAAACACAAAAATACCATGCTCCTCTGTAGAGATAGCTGAGCAGCTCGCGTCTCTGCCCCGCTGATCTAAAAACAGATTGCACCAACAATTTAAATGTAATGAACCTACTCTTTTATGGATCATGGCAAATGTTGAACTATCCCTTTAAGGCCTTTGCACACCAAGTCTGGCGTTGTCCGCCATTGCCGCATGTTTAAAAACACATTCAACCTCATGTTGGGTTGATCATGTTTATAAACTGACTCATCCGTCATTAGAATTACTGATTACTGATTCCTGGGTGTGTGTGTGCGTGTGTGTGTGTGTGTGTGTCCTGGACATACTGCCAGCTGATGTTCAGGATAACGGCAGTTGGTCATCTTCTTTTTAATACATGGCTCCAGTAGAGCTGATACTCTATTAAATGGTACCACTAAATAGAAACTATGGAAGTTCTCATGATAATTCTGCAGCTCATTAAAGTACTGTAGGTCCGCTCGCTCTTGACGTCCTCTCAGGATGGGATGGACACAACATTTTTTCTTCTCTCTTTTTATTTTTCGATAAGTGAGAGCAAAGACCACAAAATCATCCTCACTGCTGGACGACTTTCGTCTCCCTCTCCGACGTTTGGAACGCAGAAATTACATTCTCAAAACTCAGTGTTACAGTTCAGCACGACACCATAGATCACTTGCAAAAGTGCATCTCTCTCTTAAAACAGTTCATTCATGTGTCAAAACTAAATTTCCTTCTCATACAAATAGTCAGTTTCCCCCAAAACGCATCGTCCCTTTGGCATCATGTGAGCACTGCAGTCAAAATGTTTAGATGTTTTGTGGCAGAGGAGAATTGAAATGTCCCTCATGTCCTCAGTGACAATAGTAACTGGACTAGTTGTTTTTGTCTAGCTAACAATTGTGTATAAAACTGAAAAAAAAACAGGAATTTATGGTATATAAAGTAACTTCCATTCATCAGAGTAAGAAAATGTATACAGCACGATATACTGTAATATAAACACATAAACAAAAACAAGGAAAATTATGGGTAGCCTACAGTGCTGAAAATAAATATATGGTATTATTGTGCATGTGATGACTTATAGAATGAAATGAGGCTGACATGTTCTGGAGAAAACAACCATTAGACTGAGAATCAACGATCAGTTTAGATGAATAAGATCTATTCTCTTGGACATTGTGCTTCTGCAGCTATCTGTACTTCATCATTTGTAAAGATGTACGAAGACATTTGCAATTTGATGAAACGAATGAGAAATACAATTCTGGTGTGAACAGTTTCTGAGCCGTTTGGAGGTTTGTCCGTGTTGTTTTGAGAATGTAATTTCTGTTTTCAGAAAAATGAGCCAAACCAAGGGAGAAAACCTGTGAATCTACCAGCTGAGACTGGACGACCTCATCACTGTGTTTCATCTGTCTGCACGTAACCTCTTATATTTGATGGACACCAGTGTTCTGGATGAACCTGAGCAGAGGATCCAGAGGTGGACAGCCGTCCTCTGGGGACTGAGTCAACTGTTAGACACTCAATCCATCATCTGCAGTCACTTCCACCTGTGAGCTCAGTCAACACACACACACAAACACACACACACACACTCAGGCCCGAACAAAAACGCTGCATCTACTCAGAAAAATTAAAAATTAATAAGAAAACTTTTTTGTTGTTGTTGTTGTTATAATTGGATTTGGCTGGTCCCACTGCACCACTGCACTTTGACTGCAGAAGGCAAATGTATTCACTGATGAGAAATCTTTGAATAATACGACGCCACACAAATTATGTCTGCGTGTGCTGAAAGAATTCATTCAAATAAAACAGACACTTGCCTGTGCATGAGGTTAAAGTCGCACTTTGTCTCTATATTTGTAGATAATCAGGTCTTAAAGGGATAATTCAACATTTTGGCAAATTGGCCATAATCTCAAGGAGTAGGTTTGTTACCTTTAATTATTGGTGCAAGCTATTTTTAGAACGGCTACGCTACGGAGGCTCATCAAATACACAATTCAACAACTCCACAACGCTCTGGTGGACAAGTTGTGACCTGCACATTCACCACGCTATGAGATAATAACACAACGTTACCACACAGAGTTGTTTTAGAGGGAAATAAAGAGACTGCTTGATGAAAAACTGTCCCTGAGGGCAACGCGCATCAGCGGTTTTGCATGAATTTATTTGCCTTAAAAACAACTCTGTGTGGTAACGTTGTGTTATTATCTCATAGCGTGGTGAATGTGCAGGTCACAACTTGTCCACCAGAGCGTTGTGGAGTTGTTGGATTGTGTATTTGATGAGTTTGATGAGGAAAACCAAGAAATCTCATGAGCCTCTGTAATGTAGCTCTGAGCAGCTCACGGCTCTGCTCCGCCGTTCTAAAAATAGCTTGCACCGACAACGAACCTACTGCTATGACTGTAGGGATTATGGCAATGGGCCAATTTGCCAAAAATGTTGAACTATCCCTTTAAATTGAATGTTACTTTCGTGTGTGAACATAGAGCTGCATCAACACGATGCCTCACCAAATGAACATTAATAAATAAACAACAGAAACAAGTCAGGATGTGACTTTCCTTGCTGACATATTGTATTAGCGGTTAGCATCGGATAACGACAACGACGCCGTCCTGCTGACAGGAAAACAAAATGCTGCAAGATGCTGTTTTGGAGGCAGTGACCTGTTCTGTTACTTCAGCTCAAGGAGTTGCTGATACTGACTTTTTGTCAGCTCATATTATTGTAAAATGGCATTTTAAGGAGGACTGTGTCTGGGACAGTGTGAGCCTGGGTCTCTTCAGGGCTCCATAAAGTGTAATGTATAATATGATGACCTGAATCTGAATTACTCACACCCTAAAGTCCACCTCGGCCTCTTCGCTCCCTGACCTAACACAGTCTGCTCATTCCCTCGGTCAATAATAAATCAACCGGTCACTGCGCTCCTTTCCTGTGTAATAGCCTAGAATCCACCTCCACTGCAATATTTACATCACTTCTTAAACACGCCTTCTACCCAATGTTTTGGTGGAATTTGAGTTTCTAATTATTTTATCCTCTGTCTTTTTGTGTATTCTTTTGGCTATTTGGCCTGTTTACATTTTTAATTCTACTTTTATTGATTTTATTGTAACTGATCACTGTAAAGTGTGTTGACACCATGTGGCTAGAAAGGTAATTTTACACTCTCAATAAACTGAACTGAACTGAACTGATTTAAAACAGCTTCCAAAAAAAATTAGATTAGTTACAAAACTTAAGAACTTAATAAGTTACTGATGTCTCACTTTACTTTAGCAATAACAATGATTAAAGCATATATCAGCGATCCGGTCGTTTCGGCTAATGCTGCGTTCAAGGCAGGCTTTTGAAACCGTAAGTTACAGCTTCAAGTCACAACTACAACTTTGTAGCGTTCCAGGTAACCTGTAACTCGTGTTTTTACCATCCTGTTGTCTGTGAAAGTCACTATAACAGCCTCTCGTAACTTCCGACCCGTGAACTCGTACCAGATCGAACTGGTATGACTTCACAGGAAGGAAAAACACAAAGTACGAGTTTCCTTGAACGCACCATGAGTTAGCAGCCCCCGCCCTCGTCAGGCATCTATTGGTCCTCGTCCCTACGTCACCACATTCACACGCATCCCTTGGCTGCACACACAGCCCTTCATGCCGTTCTCTCTCCTCATTGGATAACACTTGTATCCCACAAGGAAAGTTTTTCCTGGTTTACAGCAGAGCAGAGTGACAGAGAGACCAAACACTCCATGTAAGTGATTCCTGACGGAAAATAGGACTATTTAGGACTTATATTAATAAAAACATTCCGCTGATATCTGCTTTAAATAATCGTTACTTCCTCATTAGTTCCACAGTAACTACTCTAATTTTGTTCAACTACTCATTTGTCATTAGTTCATCATTCCTTCCTCATTTGTTTCTTAGTAACTACTAGTTCCTCACTGACGACTAAATCTGTAAGGTAACTACTCCAGTCATTGTCGTGTTGCCTCTCAAACTCTTTGTAAATCTGTGAAGGCAAACAAGTCAGTCGTGACAAAGCGGGGACGACACCGTACCTTTAAATGTCCACCAAATGTGTCGAAGTCGAAGAACTTGCAGGCCTCGTTGCCGTAGCAGCCGGGCTGCATCTCGCCGCGGAGCAGGATGTTACGACTCAGCAGGCCGACCTCTGCCCTCATGTCCACGCCGTCCACCTCCTCACCCATGTGGACGAACTGGGCCTTACCTGCACACACACACACACACACACACACACAGGGCATCAAACAGGACAGTGTTCAGCTCTGCAGAGTGGACTGTTGAGTAACAGTGAAACTTCAGACATGGCTGTCAGCAGATTGACACAGCAGTTTTCAACACGTCTCTATTTTATGTTTTTCGTAACGGTCTTTGAGCTGAGGTATGGTGTGTGTGTGTGTGTGTGTGTGTGTGTGTGTGTGTGTGTGTGTGTGAGGGGAGGTGAGCAGATGTTTCAGATAAATGTGATGGAGGATTTAATAGTGAAGCTGAGTCAGCCACTTTCCTTTTTCTACTTCAACGCTTCCAGTGAGCTCACAGATACACACTGGTACATTATTACAACAATATACAAACACATTTACAGATGTGTGGATAAACAAAGCACAGAGTGTCACTAACCACTTGTTGATCAAATTATCTAAAGATCAATAAAGATATTAATGTGAATAATGCTGGTTTAAAGGGATACGCCAACTTTTTTTTTACGTGTCTTGCCTCACTCCTGAGTCCATGACCAGCAGATAGACACCATCCTTTCCACTGTGCGTGCAGTAACAAGGGAGATAGAGCCGTATCACCTGTAATTAGCTTAGCTCAAACACTGGAAGTGTATGGGTAGTGTTAGCCTGCCTCCACCTAAAGTCATCAGAGAAACTCTTCAGCAACTCTAAACGGACCGATCTTCGTCTCAGAGCTGACAAAACTCTCCGGTAAGGCATCTTGAGCGGTCAAATGCCGCTAACGGGACGAGATCGGTCAAAACGGAGGGTTCAAGCAAAGACGGTTTATTTTGGTTCAAGCTAGCTACATGGAGGGTAGGTTAGCTTCCTGTTTCAAAGTAAAAGCACTTCTGTATGTAAAGGGCAACAGGTGTTTTATTTTGTGAAAGTAACAGGAAGTGCGTTGGTCACAACAGCTAGCTTGAGTAGCGCCGAATTCGTCTGAACAAAATAGTAAACAGCTGGTATTTAGACAAATTAACGACACACTGCTGATCTAAACGGCTACTTTCTCACCTAAACATGTTTGAAATGTTGATAAAGTGATTTATTTACAGAGTTCAGAGTTAAATGAAATCAGCTTCTGATGCTGATTTCAGCTCAGGTAGGAGGCAGGCTAACACTACCCATACACTTCCAGTGTTTGAGCTAAGCTAAGGCTAACACTACCCATACACTTCCAGTGTTTGAGCTAAGCTAAGGCTAACACTACCCATACACTTCCAGTGTTTGAGCTAAGCTAACAGGCGATACAGCTCTATCTCCCTTGTTACTGCACGCATAGTGGAAAGGATGGAGTCTATCTGCTGGTCATGTGCTGCTTTGCGATCATATTGGTGTATCAAATAATTTTCTTGCAATTTAAGGTGTTTCTATTCATTGTTGTACTATATCTCAAAATAGAAGGACATCCATCCTTCATCTTAATTGACTATCTGAGGAATACGTAGCGGAATTGACATAAAACACGATTGCAACTCACATTCATCCGGCAAAGAACTTGGTTCCATCTGCATTTGTTGGATAAACTTTGTATGGATCAAGAGAAAATCCAATGAGATCGACTGTATTAACTCTTTATCGATATTAATTGACTCTTTTTAATCGAGTTTTACTGTTTTATAGGGCATTTTTAATTTGATATTGCTTAATACGAATAAATGCAGCTGTAAATGTGAGTGTGCTGGCCCTGTGACACCTCAGCCTGTGTCAGCTGTTATAAGCTCCGGCCCCCTGTGGCCCTGCGTGGATAAGTGATTCAGCTAATAGATGGTTAGCTACATACAGTTGTAAGTAAACATGAACTATCAGTGTTCTCTGGAAACACTGAGAATGATTCAGCGTTTGGAAAAATCTCACCACTTCTGCATTCTCAGAACACAGCAGAGGTCGACGACCGTGTTGCAACTTTCTCTCGGGTTAAAAGGACATCGTTGTAACGGTCACAGACTGAGGAACAGTCATGGAAGCATGACTCAGTGGGAAACAGGACAAAACAGAGGTCTGAAAGGACCCAGAGCTTCGATCAGCCACATACATCAATTACATAAGGACATGATGACTGCTGTAGCGCTGGTATTCATGAACATTACACCCTATACCAAATAAGAAAATAAAAATACCATGCTGTTGCTAATATCGGCAAATCTGGACCAAATCGTAAGAAGACAGAACTTTTGTTGGTTGATTCATCTTAAGGACCTTTGCAGGGTTCATTTTTACCTTAACTATGCAAATGTTTTCCCTTAATTAAACAGCTTTGGAGTGATTGTGATGATTAAATCAATGACTTGTAACCAGTTCCTGGGAGAATGGAGGCTCTCTGTCTTCCACCTAGCGTCTCTTGGCTGAAAACCAACTTTGTAAGATCAGAGCCTCCGACCCGATGTCCCAGCTCTCGTCTCTGCGGCATCGCCACACAAACACACCCGTAACCCGTAATCTCTTGTTCATGACAGATAAGACTACACAAATATACACATGGTAACATGGTATATGATAAATAACGTTATCCACCGCTCCATGGATTGATTTCTCGCCGGCTTTGTTAAAAACAAGTGCACATGGCCGGGAGGAGGGTTAGCAAAACAGAGCAAAAGAGACCAGACTTGCATAATTCCCCTTTAATTATTTGACATATTTGAAGTGGGTAAAGAATCTGATCAGCAGATTCTCGATGAAAGCACAAAATTTCTTTTTCCTTGTTCGTTTACTTGGGATCATATAATAAATCCACTGGCTTGAGTGTTGGCTGACTGGAGGCTCTGTGCTTGTTGGTTCGGTTTATTTGTATGTTGGGGGAATTTCTTTGTCACACTTTCCTAAACACTGTGGCGTATTTTCAACATTTCTTTGTGGGTTTCTGAGGAACTACTGTTGGTATTCACGGTGTGGACATCTTTGTACAAACGCTGATCTCACAGACAGTAAAGGATTGTTTGGCCTCGGTCGGAGGTATGCGCTCGAAACGAGAGCCGCTCCGCTTTGTTATTTATTTTCTCCTCGGTGGACGAGTTCCAGACGCACAAACCCATGGCTTCACAAGTCCGGGGGTAAATGTCAGGATAGAAATAGAATAAAGCTTAAACCCTTCAGTACGGCTCCAGGCCATTGATCCGCGCTCGCTCCACATTTATTTCCCACTCATCATCGTTTCTGCCATTTAGAGCTGTCAGAAGTTCAACATGTGAGAAACCGAGGCACAAGGAGGATGAGCGGACGTGGGTTATCTGTCTTTGTGTCTCAACAACACAGCCTCCCTTGCAGCATGTGACCTGAGGGGCTGAATTCTCACAAAAACAAGGTCGCCGAGTGGCACCGGGGCAATAATTAACGAGAGGGATTACAGTCAGAAGGAGAGGATGTCCAAAACATGGCGTGACGTCAAAGAGCTGAGAAAAACCAGAGGCGATGCAGACGAATGCCAGCAGCTCGTAAGGAGATATGAAAGTAAATAGATGCACTCCTACATCCACCGCCGAGGAAACGCTAACTGGCATCTTTTTTTTTTTTTTTGGTGACAGGAAGCGACAGCCATGAGAGGACACACATCGCCTTGTGTTAATGCTGACTTTTATCCACCAACACAGGCATAAAGTTTAGGTTTTTATATAACTAAAAAAAACACTGACAAAGGTCATTCAAATCACGCAAGAGAAGAGTGTGGAGCGACCAGGCCGATCTGGAGGGACAGGAAGAACAACAGGAAGAGGCTGGGATGTTTGGACCTTCTTCCACAGGGTGAGGCTTCATTCTCACATGAGTCATATTAATACAGGAGTGTCCACTGAACTGAATCATGTCTCTTTGGGCCTAAACCTAATGCTTTCATCCGTTATATCCAGTATTATAATGATATTTGATTAATTTAATAATAAATATTGAATTAAAACAAAAAACAATTATATTCTAAATTGATATTTTAGATATTACAGATGTTTTTATTAGTAGGCGTAGCGTCTGTAAATATTATTCCTATTCATCTGTAATATTTTCTATTTTTTGCACGTAATGATTATATTTTTATTCAAGTTGCTTCTATTTAATTCTCTCTTGTTTGCACAAGTATCTCTTATCTTATCTTATCTTATCTGATCTTGTCTGAGCATGACAAAAGAGGTTCATAACACATGGCAGGTGCTATATTTCAGAAAATTCTCTATGGGTTAAAAACAACCCATTTTTGTGTGTGTGTTGTTTAGGCTGGAGGACATGTTGGTGTCTTTACGCGTGTCTTCAGAGACGAACCTTTCTCAGAGAGTGGCCCTTGAGCCGTCCTCTCAGGCTGACAAGATAAGATCTTCAATTTAGTATTCCTCAAACTGTCAGCGGCCGTACCTACAGTACTAGCTTCTATGGTAATGTGTTGTTTTTCAAAATGAAATCAACAACTCTTCAACACCATGTCTCCATGTAGCTATGACAGTTCACAGTTTATGTTTTAGGTGTTGTGATTTGTGACATAAATCATCCGAAGGGCAGAGTGGCTGAAGCTGACAGAGAGGAACAGCATCCTACGTATCTTAAGACACAAACACTGGCTCCAGTCAAGTCAGATTACATCCTCTCAACCAGCTGAACCATTACTGGCTGATTAAAGGGGAACTACACAAATCTGGTTGCTTTTTTTTTACCCCTATGCAGCTCCTCTTACAGTTCAGAATGCATGTTGTAAAGACGCACCACTAATCCTCCTCCTTTCCTCTGGGCCATGTGCATTTGTTTTCAGCAACGCCGACGAGAAGGCAATGCATGGACGATGTCTACGCAGGTGGGCAACATTAACAAAATATTACAGATTATGGGGCGTGTTTGTATCGTAGTGCCATAAAACAGTCCATGTGCCCCTAAAACAGTCCATGTGATCCATCATAACTGTCACAAATGTCTAATTTCCTGCTGAGAAACGATTGACTGATATGACTGAAGGCACGATGTAAGTCTGCACGGTCGGAGACTCTTAATCAGGTTCTTGATATTGGTTAATGGTTAATCATGTGCATCCCTAATTAGAAATGACTATGGAAAGCTGCAGATAAAGCCATTAGAAATGAATGCAACATTTTTTTTTTTTTTTTAAATGTAGGCCTATTTAATGTTATTTATTTAACCAACAAGCTTTATTATTTTAGGTTGAATATGTGCAAAAAGGTAATTTCAATAAGTTCTCAATAAACAACCGTTTAGGAAAATCATCTTTTGAGTTTGAGACCCCTGTCTTACATAGTTCTTTAAAATGAGGCCGATAAACAGGAAATGTGCAGACACCAGACAAGAGTGTGGCTGTGGAACAACGTTACAGCTCAGCTCAGTTTGACCAGGCCATGAGCAAGATGTCACCGCTGGATCCAACTCCAACTCGCAGATGTAAAACCCACTGGAGTCAAATCCAGAAACACACAAGGAGAAGATGAGTGAGGAAGATACTTTTCCACCGAGCTGGTTCCAGTGCTGGTTCGGAGCCAGCGCCGGCTTAGCACCGGTTCTTTGCTTTTCCACCACCTACGTAAGCACCAGTTCTTGGTTCTTAAAACTGGTTCCCAGTGGGGTCATCCCTAATATATGTTCCCCGGTCATGCACGATGAAGACGGCTTCCTTTTTCCTTTTTTTTAGGATTATTGAGGAATTATCACTAATCAGACGGATCACGCTGGGTCCAGGTTTTTTCAGGACAAACCGGACAGTTGGTATTCATTTGCAACCATTATATGGACATGCACTGCTACGCCGAGACCCCCAGTAACTCAGACTTCTGAAACTTCTCCCAGCCCTTACTCCAGTGGTTCTCAACGTGGGGTCCGGGGACCCCCAGGGGTCCTTGGGGGAGTTCAAGGGGGTCCCCAACTTTTTCTTGAAATTCTACCACTTTTTTTTTTTTTCGAAATTTTTTTTTATTTTTGAGAATTAAATGTTTTTTTTTTTTTGAGAATTTTTTTTTTTTTTGAAAATTTAATTTTTCTTTTTTGGGAATTTTTTTTTTTGAGAATTTAATTTTTCTTTTGAGAATTAAATTTTTTTTTGTTGAGAATGAATTTTTTTGTTGTTGAGAATTTACCACTTTTTGTGTAGAAAATCAACTTTTTTTTAAAAACCTTTTTTGAGATTTTTTTTAACCACTTCTTCTTACAAATGTTTAAAAATTATACCACTTTTTTCCAGAAATGTCTCTATAATTATAATATTTCCAAATATTTCCAAAAATTCACGCCATTGGCCCTAATTTGAATGTACAAAAAAAGTAACATTATCCAGTCTCAGAACAAGTATTTCTGGTGTTTGCTTAAAAAATCTGTCCAATGGGGGTCCATGGTCTAATTTGTGTCAATTCAGGGGTCCTTGATGTAAAAAAGGTTGAGAACCACTGCCTTAGTCGACATGAGGGTGAGTAGATAATGAGTGAAATTTCAATTTTGGGTGAACTATCCCTTTAAACACTGGCTCCAGCACCGAACTAGCACCATGCAGGTTCTTTTTGGTGGAAAAAGTGTCTGTGAAAAGCCTGGTTGGTAATCTGAACTCCACTCCCAGTGCTGCAGCCTGCTGCTTCTCTCACCTTGGACCTTGACCTGGTTGGCTGTGCAGGTGGGGCAGGGCAGCAGGGTGAACTCCTCCGCCTGGTGCATGGAGTAGTCCGTACTGGCCACCACCACCCGGTCCCCTGACCCCCAGCCCTCCGGCGGGTCGGCCAGCTCCAGGATGCTGCTGTTGGACAACATGTCGATGGAGACGGAGGCCTGTGGGCGAACTGCACGGAGGAGACGGAGAGAGTCAGAGCACGGAGAGCAGCACATTCACACACAGCAGCATCTGTTACTCAGTCGACAGGAGAAGACAAACAATATGGTTTTATATTCATTTACCAATCCAATATTTTCTTTTTCCCCTCACATAACAACATAAGGTCAATTCATGTTCAATAAAAACATGATCAATACACACAGTTATTAAATTTGGGTGTTGTTTTGGTTTACCTATCAGTTATGCAACACAAAATGGCATTCGATATACAGTAACAAAATGAACATTATTGAAAAATAAACTTCATCAATTAAGATATTTCCCTATATTTTAATATAAATGTTAAGATTATAATAGACTCTTTAAAAAAATGCATTGAATTTTCCTTGGATGCATGTTTATATCAATTGTCAGGGCACCAGGATTGAACCCAATGAATCCATAATAAGATCATAATAGACTCAATCAGAGTTGTCTAGTTGTTTTGTCACTTATTGTTCTATTTAAAACATGTATGCATTGTTTCATGTTTGTATATGTGTTGTATAGTGTGAATGTGTATTCTTGTATTGTCACCATGTAATCTGTTTGGACCCCAGGAAGAATAGAAACATACAGTAATCACTATACTTTTAAAAATCCTCTTCCCTGCATCAGTTCTAGCTCAGGCTGCAGCTCTAGTTGTGTTTCTCTGTTCCTGCTGGACCCACAGGTTGGGGGTTCCCAGACCAGATGGGATCTCTACAACACGGTGCATAACGCCGCAGCGTTGCAGCAGATGCTCTGACCCCCCCGTAGAGCTCTGACCCCCTGTCGAGCCCTGATCCCAACATGATGGTTGGGATCAGAGTGAGAAATGACATGAAGAGGCAGGAGTGAGTGAAAGTGTCTGAACTCGTCAAGATGCTTGGAACAACCGACCTGGAGCTGGTGTGCAGACAAAGTGAGAGTGTGATCGCACTGAATATTACACTGTTGGATTAATTAACACTGCACGAGAGTCTTGCTTGTGACACGCTCTGATGACTTGAACCTGTATGTGAGTGTGCGCTTCATCGTTATATGGCTTCTCTCCTGATTGAAAATTAAAAAAGGACAGAGATATAAAATATAGAATATAGAGATGGGAATAAAAACAGAATAAGGATGTAAAATATCATAAATGCCCCCCCTCCAGTGTTTCCTCTCTGAAGCCCTCACTACAGAAGCATCCTGATCAGATATGCCATCCACCACAGCCGTCTCCTCTGAATACAAAGGAGCGCTGCTTCTGCTCTGACCTCTCTCTGGATGTCTGAGCTCTTCATCCTCTCCCTAAGGGAGAGCAAGAAAACTCATTTCACCGCTGGTATCTAACATCTCCTGCTTTCGCTTCGTGACCATAGCGAGGAGCCGAGACCGTCCAATCAAGAGGTGCACCCTCGGAGCCTTCTGCACCAATAGAGCTCCTGCTCACACAGCTCTATTGTTCCTGCTCCTCGTGCACGATATCGTACCATCGCTCATTAATAACACCCTGAGGTGATATACTGTAAATTCCACTCGGGGCCATGCATCTCCTTTCCTTTGACATCAGGAGGTGTGCACAGGTTCACAGTGGTTTTTATGCTGGTAAACTCATTAATAAAGGATGATCCGGTAGAGTTTGTCTTACACTCACAATCTGCAGGGAGTGATGTCATCACAAGCCCTTATAGCACATACACCACTCATAACGTGTTTACATCCCTATACATTTACATTCTAAAAAATACTGAGTGAAGACAGTGAGTTGTAGGTTTATGGTGTTTTTATACTGTAGTTATTGTTGTTTGATGTCATTATTACTTCTTCTCCTGCTTAGGTAAACTCCTGAATGGCAACAAACATTTACGTTAAACATCCAGTTTCCAATTGTTTCATAGTACCTGAACTATGCACAGAGCAGTATTGAGCTCCAGGTGTAAAAAGGTTTTTTGACCGTTATGTTACTATTATATCTTTAAGCTACTGTTATAGTTATTAAACCGTCATCTACAACAATTTTTTCATGTGCAGTGGCTCTGAGAGAATCTTGGATATACAGTATGTGGATGGAAATACAGCAATGTGGAAAATAAAAGTGCAAAACGTGCAAAAGTTTACCACTATATTTATCATTCATTATTTTCTATAATGTATTGTCAATGTGTCTAATTCATATGGAAGAGCATTAGGTCCACTCATGAACAAAACATTATAGGAGGAATAGGTTTTTTTCATTATGCAGTTAAATACACAAAATGTTAGAATGAAGTTGAAATACAATGCTGAAAATTAAGTTGAAATGCCAAGAACAAAGTTGAAATGTTGAGAAAAAAGTTAGAATGAAGTTGAAATACAATGCTGAAAATTAAGTTGAAATGCCAAGAACAAAGTTGAAACGTTGAGAATAAAGTCGCAATACAATGTTGAAAATAAAATCGAAATGTCAAGAATAAAGTAGCAATTTCGAGCAGAAAGTTGAAATGTCGAGAATAATGTCAAAATGTTGTGGAAAAAGTTGAAATGTGAAAATTTGAAAACAGGCGATATGACATCAATTAAGCATTCAGCTGCTTAACTTCAGAAACCTACTCTAACCGTTACACTCCAAGGATGTTGCATTGACGTTGACATTTTGACTTTATTCTCCAAGTGCATAATGGAATTTTTTTTTAAATAAGTGGCCCTAATGCTCTGTGTGTATGTGTGTTATGTGTGAATGCATCATCTGGATTGTTACAAATTTGACTGGATGTTGTGCAGTGACAACAAAGGAATCCATCAATCTACCAGAGGAGGAGGAGGAGGAGGAGGAGGAGGAGGAGGAGGAGAGCTGCCAGATGCTGTGTGTGGAGACTGGTAAAATGAATCTGTCACATCTCATCTCCGGGCTGCTGCTCCTCAAACACCATCAGATCCTCCGTGTGTGAGAAGCTTCGATCTGTGTGTTTTAAAAACTAATTCTGAAGCTGCTCTCACTTCTCTGGTCCTCCTCCGGCTCAGCGCGGTGTCGGGTGGTTAAACACTTCCTGAGCAGGTGACAGGTCGTCTGCCTGCCTTCTCTTGAGCTCTGAAAATTACCCACTTCACCCGAGTGCTGTGTTTACATCGGTGCCAATCAGACCGTCTGCAGTGCCTGGAAAAGGCTGAGGGGGGAGTGAGTGTTTGTGGACGCCGTCCCAGCGCTCACTGTACTGTACCAACAAGCCACATCTCACCCAGTTCTCTAAGGACCAACTCATATGACCCTGGTGTCCAGAAACCCCCAACTTCACAAACACTTTTAAATCGCTTTTGTAGTGTTGTTCGAATTCTCCACGATTAATCCACTATGAAGTGGACGACAAAACACCCACAATGCACTGCAAAACTGAGTGAACAAGTGATGTAGGCTACACTATCACGGATGAACGGTTTCAGAGGCAAATGCAGAGAATGCTTGCCAAAAAACTCCCCCTGAAGGCAACGTGCATCGGTTGTTTTGCGTGAATTTCCCTCTAAAACAACTCTGTGTGGTAACGTTGTGTTATTATCTCATAGCGTGGTGAATGTGCAGGTCACAACTTGTCCACCAGAGCATTGTGGAGTTGTTGGATTGTGTATTTGATGAGTTTGATGAGGGAAACCAAGAAATCCCATGAGCCTCCGTAGCGTAGCTCTGAGCAGCTCACGGCTCTGCTCCGCCGTTCTAAAAACAGCTTGCGCCTATGACTATAGGGATTATGGCAATGGGCTAATTTTCTAAAATGTTGAACTATCCCTTTAAAGATTTAGCACAAACCAGGCTGGTCTGAGGCTTCGTTATATTGGTGGTTCAGCAGGAAGTGGGAGATTAAACACGAGACAAGCTGATACAAGGCGAATTCTGACATTTACAAACACACAATCCATGAGAGGATTCTTCTTCTGTGGTTGTTACCGAAGGCTGATTCAATTACAGAACAGCTGACTGGTCGACGCCTGGAGCATGACTGTCAACTTCGAGTGGAATTACACGCCTGCACAGACTGAAGTCAGTCTCCAAACAAGATCACTGTCATGCAGCGCCGTACACACACACACACATATACACACACACAAAATATTTGTGAGAACCTGTCAATGCAAATATGAGTCCCTAAAACCAGCCTCCGACTCAGTCCTGGTCCACGCGGTGCATCCCAGCCCGTCTCTCCCTCCACCGGGGAGGAATACAGGGACAGATGTCCTGCATTACGGAGCCATGGCGTGCAGCTCCGAGGCATCAAAACAGAATATCCCACTTTGAATCTGAGAAACAGATTTATCGCCAAGGAAATGTTCACATATTTTGACTTTGGCTCAGCGGTGTGGTGCAGAAAGAGAAGCAGCACAAGAAGTGTTGACACTGAGCATGTTCAGCTCTTCATATTATTAATATTAATAATTATTAATGATGTGATTTCGTATCTAAGTAGCAGCCAATTGTTGATTACCTGCAGCTGTCTCCAAGCTGTACCTCATGACCTGAAACTGATACTGGATGCACATAAAACTATATGAACAATAATACTTTCAGTTAATGTTCTCTAGTTATTCCATGTTTCCACTGTACAAAGGTCCAATATTGAGAGAATCGCAACATAATTACCTTGGTTATTTCTATTGATGGCAAATTCAGATATCACTGAGACGATCTTATCGAGAAGAAATTGATCTAATGTTCCTTTATTTGAAACCTATCTATATAACACATTATAATAATACAATATAATAATAATACAGTTATAGCACTGTATAAATATAGTTATAAACACTCATAAATGATAATGATTCTTTATATCACAACACACTGATTTGATTTATAAGGTCAGGTATTATAATACTTTATAACTGTTATGTAACACGCTGACAACGCCCACATCGATATTGCATTATGAATATAGTTATAATTAGCTTATAAACGTGTATAACTATCATTATAATCACTCATAAATTATCATAAGGCTTTATAACAATAAGCATAATACATTATAGAGAATTTTATAATGGTTTATACATCTAAGGTCAAGTATTATAATTGAGTTATAACGCTCTATAATGTGTTATACTTATTGTTATAAAGCCTTATGATAATTTATGAGTGCTTATTATAAGCCAATTATAACACATTATAACTATATTTATAATGCATAGTGTGTTATGATTATTGTTATATAGCATTATGAGTGTTTATAACTATAGTTATACAGTGCTGTAACTGCATTATAACTCATTAAGAGTATGGTTATAATGCATTATAGAGATAAACGTCAAATAACGTGTTACCAGAAGCGTTTTTTTTCTCTCTTTTCTCCTCATCCCTCTGCTGTTCTGATTGTTCCTGCTGATATTAATAGCAGCCGTGTTTCCATGACCATTACCTCCCCATGTTATTTATCCGATTTAGATTGTCACTGTGATTTGCTCTTAATGATGGTGGCATTCTTCTCCTCTCCTCTGCTTTTTAATTCACCCCGTGTGCCTCGGTGCCTCTCTGCAAACAGACAGGTTGGCAGCTCATTACGTTAAGTGCAACGACTTTTCAACAAGTGTGAGAAATCTCTGAAACCGAGGACGGAGGCACCTCGACCTGCAGAAGCCCCCCGAACTCCTCTCTCAGATGGCAGGGGA
Source organism: Decapterus maruadsi (assembly GCA_030347415.2). Classification (NCBI taxonomy): domain Eukaryota; kingdom Metazoa; phylum Chordata; class Actinopteri; order Carangiformes; family Carangidae; genus Decapterus; species Decapterus maruadsi. Next base: position 33,775,272 of record CM064900.1, read on the forward strand.
AGCTAGTCACGTCATTTCTACATGGACAAGGTCAAACTACAGCCATGCATTGCTTTAAATGATGCTGTAGTATAGAATCAGGGAGGTGCAATGGCATTTCTTCTTCTCCTCTTTCCTAAAGGCAGCTCCAGAGTTTCCTCTCGGATACACAGATCAGATCAGTTCACTCACTTTGAACCCTCTTAAGATTAAAAAGCCTTTTCAGTTGCAGCCTTTGTCTCGTCTCTCTCACTGGTTTAAGACTTCCTACCCTCTAACAACCTCCCTCTGCAGCATCACCACACAAACTACGTTAAGGTATGTAGCCAAGAAACCTTGTTCAAACTGGAAGGACTCCACGACGGTGTTTCGTCCACATGGAAACAGCATTTTGGGATTTTTTGCAAACAGGTTCCAGGGTGGGTACATCTCCAAACGCTGCCCCAGAGTTTTCGTGTAGCAACCCAAAACAGGTATTTTGAAAATGATGATGTCATACTCTCCTCCCCTCTAACCTGAGCCACACCGGTTGACATTACAACAACAACAGGGCAGTACTCAGCTCAGCTGAGGTTAAAGTCCTCACTGGTTCGAATCCCGTGTCGAGCGGCCCTTTCCTGCAGGCCGTTCCCCGCTCTCTGAGCTTCTCCTCTCACACACATATGAAAATCTCTTCGTTTGCGTTGCCACTCGTGTCGGATCATTTAACGACCTGCACTGTTTTCCCACAGAAAGCTGTGATTCATTCACAAAAATGCCTAAAAGCAAAGCTGAGCACAAATATGAAGACAAGAACAGGACACTTCCTGAGGACTGGGAGGATGCTTACTTTTTTGTTGACACGTCCTTAGCACATTTCAAAGCTTCAAATCTTCAAACATAATGAACATAATACATAATAAAAACAGCAATGAGGTAAAAAAAAACAAACAAACAATAAAACAACAACAAAACTTTTCTCACATATTGTGTTTCTTGGATGTTGCAAATGTTAGGGAGGACTTGCAGTGTGATGTGAATCTGGCTGAGCAACATGTTGACAACGAATGGCCTGTCGTCTTGGGATGAGCTTAAGCCCATTTCTGTCAATCTCCTGTTTCATAGTGAGGAGTGTGACATTTCTGACATGGTAAAAACAACAGAAATTTCATTCTGTGTGTGTGTTTGCAGAACCACCATAAAAAATGTGGCTCTTAGACCCTGGCTGGTTTAAAGGGATACGGCAACATTTATTTTTCGTGTTTTGCCTCACTCCCGAGTCCATGACCAGCAGATAGACACCATCCTTTCGACTGTGTGTGCAGTAACAAGGGAGATGGAGCCGTATCGCCTGTAATTAGCTTAGCTCAAACACTGGAAGTGTATGGGTAGTGTTAGCCTTAGCTTAGCTCAAACACTGGAAGTGTATGGGTAGTGTTAGCCTGCCTCCACCTAAAGTCATCAGAGAAACTCTTCATCAACTCTAAACGGACCGATCTTCGTCTCAGAGCTGACAAAACTCTCCGGTAAGGCATCTTGAGCGGTCAAATGCTGGTAACGGGACGAGATCGGTCAAAACGGAGGGTTCAAGCAAAGACAGTTTATTTTGGTTCAAGCTAGCTACATCGAGGGTAGGTTAGCTTCCTGTTTCAAAGTAAAAGCACTTCTGTATGTAAAGGGCAACGGGTGTTTTATTTTGTGAAAGTAACAGGAAGTGCGTTGGTCACAACGGCTAGCTTGAGTAGCGCCAAATTCATCGTAAACAGCTGGTATTTAGACAAATTAACGACACACTGCTGATCTAAACGGCTACTTTCTCCTAAACATGTTTGAAATGTTGATAAAGTGATACATTTACAGAGTTTAGAGCTAAAATTAAATCAGCTTCTGATGCTGATTTCAGCTCAGGTAGGAGGCAGGCTAACACTACCCATACACTTCCAGTGTTTGAACTAAGCTAAGGCTAACACTACCCATACACTTCCAGTGTCTGAGCTAACACTAACACTACCCATACACTTCCAGTGTTTGAGCTGAAGGCTAACACTACCCATACACTTCCAGTGTTTGAACTAAGCTAAGGCTAACACTACCCATACACTTCCAGTGTCTGAGCTAAGCTAATTACAGGCGATACAGCTCTATCTCCCTTGTTACTGCAGGCACAGTGAAGAAAGGATAGAGTCTATCTGCTGGTCATGGACTCTGGAGTGAGGCAAGACACGAAAAAAAAAATGTTGGTGTATCCCTTTAAATCATCATCGAGGATCCCACTGTCACAGCAGTCCTGAACAAAAACCAGAGTGTGGACTTTGTTAAATGTTGACACGGTTTTTGTTTGTTTCTGTTTCTTAATGTGTGTTGTGTTGTGTTGTGTTGTGTAGTGTTGTGTTGTGTTGTGTGGTGGAACGGTGACGGTGCTGTGGAAAAGACTTTCCTCATGGGAACAAAATAAAGTCTGTGTCTAAACCGTGGCCTGCAGGTCAGAAGGTCAAGCCCGGATCTTTCTGTACAGTCATGTAGACAGGTTGTACCCAGTGTCAGTCCTGACGAAAGATCACGTCTGCATTTACAAGCAGCCAACACACACACACACACACACACAGACGAGCCCAGACACAGGCCTGTGGTATCTCAATGTGTTTGGAGCAGAGCCTGTGAACTTCAGAGCAGCCTGCCCACACACACACTCTGGAGCTGAGCCAAAGTATGCGTGTGTGTGTGTGTACACCAGCTCTTTATCAGCGATGGACTAATAACTGTTGGAACACGGTTTATCATCAGAACTTGTGTTTCTGTTTTTGTCAGAAAAGGCTCAACGTACCCAGTTTCCCACAGAGGAAGCGGACCCTGTAGTTGCGACAGAGGCCGTGGGCCTGGTCCTTGTTGAGGCAGACGAAGCCGTAGTCCTTGTCGTTCTTGTGGATGACATCTCCGGTCTGGTTGGACGGGATGCCATCATGAGTCTCGGCCTGAACAACACAACGATAAAAAGTCAGTGAAGGACGCTACACCCAACAAATGTTATTGACACGTTTTGTAACACAGTGAAATGGAACTTTTGAAATACTGGGAGAATTAGTTTGTGGCTGGAGGGAGAAAGAGAGAGAAGGAGAGCTTGGTAACTGGTCTCAGACAAGCCTTAACGGTCTGTTTTTGCCCCAAACATCTGGAAGTTGTCGTGAGTTTGGCTTATTTTGTTTGCAAACTGCAGGAATTTCAAGTCCACCAGGCCAGAGGAGTGGGCTCAGTTTTTAAGAATAAAGTAAAGGGAAACTTGATAACTGTGTGGGGTTTCCCAGCTAAATTTGTTCTGTGGTCAACGCGGCTGCAGAGCGTTGGTACACGCAGCTCGTTTCATTGGTGCAGCTGAGCTTTAAGCGGTCTAATATTACTGTTTCATGACTTGAGACTAAAACAAATGAAATATCAAAGTCTGCTGAGGAGGGGGAGGAGATGAGGGGGGGGGGGGGGTTACTAGTTTCTCACTTGGGTGAAGCGGGAAAAACTGTGAAATTACTCATAACTGCCGTATCTTTTTAATATTATGGGGTATCGGTGCCTGAAGTTGGAGGAATGAAGTCATACAGTAATATTATGATGATCTGGTGGTTGTGTTGTTTTAATATCAGAAGCTTTAAAACAGGAACATGGAGCCTCAGGGTTAACACTGAGGAAGAACTCCATCATCATCATCATCATCATCATCATCATCATCATCATCATCATCATCATCATCATCATCATCATCATCATCATCACTAGGGCTGCACGATATTGGAAAAAAATGCGATATTTGCATTGACTGCAATTTTCCACGATAGTATATTGCGATGTAAAAAAATAATGATTACATTTTTTTAAGAGATTATGGTTAAGATTTATGGGAGATTTCTTGATAGAATGGATCAGAGCAAGCATCTTGGTGTAAATAAACAATCTTTGGCTGATCATGTGACCGCTCACACCCGGGTCCTGCTATTGGACACCTGATCTTAACGGCTTGACTGCTCGGCTGCCTTGTACCATGGATCTCTGGCTTTTACACACACACCGTTGGGATCGGCATAAAGCCTGAAGTGTCCCGGTTTTAATAGAAAAAAAGAATTATGTCGTTATCATTTTCCGTTTTGGAAATAGACGCGAAAGAGTACGACAACACCTGTGGCATCATGACACCGACCTCAGCAGCCGCTGATCACCATCACCCTTCATCATCATCATCATCATCCTGATCCTGTCACCTTTTGATTAATTGCTGGTAATATCCCTAAAGAATTGTGTTTTTTTGTTGTTGTTTTTTGTTGTAATATTAGACGTTTTCTTCTTCCTCATCTGTTGTACTTTAACCAAATGGGCTGATTCCCGTGTCTTTCTTTCAATGGCTGATGTAATCATTTGTGAAATAATTCTTCTCATTCACTGATCCAATCTGAACCTCCCACTGTGAAAAAACCACTGTCCTCCTTCACCATAAGCTCACAAGTCCCAAGAGTCTATCGACATCTGGCTCATTGTAATAACGCGATGGATGAATATCCCTGATCCCGTCCAGCACGACAACCAAACCTCTCTTCAGTCTAAAGGAGCTCTTGTGTAACGCAGCAAACAGAGTTGGTGGGATAAAGGCAGTGAGCAGAGGTTTCCCTTTTCTCTTTGTTTTTGTCTGTGGTTTGGTTTGGTTTTGCGCTCGTCTCTAAATTTATACACCAACCATTTCTGACATTCAAACATTCCTACGTAGAAAAAAAAAAAAAGTGACTTCTCAAACTGCAATGACACGCGATGTTGCCCATATAGCAGGAGCCCAAACAACAGGAGATTGCAGACATTCAGCCTCAGGCATCGAGCCCATTCACATTTCCTCAGGACGGTCAGATAATCCAGAAGAAATCAGAGCCACATTACGTAACACATCGGAATGAGACAACAACAAAAAAAGAAAAGAGAAGAGAAAAAAATGCTAAAAATAGAGATCCCACAGAGGCAAATTAGAGAGTGAAAACTGCAAACTGAGGAAAAACTTTTGACTGTGTCCAGACTTTGTGGGGGAAAAAAAAAATGATGACACACACAGAGCTGGAGGACATGACAGCTCTACCTCCACTTCTACCGACTATATTGTAAAAAGCAGATAATATACATATATTAGAACTGAGATCAATGCACTTCTGGAAACCATTATGCAACTGTGCATGGTGGATATAGAGAGAACGGTCGGGGGAAACATAAAAGCACAGGCTGTGGGGATTGGGAGGAAGTTGAGGAGAAGATGACACGGAGGTAAGTAAAATTGCACAGCAGCCATACAGCGGGGCAGTCGGAGCGTGCAGTGGTAATTTTCTCATGGTAAATGGTACGGGGTGTTTTGGAGGGCTTGTGTGGGCAGACCTGGCGCTGCTGCTTATCGCGGTGGAGGAAGGCTAACAGCTGCTGCTGCTCGGTGCCAGACTGAATCTCTGGATTCACTGTCGCATCCCAGCAGCAGCAGAGCTGTATTGAAAGGCTGGCGTCGCGCTGATGATCACCTGACTGCACGGACCGACCCAACGCAGCAGCAGCAGCAGCAGCAGCAGCAGCAGCAGAAACATCTGGAGCCGAGGTCCCTGCAACGCTTTCTCCTCGGTAAACCAGCAGCGATACAACTTTACTGTTGCTACGTGCAGACTTGAAACTAAAGTTACAATCCCCCCCGGGGCTTCATGAAATCACAAGTCCTTGCAATTAAACACTTTTTTTGAAGGGATAGTTCACCCAAAATTGAAATTGAGAAGTTTCAGAGTCCTCCGTGGCTTCTCTGAGTTACAGGGGGTCTCGGCGTAGCAGTGCACGTCCATGTAACAATTGCAAATGGACACCAACTGTCTTCGTAACAAAAAGACACACCAAAAAACATCCAAATACCTCCATGCTGCTCGTATGGAATGTGTGAAATTGTCCTGAAAAAAATTAAATAAGTCTATATTTCAAACTTGTTTTGTAGCGGAAGCTTCTCGAAGCTCCTCTTCCCGGTTCGTCAAATTTGGACAAACTGGGAAGAGGACGGAGGAGAAGAGGAGCTTCGAGAAGCTCAAGCGACATGAAGGTGAGTAGATAATGAAGGAAATTTCAATTTTGGGTGAACTATTCTTTTAACACTTTTTTTTTTTATTGCCACAGCTCTGTTCACTGTGTTCGCACCGGGAGGGATTTCACAGGAAGCGGTGTACCATGCGAGCCAGCATAACTGTATCTCAATGATAATGGTTTTAGTGTTTTGTACTGCTCACTGTGCGCTTTTTTATTTTTTTATTTTTTTACAGCTTTTGTCAGAGCTGCGTTTTGTTTTTGATGATACAATAAGAAACCTGTTTTTAAAGCCGCATCAAAAGCAAACGGTAAAAACGTTCTTATTTGATAGTAAATCTCTTTTACATGTTGCAGGGGAATCAGTCACCGTGAGATGTTCCTCCAGCTTTTCACCCACTCCCTTTCACTGTCATTATGAAGAATACTACTTATGCCGTGCACAGAGTGAGATTCAGCTGATGTATGTAATTATTCCTGACTGACTAACTTTTGTTTGGCTGCAGTGTAAACAGATGCGTGATGCAGCCGTTGCTCTGTTGTATAGTCTGTGTTGACGCTGTGGCTGGTCCACCCATGTTTGCTGTGGAATTAAAGTGCCATTTACTTGTCAGGATGGTAAGTAAAGGCTTCGCCCGGTTCAGCAGCACTGAAATCTCCAGGATTGAAACTTTGGAGGTGAAAATAAAAGGTCTGCAAGCTTAACAACCACACAGGGTGCTTCTTTAAACCTCCGGCCATCTGGCAGACCGGCCACTGTCCCGGTGGGTCCATCATGCCTAATATGTGCATTAGGCACATACAGTATGTTCTGTCAGTGTGGCTGTGTCTATTTCCTGCAGAAGCCCACTAAAGCTGCAGAACCCCGGCACGCAGCTGATGTGTGATTCAAAAACAAAAGTCCATGTTCTTCTTTTTGCAAAGTTTACTAAACTTTCTCTCTGTTATAAAAAAACAACTGTGCAGTTGGCTGACAAGAACAACACACCCGTGCAAACACGGTCAAAAACTAGTGTCCTATCTCGGCTCCCTAGCCTCACTTTAAAGGGATAGTTCACCCAAAATTCAAATTTCACTCATTATCTACTCACCCTCATGTCGACTAAGAGCTGTGAGAACTTTCAGAGTCCTCCGTTCCTTCTCTGAGTTACAGGGGGGTCCGTGCAGCAGTATTTGTCCATTTAATGGTTGTGAATGGATACCAACTTTCTCCGTCCAAAAAGACACACCAAAAAACATCCAAATACCTCCATACTGCTAGTTTGTAATGCCCCTCTTGTATTGAAGCCCCGACATGAGGGTGAGTAGATAATGAGTGAAATTTGAATTTTGGGTGAACTATCCCTTTAATTAACCAAAAAACACATAGCGTCGCATACCAATACCAATATTTTTTCCTTTTCAAGACAAAGTGGTCTTTTCATACCTTGTTGACGGTTTTGGCGTTTTCTCTTCCGCCTTCCTCAGAACTGTCACCGTTCTTATCAGCTGGTGTTATCACTATTAGCCTTAAATAAGCACCCTTCACCCTCAAGCTATGGAACAGTCCTATTACCTTCAAATACAAATACAATCAAATACAACAAAATCTAAATTATTCAACGTTTTGTTTGTGATGTACAAACGGCTCTAACACGTTCCACTTCCACTTCCACAAACAGGGACAAATCTCGGCGAATCGAACACAACATCAGGTGGTAATTACGTATTTTGATACATTTGTAAAATCAGTCTATTGTGAGCAGGAACACAAACAGTGGGGACTGTGCAGACACTGTGTCTCTGCCCTGCTCCACAGCTGCATCTCATCCTGAGGCGACACAGGCCGAAGAAGAAGACGACCGGTTAAAGAATGCACAACCGCTCCGCAACTCGCTTTTTGTTCCAAAACCAGGAGAACATCGTCATAAATCTCTGACAACAACAGCATGGGCTGGACAGAGAAGCGGCGGAATCAATCATCCAATCCGATTTTCGGCCGGGACAAGCCCAACAGGTGGATATTTCCCAGCATGCTTGTTCCACCTTGGCAATTTTCTGGAAATAGACTCACCTCAGGTAGCGGAACATTTACACAGAGGAGCCTGGGGGACGGGTGGCGCCGCTGGTTGTGAATATTACTTCGCCACAACATTAAAAAGTGAAGTCTCTGCTGATAACCTCTCAGGGGGGGCTTTCATGTTGCTTCAGAAGAATCCGATAACGAGCCGCCTGCCAGCATCGGCAGCTCTCATCTCTGACTCCTCTCCTGCCTTTCATCGACTCACAACGACGACACGTGGATATCTGATTCTATTTGCGTCGCCTCACATCAACAAGTGGGAGCTGATGAATGAAACCGTTTGGAGCCAGGTTTAAATACAATCTAGATGGCTTTTTTTAAAGTGACTGAGCGTGTGACCTGGGTTTGTAACGAAGGTTTGATTTTCCTTGAGTCTCAGGGAGAATCTGTAGGAATTTCTGCTGTCAGAAACCAGGGGGGTGTGGCATCTGAGCCTGAGAGGAGGGGCCTAGTTTGAATCTTGTGTTTACAAACTGCAACAAACAAACCAACTCTGCCTTTAAAGGTGTTCAGAAATGGCCGTTTGTCCTGTTTGTCGCGCCTCCTATGAGTTTCCACGAGTTTACCCGAGGAAGGAAAACGAATTTGACTGGTCGTCATCGTTTGATTGACGGATGACAGATCCAATGGCTGATGAATCGTGAGCAGAATGATCCATTATCCAATGCAGAACAAAACTACCCCACTTTCATCCCAGATTTACTTGAAAATAGAATTTTGCACAAAGTTTGGCCTACATCGTCTGATAGATGAGTTATGACACTAATGTTGAGAAACTGACAAATTCAATTTTCTTTTCTGAAAACCTTTAAAGGGGAACAATGCAAGTCCATTCGCTTTTCCTCTGTCATGCTAACCCTCCTCCCAGCCATGTGCATTTGTTTTCAACGAAGCCGGCGAGAAAGCAATCAATAGAGCTTAATATGTGTGTGTTACACTATGGCACTATGGCATTTATGTTGTCGCGCCGCAGAGACGAGAGCTGGGACACCGGGTCGGAGGCTCTGATCTTACAAGGTTGGTTTTCAGCCAAGAGACGCCATTCTCCCTGGAACTAGTCACAAGTCATTTAGTTAGCCATCATAATTACTCTGAAGCTGTTTCATTGAGGTAAAAATGTAGCATAAGGTAAAAATCCTGCTCTTTAGTGGGTTGAGATGGGTCCAGGTTTTATTTGGAGATAACTGACCGTCATGGTTTTCAATGCAGAGCTTTAAAGGTCGGCGGATACAGGTTTTCAAAGCCAGACTCATTGAGGGACTGTGTGCAGAGAGGAGGTATTTCTTTACCTGGATGTCCAGTGGGCTGCCACACAGCCTGTCTGGATAGGACTCGCGCAGTTCAGACAGTTTCTCCCAGTCTCCAGATCCACGCTCGTCATCCCTGTCAAACCACTCCGTCCACTCTGCCTCTGCGGGACACACACAAAAACACATACATTTATTTTTTGGAAAAATGACAGAAACTCTACCCATAACCTCTATCGCTGCCTTAATCGCGGTGACGCAACACACGGCTTTGTCACAAACTCATCGGCCCCCTCCCAGTTAAGTGGTCACACAGCCAAGTGCTGGATATTAGACTAATCTACGTCAGAGCTCTGACTTGTAGTCCATTTAGACGATCAGAGGGCATTTGCGGCTGAGTAATTGAAGGGCTCTCTTCTCCTTCCATTATGTTCTTTGTCTGGTTGCCACAGTGGGAGACATGCATTTGACTCTGGGCCTGAATTCTAATCCGGAGCTCGACACACAGCGAGACGGGATGTCTGACGGCGTGAGAGCAGACTCGGGTGGAGGGAACTAACAGGTACAAATGAGCCGGGAATGGACTTTACGCATGCACCTGTGAACTAGCGGTGAGCTTATTGCACATAGTGGCATCATTATTCATACTGATGCAACCAAAGCTATTATACAAAGAGAAAGCAGGTCCATCAGTTCCTCCCGGTTGGTTAATGCTCTGCCAGGTGAGATTGGCGGTCAATTTCCTGCTGGCTCTGTTGTCTGTTGTGTTTTGATTGGCTAAATTGAATCTCTTCCACTATGCATGCCTCTCATACATATATATATGAATACACTACCTCATTTGAATAAATAGAAATAAATGAATGTGAGCAGAGGCAGTGCAGTCAAGGCAATCCCACTACTTTTTGCACCGAGTAGTGTAACTCAGTGGTTCTCAACCTTTTTTACATCAAGGACCCCTAAATTGACACAAATTAGACCATGGACCCCCATTGTCTCATGTTATGAGACTGGATAATGTTCCTTTTTTTGTACATTCAAATTAGGGTCAATGGCATGAATTTTTGGAAATATTTGGAAATATTATATTATAGAGACATTTCTGGAAAAAAAAAGTGGTATAATTTTTAAACATTTGTAAGAAGAAGTGGTTAAAAAAATCTCCAAAAAGGTTTTTTTTAAAAAGTTGATTTTCTACACAAAAAGTGGTAAATTCTCAAAAAAAAAATTTTTCAATTCTCAACAAAAAAACATTTAATTCTCAAAAAAAAAAATGTAATTCTCAAAAAAAAATTTATTCTCAAAAATAAAAAATATAAATTCTAAAAAAAAATAAAAAATAAAAAAAACATTTAAATTTTCAAAAAAAAAATTTAAATTTTCAAAAAAAATATTTAAATTTTCAAAAAAAATTTTTTTTTTTAATTTTCCCAAAAAAAAATTTATTAAATTTTCAAAAAAAAAAAATTCTCAAAAAAACAATTTTAATTCTCAAAAATAAAAATTTAGAAATTCTCAATTTTTTTTTTTTTTTTTTAAATTCTCAAAAATAAAAAAGTGGTAGAATTTCAAGAAAAAGTTGGGGACCCCCTTGAACTCCCCCAAGGACCCCACGTTGAGAACCACTGGTGTAACTATCATTATTTTACCCTGGTGAGGTGTAGCTTGTGTGCAGGTGCAGAGTTGTGCATGAATATGTTCACTGAATGACTGACCGTTCGTTTTAATAACAGTTTTCCTGCACGCTGCGTGATGTCTCCATAGAGACGCTCCAGCATCAATACTACTGTATGTTAATGCTATAGAGCACTAGTGCACTGCTGGAGACAGTTTGTGTGAGTGCGTGAGGCAGTTTGATGACCAAACAAGTGAAGACAGATGGAAAAAAAAAAGAACCCATTATAATGCAAATGCTGCTGTGGTGAAATATGTTCTCAATCTCCACTTTTTTATGTGTTTTAAATGTTGAGCAGTGCTGTGAGCGGCAGTGAGGTGGGGGCTGGTGATGGATGGTAGAATTGAAAGAGAACAGCAGCCTACTGATATTTATTCAATTTTTAATTTATTTATTTATATCTTTACTCCCTCATCATTATTATTATCTTTTTTTATTACCACATTACAATGGCTGTACTAGTATTACTTGTCTACCCAGTTCTGTCTTTACGTTCTTGTCTTGTTGCTGTCTTGTGTTGTATAAGAAAATATTTAAAAAAAACTGAACAAATGAATGTGAACCAGCTCATTTTTGGAACTGCGAACAATATTTCTCAAAGTTTTTCCACATCTTTGCTGTTCCTCTCCACGGTCACGTCCACTCCTGTGTCTGTAACTGTATGAAAACAGAGAAGACAGTCAACAGCTGACCTGTTGACCATGTGGACTGGATGACCTGAGAGGACAGACGCCCTGAGCGGAGGCTATAACCCGTCTCTCTGCTGCTCCACTTTTTCCACATTTTAAAGTGAAAGTTGCAAAGCTGTAGCACATACGGTTGATCTGTCATGAATTTATTTTCAAAGTTTTGTAATTTAGGTACATGCTTTCACACCACAACCAGGACTATTGTCTTGTGTTACCAAGGCCAAAACCACCATATACTTTGGGGGGGGACATGTTGATAATGACTGATAATTGTTGTGCATGTAAATTCCTCCACTGCTTCATCAGTTCATGTTCACACCTGACCAGGCTGAGACTGGTCCATCTATCTGGTGTGGAGATACAGGTATTTAACCTCTTAGTGCCCTGTTGTGTTGCAAGTATGTGACAGACATTTCCACCAACAACTTTTGGCACATGGAGCAGAACCAGTGACATCATCGCTGTTAACACCCTCAATACCTGTATCTCCACACCAGATAGTTGGACCTCTTTTAGAAATATTTCTGATTTATCTTGCATTTATCCATTACAAGTTCTTTGTAGTTTAATTCATTTTTAATTATGGAAAATTCTGTTCTGGTACTGTTATGGTACTTGTTCTGGTACTGGTTCTGGTACCGGTACTGGTTCTGTTCCTGGTTCTGGTTCTGGTTCTGGTTCCAGTTATGGTTCTGTTCTGGTTCTGGTTCTGGTACTGGTTCTTCTGCTCTGGTTCTGGTACCGGTATCGGTTCTGGAACTGGTACTGGTTCTGGTACCGGTTTTGGAATCGGTTCTGGTACTGGTACCGATTCTGGTACCGGTCCGGTTCCGGTTCTGAACCGGTTCTGGTATTGATTCTGGTACTGGTTCTGGTACCGGTTCTGCTACTGGTACTGGTTATGGTACTGGTGCCAGTTCTGGTACCGGTCCGGTTCTGGTACCGGCCCGGTTCTGGTACTTGTTCTGGTACCGGTACTGGTTCTGGTACCGGTACTGGTTCTGGTACTGGTTCTCGTACCGATTCTGCTACCGGTTCTGATACTGGTACTGGTTATGGTACTGGTACCGGTCCAGTTCTGGTACTGGCCCGGTTCTGGTACTGGTTCTGGAATCGGTTCTGGTATTGATTCTGGTACTGGTTCTGGAATCGGTTCTGGTACTGGTACCGGTTCTGGTACCGGTCCGGTTCCGGTTCTGAACTGGTTCTGGAACCCGTTCTGCTTCAACTGGTGGAAGGATGGAGCAGTCCGAGGAAGGATGAGGGTTCTGCTTCAACTGGTGGAAGGATGGAGCAGAGAGGAGGGATGGAGCAGAGAGGAGGGATAGAGGGATGGAGCAGAGAGGAAGGATGGAGCAGAGAGGAAGGATGGAGCAGAGAGGAGGGATAGAGGGATGGACGGATGGAGGGATGGAGCAGAGAGGAAGGATAGAGGGATGGAGCAGATCGGAAGATGGAGCAGAGAGGAAGGATGGAGAATGGAGGAGCAGATGGAGCAGAGGATATGGAGGGATGGAGCAGAGAGGAAGGATGGAGCAGAGAGGAAGGATGGAGGGATGGAGCAGAGAGGAAGGATGGAGCAGAGAGGAAGGATGGAGGGATGGAGCAGAGAGGAAGGATGGAGCAGAGAGGAGGGATAGAGGGATGGAGCAGAGAGGAAGGATGGAGCAGAGAGGAAGGATGGAGCAGAGGATGGGGATGGAGCAGAGAGGAGGGGGATGGAGGAGATGGAAGGATGGAGCAGAGAGGAAGGATAGAGGGATGGAGGGATGGAGCAGAGAGGAGGGATAGAGGGATGGAGCAAAGAGGAAGGATAGAGGGATGGAGCAGATAGGAGAGATGGAGCAGAGAGGAAGGATAGAAGGATGGAGCAGAGAGGAGGGATGGAGGGATGGAGCAGAGAGGAAGGATGGAGCAGAGAGGAGGGATGGAGGGATGGAGCAGAGAGGAAGGATGGAGCAGAGAGGAGGGATGGAGGGATGGAGCAGAGAGGAGGGATGGAGGGATGGAGCAGAGAGGAGGGATGGAGCAGAGGATGGAGGGATGGAGCAGGAGGAGGGATGGAGCAGAGAGGAAGATGGAGGGATGGAGCAGAGAGGATGGATGGAGCAGAGAGGAAGGATGGAGGGATGGAGCAGAGGATAGCAGGGGATGGAGTCAGACCATGTTCTAAACAATTTTCAAAAATGAATATCCTAGATTGGGAATGGAGCAGTCTCAGAGGAAGGAAACTCCGGATTAGTCATTTGGTCCCAATGTCTACACCGTGGTTTTGGCCTTGTGTGTTACTAGTTGAGAACATCTGGCATTTTGACATGTCATCACCATCACCCTTGCTGGGGCTTGAACCCACAACCTCTGGCACCAACAACCAGCTCCTAACTCACTGAGCTGATTGTCTGGAAGTGAGTCCTTGTGTGTGGCTTCTCAGGCAGCAGGTGTCAAAATGTCAGAAATACTGTTACCTAAACAAAACTCTGATAAAACATAAATTGCATCTAGACAGCATGGAAATGTTGGTGATATTTTTTTAATGATAAGTCTTTTGCATCATGTTTAAAAATACCACTCTTACATTGACTGCAGTTGTTCCCATGAGAGCAGATTGAAAATGTATTTAGCAAGAACTGGATGGTAGCCTATATGTTTACAGTCAAACATCTTCATGGATGGAGCAGAAGATGTATTTGGAGCAGAGAAAAATTATGGGAGGAGATAGATTTAATACGTTTAACAAAGTGATGGACTTTATAATTTATAATGAGTTTAAGTGGAAAGTTTCAGCAGTATTGGGGCGACATTTTGGTGAAGTTTCAAAACTGTAGCATGCACCATTGCTTTGGTAGGAATTTTCAAAGTTTTTAAATTTAGACACTTATGTGTGCTTGGAGTTGAGTAAATCTGGCATGGGGTCGACTATTTCTGTGAAGTTTTTTTCGTTGATAATGCATGGGAAGTAGGACTTCCTCGGAAGAAGAAAGAAGGAAGAACATCGAGGAAAACAACAGGGTCCTGGCAGCTGAAGACCGAGGCAGGTTAATCACCTACGTGAAAGTTGGCCACCCCACGAGTTCACAGAAGAAATGATAATGAGCCGATGTTCATTACAACACGGTTTAAGCTCCTGTTGAGGCATCTACAGGCCACAGATATGAGATGGAGCGATACAACAAGATCAAACACATGAACACAAGATACTGGATGTGGTAGAGAGAGAGTGAGTCAGGGAGTCGAGCAGGTTCAGACTGGAGCTGCTCAACGCTCTCCGTCTCTTTCAGTCTCTCGCTGTAGTAATTTTACAGTTCACTGAAACTCAAATACGATGAACACAAACTACAAAACTCGCCCGCCGTTCATCTGTGTTAGAGTAATCAGACAGTGTTCTCATTAGTAACCACCTAATTGCTTCATTTTGTTTCTAACAGTCAGACAGGCCCATTCACACCTCAGAGCCTCGGTACATCCAGCTCTGGAGGCGGCAGACCCACAGTGGCAAAAGTTTGGGCACCCCTGGTCAAAATGTCTGTTAATGATCCCCAGAAAGCATAACATTAAACATGAAACATGCTTTTGCAATATTTAAAATAATATCAGTGTATTATTTTAGTTTTCTAGCAGCAGCCTGCAACAGAATGGGAAACCCTTTGACCAAGGTATCAGACAAGATATTTACCATATCAACCACAATATAAGACGACCATGAATATAAGTCGAGTCAAGACCTGTTTTTGGAAAAATACTTTTTTAAGATAAAATCAAATGTTTTCAGTATCGGTGAAACAACAACTGGGAGATTGCAGCGCAAACTGACCTGTACTGAGAGTTACTAGATGTCTTGCTGTGTGGAAAACCAAGATAAACTCACACTCTTCTGCACTGCGATTACCGACCACAGCGTGAATGTCTTACATTCAGGGTCTAGACGTTTTTGACGAAAAAAATACAGTTGTATATTCGGGTCAATACGGTACTATTTACACGCTGTGATAGTTAGAGGGGGCTATATTAACTATGCCGCGGGGCCAAACTTTTGCTGTGGGCGATTTTCCTTTTCTGTCATTCTGAAAACGTGAATATATATAAATATTGTCTAAAATGTAAAGGGAATGCATCATCTATAACTAAATGTCATTTGGAGATCATTTCATCTTTCGGCTGCATGCCACTGTATTTATGTCTCACTACTGTACAAAGCTGTGTATTTCTGTATGTCAGAGAAGAGAGTTACCGTACCTTGGACCCACTGGCTGCTGATGGTCACGGTGAAATGCTCCCCGAAGTTTGAGCGGAAAACCCGAGAGCTCCGAGCCTCTGAGGAAGCCTTCGTCCCTGTCAACACACACACACACACACACACACACACACACACAATATGGGATAAGGCAGTGGTTCTCAACCTTTTTTACATCAAGGACCCCTAAATTGACACAAATTAGACCATGGACCCCCATTGGACAGATTTTTTAAGCAAACACCAAAAATACTTGTTCTGAGACTGGATAATGTTACTTTTTTTGTACATTCAAATTAGGGCCAATGGCATGAATTTTTGGAAATATTTGGAAATATTATATTATAGAGACATTTCTGGAAAAAAAAGTGTTATAATTTTTAAACATTTGTAAGAAGAAGTGGTTAAAAAAATCTCCAAAAAGGTTTTTTTTTTTTTAAAAAAAGTTGATTTTCTACACAAAAAGTGGTAAATTCTCAAAAAAAAAAAATTAATTCTCAACAAAAAATTTTTTTTAATTCTCCAAAAAAAAACAAATTTAATTCTCAAAAAAAAAAATATTCTCAAAAATAAAAAATATAAATTCTAAAAAAAAAAATAATTTTCAAAAAAATAAAAAAAAAATTCTAAAGAAAAAAAATTAAATTTTCAAAAAAAGATAATTAAATTTTCAAAAGAAAAAAAATTAAATAAAAAAAAAAACAATTTTAAGTCACAATTTTTTTTTTTAGAAATTCTCAAAAAAAAAAAATTAAAAAAAAAAAGAATTAAATTTTTTTAAAAAAATTAAATTTTCAAAAAAAAAAAAAAATTCTCAAAAAAACAATTTTAATTCTCAAAAATAAAAATTTAGAAATTCTCAAAAATATATATATTTTTTTAATTCTCAAAAAAAAAAGGTGGTAGAATTTCAAGAAAAAGTTGGGGACCCCCTTGAACTCCCCCAAGGACCCCTGGGGGTGCCCGGACCCCACGTTGAGAACCACTGGGATAAGGAATATGAGTGTACCGCAGTTTTCTCCATCACAGCTTACAGCACACACCATACATGAGATCTACTTGGAGGCAACTTGAATCCTACCTTGATAGACGGCATAATCTTCTACAGCTGATGAGATGTTGCCCTTTGTCACTATGAAAGTCCAGGGATGCCTGCAGAGGGAAAACAGAGCAGAGATCAGACAATGGAGAGAAAAGACGACTTGTGTTGCTTTCTCCTATTGTTGTTGATTTATCTTCTGAATTTTTGTATATTTCTTGGTTAGGTGCTTCTTTATAGGCCCATATAGGGTTTTTAAACCTCTCCCACACTCACTATTGTTTCATTTCTATTTTTTGTCTTTTCTTATGGTGCAAATAAATAAATACAAAAAGAAGAAGAAGAAGAAGACATAAATGGAGAGAACACATGGACAAGAAAATGAGAAAGAAGAGGACACCCAGAGAAGAAGCAGAGGAGCAGGTGGAAAGCTAGTTAGACAGTCCAGACACACACACTCTCACACTCCACAAGTGTGTCTGGTTAAATCAGCTGTCCCAGCATGCGTCACTCTGCTAATGGCACCCTGGCTGTGACGCAGGAACAAGTGCAGATGCTCCGTGCATGTGTGTGACTGTGACAGCATTTCTCATAATTTAATACAAAAATATGTATTTTTTAATATTTAATATTTCCTATCATATTTGGACAGCTGTGTACGGTGCATTTATAGCCTCTCTGACGACAGAGCCGTCTGTTGTTTTTTAGCCAACAACACATTCATGTCTGACGTGCGGAGGTGAGATACGATCGCAGGTGGTCACTGGAGATGCTGCAGGAGATGTTTTTCCAATTCCAGGTGTGAAGTGACTGCACCACTGCTGTTTGTTATCAGATCGTAGCAGACAGATGTGAAGTCTACGTCTGAGCAGCATACAGCGTACTTACTGCACAGCAAAAACTCAAAATCTTATTTCTTGTCAAAATGTCTCATTTATAGTCAAAACTAAACTTCACCTAAAAATAAACTTGTTTTTAGATCATTTGCACTTACACATACATTTTCACTTGAAAATAAGTAGAAAAATATGCCATTTTTGTGCTCGTCGTAAGGAAGAAAAACTTGCTCAACTATTAGATTATTTCAAGTGAAAATATGCTTGAAAGAAGTAAAAAAGTGTCTAAAAACAGGCTACTTTTTATGTGAGTCTTATTTTAAGTATAATGATGATGATTTGTTTTGACTGGAATTTCATAAAACATTCTGGGTGAGATATTTGAGTTTTGGCAGTGTGGGTATGAAAAAGCTGAATAAGTTAAAGGAAATATTTAGATTTCTTGGATGATACCCAGAGCTCTGAAAAACAATCGACAGGTTTGTCTCTGCAACATCATATATATTTTTTCTCCATGAGATCCTCTAAACAGAAGAAACCAGATTTGAGGCAGCGCTGCAGGTATGACATGGCTGAGTTAGTTGATAATAACAGTAATAACAACAATGATAACAGCAACTGTGTTATTAAGCAGTTCTAATGGCGTTTGTCATGGTTTCAAATATAAAAACTCATGTGCTTGGAAAACACCACCTGCAGCGGTGAAACCAAAACCGACAGAGGAGAGATGTGAGGCCCGGTGAGAGTTTGCTGCTGAGAATAAAGCTTTTTTTTTTTTCCTGATATGTGGCTCTGAAAGAAAATGTACCGTTGACATCAGACTGTTCCCAGGATCCGTGGCTGATGAAAAAATGCCTCCGACCGCGGAGCCAAAGAATCCGTGATAATCTGTGATCTCATTCACCTCTCCCAGTGGAAGGACCAGGCTCAGACCTGCTAATTGCTAAGTGGCGGGGGGAAATGGAGAAACCATCTTGACACGGAGACAGGAAGTGATTGGAAATTAACTGTCTGGGTTGCCGTACTGCCTCTGCCCCTCGACGTCTACCGTGCATTCAGCTCTACAGAAACCCTCGGGACACGTTTACACATTTGCAGAAACATTTCCCCCTCTACGTTTTAAAAATAGCATCAAATGCATTTCAATAAACTCTTATTTACACAAACCCGCATAGATACGCTACTATACGCCAAACCAATAGGTGGCAGTGTAACGAAAAGCATAAACCCATGCTAGCCAATCAGAATCCTGGAAAAACCACCACAAAAACAACGAAAGACACAAGTTACTTCCTGTTCCTTGATATGACGAAGTCCCGTCACCAAAGCTCTCCTCAAATTAGCTCATTAGCAAAGTAGCAATCCTGGCAACGATGATTATCCTGTTATGTCATTGCTACTTGCAGCATCAACGCCCAATATGGAGCCTTTACTTCGGATTCGGATGAACATCCTCGCCATGTGGAGGCTTTATTGTTGCCGGCAAGACTTCAGGTGGAGGCAGGCTAACACTAGCGATACACTTCCAGTGTTTGAGCTAAGCTAATTACGGGCGATACGGGCTCTATCTCCCTCGTTACTGCAAGCACAGGTGGTGTCTATCTGCTTGTCATGGACTCGGGAGTGAGGCAAGACACGGAAAAAAAAGTTGGCATGTCCCTTTAAAGCTCTGATTCTGTGTAAACGAAAGGCCAAAACAAATGGAAGTATCACTATTTTTTCTACGTGTAAACGGGGCCTCGGTCTCTCGTCTGCAGTCCACACTTGCTCTCTCCAACATCCACCTGCTCACCAACCTCCCTAATGTCCCAGATGGTCCTGTTTTCAGCAGCACACTCTCCTGGCTGGCCCCCGGTGCACACAGGGCGCCATACAAGTCCACCTGGAAGGTCTTCCATGTCGAGGAGAGGGAGCTTCATTACCCCGGCGCTGGACCCTGACCCTCCACCAGCTCGGCCTGTCACGCTGACGGCTGCAGATAATCCTGGGATTTTGCACTGGAACCGGGCCTTGGACTCCGACTCTGTGTTCTCTCTTCCTAACCATTTCCCCACTCGATAAATCAATGGTACATAGGCCTCGATTTCAAATACTTCCAAAACACATCTGCATTGCAAATTTTTCAATGGAGGAAGGGAAATGCATTCTGCGCATTCATTAAACCTCAAGGATGCACAGACATTAACGTTCAGCAACGCTGTAAATGTTTCTGTTTGTTTGACCAAAAAACCCCCATACTATACATACATGGTGGATAATTCAGTGGGCCCGGGAATTATTTAGTAGTTACTGAATGAATACATCCAGCAAGGGCATTCCAGCAGCTGACAGCTTGAGGTTTCTGCAGTCACAGGAGGACACGTTTGATTTATTAAAAACTATAAGCTCCCACCATATGCACTGTTCAAACAGGCACCTGTATACATCCCCCGACTCCATTGTTCCTCCGTGCCGCTGTGGCAGCTACAGTAAACATATGCAAATGACACAACTGAGACCGTACTGCAGAGTTCGACTCCGTCTCATAAATTCCATCTTATTAAAACGTCTCTGGGTTTTCGCCGCAAATTACACAGCCTCTCTCTCCTGATGACACCACTGTTGGTCCATTTGGCAACGGTGCGAGGAGAGAGGGCGACAAGAGTCATTAGGCAGGAATCCCTCCGTCACCTCCCCGCCGCGGCCGCCGCTCCTCCGTTCACTCTCGCTTCCTGCTGCATCCACAGAGTGCAAACCGGGATCCGGAGTAATGAATGTGAGGATGCACTGTGTGCTCTCTCTCGTCTGCGTTTATGTGTTTCTGCGGTCTCCTCTCCGCAGCGTCGGGTTTCATAACACCACCCGTCTGGGAGGCAAAAAAAAACAAACAAACCGCGGGGCCCATGCATGCAGCGCTGCCAAGATTCGCCAGCAAGCATCTCCTCCTCACAAACACACAGGCTGGCGGTTTACTATGCAAAGTTGAAGTTCCAACAAACAAGAGAACAGCTGAGTCTTGTTTGAGGAATGTGTCAATGTTGGAGTGCACACATTCTTATCCACTCTTGATATCCCCTCGTGTCAGAAACCCCCAGACATCTACATGGTTGTGTTATCATGACATGATTCAGCTCCCATTTCCCATGCATTCCTGAAATACTAACACACACAGACACACACACACAGCCCTCACAACTAATTGTCTTATATTAGCTATGAGGACTTTATGATATAATGCGCTCTTGAGCCAAACGTTAACCATCACATATAAAGAGCAGACCTCAGTGTAATTCTAACCATGACCCTAAAAACCAAGTGATAACCCTAAGACACACACACATCCTCGTAAATCTATCTTTGTGAGGACATGTCATTGACATAATGTATTCTCTAGCCCCTAACCCTAAGATTAACCATCCAAAACAAATGCCTAAACTCAACCATTACTCTAAACCCAATTTAAACCTAATTATAACCTAACATCTTAACCCAAGCCAAGAAAAAGTGAGGACCGGCCAAAATGTCCTCACTTCCCAAAAATGTCCTCACTCTGTTGGTTAAAAACTTGTCCGGTCCTCACAACGTAGCATATACAAGAACACACACACACACACATACACACAAACACATACCAATATTTCTTCACAGTGCAATGGAGCATAACTTAAGCACACACACAACAGGATTAGCTGCTACAGCATTCCATTACAAGTGTCTGTGTGTTTGTGTGTGTGCACGCTGATGTGTGTGTATTCATATTCATGCATTTACACATGAACATGGTCCATGTGTCGGTGTGTGTCGATGGCTTTGCTTATAGTTTTTGCTGCCTGAAGAAAAAAACTTCTTTTACTTTGCGCCGGTTCTAAACTGGCAATAAGCGTACTACATTTAAAAACTTTGTACATCCCTACCAAACCAACAGTGTGTGCTACAGTTTCTGCAACTTTCACCAAAATGTGGCCCCGATACTGCAGAAACTTAAAGTCCATCACTTTGGTTTTTACTGTAAAACTTATTAAACCGTCCTTGTCCCACAATTTTTGCTCAATTGACACAGAACTTGCTGTGACTGCATCTTCAAACCATCCATTAATGGACAAACTGATTAATCCAGGTGTGTCTGACCATTGTGACTACTCAGACACACCTGGATTCATCTGTTTGTCCAATACTGTAAGACAGGAAATAAAGGAGCTGCCTTGAATTCAGGAAGTAGTGGAGCTGTGCATTTGTTCACTGAGTTAGGAGCTGGTTCTTGGTGTCAGAGGTTGTGGGTTGAAGCCCCAGCTAAGGCAGAATGGACATTGTAATGCTGATGTTCTTGGTGTCTTTAAATTTTGTCTCTTGTTACTCAGAACGGGCTCTTTGCACAGCTCCACTACTTCCTGAACTTAATGCTGCTCCTTTGTTTCCTCTCTTAGATTATTGAACAAACTGATTAATCCAGGTGTGTCTGAGTAGTCACAATGGATTTATCAGGTTGTCCAATAATGTAAGACAGGAAATGAAGGAGCAACATTAAGTTCAGGAAGTAGTGGAGCTGTGCAAAGAGCCCATTGCCTAAATTTGTCCAAAATTGCCTGGCCCGGCCACTGCTGCGATGCTGCTTTAATTTCATTTCTGTTTTGACCATGTTCTGTTCTTCTATTCATTGTCACTTCCCTGATAAATCTGGACGATTCAGATGCAGAGGTTACCGCAGCCTCTTCACCCGCTTCAACAACAAACAACAACAACAACAAAAAGCCCGTTATTCGTCTCCAAACTGAACAGAACTTCAGCCTCCAGACTTTGAAAAAGGATTCAAGGATTCAGGAAAGTGAGTAGATTACAGCATCCCTGCAGTGGCTGCCAGCACGTTTTAGGATTGATTCAGAGGTCCCACTGTTCACAGCCTCTCTCTGTGTCATGTATCTGACCAACCGGCTCGTTGGCCTGAGCTCCTCATGCAGAGGTGTCGTATTGTTCCTGAGGCGAAGCTAAAAACCAGAGGTGACGGAGGTTTCACAGTCGGAGGCTGAAACTGGAGCAGGATGCTCAACACCAATCAGTGACCTCTTTAAAATCTCTTAAATTGCAAGTTTAGTGTGGATCTTTCCCCAGTGTTTGTTGGTCATATTAATATTTACTGACGGCCCTCTCACTGGTAACGCTCCCTTTGATGTGTTTGCACCAATGCTGAGACACTAATTCTATTTCTGAGCTGCTTGTTTTGACCCTGTCCCAGCATGATTTTTTTTTTCTGGGGTTTAAAAGATTCTTACATAAAAGAGAGATGATTTTTACTCTTTTCTGTACTGATCTAAACCACCAACTCCACCCCATCTTTTACGGAGCTATGATTTATTATACGTTTTAATATAATAATAATAATAATAAACTTTATTTATGATTTATTATACGTTTTAGTGCTGAGGTCACGGTCTCAGCATCATATTCACATATCTAGCGTTTCTCTCCGGTGTCCAACACAACGTCATCTTAGACAGTGTAAAATGTACCTAATAAAGTGGTCTTTCTAGTTTATTGACAATCATCAATCAATCTCTCTTTCTTTTCCTTTCCTTAAGTTTCTGGGCTCTATCTGGACGTTTGTGTCCAGTTCACTTTCTTTCTTTTTTTCCTGGATCATTTTAGCTGTGAAAATGCAGATAGAATGAACATTAACAGGGGTCTGGAATTATTTTTATTCATTTATTTTCAGATTTTCTTCATTTTTAACTTCTAAATGTATTGTTATTTACAGTATTAAATCATCCAATTTAGGTAAAATGTCTCTCATTTTAAACTCAACATGTGAAAATTGTAGTTTTTAAAGTTTTCTATCAGATTATGTTGATCCATTTTTGGCCAAGGGAGCAATTTCATGTAATATTCTTAATTTCCAAAAGGGTATGATGGCTTACTGCACTCCTATGGAACAAATGAATGACACAATCTCAACGTAGGTGTGATTTTTGCAAATACACTGGCATTTGAAGGGTTAAAACACTGGAAAAGGGAATGAATACTTTATACTTCTGACAAGAACTGATGTTATCTAAAAAACCTTGTGCTGAAAAAGCAGCAAACAACATAAAAATTCTAAAAACGACACAGTCAGTCTGTCAATGGCCATTTTCTGCAGCTGAATAGACAGTGATTTTGGACAAAGAGGGTAAAAAAAAAGAGAGAAGAAATGTTGATTTCAGCAGAAGGCTGCAACATAACAAAAGGAGTAAATGGCGAGAGGGTGTGAACACTCTCATTCCAACAGCGATATTTGAGGTTCTTACCGGAAGCCCAGGCTGCTGATGCGCTGGCTGCCCAGTCTGGTCAGGCTCTTCTTGGCCGAGTCCTCCAGGTTGTTGGAGCCCTCGTCGTTCACCAACACGGCCAGTATGAGCCCCGCCTCCACGCCGTCCACGTACTTGGCCAGACGGCGGCTCTCGTCCTTACTGCGGTACGTATCAAACCTGCAGGTTCATCAACATATTACATCATCATTATCTTCCATTCACACAAAAGTTCACGAGAAGTGTTGTTTCTTATTCATTTAATTTAAACTTATTTTATTGAATTAATCCTTTTTCTCATCTGATATTGAGTTGCAGTTGAGAGCATGAGTGTATTTCATCGTGTGAACATGTGTAATGAAGCTATTTTCAAATCAATATTGTTAAAATATCATTAGTACAAGAGCAAATTGATCAAAACGAAGTGGAGCAACTAATGACACCTGCTTGTAAAACACTGAAAGCAAGATTTTCTGGCTTCCTGTGCCCCTTCTAGTTGTGAAATCCTTGACTGTTTACATATGAGCTGCGTTGTCATACGGGTACATACCCCTATATGTTATTGTATTACTTCACATTACATTGTATTGTATTATATATAAATTCATTGCATACAGGATGAAATATTTCATGTCTTTATTCTGTCTAATTGACCTATGGCTAAGCCCCGCCCCCTCCACTCACTCGGACAAACTGTCAACATTCAGTGACAAGCGCTATGCTAGCAGTCACAGTAGGAGACATTTCACAGGAGGCAATTGATGGCTGTTGGAGACAGAAAGATTAAATATCATCTCGAAGTCACCAAAACTTAACTTAACTGCTATGGCTGCCGTTTGCCGCGAAACGCAGATAGCGACGAGCTAACTTCTGTTAGCCTATCTATGGAGTTTTGCATTATACGTTAGCATTAAGCTAGCGGACTTTATGCTTAGTTGTGATTCTGGCCAACATCCAAACATCTCTCACAATATGTTGCTTCAAATACGTTGTTGACTTAACTTACAACAGATGTAGACATCCTTGTTAAGTTTATCCATGTTTAGTTGGTGTTGTGGTCTACTGCATAACTTTATCCAGAGCAGACACTTCTCTAGGTTGAGATGTGGCTTAGGAAAAGGTAGGTAAAAAAATACACCAGAGAGGCTGGGCGATCCCAGCCTCACAGGATACCTTGTATCAGAGTTGCATGTAGCCCATGCACACCATCTGACCATTTTAAACTTAAAAAGTCAAGAAAAAAACACATAAAAACGAATGAAAACTGACTAACTGCAATGCATTTCAATGGACGTGGAAGCAGAGAATGTCCGAGTGTATGGGCTAGCTATGCGCACTGTGATTGGCTCATCGTGTTTGGGGGCGTGGCTTAGCCATAGGTCAATTGTAACGACTATGGATTACAAAATGAGAATATAGTGGAACAGTTCACTATTGTAACCTAATGGTGTCACACTAATCAGCTGATTAACTCCAAACAACTGTACAGGTTTCCAGTCTGGCCTTGTCTGCCACTCCAAATTAGATTCTCAACATATCCATCTTGTATCCATCCATCCTTGTCTGATTTTTCCACAGTCTGAACAAATTTTTACCAATCTTATTTTAGCCACATACGAAGGTGGTTTCAATGCGATTGTACAGATCCGTTTCAATGTGAGAGGCTCCGTTGCTCAAATAGGATTTTGAAGTGTCCTCTGTGTCACTCGCAGTGCGACACGAGCAAAAGCAACAACAAAGGATGACATAGTTAAACGACCAACACCGACAAATCATGCAGAATGTCGTTCCAGCGGCGATGACAGCCCTTCAGCAGTCGCCTCTGTTTCTGTCCCTTCCTTGCAATTAGAAGACTTTCTGCGGCTCCACACAAAGATTTATGGACAGAAACAAACACAGTTCACTGTCCTTTTTTTTTTTGGCGTGAATCATCTCTTGATAATGTTGGCCAGCTCTGGTAAAATAACCTTAATCCTTAGTTGAAAGGCTCATGTCAAAATTTTTACATTTTGTACCATAATATGTCTGACTTGGGCAATTTAACAAGCTTTCAATAAAATAAGATGCATTTTTATAACCCAACGTTACTAAAAATGGAAAAACGGCTGGAAAAAAGAGAGAATAACTCAGTAAAAGACGAAGAAGCAGTTTCTAAAAGCTGTGTATCATTACATCATCCCTCCGTCTTAGATAAAAACAGAAAGGGTAATTAATCATCAAAGGATATTAATGATGGTATCATCGTTGTGGCCGGTGGTCAGACAGCTCTAATGACCAGTCTCACCTGTCGTTGTGCAGCACCTCTCCGGTCTTGGGCTCGATGACGTGGACGATGATGCCCCGGTTGCCCCAGCTTCTCTGGAACAGGTAGTTGTTCTGGTTGCTCTCCCCGGGGTGCAGCGTTTTGTTCAGGAAGGTCCAGGACAGCTTTCTCCCTCCGTGGACCTCCAGCCTCCCTCCCGTCCCCACGCCGATGTACTTCCTCCCGAAGTAACTGTGCTCCTGGTCGCTGTCGTCCAGCCTGAGGGATTAGAAACACACCGTCTATGCTGTGCTTCATCTTGCAATGCAATAAATGATTTGTTCCCATTTCAGAGTTATCTGACTGAACAACACAAATGTGATCATTTTAACCAGACCATTTTAGAATTTTGTTAAAGGGATAGTTCAACATTTTGGCAAATTGGCCCATTGCCATAATCGCTATAGTCATAGCAGTAGGTTCGTTACCTTTAATTGTCGGTGTAAGCTATTTTTAGTACGGCAGAGCGGAGCAACAGGCTGCTCAGGGCTATTCTATGGAGGCAAAGGGAATTTCTTGGTTTCCCTCATCAAACTCATCAAATACACAACCCAGCAACTCAAAAGCGCTGTTGTGGACACGTTGTGAGCTGCAGAACCACCACACTATGAGATAATGACGGAACGATACGAGACGGAGCCGTTTTCGAGGTAAATACAGGGTAAATGCGGAGACTGCTTGCTGAAAAACTGTCCCTGAACGCAACGCGCATCAGCGGTTTTGCATGAATTTACCTCTGAAACAGCTCCGTCTCGTAACGTTCCGTCTCATCTCATAGCGTGGTGGTTCTGCAGCTCACAGCGTGTCCACAACAGCGCTTTTGAGTTGCTGGGTTGTGTTTTTGATGAGTTTGATAAACCAAGAAATTCCCTTAGCCTCCATAGCATAGCCCTGAGCAGCCTGTTGCTCCGCTCCGCCGTACTAAAAATAGCTTACACCAACAATTAAAGGTAACGAACCTACTGCTATGACTATAGCGATTATGGCAATGGGCCAATTTGCCAAAAATGTTGAACTATCCCTTTAAGAAAAGTTTTTCCTGACAAAGCCTTGATGCAATAAACAAATTTATGTGGTACTTTTATGCATTGAAAACCTAAAAACGAGGTCAACGCAACCCTAACACAAGAGGAGGTTTTAATCCCTGATTCTAATAAACATCCTGTTATGCTTTTCTCAGACAAGAAACAACAGCTCTCTGTGAAGTAGCTGGTGAGGAGCATCCTGACGTTCTGGATGTGCAGACAGAAGAGAGTTATCATCCCTGCTCAGAGGATCATCAGCTGCCCTCTGCCCTCACTGCAACAACTCTACAGTTCCCGCTGCCTTAAAAAGGCCAGGAACTTAGTGGGGGACTCATCTCATCCTGGTCACCCTCTGTCTGAGCTGCTGCCATCAGGCAGGAGACACGAGGCTCTTCAATCAAGGACAAACAGACTTACTAAAGGGCCAGTGCTGGACTGTGTGCTTGTGTGTGTGATAACATTTTTCTTATCTATTATTATTCTGTCTGCACCGACTGGATTGAAACCAATTTTGTTGTACTGGTGCAATGACAATAATAAAGTCGAATACAAAGTCTTCTGTTTCGTGCTCATTAAGAAGTCATCTGAAAAGAAATTCAAAAACTTTAATAACAAACAACTTATTACAAAGAAAATGTCAGCTTTGATCCAAGTTCAGACCGATCCTGCACAGGCTGGATGTTCTCTGCCCCTCATCCAAAATCCAATGTACCATGATTTTGAAATATCATGAAGTTTTAGATATTTTTTTTTACGGTTCGTCTCCCTCGGCTGCTAGTTTTTCCAGCTATTGGGCAAACTAGATGGTGCAGGATGTCTGTAATCACTCGGTCATTTTCATGATTGTGTGAAACAAATTTCTCGGCTGGATTTCCATCTAATTTCCAGCTGCTGACAGTTTGACGACTCGACGTTGAGCAAGGGAAGAAAATATATAAGTTCTATTATAATATTTTTATCATATACATCTGTCTGACCCTAATGAACTGTCCATCCTATGTGTTGTTGAGCCACAGACAATTTTCCACCACGGTTGATAATAAAGATTTATTGTATTGTATGAAAATATAACACATGAGCTGAGGCTCCATGGGACAATGGAAAGTGACTGAACTTGTTGCACAGAGCTTTTAGCTGCCACTGAGATTAGAGTCATAACACATGATGTCACTTGCATGTGCTTTAAAGGGATAGTTCAGCTTTTTTGAAGTGGGGTTGTATGATCTCCAAATAGCCCCTAAGTTCTTTAATTGCAGTAGAAGACTCTCTGCACTCCTCCTGTTAGCAACGCCAGCCCATAATAGCCCTGCCCAGAGATTTACAACATACATTGTTGTGAATGGACCCAAAGAAACGGCCTATTTTCACGGCCTAAAAGAGGTTTTACATGAAAAAAAAATACACAGTTCCATTGGTTGCTATAATATAATTTTTTCCAGCCCTTCAAAGTGCAGGAAAAACACAGTTTTTATTTGGACCTAACCAACTCACGTATCCCTCCACCCAGGGTTAGCGCCCGCCGATCAGCAGTTGGTTAGCTCCAAATAAAAACTGTGTTTTTCCTGCACTTTGAAGGGCTGGAAAAAACTATATTATAGCCAACAATGGAACTGTGTATTTATTTTCAGGTAAAACCTCTTTTAGGCCGTGAAAATAGGCCGTTTCTTTGGGTCCATTCACAACAATGTATGTTGTAAATCTCTGGGCAGGGCTATTATGGGCTGGCGTTGCTAACGGGAGGAGTGCAGAGAGTCTTCTACTGCAATTAAAGTATTTGTAGATCATACAACCCCACTTTAAAAAAAATACTACTATCCCTTTAAGTACACTAGATGCAGTAGAAAGGTCTCTGAACTATCCCTTTAAGTTGTTTGTGTGGAGCTCTTCTGGACTACGTGCGATTTTACCAGTCGCATCAGTGTTGATCTCTTTGTGAGATTCGTTGTGGAGCTGTTCTCAGGCCCTGAGCCACCTTCACATCTCCTTAAACAAACACATTCGAGTCGGCCGTGTGTCTTGTAAACAGGGTTAAACCGACGCAGCCCCGTACCTTCCAAACAGGGAGATTGTTAGGTTGCCTTTATAAGGACAGTCTGGGCTTCCGATGTGCAGCTCGCCCTTGTTCCCGATCAGGATGTGTTTTGTTCGGAGCAGAATGGGCCGGCCGGTGTCGGCGATCACCAGCTTCCCTAGGAGAGAGAAAGAGAGAGAGCGAGGGGAGGTGGTTAGACTCTTGGCAGGTCCTTCATGCCCCAGTGCCCTCAGACACCTCCTGTCTCCTAACCATTTATGGCCCTGTGCTGAAACTACACACACACACACACACAAATCCAGTGATTCCAGTATAGTGAGGTGGTGAATAGCTGTTGAACATCAGTCATCATCTCCTGTGTGCTGCTGCTGCTGCTGCGGCTTTCACCACTCTTTTCCCTCTTCTTCTTTTCAATGTGTTTTGTGTCTTTTATAATAAATTAAAATATTAAGTCTCTTTTTTTCCCATCTTGGAAGTTCTTCCCATTATGGACTCGACCATTTATAGCAAATGGTTGCTCGGTTCAATGTGGCAGAAAAAGGCTACAGTACATGAAGAAACAGGGTGATGTGGATTCTGCCGAGAGAACTAATGCTCCGGAATAAAAACCGGAACCATAT
Source organism: Decapterus maruadsi (assembly GCA_030347415.2). Classification (NCBI taxonomy): domain Eukaryota; kingdom Metazoa; phylum Chordata; class Actinopteri; order Carangiformes; family Carangidae; genus Decapterus; species Decapterus maruadsi. The sequence goes on from CM064900.1 coordinate 33,805,311, forward strand.
AGGATCCAGGAGAGCTGCTCAGACACAGCGGGGTGCAAACCACTTACCACCGAGCACGCCATTACACTCTCACATCAAAGAATCTCGTTTAAATTGGTGTTTGGTGCAGTAAGTGGTCGTCTCCTGCACTTTAATTTGAGAAATGGGAGTTGAGCTTGATTATTATAGCGTCATACGAGCACCGTATGAAAAGAATACATGTGAGACAAGGTAAAAAAAAAAAAAAAGTGGAAAGAGAAATAAAACACTTTTTCTCGAAGGGCCCAAGCTGTCAATCACACGGTTTGGCTTGGCGGCTGAACTGAACTGGACCGTGGACTGTCTGCTGAAGTTCCTGGTGAAGCTGGAGGCATCCGGCCTGTCAGCATGTGGAATAGGCAAATATTATCCCTTTGTCCTCTCCTCCCCCTCCCACCTTTGCTATCAGATTCACACGGCATCTACTTCCTGTGGTCAATCAGAAATCTCCAGTCGGAGCTCGAAGATGATAAATAATATAGATGAGGAATATTATGTTCATGCTTTCTTATTTATGGCAATCCATATTTACTGTCATTGTAGATCCAAACAATGAAATTCAGAAGCTCTCAGTGCAAACAACAGAAACAAGGGAGATGTTTTTAACGTCAGCTGACAGATGACAATGCATGTGGCGTTTAAATCCTGTAACATAAGCAGATGTTACAGGATTACAGAATTAAATGCATTTTTACGTGCATACTTAATATACATCACTTTGCCTTGAAACGCCTCATTAAGTCAGTGAGTGAAAAGTTCATTGAGATGAGCAGCAGTCTGCAGCGACAGAGTCACTTCAATGTGTTCATTTCACTTCATTCAGCTGCTAATGTGCTTCTACAGAGGCTCATGATGCATCAGTGATGTGGTGAGAACAAGCATGAATGAAGCAGCTGATGATCAGCTGATGTGAGTCATTGCAACAGGGCAGATGGCCCGGTCAATTGCCTAGAGCCCTGAGCTGGGAGGGGGCCCCCAGGGACAGCTCCATATCGGTGACAACCTGATGCTGCCGCTGTACATCAAACATTGTGCATAGTCAACCACCATGGCAACAGCAGAAAACATTGCAGTTTCGCATTATTCTGGCAAGATCTGAAAAATCTTCAACAACAAGCAAGCGAGTGATTATGTACTGTATGTTCACTGAGTGAATAATATTAAAATAAAAGGCATTTTTATGCAGAAACTACCTCAAAATATTGATTTTTCCACTAAAAATTATAGAAATTTTGTTGTACATTATAGAAAAATGTTTTTTGTGCTCATGGCCAGAAACTTGAGTCATCTGAAACAGGTAAATGATGGGAACGCATGTCAGCGGTTTGGCATGAATTTCCCTCTAAAACAACTCTGTGTGGTAACGTTGTGTTATTATCTCATAGCGTGGTGAATGTGCAGGTCACAACTTGTCCACTAGAGCGTTGTGGAGTTGTTGGATTGTGTATTTGATGAGTTTGATGAGGGAAACCAGGAAATCCCATGATGAGCCTTTGTAGCGTAGCTCTGAGCAGCTCACGGCTCTGCTCCGCCGTTCTAAAAATAGCTTGCACTGACAATTAAAGGTAACGAACCTACTGCTATGACTATAGGGATTATGGCAATGGGACAGTTTGCCAAAATGTTGAACTATCCCTTTAACTCTGACCAGAAAACCCACCAACATACTCGGTTTCACACGTGAGGACAGACAGATTCCAACTCAGTGATATTGAGGACATCTTACCTCCGCTGAGAATCTCAATGGAGTGGACGGTGGCCGAGGTGGTGAGCAGCACCTTCATGCCGTAGCCGATGGTGACGCGGTGGTCCTCGCTGTGTCCCGGCATCCATGGCTGCAGTCCTGGCTCCTTATCGGGACAAACTGTTGGAGACAGGAAACACACAGAGCTGTGACTCCCAGAGACACGTACAGCTCAGCAGGTGTATCCGCCTTCTGTCTGTTTTATACTTATATGATCAAGTGTGAAGAGATGAGATACTATTATATTATATTTCACTTCACAAAAAAGTCAAAATGGAAATGAAATGAAAGTTACAGAGAAATCCTAAGATTAAATGTGAAACTGCTTAATTTTTTAATTTGATAACGGTGAGGTCTGTTTGATTTCCTGAAACACCAACACTCTTTATTCACACCACACATGCTGCACATCAGTCAAGACAATTACGACGGATGAATGTGAACGGTACACACGGAGCTAAAAGAGCAAATTAACAGAATTTGTGACTGTGACACATTTTCCCTGGTATTAACTGCAGCTGCTTTGTAGCAACACAGTTAACGACTAAATGATGGGCAAAGGAAATGAACTGTAGTCTTCAGCAGGCGTCATCACCACTAACATGAAGTCTCTACCAGCTGGAGTTGCTTTTTACAGGACAAACACAAAACACATCAAAGCCCTACACATATTCTTTGGGGGAAGTAGTTGTGAAAAAATCATTAGGTTTAAAGTCACCCTTGCACAAATGTAAGTTTAGTGGCGTGCACAGGGAGGGGCGTTGCAACCTCCTCGTGGCCGCATTGTTGAAAAACGCATGCTAAAGTGCCCCCTATGAGCCAAAACACGCGTTGAAGTGCCCTCATGGGGGCCATGTTTTAAAAATATTATTAATCTAAAAACAGAAACAATTTCCTATATTAACATGTTTGTCTAACCCATTCAAATATACATGTTTATGTAATATAGCAGACATATGCAGTACTACATAAATATGTTTTCCTTCCCAAACCATGTTAATATGAACTGATATTAGGGTTGCAAAATTCCGGGAAACTTTCCATGGGAATTAACGGGAATTTATGGGAATTAACGGGAATATACGGGAATTAACGGGAATAAATCGGAAATGTACAAAATTGAAGGTTGGCCCTTAACAGGAAACTTAAATATAGTTGGAGAAAATATAGTGTAGCATAATCTTGGCTAAAACAACCAGATTTAATGCAAGCAACTTGAATATCTATGCTATTCCATGCGCACTGCTTACTGCAGGGCTGTTAGGCCACGCCCCCTACATGCACTGTGCATTCCTCCATCACATGCACAGATGATTCCTTGAATCCTGGAGGCCACACTTTTGAGCCCAAAGCACAATAGGAGGGCTCCTTTCAGCATCCGCAAAACCAAAACTAAGAAATGCTGGGCGACCCGACCACTAAATAATAACAAAATAACGTTAAAGACAAGATTTTTTTTTTTGATACAGTTTGTTTCAATTACCCCCAATTTCTAGTTAATTCCCATAAATTCCCATAATTCCCATAATTCCTGTGGAAAATTTCCAATTTGGAATATTTCCAATTTGGAATATTTCCAAAATTCCCCATCTTAATTTCCCATGGAAAGTTTTCGGAAATTTACCGTTAATTTATTGGAAATTTTCCATCCTTTGCAACCCTAACTGATATTAAAGTCTGAGCCCACTTTCCTAGAATGAGAAGACATGTTTAACTTAATAAGAAGAACATAAAATATGTATAAAGGAATGTTGCTTTAATAAACATACGTATATAAATTATGTTGTAAAAATGTAAAGCTGCAAAAACTCAGACATTTCAATATATTTTCTGTTGGTATCTCATCAATGTTATAAACAGGCATGTACATAACATGGTGACACATATGGCAGCGTCACTCTTGACATAAGGATATATATATTCTGTATGAGCGACAGGTTTGCATCAGTGCCGTGCATTAGAGGCTGAGGGCGTCTTTCTTTTTTAATTTCATGCAAACATTCATTTCCCAGAAAGAAACTCTAGAGGCAGGGAGAGTCCTATAGTGCAGGACACACCCACGTTTGTATGTATGTATACGTACAGCATACACACAGCAACCTGTCATCTTTGATTCAGAACAAGCAGAACACAGTTGTTTTTTTTGGAGTAATTGTGGGAAACAGTGTAATTTAAAAACACAAGACACATCAGAAAATCTCCATTAAACCAGTCGTAACATGCAGCAGCATTAGTTCCTCAGCCGTCTAAGCCAAGAAGATGTGTTTTCATTCCCCTGCCCCCCCCCATCCCCATCCTCCTCCTCCCTTACCGCCTAAATGGGGATAAAACAGCACACGGTGCTATTAGATTGCTCAGCCAGGAGGAGAGTGACAAGTGATAAACCCATTTGGTTTGTGTCTGTTATTATCAGGGTGGCACCGAGACAATGTGTGTTACCGTCCAGTCGGCCCAATAAAGTTTCAGGCTGTTGCTCACTGGTGTGTGTGTGGCAGTTACCTCATCTCCCTGCCAGCTAATGGATCCATCAGTGGCCCTGACCGGCCGGGTGGGAACCTGAACTGTGCAGCAGATTTCCCAGAGGCCTAAACACAGATTGATCGGTGGTGACGAGCAGTCAGCTGCGGTGACGGGTGTCGGCGCTCTGGGACGCGTCTGCAGGGATGTTTGCAGCCTGAGAGACTGTTGTTCTACGGTGGCCCAGAGAGCTCACTTCAATTTATAGGAAAACACATGCAAATGCACAAATGCGCTACAAATTCAGAAAACATCTTCATCAAATTGACAGCAAATCTCACGACACAATGGAAGTGTTTCTGAGGACAGAAAGTGTTGGGTTTATTACAGCAGCATCGATATCACATGATGCAGATATTATTAAAGTATGGACTGTATTGTAAACGTTGCACTGATGTGGCCTTATTGTGCTGCATCCAGGTCCTTCACTTTTGAAGATGTTTGTCTGAATTGACATTATTTGTGTCTTTGCATCTGTTTACTTAAAGGGACATTGTGTAACTTCTCCTGTTATCTATTCACGAAAATCAATTACACTGATGCTGCATTCAGGTGCAGTCGGGCAGACGGCCGTCGGTAACAAACCAGATGTCGTTTTAGTCACAGAAGTCGAGAGAAAGCCGGTTATACGTGGGTCAGGTAAACAATACGACATCGCCATGACAACATATTGTCACGTGTCTTGTTTTGCCTTGTGCTGATTGTTTACATAGAGGCTTTACGTAGAACTCCTAAAGAATTTTAATAATTTAATAATTAATAAGTTCTCTCAACACGTCGTTGGCATGATGGTGAGTAGAAAATTGGTGAATTACTGATTTTGGGTGAAGTATCCATTTGGGTCATGACTAGTGAACTATATGGCCTTGACCTTTGACCTCCAAAATCTTTGAGTCCACCTGAATTTTAACAAATTCCTTCAAGTTGGGACTGAGACAGCCATTCAAGAGGCCAAAACTGTGTTTAACGAACTGACTTGACCTTTGACCTTTGATCATCAAATTCTAATCAGTTCATATTTAGGTGTAATTTTCTGCCTTTCTTCAAAGCTGGTAAAAAAAACAAAACATTATAGAGCTCAATCGCAGGTGAATCCAATTAAAAAGTATGAATTTTGTATGAAAATGTTGAGACGATATTTATTTTACAGTTTGCTTCATTTAGCTGTGCCAACATCTGGATCTCTGGCACGTGTTTTTACATTTACGTCACTCAAGTCTCCACTTGTGCATCTGTCTTGTCTAATTTTTGTCCGTCTCCTTTATTTCAACAGACAGACATAAGTAATGTTTCCACCTCCTTCAAGCACTGAAGGATATTAACATGGAAATGCTTACACCATAAAACCATAAAACCTGACATAGAGTGTACAGTAAAAAGCTCCTCATCAGCAGCTGTTCTCACACACACACACACACACACACACACACACACACACACACACACACACACACACACACACACACACACACACACACACACACACACACACACACACACACACACACACACACACACCCCTGAGTGAGCGACGGTCCTTGGAGATCCGTGTCTGCCGGTTTCTGCCGTGTTTGACAGCTGTGGGTGAAACTGCTGATTCTCACAAAATTCTTTTCTTAATCCAACAACACGACCTGCGGGTGAACTCCATCAGAAAACCACCGGCCCAGGTGAGTCAGACACCGAAAACAAATCAGGAGAAATTATGCTTTCAAAAGCATTTTGTCCTCTCACAGCTGTAAATACAGGTGAGGACGGGATAATAACAGACTGTAACCACCTTTCAGAGATTTACTGCTTTGTTCAGGTTGGAACATCGGTGAGCGTGAGATCATGTGATGGTGTTCGTGCATAAAGAGTGTGGCGAGATCTCGTCTCACAAGTGATAAAGGAATATCAACAATGGCTTGAAGAAGAGAAATAAAAGAGCAGCTGTGCATCCAGGTTCTATTCTGGAGGTCATTTCCATTACAGGATATTATTTATTATTATTTATAGAGAGATAAATATAGACTGATCCCTTCATCTGATAGATAGATACATACAGTAGATAGATAGATAGATAGATAGATAGATAGATAGATAGATAGATAGATAGATAGATAGATAGATAGATAGATAGGTAGATAGGTAAAACAAATATTGATAGAAGAAAGAAAGAAAGAAAGAAAGAAAGAAAGAAAGAAAGAAAGAAAGAAAGAAAGAAAGAAAGAAAGAAAGAAAGAAAGAAAGAAAACAGTGTGGTGAAGCTGCAGCAGTCGGACGGAGAGGAAGTAAACTGACGATAAACGGCGTGTAAACAAAGCTGAACTTTGCTTTCCGTGCTGAAACCTGCTTAGCTCTGATATTTTTCACACGTTCTGTACTTTAAAGTTTCATATTCCTGGCTTCCTGTGTGACTCTGAGGATTTTCTCCAGATTTTCTCATCACATCCTCATTTCCCTCCGACTCCGCTTTGATGTTTTCTATTGCCGTTTGCCCCATGTTTCCACACAGGGATCATTAAAGTTTGATTTAATAACACAGCAAAGCAAATCAAACGTCACGGCGCAGGCAGCAGCTTTAGATGTGCTGTTTACAGCCATGCTTGCATCAACAGAGGCCTGTTGTTCAGCTGGTCCAATACTTATAAGACTAACTACTCTGTCAAACATCAACCTGCAAAGCTGAAGCATGAAGCATTGATCAGTCCTGTGGCTGCACAGGTTGCATAACTGCACGTGTTGTTTCCCAAATCTATTTCTGTTGGTAACCACAGAGATTGTGTACTCCACTCTAAACCTGAAACACACACGCTCACACTGACTCTCCCGTGTAGACACAGTGTTAGATGGATACGGATATGGAAGTTTATATTCAGACTGCATGATATCGGCCCAACAACGGCCCAGTTCAACAGATATATGGATGTCAGGTACGACAACGTGTGTTTCCAGTGTGCTGACTGATGGTGGACGAAAACCAATTCTGTGGCTCGAAAGCCCGACAAGGCGTGAACAGAGGGATCAGAGAACTGTCTTCCTCCATGATCAGTGTGTCTGCACCTCTGTAGGACGACATGCAACAGTATAGATCATCACGCAATAAAGTAAAATAACTAATTAATCGCACAATTTTCTGTAGTTAATCGCAATTACTAATTCATCAACGAATAAACTGCATTTGTCCACTTACGACTTGAGCTTACACCAAATATTTAAATGTAGCCTATAATAATCAAAATAGTGTAGAATAAAAATAAAGAAGACTTTTAATGGCTTTTCTTTAAACTTTGAATACAGTTTTTCTCCAACAGAAATAGGCTAATAACAAAACCCTAGCCTACATGTGTTGAAGTGCAGGTTGAATATCAAAACCATTAAGATCACTTCAGACCACTTATGCGCGTGCACGTGCACGAAAAAACAATCACATCGCACTGAATTTCGCTCTGTAAATTAAATTGAATAGTCCACTTTATTTTCCCATGATCCAAGAAGTCGGTTTTAGTAGCATTCTAGCAAGCGGCTAACTGGTAGGCACACCAAATGTGGGGGCTTCGGGCTGCCAAAACCGTTTTGACTAAGTCTGATGTTTGTTAAATCTATAAAACTATTTATTGAACAAACATTACTATTTGTGTGCACGTTTTTGTGATCATGGTTGTCGTAGTTGTTAGCTTTGCTACTGCTGACAGCTAAGTTAACAGCATAGCAGCACCAAACTAACATCAAGATGTCAGCTGTCAAAACCCTCCCGTTGTCGGACACGACAGGAAACTACTCCAGTTAGCTCAATCTTGTTGTAACTAGGATATCCGCTGGGAAAAAATACTTTTTTCATGAGCCTTTCGTTGAGTTTTTGTTTATTGACACTGCTAACGGCTAACAGCTAACGGTTAGCCCAGCTAATCTAAAACGTTTGTTCAACAATGTTTCGTAGACTTCATACACATCAGAGTAATCACAAGGGCGATATAGTGACATGAAAATGTGACATATAGCTAAAAACTCGTCCGTATTGTTCTCATTAAAATTAGGCTACGTGATGATTATAAATAAAGTCATCACGGCCGATGTCTATCAACCAGTCTATGCTATCAACAATACAGTAACGGTCATGGCGACACCCAGCGTCACTCTCCGGAAAGTGGTGGATAATGCAAAAACTTCTATTGGTGGTGAATCAAGGCAGCGCTGCTCTTCTGTCCAGTTCACACATGAAGCTTCACTTTTCATTCAAACAAACTCATCAACAACCAAACAAACATCAATGAGAGCAAAATTTATCACCAAAAAATAACTAAACCAACAGTAAACCTCTAAAGACCTGCGGGTAAGTTAATCAGCTCTCTGTCTTACCCCGAGGTGATGACGCAGTCCAACCGGCCGACGGACCGGCTCAGCAGACCGAGCTGCTGCCTCTGTGATGCCCGCCATGGCGAGCTCTGCTCCGCAGGTGGAGGCGGAGCTTCACTGCTCCGATGGAGCAAACTCCTAAACAGGCATCATGTGATAAACTTAGATAAACTAACCGCATACTGGGAATCTAAACGATTACTTACTGGCATGAAAACCTATTAAAAGTGAAGAATAACAGCGCTACAGCGGTTAGGCTACTTGCCTGGTTTGCCTGCACACGTCACCAAAGGTTATGGGTCACCTACCACCGGAAGTAAACAAAACTTTAACGCGTTGAATGTTTAAAATTAATTCCCAAAATTAATGCGTTAACTTTGACAGCACTACTTATGATATTTAGATTTCCCTTCTTGAAGTTTTATATTGAGTTGGTAAAACGCAATTGTGTTGAAAATGTTACATAACAGATTTGGTTGGAATGCCCTCTAGTGGACGCTGGATGTAATAATAATAAACAAACATTAAAAATTCAAATAGCCTAATTTGAATATTTAACATCAGAAGCATTAGATATTTCAATCTGATTTGGTGGAAGATTGACAGCCCTAGTAGATAAGAACAAAATGTCCATCAATCTACACAGAAATATCCCATAGTATCAGTTCCAGTTAATGCTCCTTTGTCATCACAGCTCTGCAGCTCACTGACACTCAGCTCTGTTACCAAGTCTCCATTAGAAAGCCGGTCTGTGTCAAGCTGAGATGTTTGTGTGGTTGTGATTAGAAAGATTTGCTCACAGCTTGAAAAGCCTCTGTTTGCAATCACATTAAACACTGCAGCACAATGATAATAAACAAAAAAAATTCAACAAAAGGTTTCTCAAAATTAGATGTCCTCAAATATTTAGTTTGACCACTAGAAAGGTGTCATTTTCAGGATGGCGTCCTATGTAAATGTAATTTGAATCCAGATTTAACATTTTAGGTATCACCATGAAACTTCACAAGTTTATCACTTACATTAAGACAAATATTTTTTGTATTACAAGTTTTGTCAAATGTTATGTTTAAATATTAAATGAGGCAATAACTAATTAAATATGGTGGATCCAAAAATTTAATGGATAAAGCCACTTTCAAAAGTCTTGTTTTATTTTGTTGAACATTAGAACACAAAGAGTAAGAAGGTCTTACTGATTCATATCTCTTTTTATCACTTTGTGAATGAAAAATACTGTCATCCACATTTCGCCAAGTTTTCAGGACTCAAATATTGTATAAATGAGGCTGTGAATGATATATCAACAATCCCCTTGTCCTTCAGAATATGGAAAATGATCAAACTGGAAGGTTTGGTGTGTGTAAGTGCTGCTGAAGTGGATCTGGAAAAGTTCTGGAAAAGTATGCAATTTAGCACATATTTAATTAGTTATTGCCTCATTTACATATTTAAACATAACATTTGACAAAACTTGTAATACAAAAAATATTTGTCTTAATGTAAGTGATAAACTTGGGAAGTTTGTGTGGTGATACCTGTTATTAAAATTTTTACCCTATTCACCTGGGGCGTCTCTCTGGGCTTCAACCCATTACATTTACATTAGCCTCCTGAAAATGACACCTTTCTAGTGGTCAAACTTTGGTAAACTTTTAGTATGTTATTAAGGACACCTAATACTATAAAAAACAACTGAGAAACCTTTTGTTAGAATTTTTTTACGATAAGGTGCTTTTTTTTCATAAATGCACCCGACTATGAAGCAATAGGAGGGAAGAAGGGATTTGTTATCAGTTTATAGTTTATCTTTCTAAAGTCACAGTGACAACACTGCAGCTCCAAGCCCGTACGGGACCTTGGAGTAAAAATCACTGACTAAACAGCAACAAAGGAATAAGGCAAGAGGACTTGGTAAATAAGGCGCCTTCAAGGTGCACACAGTGAGTAACAAACACGCAGCAGAGCCAGCATCACTTGTTTGGCCTCCAGCAGCTTGTTTGCATGGAGGTAAGAAAAGGAATAACTCTACTCTCTTCATACAGTATGACAGAGGAAAGCATGTGTCCTTCTGTGTCTACAGGCAGGAACACAAAATACTGTATGTGTGTGGCTGCTCAGGAGCTGCTGGTTCACTGACAGCTTTGTGTTCAATGAAGATTCTCAAAGACAAACCAGTTTTGTTTTTTGTTTTTTAAGTTTTTTCCCCCATAAACACTAATACAGTAAATGCGAACACAACTTATATCTATGCACTGTTGACTTTTTAAATATTTAACCAACACCTCATTATTTCTCTGACCTTATTCAAGCGCTCTGAGTTACCTAAACATAATTATAAGAATTTTAATCATGCTTGAGCTGCCCTGAGCAGATACTGTGGTAAAAACAAATGAGATCCATAATCAGCGAGCCCAATTATCCTTGTTTCAAATTCATTGTTGCAACTGAGCAGCGCATAAACACTTTTGGATTTATGGAGGTTGGAACCAGTTTCCCCCCCACCTGTTCTCTTTGATATTTCACACACATGTGCTGTACATCTAAATAAAACCTTTAACACAGTAAAAATAAGTAAGTAAATAAACACATTTATTGTTTTTGTTTTATTTGGATTTATATAATATAAAATAGTCTACTTGACAACAATGAGTACCCGGAAATGTTGAGTACCCCAAAGTTTTATGTTACAAATACATAGCATGGGTCTCCAGTATTCAGAAACTGCCGGATGCTAACTTATATATTGGGCTATTAGCATAGTTGGCATAATTAGCATAAATTAGCATAATCACGTATAGGCAATATTTCAACATATGTTTGGCTGATCTGGGCAATATTGGAGTGGTTTTAGGGGTTATTGGTGATGCTGAATCAATTTCTGACATTTTCAAAATCAAAAATGGCTGTCTAAACCGGAAGTGACCAGATTTTAACCGCCAGTGGGCCGATTTTGATGGATTTTTAGAAGATGCTGGTTGGACATATAACTCATGTATTTGAAGTAAGAGTGTGGGTCCCCAGCATTCAGAAACTGTTGGATGCTAACTTTTTTATTCTAATTCTGTGAGAGGCAGCTGAGACGATCCTCCCCGTTTATACACTCAGAGGATTAAACCCCTCCCACATGAATAATTCAGTGGCTCAGTTTGCGCCGGTCAGCCTTGGTGGACGGTTAAATAATTAATTGTTCTTAAGTTAGTAAATGATCGGATGACTGAACCTTCACAGTGACTCATTCTGTCTAACTGAAAACTGCTCAGTCTGAATGAATCAGCAGCCTGGACTCACACTGTCAGAGTCAACACTAAAAATAAACTTTAAAAAAAGTCTGAACTTAATGGAACACTCCGCCGTTTTCTGCACTTGAGCTCTAACCCTTCCTCCTATAGCTGCTGGAGGTAGACAGGTTCACCACCCTCCACTGGTGAGACTATGAGTTTTATAAGGTAGACGTGACCAGCACTCCTCTGCTTCGGAGTGGCTCAGGGCGTTTTACACTTTAAAGTCTGAACCAAGGTTGGTGTTTTTTGCCTCATTGTCTACGTTTGATCCGGTTGTTCTGGTTTCACTCTGCATTGATGCAAACCCACCAAAGAGTCAATGGTTTATTTTGGTCCGGAGGAAGACCACCTCTTTTGGTTGGACCAAATTCTGGGTCTTTGGTCAGACCGTGGTTCAGGAATGCTACATGAAGTCCATATGGGCCCCACTTGGGCTGCAATAGGCTTTAAATAAGCACAGCTTCATTTCTGTCTTATATTGAAATAGACCAACTGATTAATCCAGGTGTGCTTGACCATTGTTGTGAGGTCAGACACACCTGGATTAATCAGTCTAATAATATAAAACAGGAAATAAAGGAGCTGGCTTATTTCAGGAAGTAGTGGAGCTGTGCATAAAGCCCATTGTGGGCCCCATATGTAGCTTGCACCCAGGATTCTTGGTGCAAGCCACATGTGGGGCCCATATGGACTCCATGTAGCATTGCTGGGTAAATTTAAACTGAACAGAAAAGTCGGAAAGTCTGAACCAAATGAGGAAAGTGTGAAAACCGCCTTATTCTCAGTTACAGTTTTTCAGGAGATCCCCTCCAGGTGGAAACCAGAGGTTTGGATCAAACAACCCGCGTAGCTGTTCTGCTCTGTTCTGGTTGGAGGACTGGTCGACTGCCTTCTACCATGTCAACACTGTGAAAATCAGTAATATGATACCGCGTCTCTGAAAGACGAGCCTGTGCATTTATTCCCTCTGGACTAGACGACTGTAATTCTCCATTATCAGAACGTCCCAATAATTCAGTGAAAAGCCTCCAGCTGATTGAAAATGCTGCAGCGTCAGTTCTGACAGGAGCCGCAGAGTCCATCAGATTAACTTCTCTAAATCCTTCTCTGCATACAAAGCCCTTAATAACTGCATATATACAACCTTATCATGCCAGTAGAACTCCTACATGTGTTTCTTAGCTTCCCTAAGACTTTACTAAGTCAGACAGGGGGCGGAGCCTGCAGAGGTCAGACTCCTCCTCTTCTGGAACCAGCTCCCAGCTTCCTCTGGGTGCAGGCGCCCGATGCCCTCTCTACATTTAAAATCCTAGTTTCCTCTCTTCCTCGCTTGCTGACTGAAATGAGCTGTGAACCCTCCATTTGTTATGCTGCTATAAGCCGAGGCTGCTGGGGGAACTCCCATGATGCACTGAGCTGTCTCTCTCCATGCATTTATATCACACTCCTGCAAGTCATTAGCTTTGTGTCTCCTGTCTCCTGTGGGTTGTGGTAAACAACACAGCAACATCATTATCCACTTATTTATTGCATTAATTCTCTGATGATGATCGTGGTGATTGTGATAATTATCACTACTAATAGTATTAGTGTTAGTATTATTCGTATGTTGTCATAAATAATATCAGTATGTGAAGTATCATTCTCATTATTGTAAAAACAAGTAGTATTGTTCTAGTTCTGGCTTTTCTCTCCCTTCTTCTCTTCTTCCCCCTTTTTCCCTTTCTGTCTGTTTTCTGTTGAAAGCTTCTTCTCCTGTAGAAATGCTGCTCGTGGCTGGACTGTTGAATTTCTCTCAAACCATGCCAGGTCATTCCTCTTAAGTTTGTTTTTTTGGCTTCATATGCACATTTGCACCCTGCAACTATCTATTTATTTTACTGCATGTTTTCATTGTGACCTTATTACGTGTTTCTCTACCTAATGTATATGGCCTTTTGTCTTTTGTGCATGTGCAGCATTCCCTCTCCCACAGGAGACAAATAAATAAAATTGGACTTTAACTCTTAGTACTCTAAGGGTTATTTAATCCATTTTAGAACATTTACCTTTGCCTTATTATCATACCACATTCAACATATGGTATCTTTTCATCACTTGACCAAACTGCATCAATATATCAGACAATAAATAAATTCCATCTAAGAAAAAGTGACAGAAGTCAGCTTTTCAACCAACACCCACAGCCACACTGTAGCCTTCGTGACTTTTTTCCATGCAGCACTGCCTGGAATCAGCCACATGCTGTGATCAGACTGGTGTGATCAGAGACTGCTGAAGATTAAAGTGCCTTCAAAATAATGTATTGGTATATAATATATTATTATTATATTCAATTGAATTTTTTATCCATTTCTTGTTGAAATTCTTGTCACTTTCTTTCAAGGTTATGCACTTTAAGAAGTAATGATTGATTCACCCTCGTTTTCTACACAATGACCCATAGAATTACTGATGAACACATGTTAATATTAAATATAAAGAAAGACGAAGGTAGTTCTGCACTCACCTGTGTGTGCGCTGGGCAGCAACAGCAGCAGCAGAGGCGCCAGGACCGCCAAACACGCCTTCATCTCTCTCAACCCGCCGCTGACCGGCTTCACACTTGAGGCCTTCAAAGGTTGCATCAGAGCTCCCAGGGGGCCTCAGAACAGCTCTCAGAGCAGGGGGGGGGGGGGGTGGGGCGTCGAGTTCACGGCGGGGGGGGCCACCAAAGGCACCTGGAAGATCACATTGAAATGCAGAAGACTCGGTGAGACAAGTGCAGAAAGGACGAGTGTAGAGGACTCCCCGGTGAACGTGCGTGACGGGAGGTCTGTCACATTTGTGGACAGCCAGGTCACAGCGCAGGAGTCCTGAACAACACTGGACCTCATTATAGCTTCAAAGACATTATATCAGACACACAACGACTGCAGAAACACACAGGCAATTAGTAATTGTTTTCAGGAGATGAGGGGATATCACAACCGACCTTCAGTCGTCACCATATGATCAACAGCAGGGTCGTGACCTGCTCTGATGTTACCTCTCACTGCTGCACTCAGGCTACATGCACACTGCTACCGCTTCATTTTATAAAACATAAGAGCTCTGTGTCCAGACCCACACACACACACACACACACACACACCTAAACAGATTAGTTCTTCAAAACGAGGAACAGCAAAGAACTGCAGAAGTGACCGTGTGCCTCCGCTTCACCTGTCCACATGCTGTGCACCATCAGAGTTAACTAAAGGAACCTAAACAGCGTTTCAGAGCTCTAAATCCCAGAGTCCTGTGGACTGGAGATACTGTAAAATGCAGCAGAAGAGATTATGTTTAAAGGGATATTTCAACATTTTGGAAAACTAGCCCGTTGCCATAATCCCTATAGTCATAGCACTGTTGGTTTGTTACCTTTAATTGTCGGTGCAAGCTGTTTTTAGAACGGCGGAGCAGAGCTGTGAGCTGCTCAGAGCTACGCCACAGAGGCTAATGGGATTTCTTTCCCTCATCAAACTCATCAAATACACAATCCAACAACTCCAAAACGCTCTGGTGGACAAGTTATTTGATGAGTTTGATGAGGATCGAACCCAGAACCTTCTTGCATGCAACAGCAGGGGTGTAGCCAGTCTGTGGTGGTGGGAGGGTGGGGTCATCCACTAAAAGGTGACTCTAATTTTCTGCAGCTTTTTAGTTCAGGCTGTGAAGTGTGAAGTAAAATGCCAAAGTGTGCTACACGCTGTTTCCCAGCCTCCTCCATCTAGGATAGTTCACTTGCCATGGCACTAAAGGGGGACGTCAAGAATCATCCAATAAAGGAATAATTCCCTGCAGCGCTCAGAGTGTGAAGACTGCAAGGACACATGAAAGACACAGAGAGAGACAGAAAGAAAACACAGAAAATGAGAGTGGCGCTCTAAAATGTCCATTATGGTTAATTGCATGGGGATGTGCACCTGGGTCAAGTTGCCAGCAGCAACAGTCATCCATCACACGGCTTTATGCTTCTTCTGAGCCGCCGTGTTCCTCTGAGGGATGAAAGTGACAGTGGAATAAGCCACCAGATGCTATCTGAGCAGAGGCGTCCCGCTCTGTCTTCAGCCATCTTTAACCCCCCCCCCCACTGTGTTTGGGTTCCATCTGTGGTGTGGTGTTAGTGCTCAGATTGGATTCAGTGGTAATTATATTTATACAGAGAAATACAAAGCGAGCCTCACAAAACCATCACAGCAAAAATTACAACAACAAAAACACAACCCAATAGTCATAAGATCCAGCAGTAATAATACACTGCTGCCCATAAAGTTGGAATAATGTTTGTTTTTTTTACCTCTTGCCTTGAAATGATTATGACAATGTGAATTATTCTTGATAGACAAAGTTAATATCGTCTGAAAACTTTATTGATCAATCTCTTCCAAACACATCACTGTGGAAATCAAACCATAATAAACCTTTATAATAGGAATAAAAAGAGGAATGTGTCTGAAAACCAAGTTATTCAAAGTTTTTGGGCAATAGTGTGTATTTATATTGTGTTATCATTTTAAAACTAGGGTTCATGTCAAAAAAAGGACTTTACTTTCTACCATCCCTCATCAAGAAAGGGGGCGGGGCTTAGTAGACTACTCACATCCCACTGCACCTTAACAACCACATTTTACTCAGCTTGACTGACTGGCTGTCATGGTTACCATAATGATCTATCTATCTATCTATCTATCTATCTATCTATCTATCTATCTATCTATCTATCTATCTATCTATCTATCTATCTATCTATCTATCCATCTATCTATCTATCTATCTATCCATCCGCTGTCCATCCATCCATCCATCCATTTGTCCATTTGTCCGTCCATCCATCCATCCATCCATCTATTCGTCCACCCGCCATCCATCCATCCATCCATCCATCCATCCATCCATCCGTCCATCCGCCATCCATCCATCCATCCATCCATCCATCCATCTATTCATCTGTGCGCTGTCCATCCATCCATCCATCCATCCCAGAATCCCAGAATTGTCCGCCGTCCATCCATCCATCCATCCATCCATCCATTTGTCCATTTGTCCGCCGTCCGTCCATCCATCCATCCATCCATCCATCCATCCATCCATCCATCCACTGTTCATCCATCCATCCATCGTCTGTCTGTCTGTCTATGGGAAGATGATTAAAAACTAAACAATAAAGCACATATGATGAATTTAAACTGGTACGACGTCTACAGGTGTGAACTCTTCTCTAACGCACTAACGTTTAACACATGGTTTCTCATGTGGAACACTTGGCGAACTGGTGTCATGTCACATCGAAACAGTTTGCCAATACCGGCGGCGTTGAAAGTCGTTCATCTCCAGCCAGATGCTTTCCCCGACTGTCACACACTCGCGTGGACGAAGCCAGGAGCCACTTAAAGTGAAGCATTTGTGCATTATTAATATCGAAAGCTTGTTGTGTCTTGGCTTTCTCCAAATCAGAGTCCAAAAGGCTTTTCTGAGCTGCAACACAAACGGCATTAAAGCATGCAGATGTGATTCCACAGAGCCAGCTGGCAGCCGTCTGAGAGCAGGCAGCCAGGAAGACAGCTGTGTTTCAACAGTGTACGAAGCAGAGCGAGTGTGTGTTGTGTCTGCTGGTCTCACTTTCCACTTGGCCTCTCCTACGTATTACCTGGGATGTGACTGTAGTGCCACACTGAGAAAACTATGACTGGAATTCAGTTCATTTAACTCAGATTTTTTTTTTTTTTTTGGCAACACATGTCTTGATTAAAGCAGAAGTCAGCGGAATGTTTCTGTTAATATAAGTCCTAATAATAGTCCTATTTTCCGTCAGCAATCACTTACATGGAGTGTTTCAGCCGTAACACGAGTCTCTCTGTCACTCTGCTCTGCTGTAAGCCAGGAGAAAACTTTCCTTGAGGGATACAAGTGTTATCCAATGAGGAGAGAGAACGGCATGAAGGGCTGTGTGTGCAGCCAAGGGGTGCATCGCGTGAATGTGGTGACGTAGGGACGAGGGCGGGGGCTGCGAACTCATGGTGCGTTCAAGGAAACTCGTAACTTGTGTTTTTCCGGCCTGTGAAGTCGTACCGGTTCGATCTGGTACGAGTTCACGGGTCGGAAGTTACGAGAGGCCGTTATAGTGACTTTCACAGACAACAGGACGGTAAAAACAGGAGTTGCGGGTTGGAACGCTACAAAGTCGTAGTCGTGACTTGAAGCCGTAACTTACGGTTTCTAAAGCCTGGAACGCAGCATTAGCCAAAAGGACCGGATCGCTTATATCTACTTTAACTCAAGAATCTGTTGACATCAATTCACATATTTAGGATTTGGAATTAAAGTGATAAATCTATCTATCTATCTATCTATCTATCTATCTATCTATCTATCTATCTATCTATCTATCTATCTATCTATCTATCTATCTATCTGTCTATCTGTCTATCTGTCTGTCTGTCTGTCTGTCTGTCTGTCTGTCTGTCTGTCTGTCTCTGTCTCTCAGCTCCAACAGACCTCTCATTCACATCCTCACATTCTCTCTCAGCCCCAAAGCTACTTAGACACAACACACACACACATACACATCTTGAATGTGAATGTGTGTGTGTGCGTGTAGAGAAATGACATCTCTATTGGTGTCAGGTTTCAGAGCAGAGAGAAGTGTGATGTGTGTGCGTACGTGTGGAGATATATGTGAGCTTCTGTTCTTCAGCTCCTGCTGCTTGTTGGACACTTTATGAGCTCAGAGCGACTGTGAAATTCTGAACACAAGCTGGCACTACTCACACACACACACACACACTTCCCAAAACATGAACTTCTGAAGGAAATGGCCACTTTCCCTGCTTAACTACACTAAACTGCCTGTCACACACACACACACACACACACGCGCACATACACATTTGGCAGCCAGTGATCTGAGGCTGGAGGACACTTTAGAATGTTTTTACGACTTCCACAGTAACAAAAGCTCACAATTAATCTCCCACAGAAGAAGAATTAAGTCTATGAATAGTGTGTAATAATATCCTTCTGGGAAGAGCTGGGTGGAGGTTCAAGCAAACACTGGCCATATGGAGGTGAGGAGAATCTGCTGACTTCACAAACACACATGCACGCACACACTGTAGTACATTTTAATCTGAATAAATATCTTGATCTCTGTCTGGGCTGCAGGAAGTCCATCCCATCAGACGCCGCTGCTGCCGCTGCCGCCGCTGCCGCCGCTGCTGCAGGTTTTAATAAGCTCAGACTGCATTCCTCTGAACGAGGGGGAAGTCAGACGACGTCCCAGGTGATTGGCTGCATTTACCGTCACTGTGTTGTGTGAGCCGTCCACCTGTTCACCTGCCAGTTATGGAGCCGATAATGAGATTCATGCTATCCACTAACTCCTCTGTGCAGACTGCTAAACTAGACCCAGACGTGGATTAATGGGAGAATAAGCCTGATATCTCTTGACATTTCAAGTATATGAGCTGTCAGTCGGATCATCATCCATTGGTGTTATGTTTGAAATAAATAGAATAATTCATCAATAGTAGAACTGCATGTTGGGGCTACTTTTCATTATTATTAACATCTGGGACATTTAACACCTTTTTTTGGTTTAATTTACAGTAAAAACATACAGTTACAGTAAATGGTCGATCTGCCTGAGGCTCAGTGCAACCACTAGGTGGCGCTGTAATTACGATTCCTCTCCCAGCCGCTCCAGCTGACTTCATCCCTGTCCTGTCCTAAAGTGATCGATAATGAAACTAAATCCCATCCAACGGGAATCCAACCAGAGGCGGGTCTTCCACGGTGGCTCCCGCCAATCTGATTGGCCCCCCCTAGTGGTCAGTGACTTGTGGTAATTTTAATCATTGTGTAAAGTTTTCACCTCACTGTAAAAATCTATTAACACCAACTTCTGACTAAGGCTCTTAATCAACTCCGTACAGCAAACATCTGTGTAGTAAATAAAGAAGATTGTGTAATATTGTTGTTCATTTGAGTGATGCTTGTTCTGGATATTCTGTACATTGACTGTTGCACAAAACACTGAGATGTTTATTATACAGAGCTGAGCTCAAACTATTGGGTAAGAATATGAAATATTGATGTTCACTGAGAAAATATATTCTGTAGATTATTCCGCTAAGACTTCTTATTTATGAAGATTCAATCCTCCCCCCAAATTCACTGTGCCCCCCACCAGAAAATACTCTGGACCCGCCCCTGGATCCAACAAAAGTCCTGAAAAACTGTCAGTACTCTAACCCAGTGGTTCTCAAGGTGGGGTCCGGGGACCCCCAGGGGTCCTTGGGGGAGTTCAAGGGGGTCCCCAACTTTTTCTTGAAATTCTACCACTTTTTTTTTTTTTTTTGAGAATTAAAGTTTTTCTTTTTTTTGAGAATTTCAAAAAAAATTTTTTTGAGAATTAAATGTTTATTTTTGAGAATTATATTTTTTTTGAAAATTAAAAATTTTTTTGAAAAAATTTTTTTTTTGAGAATTGATATTTTTTATTTTTGAGAATTGATATTTTTTATTTTTGAGAATTAAATTTTTTTTGAGAATTAAATTTGTGTTTTTTTTTTGAGAATTTTTTTTTTTTGAGAATTAAATTTTTTTTTTTGAGAATTTACCACTTTTTGTGTAGAAAATCAACTTTTTAAAAAAAAAACCTTTTTTGAGATTTTTTTTAACCACTTCTTCTTACAAATGTATTTGTACCACTTTTTTCCAGAAATGTCTCTATAATATTTATATTTCCAAAGATTTCCAAAGATTCACACCATTGGCCCTAATTTGAATGTACAAAAAAAGTAACATTATCCAGTCTCAGTACGGAAGCTTATTGCATTCATTCAATAAAAAAAAAATACAGATCCTGTTTTTCTGAGTAATTTTTTCTGTTTTTCTGAGTAATTTTTTGGGGGGATGAGTTTTTCTGAGTAATTTTTTCTGTTTTTCTGAGTAATTTTTTTTGATCAATAATTTTTTTCTGTTTTTCTGAGTAATTTTTTTTGGATCAGTTTTTCTGAGTAATTTTTTCCTGTTTTTCTGAGTAATTTTTTTTGGATCAGTTTTTCTGAGTAATTTTTTCTGTTTTTCTGAGTAATTTTTTTTGGATCAGTTTTTTTGAGTAATTTTTTTCCTGTTTTTCTGAGTAATTTTTTCTGTTTTTCTGAGTAATTTTTTTTGGATCAGTTTTTTTGAGTAATTTTTTTTCCTGTTTTTCTGAGTAATTTTTTTGGATCAAGTAATTTTTTTCCCCTGTTTTTCTGAGTAATTTTTTTCCCCTGTTTTTCTGAGTAATTTTTTCCCCTTGTCAGTGCCCGATCCGTTCCGTCCCAGGCTGTGCCCCCAGCCTGAAGAAAATACACCGCGGATATATGCTTAAAACAGAGACGTTTTTTGGGGAAAACACCACGTCCCTCTATTCTATTTCTGATTAAATTAAATTTAATGTAGACAACTAAAAACATTTATTTATTGATGTAAATGTCTGCACATGAAGTGCATGTCAGTGCTGCTCTTCTGACCAGCACACACCTGAAGCTTCCCATTTAGGCTACACAAACTAATCAATGAGGCCATAAATTAATCTGCTCGCTTTCCACCGGCGTGACGACGTAAGATGACCGGTCGAATCTCAGCCGGCCGGCTGCTGCCTTTGAGATGAGCCGGGACCGTTAGCTCCCAGACAGTGGCTGCTCCCAGGTCGCTCTGGGGAGCAAACTTCAAACAAATGTCAGTCGGATAAACTGACCAAAGATAGGACTCTTTCTTGATCAAAAAATATTTTCAATTTTTTAACGAATGGACTTTTAATTTTTTTTTTTCGCGTTGTCTGCCGGCGTCTTTCTGCTGCCTTCACGCAATTTGGGACTATTGTGTTCCGGGTAAAAAAATTTTTTTCCCCTTGAGTAATTTTTTTCCCTGTTTTTTTGAGTAATTTTTCTCTACTTTCTCGCGATAACACCTCACTTGCAAGTGACTCCTGCAGCTCCTGCTAAAAGAAATTTGAGCTGAGAGCTTGAGTCTGAGTCCAGCTCTTATCTGAATGTCTTACACACCGAGCAGTGAATTATTTTTTTTTTAGCCCCGTTCAAAATTAAATGGCTCACCGCCACAGCAACGGGAGGAGCCTTGAAAGCTTTTTTTTAGCGTTAAAAAAATGTTTTGGGCAGACGGAAGCTCTCCCCTTTTTTTTGTTGCCGGTGAAGTCGTTGCTGTGGCAGTTAGCTGTGGGGCAGACGCTGCAGAGGTTCACCTGGATTGGCTGTTTCGGCTTGAAGAGTTTTACCCCCGGGCGCTGGTCCCTCTGTGGGAGTTCACTAGTTTGTTTGAATTAAAAGTGGAGCTTTTTTTCACATGAGAACAGCGCTGCCACTGGGATCTGTACAGACTTTTCTAATAACACCACATTTACATCAATAAATAAATGTTTTACCATGACCTGAAATCTTAATTTTATTAAGACAGAGACCATGCTTTGACTGGTAGCTCTGGTGAGGCAAGTTTTTACACATGATTTCAGTTTAGTTAAAAGTTTTGTTTCCATCACTTAAATTACTCAGAAAAACAGGAAAAAATTACTCAAAAAACAGGAAAAAAATTACTTGATCCAAAAAAATTACTCAGAAAAACAGGAAAAAAATTACTCAAAAAAACTGATCCAAAAAAATTACTCAGAAAAACAGGAAAAAAAATTACTCAAAAAAACTGATCCAAAAAAATTACTCAGAAAAACAGGAAAAAAATTACTCAAAAAAACTGATCCAAAAAAATTACTCAGAAAAACAGGAAAAAATTACTCAAAAAAACTGATCCAAAAAAATTACTCAGAAAAACAGAAAAAAATTACTCAGAAAAACAGGAAAAAAAATTACTCAAAAAAACTGATCCAAAAAAATGACTCAGAAAAACAGAAAAAATTTTTTTGATCCCTCAGAAAAACAGTTACTCTGATCCAAAAAAAATTACTTTACTCAAAAAACTATCCAAAAAAAATTCCAAAAAACTCATCCCCCAAAAAAATTACTCAGAAAAACAGGAAAAAATTACTCAGAAAAACTGATCCAAAAAAAATTACTCAGAAAAACAGAAAAAATTACTCAGAAAAACTCATCCCCCAAAAAAATTACTCAGAAAAACAGAAAAAATTACTCAGAAAAACAGGATCTATATATTTTTTTTATTGAATGAATGCAATAAGCTTCCGTATCTCAGAACAAGTATTTCTGGTGTTTGCTTAAAAAATCTGTCCAATGGGGGTCCATGGTCTAATTTGTGTCAATTCAGGGGTCCTTGATGTAAAAAAGGTACCACTGCTCTAAACCAGTGGTTCTCAAAAATTTAATTCTCAAAAAAAATTAAATTCTCAAAAAAATTAAATTTCAAAAAAAAAAAAAATTTTCAAAAAAAAAAAAAATTTCAAAAAAATTTTTTAAATTAAAAAACAAAATTAAATTTTCAAAAAAAAAAAAATTATTCTCCAAAAAAAAAATTTAATTCTCAAAAATGGAAATTTAGAAATTCTCAAAAAAAAAAAAAAAATTAATTCTCAAAAAAAAAAAAAAAATTCAAGAAAAAGTTGGGGACCCCCTTGAACTCCCCCAAGGACCCCTGGGGGTCCCCGGACCCCACGTTGAGAACCACTGCTCTAAACAACCACTAGAGGTCAGTAACCAGGACGACAACCGTGTGAACCTCCTCCTATGCCTTTCCTCCACTCTTATGTTCATGCTGTGTTCATTTGCTAACTTCAGTAAACTTTCACAGCTCTAAACTTCCCCAGTGGTGAAACCTTTAATGTGTCTTTAGGGATCAACGGCTCCTTTTTACTGGCCTGCTGTTGCTGCGCTCTGTTGTGCATGTTCTTGTTTGTTATAATTGAAGTATTTCTTCACTTTACTTCCAACAACTTTCTTCTTCTTCAAAAAAAAGGAAATTCTAAAGTTTACTTTAAACTATGACCTTGATGGCGCCTGACTTGTGGTGTAACCTCTCAGTTCAACACATTCTTCTGCTCCTCTAGGGTCATATTTCACCATCAGGGGCATTAATGCACTTTACTCAGGTTTTTACAGAATGAATTACCATGGACAAAGTGCTGCTGACATTAGCTTGTGGGTTAGGGAAGGGTGTGAACCAAATTCTCTATTTTCAAAAAAAGAAAAAAGAAAATCTCAGACCAGCCCTGAAGCACACACACACACACACACACACAACTGCTAAATTATGTCTATCATTAGTGATGTCCAGAGACATTATGATTCACGCAGCAGCCAGTTTTGATAGTAAACCACTTTCAACACACACAGGAGGGGGTTGACATGTGTGATCTTTAGGTTTTTAACTCTGAGACCTCAGAGGGTCAGACTCTGGGTCTGGAAGCACCAGCTGTATCCTGAGTCCTCTGCTGTTCTCTCTCTGCACGTACAGCATGACTGCACTGCCTCCCATCCAAACAACGACACCACCATCATCGGGCTAATACACTTAGATGAAGAATCACACCACAGATCAGAGGTACAGAATGTAATCAAGTGGAGTGACAACAACAATCCAACCCTAAATGCTTCCACAACAAAGGAAATTGTGATAGACTTTCATCGAAAAAAGGTTTAGCTGGCACCTCAATACCAGCATTATTGTTAAAAATCCTCCCCAACAGCTTTTTTTTTTCTGTGCAAACTGAAGGAATTCACATCAAACCGCCAGATTTAAAAAAAAATCAAACTTCTATTATTGGAAGTGTTTTTACCTCCTCACTCATCATGTGCTTTGGGAATCTGACTGGTACTGATCTGCCAGATCTTGAAGTCATTTACAGCTCCAGGCTTCTGTCCCGTGTTATAAACATTGTAAATGACCCGACTGGTCACCCTGCCACTGCTCCGTTCGCCTCTCTCTTCCTCTAGGCATGTAAACAGGGTTTTTTTTCCTAGTGCGAAGCCTGAACAACTTTAAATCTTGCACTTACTTTTTATGGAAGTTCCTGTACTTGGTCCGTTGACTATAGTTCCAGTTTTGGGCACCATATATTGTGTTTTATACTCTTGCACTTGTCGGCCTATGCATATATATATTATCCTTTTCATTACCCATTTCTATTTATTGTATTTATTTACTTTATCAGTTTAATTATCACCTGGGGACCTTTGGTAATTTGTATTAATTGCAGAGGACGTCTGTGATCTTGATTTCCGTACGAATGCGCCATGTCAGTAATTTGTAAAGTAAAAATTCCACCACAAACTACCTAGGGCCTTCCATATTTCTCCAAACACAGAACCTGCATCTTTGTGATTGTTGGGTATTTGTTGATTTTATTGTGCACCTTTTTCTACTTCTTCTACTTTTTCTTGAAACATGGAGGTTACGGTGGAAATTATGAGCTGCAATTTTGCACAGGGAACCCATGCAGCTCAGATCCATAAAAAGAGCGAAATTTCGTAGTATATTGAGATGAATGACATGCAGCTTTCAACAGGTTTAATACAAATGCCATGACGGCCTGTTATTGCATCAACAACTGCACTGTTGCAAAGTCACGTTGCTGCTTTGACATTTTATTCACATTTGCTTCGCACATGGACGTGACAGCAGCGGATGTTACGACGTGCACAGCTTTGACGTCACATCGGAGCCTTAATGTCAGTAAATTCGAGTAAAGTCCTCAGTGCTCTGCTGAGCTCTTGCGAGTCATTTTCATCCTTTTCCCGGTTTCTTTTCTGCAAAAGGCAAATAAACGGACTCTGACTCACGGTCCCGTCACTCCCTCATAGAGCTGTAGAGGTAGAACTTGGGGGCAGGGTGGGGCTGGGGGCAACACACTGAGATATGATGGTTGAGCTTAGAGGCTGTGGAATGCATCATGTCAATGAGTGTCCTCACAAAGATAGAAGTACTGTTGTATGTGTGTGTGTGTGTGTATGTGTGTGTGTGTGTGTGTGTGTGTGTGTGTGTGTGTGTGTGTGTGTGTGTGTGTGTGTGTGTGTGTGTGTGTGTGTGTGTGTGTGTGTGTGCCCAGTCTGGATTTGGTTGCAGGAAAATAACATTTGGTCGCATACTGAACATGCTGTCCTCAACCTGATCCAGGTACACTTAACAAGGTTAGCGTGAGCACGGAAACACACCACGAGACACAGATGAATGCATTCTGTCACACAAGAATGTACACACATACACACACATACACACACCCCTACAATAATAATAGAGGGAACCTCAATAGAGGTACACCCTGTCATGCTGTCTGCTTTACACACACACAATAACACGTGTGTGTGTAGTGGCACATGCAGACAACATAAAACAGGTCTGGCCTCAGGTGAAGACATGTGTAAAAGCCAGACATGAACGTCAACACAGGAGACGGCGGCTCAAATTTACAATGCATCATTTTTCATATGCATGCATTTATATGTATGTATTATAAAACATTAACATATATTACAGTTGCCTGTGGGAATGTGGGATGTTCAATTCTGACTTCCTTCTTGTGGAACTGCAACTTCATTCTTGTAATAAAAAACTTTTTTCTTAAAGGTATAGTACGTAGGAATTCCCTCCATCTAGCGGTGCAGTTGCATATGTATTCTTGATGTTGCATTCACATGAACTTGGGCAGACGTCAGACAGACAACAGCTGCTGCATGTAACAGGATAAACAAGCCTCTATGTAAACAAGTGGTTCCACTAGCACCAGGCTAAACAATACACAAACAATCTCGTCGAGTAAAATGACATCCGGTTGGTTTGCCGACGGCGTCATTCAGGTGTCTGACTGCACCTGAATGCAACATCAGTGCCTCCGTCCTTCCTCACACTGCCACTGAACGTAAAAATGGTGATGCAACATGGCGGACTTATGATGTTTTATTGTAACAACTCATTCTTAGGTACGAGAAAGCTTTCAGTGCTGGTGTGATTCGACTTCAGTGTTTATGAAAGCAATATTTGATTTTTGCTAATAAAAAGCCAAATAAGTTACAAACTAGGGCTGTGATTTTACTCTTAAATGATGATATTCTTCAAATCTCACAGCGTTTTCCTTCTGTCGCTTCCGTCGATTTCAGCTCCCACAGGACGAGAATCGACCACAAGGAGTTTGTCTCTGTCAGAACAGAGACGTGTAGTCGTGTGTTGTGTTGTGTTGTGTCTGCCGCCGCTACTGAGAGGCTTTCCAGCTGGATTTATTCTCAGGAGTAATTCCGAAAGTCCACAGAAAAGATTTGTTACACCAGATGTTTATTCTCTGGGGTCTGACGGTGCAACGATGTTATACATTAATCAAAAAACTAACTCAAACAGTCAACAAACTGTCCCCATAATGCACCTGTGCCTCCGTTTTACTCGGCGCTCAGAGGAACAGAACACAGTTACATGGCCGTGTCACTGGAATACATGCAGGTACGTATGATTTCTTGTGTAGCGCACAACGGGGGGGCGGGGGGGGCTGGATTTGATAGCTACAGGATATGATGGAAGATCAGAGGCGGCGAGGTGATGTGAGACAAGACTGGCAGGCGGACAAGCGTCGGCTTCTCGGCGCTCCGTCTCCTGCTAAATCCCTCTGTCGCTGTGATGAAATGATGAAATCTCTCCCGAGTTACAGTAAAGAGGAGGAAAAGGAATGACCTCATTAAAGCCTGGCGGTGCAGCGGCGTCAACATGGGGTTTTTCAGCGGGCGGGCGAGCCCTCCAGTCACACGGTGCGATCCTCGCCCCCCCCCCCCCCCCTCCTCCTCCCGCACAGGCCGGAGATTACAGCATCTGAGAACGTAAGTGTGACGAAACCGAAACACAGGCGATGAATGATGAAATTTATTTGACATTAGAGGAGAAAGGTGGAGGGCGGGGGGTGGAAGTGTTTTCCGATTTTTTTTGTGTTTTTTTCCCGACAGCAGCTTCAGTGTCAGTGCTGCTGTCAGGATGCTGAGTCTGGAGAATAATAATAATGTACAAGATCAAAACAATACAGGAAATCAAAAGAAACCGTGTGGCGCGGTGGGGGGAGGAGGGGAGGGGGGTTACACCGCTGGAGTGATGAAGTGTTCAACACCCAAGATAAAACAAAACACATGCAAGTGGCTA
The DNA here is from genome assembly GCA_030347415.2 of Decapterus maruadsi. NCBI lineage: Eukaryota > Metazoa > Chordata > Actinopteri > Carangiformes > Carangidae > Decapterus > Decapterus maruadsi. The sequence goes on from CM064900.1 coordinate 33,833,316, forward strand.
AAACTGGTACAGAACTCCATCCTTTTAATCTATAAAAAGCCTAAAATCCAAATATTTTTCATCTCTCTGTGTACGTACGGTGGAGAGTGAGCGGGATAATGGCTCCGGCCAATCAGAGTCCAGCCCCCCCCCCCCCCTCTCAAAGGAGACGGATGCACCTGTAATCAGTCTGAGGCAGGAGTGGAGAGGACATCACCACTGTGTACTTTCTGTAACTCTGGATTACACTGTGTTCTTTATACAGCATGGTTGGTAGAAAGCATGACAGAAACCGGCTCAGACAGAGATGTTTTGGATACAATGTGACACCAAATGGACTTCAGTTCAAAGCGTTTTTTAAACTAAAGACTGTTGTGACCTGTGTTGTTATTTATTTTTGCTAAACTGTTAGTTAGACCAGTGGTTCTCAACCTTTTTTACATCAAGGACCCCTAAATTGACACAAATTAGACCATGGACCCCCATTGGACATTTTTTTAAGCAAACACCAGAAATACTTATGTTACTTTTTTTGTACATTCAAATTAGGGCCAATGGCATGAATTTTTGGAAATATTTGGAAATATTATAAATATTATAGAGACATTTCTGGAAAAAAAAAAGTGATATAATTTTTAAACATTTGTAAGAAGAAGTGGTTAAAAAAAATCTCAAAAAAGGTTTTTAAAAAAAAATTGATTTTCTACACAAAAAGTGGTAAATTCTCAAAAAAAATGTTTTTTAATTCTCAAAAAAAAAAAAATTAATTCTCAAAAAAAAACACAAATTTAATTCTCACCAAAAAAATTTAATTCTCAAAAATAAAATATAAATTCTCAAAAATATTTAATTTTCCAATTTTTTTTTTTACATTTTCAAAAAAAAAATAATAATTACATTTTCACCAAAAAAAAAAATTCTCAAAAAAAAATATTTAATTCTCAAAAATAAAAATTTAGAAATTCTCAAAAATAAAATATAAATTCTCAAAAAAAATTAATTTTCCAAATTTTTTTTTTTAAATTTTCAAAAAAAATTTTTTTACATTTTCAAAAAAAAAAACATTTAAATTTTCACCAAAAAAAAAAAAAAATTCTCAAAAAAATTATTTAATTCTCAAAAATAAAAATTTAGAAATTCTCAAAAATATATTTTTTTTAATTCTCAAAAAAAAAAGTGGTAGAATTTCAAGAAAAAGTTGGGGACCCCCCTGCATGTTGTATCTGGACCCATGTGTTAAAAGTGATTGGCCCCCAGCTGCGTTCTGTCCCTGCACATATTGGTATATAGTAGTTAAGGTTCAAGCAGTCACACTGGAGGAAGGTCGTGATTGAAAGACACTTCAATGAGACCTGCATCTTTCTTTGTTTACTCCCTTGAAAACCCGGAAATTTGTACTGGATAATTGACATAAAACATGATCGCAATTCACATTTATCCAAAAAAGAACTGTTTCCATCAGCATTTCATCAATCAAGAGACAATCCCATGAAGCCGACAGTACAAACTGATATTCATGACATTTAATTGAATTTTGCTTTTTCCAAAAGGCGTTTTTAATTTGATGCAACTTAATCTGCACAAAAACCTGTGGATGGAAACATGTCATCGATCTATTTTGAAAAAAACATTCCATGACTCCTGCAAATCTACCTGCAACCCCCTGATCTCCAGCCGCCTCTGAAGCTGTTAGCAGCGATGGGACGCGCAGGAGGCCTGATCCACAGTCAGTAACAAGCTCTGCTGATGGGGGCTCTCTGCCTGGGACCTGGATCCAGGTCCTGATGCTCCTGCAGCACCGGCAGTTGTGATTATCAGGTTTCCCCGCTCACGCTCTAAATAAATATAAGCCGCTCGTTTTAATTACTTCTTCTCATTGAGGGTTTCCTCCTGTGGAGGCGCAGCGGCCTGCGGAGAGGAGCAGAGAGCAGGACCAGCTCACAGAGACCTGCTGTGTTCATACACAGAGAGAGTCCCCCAACAACACAACACGGCCGCTCCGCCACAGCCCAGACTTTGAAGAGCTACTGTTGTAAACTGTGATGCACTAAAACATACAAACAAGTCCTGAATTTGAAGATCCAGAGCCAGTGTTTGTTCCCTCTTCACACTAATATTAGCAGGTATTTATGTTCAACATCTTTCCTGGACTTAATCAAATAAACACTTATCCATCTTCCTGCTTCAAACACATCAACTTTGAGGACAACGTGTTCACTTGCTGCCTAATATAATCTATCCTCCCACCAACAGGAGCCACGGTGAAGCCAGTGTTATTCACTGTGCTAATGTAAGGCCTGATCGGTGCAGAAACAGAGGGCTACTACATCACATTGAGTGCATTTATAATGTTGCCATTTGACTAAAACTGGACCTTTGAAAATACTGTATATAAACATGTTAGTTTGACTGAAATTGAAGTCGGACCAGGCTTTGACTCAGAAGCTGAATAAAAAGTGAAACACGAATCTCCTTGTTGTTTACAACTACTTCCGGTTGGAAAACCAGAATTCGAACAATAGTGACAGACAAGAGTTTCGCTATTTTTTCATGTCACTATATCGCCGTTTAGAGTAATCTGATGTTTGTAAAGTCTATAAAACAATGATTGGACAAACATTACTATTTATGTGTGCACATTTTTGTAATTAGTCATGGTTATCATAGATTAGCCAGGCTAACGGTTAGCTACCTGTTTAACTTTAATAACTCAGTGACTCAATAAACGGTCCATAAAAAAAAAATTCTCCAGCGGATATCTGAGTTACAACATGACTGAGCTACTGGAGTAGTTTCATGTCGTGTCCGACAACGAGAGGGTTTTAACAGCTGACGTCCTGATGTTAGCTTAGCTACCGCCGTTAGCTTAGCTGCCACCGTTAGCTGCCACCGTTAGCTGTCCCTGTCAGCTGCAGCCACTGATGCTTTCTAGACACGGTGATTCCCCCAAACGGAATAAATGCAACACATAGCAACACAAAACACACACACAGAAATAGTAATGTTTCTTCAATGATTTCAGATTTGTCTAAACGGTGATAGGGCGTGAAAAATATGATATATAGGCCTATAGCTAAACTTGCGTTCGTTTACTGTTCCCATTCAAATTACATGCTGGTTTTCTACCTGGAAGTAGCTGTAAACAACAAGGGGATTCGGTCTATAAGAAACCAGAAACAAAACAAACATGGTGAGTGGACAAGGAGACAGTTTTGTGTCGGTTCAGTCGTAACATGGGAGGTCGACCACAAGAAGAACCACGGCTGACAGCTGCTGTTTCACCAATTACCACAATGGAGTCAAACACACTTAGTTCAGTAATCAATTCTGTGGACCAGGATAAGGACGGATCTGATTGATCTGTGCATGTGCACAGATGCACAGACTGACACAATGACACAACCAACAACAACAACAACAAAGCACACAAGAAGGACAGTATCATCTACTACAGAGGGCAGGATGGTGTTATATTTAAAAAGGGAACAACAAAAAGATAAAGAAGATAAAAAAAAGAAGTGGGGGAAGAAAAGACAAAATCCAATCGGTGTTTTTCCAAACAGCACAGCTCCATTGTGTGAACTCAGATTGGATATGCATCAGTGCATTGTGTACTGTTATAGCTGTGGTGGAGGAGCGTCCAGACTGCAAACACAGCAGCATCATTTAACAATGGAGACCAAAGTCTACGGAAAACCTCTAAGACATGTAAACTTGAACCTGTTTCTTAAATCCTCCATGAATATAATCCAAGACAAACTTATGCCAAGTGGCTTTTTAGGTTGTGTGTCTGGCATCTCAAATAACAAAATCTGACTATTTTGTAATAAAATTCTTGAACGCAATACGTAATAAACTTTGTTGCATTTTAAGCTGTTACAAAATGCTCCCAATTATTACAAAAATGTGGGTATTGCACTTTTTTTAATGGGAAAAATGTCGCATTATGTAACAACTTATTACAAAATGTGGCAAAGTTTATTACGTATTGTGTTCAAGACTTTTATTACATCATGATGATTACAATATTACATACTGGAGCATTATTACAATATACGGCACTACAGTTAAATATTGTTTTATCCTCTATAAATCATATTCATCATTGAATCATAAAACCTTTTAAAACCAGCAGCAGCAGCAGCAACATCTTGCGTGTTGCTAAAGCACATGACGAGCGCTGGCAGGACGTGTCAGACAGCAGCTGAGCGCCACACCCTGCCCTCTGACACAACACTGCTACTGGAATGACAAACCTTCATTTCACTGATCTGGCTGGCAGCCGCAGGGAATCTGCTGCAGCCGCAGTTCCACTTCAACCCAGACACAACACACAATGCCGAGCGTTTCCCAACCCCTGGTCGGCGTGCCGGCCCGCGGCTCGCTGAGGTCACACCGGGACACGAGGCGACACTTATTATTAGCTCTGGATCTGGTGGCGGGAGGAGGAGGAGGAGGGAGGAGGGGGGTTTACTAAGCCCTGCTGCAGCGGTGAATTATCCCACTGAGGGATTTTAAACTTATTTTAAAGACAACGGGGGGGAAAAAAAGCATCTTTGGAAAATATCCTGGCCCAGACGGCAAAGACGACACAAAACATACATGGTGTAAATTTGATTCCTTGTAACAAATTCGTATCAATTGATCTGATTCTGAAGGGCAACTATAGCAGGAGCATGATAATTAATAGTTATTGTTATTATATTGTGTGTGTTCGGAACAGGAGAATAAGATCACCTGCATAAACAGAGATGAACCAAATTGATAAAAAAGAAAAAGAAAAAGTCCCAAAAAGGACCTCTTACTGTCAGCAAACCAAATAAATGAGAAACCGTGAATGTACAAACAAACAAAAAACAAATGTGACTTTTATCTGTGGATCCTGGTGCAGCCTCTCTGGTGGGTGTCTGTGGCAGCTGGATGGTGCACGTGGGATCCAGTCAAAACTAAATAATAACAGTGCAGCAGAAGAATATTATTATTATTATACATCAGGCTCTGGATAAACAGACGTGGAATCAGCTCATTGTTGCTCCGGGGCTTTTCACAGAATTTGCTTATATTATAGTAAGAAAAGGAATCTTGAACTACATTCCCTGAAGGGCCAATGACAGACAAGCCTTGTTCTCCCCGGCATGAGGAGAGAAGAGGAGGGATGGAGGGACAGACAGAATGAATGCTGGGTTCAAACCACTGACTTTTTTTCTCTTATTTTCTTATATGTGTATTTATTTCTGAGGAATATTTAATGTTCTAATGTTCTAATGTATTCTAATGCCGTCGACTTGTGACGAACAGGACATTCAGTAGATAACGGCACAGTGACAAACTGGCACTTGGTCACTGTCCAGACATCGAGAAAAGGTTGCCAGGTTTTTAAAAAAGATTTCCTCTTTAGCAGACCTGAATTTATCCAAGTGTAATACCTTCCCCAGCTCAATGACAGTGATGAGAGGGAAATAGCCTCACATCTATTCACCCCATCCAGACTGGCCACCCCAAACAGCAGGGTGGGTGGGGCTACGTGGATGATTAAAGGCCTTGCATGGTGAAAAACTCAAACAAGGAGCCTTAAAATGATTGTAGTTTATGACATGACAAGGATAGATGGGATAGTGTATTCACACCTGGTTTGTTTGGAGCGGTTGTTCAGAAACAGGGAGCGTTTCACCACCTGACCAATGAGAGAACAGATGGTTTTGCGCCACAACACCATGACCAATGAGAGAACAATTGTATTGGTTTAACCGAAGCAAACGAGCCACAGGTCTGAATACGCCGTTAAACACACCTGGGATGACACTTCCTATTACTACCTTATATGGTATCAGACTGTGGCTTCCTTTCATTGAACTATCAGGGATGTTCTTCATCTGTGATTTCACTCTCCTATTCTTTCTCCCAAGCCTCCTGAAATGGGTCTGACGATGTATTATTCACATTCTGTAGGATTCCACAGAATTAAGGTGTTGCAGCCCCTCTCCTATGGTTTCTTATCTAATGCTGTGCTGTGTGTTTTCATTTACGTAAGCTCTCACAAAATACCTCAACTGTAGGAAATGGAGAAAAAAAAATGGGAAGCTGCTGCAACTGCTGAAAGGAGGCAGAGTGAAAATACCCTCCTCGCTCCAGTTTTAGAAAACTACTCATCCAGGGTAGGTTTAAATGCACGGTTACAGCAGATAGGAGGATCCAGATGACCCGGGTGGGTGCGTCGCATATTCATAAGAACTTTCATGGGATGACAAACTGAGATTTTTTTTTTTTCAAAAACAAAAGTTCCCTAATTGGTTCATGACAGCTTTTAATATTGAGTTTAAGCCTATATCGACTAGACTATGTTGCATTTCAGAACTGGCGCCCTGGAAGAGAAATTCCATGAATACCTTATGCATATTATTTTGTATAATTCACAAGAGAAGGCTTCATAAGGGCTAGGAGTTCATCTTTTATGGATGGTTTGAATGAATGTTACACTTTGCATGTCATTTTACTACAGTACACAAGTGGTGAAGTATTCATAACTACCACTAGTTTAGTGTCTGGGCAACTTTGGCTACGTACATGACTTTCATAACGCCTTTGTATGAGTTGGTATTTTGTCCCAGATTACCTCAAAGAAAAACTATTAAAAAAAGAATAACAAAGAAAAGAAAAGAAACAACAACAAACAAACAAATTCATACCCTCGCTTTGTAATTATATAAAAAGTCCTCATTTGATCAACACTGACCAACAACCTGGAATCATATGTTTTATGTACAAGTTTATACACCTCAAATCTCCCAAAACTTTACAGGCTGCATTGAAAAAAGATTTTCTTTTGTCAAAACGCACCTTTTAATTAGGAGTTTTAAAAAAATTTTTTTTAGTTCATACCTATTATTCCAAAAATGTACAAGTTTACAGGACCACCATGGCTGCACCTCGAGATCCACATGGAGATGTAATCTAGTAAGAGTTCTGCAGCAGGAAATAGCCAGGATCAGGAGTCAGGATTTGTTTTTTTGTTTTTGGAGGTGGGAGGGAGAAGGGAGGATGGAATAAAAACAGGGAATAAACAGCGATCCTTGTGGAGGTGTCGCTCCAACAGAGAAGTGAACAAACTGAGTGTGGAGTGCGTGCTCTGCTCTCACAGCTCTCCTCCTCACATTCTTGGCTACAAGTATGACTTAACAGCAAACAAAGATCAATTTCCTGATTAATGACTCCTGACACAACAGGAGTGTAGACGGGAGGGGTATGTTAAAGAGTTTGAATTATGTGTGTGTGTGTTGGGGGGGGAGAACTGTACATGTTGCCTAATAAGATTATTTCTTCTTCTCATTGGCTCTTGTTTGTGTGGGGGCTTTGCCAAAAGGTCCAACATTTGAAAGTCAGATGAGAAGAAGGGTCTCTCTCTTTCGCTCTCTTCGCACACACACATTTACATAGGCAGGAAAGCCAAGAACTCTCCATTAGCAAGTGCAACGTGCGTGCGAGGGGGGAGAACCGGCTGCTGGGTTGCTGAGCTATGGTCACGAGCAGAAAATGGAACATTATTAATCTGGCTAAAGCTCGGCTGCTCAACAGGTCTGCTGATTCTTCAACCTGCTCTGCTGCTGTTGCTGCTGCTGCTGCTGCCTCCCCTCCTCCTCCCACCTCCCCACCGCCACATCACGCATCCATAATGTTATAATCCAGACCCTTCCTACGCAACCGCAAGCTGAGCCGCTATCAAAGCTGCCGGGACACATCGGTGCCTCTCTGCAAAACTGTCAGGAGCACGAATCGGAGGAGACAAATACATTTGCAGACGCTGACATTCCTGAAACTCAACACATTTTTTTTTTCTTATTCTCAGCTGAAATCTCATCCTCGCTAAAAAAGATGGAAATAAGACGTGGGCCGCCACCACCAGGCAGAGTGGAGGACCAGGTCACCGGTTCACGCTCAGGTCTCTCTGAGATAATTGCACGGCGGCAATAAGGATTCTGTGTGTGTGGTTCAGCTGTGGTCTGGCTGTGGCTGATGGATCTTCAACATAAAGATCCTTTAAGGGATAGTTCAACATTTTGGCAAAGTGGCCCATTGCCATAATCCCTATAGTTTAGTAGTAGGTTTGTTACCTTTATTTGTCAGTGCAAGCTGTTTTTAGAACGGTGGAGCAGAGCGGCGAGCTGCTCAGAGCTACGCTACGGAGGCTCATGGGATTTCTTGGTTTCCCTCATCAAACTCATCAAATACACAATCCAAGTTGTGACCTGCACAACCAAAAAATCCCATTAGCCTCTGTAGCGTAGCTCTGAGCAGCTTGCGGCTCTGCTCCGCCGTTCTAAAAACAGCTTGCACCAACAAATAAAGGTAACAAACCTACTCCTAAAACTATAGGGATTATGACAATGAGCCACTTTGCCAAAAATGTTGAACTATCCCTTTAAGAGACACTGCATTGCTTCTAATGAACCATCTGAACAAAGTCATTCTCTCTACACATGATTGATCCTGACTAAAGGCCTCTCATCATACATGTATGGGATAATGCCAGACTATGATACTACAGATTATGCCGTGGTATTTATACCTTAATGCCTTTTACAGTTAAAATCATGAGTTTTTCACAAGCCACAGCTGAGCCGACTATTTAATAACGCTCTTCCACAGGCAAGAAACAGGAAGTGCAGCATATAGTGGAGCCACAGTGACTCGGCCGCAGCCTAATAGTTGATCAGCGAAGGGAAATGAGATGATGGGTGAGCGCTGTACGTGACACAAAGCAGTCGTTTCAAAAGGCCAGTGCACTCCTTAACTTAACTCTGCTTCTTCTACAGAGTCTGGTGGTCAGAGGATGATGCACTGAAGAAAACTTGTCCACAATTCAGAGTCTCTGTTGCCATGGTTACCAACTAGCGGCTGAGCCAGCGAAAAAAACATTTTAGCAACTGTCATCAGGCAATTTGACTGGAACGTCCAATTACCCTGCAGCCAATCAGAATGGAGTATTCATCCAGACCATGGAATCAAGAATAAGCAATGGAAATACACCACCAATAAGGATACATATTACAAACATATATGTTAATAACATGAAAGTATATAGATTTTTTTAAATGTACAAAGTATATATATCAGTGGTTCTCAACATGGGGTCCGGGGACCCCCAGGGGTCCTTGGGGGAGTTCAAGGGGGTCCCCAACTTTTTCTTGAAATTCTATCACTTTTTTTTTCTTTTTTTGAGAATTTCTAAATTTTTATTTTTGAGAACGAAATTTTTTTTTTGAGATTTTTTTTTTTTGAGAATTAAATTTGTTTTTTTTTTAGAGTTAAATTTTTTTGTTGAGAATTAACATTTTTTTGTGAGAATTTTCCACTTTTTGTGTAGAAAATCAACTTTAAAAAAAAAACCTTTTTTGAGATTTTTTTTAATCACTTCTTCTTACAAATGTTATTAATTAATTAATTAATTATACCACTTTTTTTTCCAGAAATGTCTCTATAATATTTATAATATTTCCAAATATTTCCAAAAATTCATGCCATTGGCCCTAATTTGAATGTACAAAAAAAGTAACATAAGTATTTCTGGTGTTTGCTTAAAAAATTTGTCCAATGGAAGTCCATGGTCTAATTTGTGTCAATTTAGGGGTCCTTGATGTAAAAAAGGTTGAGAACCACTGCCATATATGGACATTCAGTGTATTTACTATACTGCTCATGCTTCTACCACTGATCGTTGCCTCCTGTATGAGAAGCCCGGCTGCTCCTCTCACTCTCTCAATGTGATTTGCACATGTTTATTTATTTACGAGGGCCTTATTGGAAAGCTGCCTTCATATATCACTTTCAGTCCGGCTTGGTCCACTGGACCACATCAGACCAGGACTGACGCCTGGCGGACGCTGATGCGTGTTCCTGCAGTTCACACTGAGCGCGGAGGAACTGCTTTTGGCGCCTTTTACGCTGTCCATCTGTAAATCCATTATAAGCACTTGGAAAATTAATTTGCTGGTGCCTCCTTGTCATTTTAAAGCCCTAATCTCAAACCTTTATACTCTTGTTTGTACCTGTTATAATTGATTTGGTTGTTACACTATTATTTAATTGTATGTATGTGTTTGTTCCTCTTTTATCTCGTCCTTTTTCATTATTTTCTACCTGCGCCTCTTCATTGTAAATAAGGACTTTGGCCTCAACAGTTTCCCAATTTAAATAAAAACATAATGGCTCTCATATTAATCCCTTTGATGATAAATGCAACACTGAGAAAATTGGTCTGTGCTCAACCACGTCTCTTGTTGAGCACAGAACTGCCTCTAGTAACTTTAAAGACTGACTCATATGTCCATGTAGGGAGTGATCCTTGGAAGCGTGATAATTTAATCTCATTTAGTTCACAGAGGAGATGGTGTATTAGTGTGTAATGGCTTAAATTAGTCAGTGTTCAGCGTCAGTCTGTTGTTAGGAACTACAGAGAACTGCAGGATGTCATTAAACTGAGCCGACATGTTCTGTAACCCTCGCTGTGGGAGCTGCAACAATTAGAAAAGTCTGTGAAAAAGCGGTGCTGAGTTACAGGGAGGCTGGAGCTCCGTATCCAAACATCCTCCCTTGGAACTGGCCTTATTAGCGGACCTATTACCAGGTAGTTAGCCAATCAGCACGAAGCAATCACGTGGCGACCTGTCCAAACACGGCTAACATGTCAGGAGAGCAGTGACAGGTGTGTTGTTTCTCAGTGTGGACATATTCAACTTTCATGATGGGCTCCTGTTGATCCTCACACCACCACGCTGCCACCGCTTTAGAGTAACAGAGCTTTAAAGGGATAGTTCACCCAAAATTCAAAATTTCACTCATTATCTCCTCACCCTCATTTCTCATGTCGGGGCTTCAATACAAGAGGGACATTACAGACGAGCAGTATGGAGGTATTTGGATGTTTTTTGGTGTGTCTTGTTGTTACGAAGAAACCTGGTGTCCATTCACAACCATTATATGGACAAATCCTGCTGCGTGGACCCCACCGTAACTCAGAGAAGGAACAGAGGACTCTGAAAACTCTCACAGCTCTTAGTCGACATGAGGGTGAGGAGATAATGAGTGAAATTTGATTTTTGGGTGAACTATCCCTTTAAGGCTGCTAATATATTCAACAATACAACTCTACTATTATAATGTTTTACTTTCTGTGGGAGGTGTCACACACTTTCCTCCACATTAATCAAACCAAAACACTCGGAAACAAAGTAACAACAGGTTTCTAATCTTAACCCTAGTAACCGTCATTATAACATTATTCCACTTAAATAACAAAGAAAAATCTACCTCGCCACTTTTGAGCAGCAACCATTATTTTCATTATTATCATTATTGTGCTTTACTGCTCAATCCAAAGCACTCCTACATCGGTTCTTGGTGTTAAAGGAGTCATCACCCGGAAATCGCAATTTCTCTTGTTAAAACATGCATATTGGTGTTTGACCTCAGTTGAAACTTGCCTGAAAAGCTGGAGTTTGAAAGCGGCGCCGTTTTTTCGGTGTGGTGTGCCTTCCTAAAGCACGAGATCTTTGATTCTGCTCCGACGGTGACCTCACCGCGGAGGCTACTTGCCTCCTTCACCACCCAACCCCGGCCCGTCCGCTACCTGAAATCGGTACCAGGGGGCTGTATATGTTTTGGAGTCTGCATGCATCGGTTCCTTCCTGCGGCGAATCAACGGTGCACATCCGGACCAGTAAAACCTATCCGTCTGAAAAAGGGTGAGAACAAGCTCAATGTTTGATTAAAGAATTTTTTTTTTTTCTAATAAGTTTTACAAATTGATCCAAAGCGATCCAAGGGGGACTGGATACGAAAAAAAAAAAGGTTATGGCTCCTTTAAATATCCCGATGTAGACGATCTAAACAAAAAAATTATGAATCTCAAACAGTTTATTGCACATGTAAGGTGTCTTCTTACTGATGAAGCCAGGAAGAGGCTAAATGTTTTCCTAGACAAATGATGAGCATCGTTTTGCTGCTGCAGAAATGAAGCAACACCAATTACTATTGCAGCATAAATAATAATAATAATATATAATAAATTGACTGATCATTTCCAGGGATTCCCGAAAATATGGGTCTTGTGGAGCAACACTACACTAGACTGAAACCTCCATATGCTATTTAAAACATCACCACTGGACGTTGATGCAGAGCCTGGACCGTCTCCAGGAGTTTAGAATAACCACAGGGTCAGGGCAGACTGGGAACATCTTGACCCCCCCCCCCTCGCCCCCCCAGGAGGAGCTTGGAGGTGTTGGTCCTGGAAGTGTGGAATCCCAGATAATGAGAAAGTAATGGATGGACGGTTCACAGGAAAACTGGTCTGAATGACTCACTCGCTCCATCACATGATGAACTGCAACACACGCCTTGTGAACTGAACACATCACATCCTTTTTACACATGGATGGATGGATGGATGGACGGGTCTGAGGTTTATTCCATATTTCTTAATATTTTATACCTGATTTCTGTCAAACTGATTCCTCATCATGAAGCGTTACTGTCTTCGCCACGCTGCCCGGAATCGGTTCTGGTGAATCTTTTATTCATTGGCCTAAAAGACGTCAATAAAGCAGATCATCATTAATAAACTCTGAGGTTTTTTTCTGTCACTCAAAAAAAAAGTAAAATCAACCCCGCTGGAGGAGATTTAAAGTAGCTCTACATCTTCACCCACCGCCAAGGCTTCATCTATAGATCCCCGGATGGGAACTCTGTAATTGCTGCAACTTGTAGAGCCTGTAAATTGATTTTATTCATTCGGCGAGTGTCAAAATGCTTGAATTATTAATCTAAGGTCCTGCGTTTAGCTCCATCTCTCCGTGTCCTCTGAAGCAGGGAGTTACAGTCTATTGATGTAGAGCCCTCTGGGTCTGTGTGGTGTGTCCGTTGTGTATCCGCTGCATGGTTACCCATGAGCACTAACACAAGATTTGTGATTGATATGTGACAGCGTGAGATGAAAAACAATAAGGCTTGAGGTAAAGCTATCGATAACGATAACGGCTGCTGGCATAAACTCTCAACCTTTCTGATTGGTTCAATTCATTTAACACATAAACATGTTCTGCACACTTTTCTTTACAAAAGGTAATTCAAATATACTTTCCAGTAGCCCATTAAGTCTGTGAAAGGGGTTCATCAATTCGACTCAAATTGACTGACTAGACTGATGCGTTATGAATTGATGAAGCCTCTTGCATAAGAGGCAAAACGTCTTCCTAGACAAACACAAGTCCAGTTGCCTTCAATTCAATTTGTTGCCCAGAGTCGCCCATTATGCTTTGATGAGCCTCGTTTTGCTGCTGCAGAAATAAAGCAACTCCAATTACTATTGCAATAAACCAAACAGATTTGTGGTCAGTGTATTTGTCCATCTCTAAGTTGCATGCTCCTGGTAAAAAATTTGCATGTCTGGTAGTGCATGAACAACAGGTGATCTACTGCGTGGTAATGGTTCCCGCGGTGGACAGAGAGCTGGATGGACACATAGAATTTGATCTGATGGATTAATAGAGAGCTCAGGTGGGACACTCAGGACACACTGACCAGAAGGATCAAAGACGGGGTGAAGACAGAGGTGACGTCTCTCAGTCCCGGTCCTGCAGCCGGGCAGCCACACACTCCAGAGGGAGGAGAGGAGAGGAGAGGAGCGCACAGGAGGAGAGAATTGTGGCGTTTGAGAGATGCAATCCTCAGTGCACCCGGTTAGTAGTTCAGCTTGCACATTTTTTTGCAGGTGACATCAAGCAAACCTTTAGTAATCAGGGCGCTAGTGTTTTGGTGGCCTCACGCAAAATCTTGTTGAGAGCCACCAAAATCCCAGGTTCAGCCAATGATGTGCTTGAGAAAGCTACAACCTCTACAGAGGGCGGATGGATCATCATGAAATCAATATTTCCAATATGATTTCATCAGTGCAGCTTCATCATGATCATCATCATCATTGTTGTCATTGTCGTCGTCTGTAACAGGACTCACAACCATGTGTGGCTGTGCTGCTTTGAGCCACATGCTAATATCAGCAAGCTAACATTTTCTTTCATTTGCTCTGTGTCTCAATTCGAATACTTCCATGAGTACACTGTCATGTCATGTGCACTATGAAGGTAGTGTGCAGATTTAGACGGTTAGTGTTGTCTCAAATCGAATACTGTCGTTGTGCACTTACCAGAACTAACAATCACAATAAGTTGCCAATATTTTCATTTCTCCCCCTTGTGTTTTTGTATTTCTGTACATGTTTTATTGATTGGAAAAAAATAAAGTAAAAAAAAAAATCGCGATACGGAATATCGGATATCGATACCGCATCGCGAAAATAAATATCGCGATATTTAGGTGTATCGATTTTTTTTCTTACACCCCTACTGGTATGTTGATTTACATACTCAGCTACGTGGCCACGACAGCGATCACTGAGAGCGGTAAGTGTCATTTTGACATACTTGTGAATTGAGAAGCCTTCACATTCTCAAAATACTTGAAGTATGGAAGTATTCAAATTGAGACACAGCGATTGTCTGAGCGCTAACACTAGCAGAGCAACCCAAACCGAAAAATGTGTCAACCTGATGTTGGCTCTGAGGGAACAGTCTGAAAAGAACTGTCATTACTGTGGAAGCTGCCTGGATCACTTAGTGCCGCTGACTGACGCTTCGCTGAATAATTGCTCAAGTGTTCGACGGCATCTGACACGTAAAGAAGAATGAAATGTATGTGAAGATATTCGCTGCACCGGGAGAGAGAGAGAGAGGAAAACCCCCCGGAGGAGAGAGGAGTCGGTGAGGATAATAAACCTCTTCATAATCACACTGTGATTTGTGCAGTGACCTGCAGAGTTTCTCGTGTCTCTCAGAGAACGGAGAGAATCCTGAAGAAAGAAGTGGAGACTCTAAATCCACTGTCTGTGGTGGAGCCTATAGAAATGTGTATGTGCACGCACAGGGTCTGCTGCTGTGATGAGGAGGGGGTAGAAAGTTGTGCTGCTTCAGAAAACTGTATCACCACTACTTCCATACAACCAGACACTGTTTGTTGTATGTGTGTGTGTTTTATTGTACATGTATGAATCTATACACACACATCGGACTGAACTCAGCTTTGAAGCTTAGCTTTAACTCATAAAACATTAAAACTGTGGTTGCTCATCAGCCTTTGAATTGCACCCTTTTGCATCAATGCAACGCAATCGAATTTACAGAATAAAGCTATAAAAACAGTCCACGGCATCACACACAACACAAAAACAGAGTTGTAGGTACAAGAATATATAATACAGAAGTAAAAACATGGGAATTAAAGGTATGATGTGTAGGAATTCCCCCCATCTAGCGGTGCGGTTGCATATCGATACGTATTCTTGATGTTGCATTCACGTGAAATGGGGCAGACGTCAGACAGACAACAGACGCTGCATGTAACAGGATAAACAAGCCTCTATGTAAACAAGTGGTTCCACCAGCACGAGGCAAAACAATACAGACATGACAATATGTTGTCATGGTGATGTTGTATTGTTTACAGTCTTTTTCTCGTTAGTTTGCCGACGGCCGGCTGTCTGACTGCACCTGAATGCAACATCAGTGCCTCCGTCCTTCCTCACACTACACAGTGGTGACAGTTTTAACAGGCGCTACCTGGAAAACTTCCTCCCCGAGCCGACAGCTCCGCTCAGTTTCCGTGGTTACCTACGGTCACGATGCAACATGGCCGCCTCGGTTCGGTGCGGCGCCCACTTATGTATTTGTAACGACTCATTCTAAGGTAGGAGAAAGCTTTCATTTGTAGCAGCTGTGATTCCACTTCAGTGAAGTACGTATTTATGAAAACAATATTTGATTTTTGCTAATAAAAAGCCAAATAAGTTACAGACTGGGGCTTTAAATACAAATAGAAAAAGAAATAATTTCATACTACACAACAAAGAACATCATGTGTGACCTTGTGTGAGAGGTAATTAAAGTTACACCTCCTTTCTCTTTGGGATCAAACACTGTGGAGTCGAAGCCGGAGATGGAGAAACACTGACAGAGAATATTTTATAGCTTTTAAGAACAAAACAACAGCAGAAGCTACACCTGGACTAACACCTGGATCGAGTAGCAGCTATTTAAAAAAAATAAAAAACATGAAATCCATCTTTTTTTTTTTTCAAACTGTTCATTCTCAGTTCCCTCAGAGAGGAAGTTTTTCATGTGACTCTCAGACTCAGACGAGAAGATAGATATCTGTTTCATCCTGGGGCATCCAGGATGCTGAGACCTCCAGGACGGGTTTATCTGAGCCGAGCACAAAGAGCGACAGCGGCATCTAACAGCTGACCTCTAAACCTCGTGGGGGGGGGGGCGTTAACTCGGACCTTCAGTATCACAGAAAACCAACCGCTCTTACGTAACTCTCCACATGTACCTCGATTTGCAACGGTTCCCGCAATCTGCAGTCACATGGACCCAGGAGGGGCAGAACAAAAGACAGGGGCGAGGCGGGGTGGAGGTGGGGGTGTGGGTGGTGGTGGGGGGTGGTTTTGTGGTATTTCCAGTCCCGTCACGCCAATAATCTGCCTCCGGCGCACGGGACGGTCTCACATGGTGGTTCTGGGGTTGGTTAGCTTTCGTACTGCGTTACACCGCACACACCCTGCCCTCGACAGGAGAGGAAATGTGAGGAGGCCACAGAAAAACCCTGTTCTAGACCCTGCTGAGCACACGTGCCAGAGTAATAACAACTCACACACACACACACACACACACACACACAGTCAGTCAAACACTTAAAGAATACATGCAGCAGACATGACGGGCCCAGGGCAGGGGGTTTATGGGAGTTTGTTTCATTCTAAGATCATTTAAAGTATCTGATGACCTGCTGCCCTCACATTGTTTCTGCTGCCGACTGGAACCAGATCCCTAACAACGGGCAGAATGAGATATTAAAGGAGCAGTAAGGTATATAAAGTATAAACTATCAACAAAATGATGCACAAAGGAGGTTGAATTTAAAGTAGATAAAAGCAACAATAAACAACAAGGGATGAATGGAAGAAGATGAATGGGCTGAAGAAAGTTCTGGTGCAAAAATTCCACTGGCAAAAAAAAAAAAACACTACGGAAGTCCGTCATCTAATTCAAACCAACGCAAGGATGATGCATTGTTGCAATTGGTCCAGTTTGCGTCCACAAAGGCCAAAATCAAATGGTCCAAACATTGCAAACAAAAGTCACATGGCCACAGATCTCATTGGGTTATTGGTCGGACAAGTTAAAGATTCCTCCCGTGGCTGTGCTACATTTTTACCTTCATTAAAAAGCTACAGAGTAATTGTGATCGTTAACTACATGACTTGTGACGTGTACGAGTGTCAACAGTCTCTAACTTCCACCTGCATCTCACAGCTAAAAATCAACCTTGCAACATCAGTATAAGTTACTCAGTCACCGTCACAGTCACTGTGATACAAACACGCTCCGTAACCCGTAATCCACCGCTCCGTTATTGATTTTTCTCCGGCTTCGTTGTCAACAGATGCACATGGGAAAGAGGAGCGGAACCAAAACAGCGGAAAAGCGACAACATTTTTTCTTTCTTTCTTTCTTTCTTTCTTTTCTTTCTTCTTAATGATTCTGCTTGGTTAAATAAAGGTAAAATAAAATAATAAAATGAGAGCCTATACCACAACTTCTTTTGCCATAGCCTACAAGCAGGAAAAATAATAAGTTCATAATCACAAACATGTAAACATAAAATACTTATCATAACAGCAGCACTTGTTTCCAGAGTCACACCACAAATAAACCGCTCTAGTCTAGAGTTCACTTGCTAGCCGACTGTCAGGTCAGCGTTCACACCGAGGGGGTTAACGCTCCAGGGTTCGGTTCAACTGGACTAAATAAGGCCGGTGTGAAGACCCACGAACACAGCAGTGGTTTAATCTGCACTCACATCCACATCCAGGTCACATGACTCTGCAGTAGACAGGTTTTTATCTGCATTAGTGTAAACACAGCACCCAGCTGCACCTGCCTCTCCTCCTGCTGATAACAGCGGTCAGACCCGTCAGCTGTTCCAGGTGCAGTTAGGAGGAGGATGCACAAGCGAGCACGGCTTCTACATTTGTTGCAGGAACACACGACCACAGATCGAAGCACAGACGATCTGCAACAACATGTGACAGATCTGTTTAACCGATCTGCACGGTGACCGGCTGCTCACTCCTCCGCCTCGGGGGCTGGAGCTCCGTCCAAATCTTTATAGGGAGTTTGTCATTTTGTGACGCTGAGCAGATGGATGGTGAGAATTTATAGATATTATGGACCATCATGCATTGCAGTCCCGCTGATTTCAGTGGAAAAGGGAGGATATGAGAGCGGAATATTTCCTTTTAACATAGACTTTAAATCGATTTCTAAATCGATTGTATAGAATTTTACCACTAATTGATGACTTTGCATCCATAAAGACAAGATTTGTTGCTTTCATTAAGAGTTGCAGGTGCAGAGCTGCAGCCAAAAGGGAAAAAAAGAAGAAGAAAGGCTGCAGGCACGTAGGGTGGAAGTCTGCAGATGCATTTCATCATTTAAAGAGCTCATAGAATAGACTTAGTATCCTGTGAATGTAGGAAAGTGTTGTACAGATTTACGATGAGAGCTGCTGCTGCTGTTTTCTTTTCTCCCTGTTGTCTATCTTTGGTTTTTGTGTTTTGAGATTTACAGTGGCTATAGAAAGTCATCCTACCCTGCTGCAAAACCTTTAGCTTTATACACTGGAAATCAATCTAACTTTTTTCATGATCCCAGTAAAAATAACATTTTAAAACATAAAAAAAAGAATCATTAGCCCCGTGGATTCTACCATTATAAACATCTTAGATGCAAACAATCAACTTTTTCATCAAACACCAGGCTGACTGGAGCCACCTGATATTAATGTCATAGTTTTGATGACGTCAGAATAAAACCAGCTGTTTCCTGAGGATTCAACTCCCAGCAGGTACTACAAATATTTCAACATGGTTGGAAAACTGCTCCAGGATGAAGTTGTTAGATGAAGGCTATAGAAAGGTTTCCAAAGCTTCGGACCATTCAGAGCATCATTAAGAAGTGGAGAGCATGGCTTCACCAACCGATGCCTGGATCAGCTGGTCCATCCAAACCGGATGACCGAACCATCTGACTGAATTCCAACAAGTCAACAAAGAAGAATGAGCGAATATCCCCATAATGCAGGTGTGCAAAGCTATAGAGACATAACCAAAGAGCTGTAATTAAGGCAGAAGGCGACTCTACCAAGTATTAAATCAGCGGACGGACTTTCAGACTTTTCCAACTCTTCTCCAAGTCTTTTCAGAACAATCATCATCTGTTTTCATTAGTTTGATGTTGTAAGGGTCAATTTGTAAATAAAGCTGGAAAAAGTTGATTTTTAATGGCTTTTCAGGCTGTATGACTAATAATGTCTGGGGGTATAATGATTTTCTATTGGCATCATCGGTGTGGTTTTCTAATGTAAAGCCACACAACCTCCTGCCTCACCTGACTGCACACCACAACACACTTATTCACCTAAAAACAATCAGTGCAAAATGTCAAGTCAGAAATGTCCTGCAGATATTCTAGTTTGCAGTTTGTTATTGTTTTTTATTTTTTTATTCTGTACTGTGGAGTGAAGCATCATGGGAAAATGCCCTGTGCTCTGTTCTCCCTCCTTCTCTGTCTCGAAACCCTGATGTGATCCTCGTCCAAGAGACACACAGTGCTGCTGATAACGAGGCCGGCTGGAGAGCAGGATGGAAAGTCACAAACTGTGGAGCAGCGGTGCGCCTGGTGTCGGCTCCGTGTCCACAGTCTGAGGAAATCATTAAAGCCATCTGTTTTAAAGAAATCAATAACATTAAAAAAAAAAAGTGTTTATTAATGTTTATGCTCCAGCTGTGGGAGTCGTCCCACTCACATCAGTCTTTCCAGATGTTTTAGATAAAGCCACTGAGGAAACAGTGGAGGATGTTTATTTATTTACCAGTGGAGAGTTGAAGTGGACCGAGGCTGGTGCTGCTGAGCTGTGATGTGTCAACGTTGCATAATAAAACACTTGGACACATATTAAAGATAAGTGACTGGCTGTGGCCAGGCTGGGTTGGGTTTTTTTGTTTTTTCCAAGCCTTTTGGGATTTTCTGATCCTTCATTTGCAAAAGCTTCTGTCTTTGTAAAAAATGAAATAATGGAAAATTAATGGAGGATAAAAACTTCAAAGAAGCTTTTTGTCTTTGTGTGGAAGCTGTGGGACATCTGTCATCTATCTATCTATCTATCTATCTATCTATCTATCTATCTATCTATCTATCTATCTATCTATCTATCTATCTATCTATCTATCTATCTATCTATCTATCTATCTATCTATCTGTCCGTCTGTCCCCCATCCATCCATCCATCCATCCATCCATCCATCCATCCGTCCGTCCCCCATCCATCCATTTGTCTGTCTGTCTATCCATCTATTCATCCATCCATCCATCTGTCCATCCGCTGACTATCTATCTATCCATTTGTCCATCTGTCCCCCATCCATCCATCCATCCATCCATCCATCCATCCATTCATTTGTCTGTCTGCCATCCATCCATCTGTCCATCCGCTGACTATCTATCTATCCATTTGTCCATCTGTTGTCCATCTGTCCCCCATCCATCCATCCATCCATTTGTCTGTCTGTCCGCCATCCATCCATCCATCCATCCATCCATCCATCCATCCATCCATCCATCCATCCATCCATCCATCCATTTGTGTGTCTGTCCACCATCCATCCATCCATCCATCCATCCATCCATCCATCCATCCATCCATCCATCCATCCATCCATCCATCCATCCATCCATCCATCCATCCATCCATCCATCCATCCATCCATCCATCCATCCGTCTGCCATCCATCCATCTGTCCATCCGCTGACTATCTATCTATCCATTTGTCCATCTGTTGTCCATCTGTCCCCCATCCATCCATCCATCCATTTGTCTGTCTGTCCGCCATCCATCCATCCATCCATCCATCCATCCATCCATCCATCCATCCATCCATCCATCCATCCATCTGTGTGTCTGTCCACCATCCATCCATCCATCCATCCATCCATCCATCCATCCATCCATCCATCCATCCATCCGTCTGCCATCCATCCATCTGTCCATCCGCTGACTATCTATCTATCCATTTGTCCATCCGTCCCCCATTCATGTCTGTCTGTCTGTCTATATTCTATCCATCTATTCTGTCCATCCGCTGTTTATCTGTCTATCTATCTATCTATCTATCTATCTATCTATCTATCTATCTATCTATCTATCTATCTATCTATCTATCTATCTATCTATCTATCTATCTATCTATCTATCTCGTTGGCTTCCAGACAGAGTGATGTGATGAATGGATGAATGGATGAATGGATGAATGGATGGTGATCAGTGTGAGCAGACGCTCTGTGAGCCTGGCAGGTTGGTCTGTGATAACATCGTGTGACTCCGGACCGTTTCATAGATGTGTGAACTGTTGGGCCTCAGAGCGGGAATCACATCCACTGATCAGGAAGGAGCTTTGATGGTGGCGAGCATGAATATTTATGGCTCTCACCGAGCGCCTTTGATTTCCATGGCTTTATTACAGTCTTGTATTGTGACATCGTGGAGAACAGAGCTGATAAAAAAACACCGGCGTGAGTGCTTCTGCTCGGATTCCGAGGTCGCACCCTCCCTGACACGCAGCTACTGAGCTACACATTCAGATTTGACTCCCAGGCTCCCGGTTATGGAGCGGCTTCGGCCCACGCAGGAGATTCAGTCGCTTTAAAACTGGAAAAGTGTTCATGCGAAGGTCCGAGGTCATTTGCTAAGGTGGAGGAGGATTTTATCATCCACTTTCTGCCTGCCCTCTGCCCAGACAGGCCGTCCTTCCATCGGCATCGGCAGAAGGATGGAGGAGGTTCTTCACCAACCATAAAACAAATATGCTTTCATTGCCTGTATTAACTGTTACAGTAAGCGCTGATGTGGTGAATGAATCCAGATTTTTCTCAGTCTCTTTAGCTTTAGTTTCCCTCTTTTTCTCCATTTTCGAAATAGCTCCATCCAAACACAATGCCTTCAATCACGCACAAACAGAAGTGTTGGTAAATGGACCAATCGGGCTTTTCTGGACTTAAAGACCACTCAGCGCTTTTTACATTACCAGTCACATGGTGTGGTCTTTGGTAAAGTATGGGCATCAAACCACCAACCAGCTCATGTCTCACAATGCCTTCAATCACGCACAAACAGAAGTGTTACTGTAGTTAAACTGTAAGTAAATGGGCCAATCGGGGCTTTTCTGGACTTAATGACCACTCAAAGTAGTTTCTACACTACCAGTCACATCTTAAGTGAGGTGTGGGGATCGAACCACCGACCACTCTGATTAGTTTAGTGATTATGATAATAGACACTCTCAGGTATCCTGTGTGTGAATATGGTCGTCCTCTGATATGTAAAACTGTTTACATAGCTCCGTTTTTGGAGAAACCCCAGCTCCCTTCTTCTCCTTCGTACTCACCAACAAAACGGCGGAAAAACTCTCAGAGGAGCACGTTGGAAAGTCACTCTTCAACCATATGAAAACCGTTTGTTTCTAGGGGATGTACAAAGTTCGCTTCGACGTGAGAAAAACGGTAAACAAATAGCCAAAAACATGCGGTCCGGAGCGGATGTGATGAAGTGCGGTCACGAAAGAGTTAAAGAAGAAGAAAAAACAACATTTCGACTGAGGCTAGATGTTTTGATGCAACGTGTTTTAACTGAGTTTCTTAACTCATTCAGGCCAGGACGTTATAGACGTAATCTCCACTTTCTGCCTGCCCTCTGCCCAGACAGGCCGTCAATTCCTTTTTATGGGGGGCTGGGGAAGGGTCTGGAGCAGCTTCTTAAAAGGCTTAAAACAATTTTAGTAAAGTTTTATAACCCTAAATCAACAGCAGGTGGCAGCAGCTGATGTCTCTGGATGAGTAAAAGACCAGATTTTATCCGGTTTGGGGGGAAATGGCTTTAGGAAGGCCCTGAGGTACAGGCATCACTTTCACAGAATACGTCCATGGCTAAACAGCTATGCGATTGGTGAATTTGAGACAGGAGATTAGTGTAAGCACTGTTGCAAAGACGAGGGATGATCAGGGTTTTTCTGGACTTAAACTTTGACCACTCAGTGCTTTTCTGACACTACTGGGATCTTGAATCACATGGCGGGATCTTTAGTTCTGCTCCGCGGCGGCGGCATGTTCACCACTCAACTCGAGCTCAGGAGTGTCTTTGATTTCAATCACGGCCAAACAAGATGTGTTGATGCTGTTGTTCCATGCTGTAAGTAAATGGGCCAATCACATCTTTAGTGAGGTCAAATGTGGTGCCGATCGCATCCACCGGCGCAGACCACTGATTAGTTTTACAGATTATGATAATAGACACTGAGAGAGATCCTGTGTGGAATACGGAGCTGCAGCTGCTGTGAAGCCGGTTCAGTGGATCAGCGAGGTCTGGGTCTCTCCTGTTCTATAACCCGGCTAGATCTCCCTGTATGTTCAGAGTTTCATCCTAAACTCGGCTATAAAAGCTGGATATGTGCAAATAAATAGTTATTTTGCCATCACAAGCCTTTTTCAGTGTTGTTTTTGTTGTTCTATAGAAGTGAACAACTATTCAGATGTTTGAGGTGTCACTGGAACAAAAAAAAAACATTGAGTAATAAGTTATTAGTCTCCATTCTGCTTCTCTGCAGAAAAAGCTTGTTTTCTCCGTTTTTCGGTCAAAATATGGTGTTTTTGCTGAAACAACCCTATGTTCTACTGCTGATTTCTAAACAACCAAGCAGGCTAGAAACAAACTTTTTTTTTCTGGTGAAAGAAGAAAGTCTACACTTTATTTAGGGATGTTTATTGTTCATGTACTCATAAAACCCAATACTCTGTGAGTCTTGACAGTTCAGTCAAAATCCTCAAAAATGGCTGGCAGTATGGGCGTCTCTTTTCTGAAAATGGCTGGCAGTCAATGAGTTAAAGAACAGTTTCAGCTCCACTCTCAACAGAACAGAGACAAACAGCTTTTAGTGTGAGGATGGTGACGATGGCTGTGTGTGTGTGTGTGTTGTTGTGTGTGTGCAGAGGAAGCTGCTGAGGATGTTTCTGTGTTTGTATTGCAGAGCGGAGCTCCTGATAATGAGCTCATCATTCGTACACTGGAATGATTTGGTTTATGCCAATATTGTTTTAGTAATTGTGTCGGATTGAGGTCTGTTTATTATTATTATTGTTTTATTCAAATTGAAGTTCTGTTCAATTTGAAAACACACAGACACACACACAAGCACATAAGTGTGTGCAGACCACTCAGAGACGACTCTCAGCGTAACAGCCTGCTGTTTTAAAAACAGCCTGAAGGTCAACACGTTCAGCAGTCACCGCGCTGCGTCCCACTCTCTGTCCATCAAAAGGCTCTTTCCACTCAGTCTGGGGTTCTGTTTAAGTGCACTGCCGGGAGTGTGCGTGGGGGCGTCGGGGGCGGCGGGGGATGTATTTTAACAGCAATTTACCTCAGTAGCAGCCGTCAAACAACTGAGAAAAGAGCAAGTCTGAGGAGCGACTTACTTGTTTGCGGTTTCTCTCTGAAATGTCACCGTGCTGGTTTTAGTGTTTCAGTCGGGAGTCGGTCTGAAGGCTCCACAGTCGCTGCCACGCTGCTGCAAGAAACACAACAACAGGTGAGTCATTTGGAGGTTCAACTGTGTTTCTGTCAAAAGGTAGTTCAGTTTTCTCTTTTCACTGTTACGCAGGGGCCGTATTTATCAAGCTACTTAGAATCACTCCTAAGAACAGAGTTGAGTTATGAATAAAAAACTTTTCACTATTAAACTGCTCTTAGAAGTTAGTTATCGAGCGTCTTATGGCAAAATGTGGCACTGAATCTTAACCCTCCTGTTGTCCTCCTGGGTCAAGGAAGGAAAGAAGGAAGGCAGGAAGCACGAAGGGAGAGATTGGAGAAGGAAGGAAGGAAGGTAGGTAGGTAGGAAGGAAAAGGGAATGTGGAAAGACGGAAGGAAGGAAAGAAAGATGGAGGGAGGGAACAGATTGGGTCAATTGGATCAAAAGAGGAAGGACGAAGGGAACAAAGGAAGGAAAGAAAAATGGTGGGAAGGAACAGATTAGGTGAAGGAAGGAAGCAGAGGGATGGACGAAGGAAGGAAGGAAGGGAAAAGGAAGGAAAGAAAGATGGAGGGAGGGAACAGATTGAGTCAATTGGGTCAAAAGTGAAGGAAGAAGTAAGGATGAAGGGAAGGAAGGAAGGAAGGAAGGAAGGAAAGAAGCAGAAGGATGGACGAAGGAAGGAAGGGAAAAAGGAATGTGGAAAGAAGAAAGGGGAAAAAATGGAGGGAAGGAACAGATTGAGTCAATTGGGTCAAAAAGGAAGGAAGAAGTAAGGACGAAGGAAGGAAGGAAGGAAGGAAGGAAGGAAGGAAGGAATGTGGAAAGAAGGTAGGGAAAAGGAAGGAAAGAAAAATGGAGGGAAGGAACAGATTAGGTCAAGGAAGGAAGCAGAAGGAAAAAAAAGGAAGGAAGGAAGGGAAAAAGGATTGTGACTACGACTTTGCATCAAAGACGTTCAAGTCATTCAACATGTGTTGACAGTCAGTCAATCCGTCCATACTGTATTCATATAGAAGTTCTACCGACAGCTGGATTGACAAATAGGAAGACGGGATGGTAAAGTGCTGGGACGCTTACAACCTGGTGGCACGGCGGCAAAACAAGGAGGGAAGGCAGAGTGACAGCGAGGCGGAGGGAAGACAGAAGCACCTTTGATGGCTTCATCATTCTCAAACGTTCCCTTAATCACAGACGGCCGAGCTTTGCAGAGCGACGGAGGCCCAGAGACGAGACAGGGGAGATTCGTCACCTCGTCCCTCTGAAGCATTAGTCATTCTCGCTTTGCGTCTCCATCATCCTGGGAACCTTCATTAAGTGATTCAGGCAGGCGAGTGAAAGAGACAGAGCCTGCAGCCAGTGGTCAGGCCACAGAGCTGAAAGAATGAGCCAGACACGATCATTTAAATGCCACGTCCTCCCGCATGCACGTCCTCCTCGGAGACAATAATGTCAAAGAGAGGCGGATAAAAGAGTTTGGTCCGAGGAGATGCTTTGAATCGAATCAGTCTTTGAGTGTCATCCACTAACGGCCCGAACAACAAACTAAGAAGAACAGAAAAGACACACAGAGTGTCAAACATGAGACCTCCCATAATGCACCAAGGTAAAGATTAATGAACCTGACAACCATCAATTCATTAGATTCAATAAAGAGACAAAGACAGATTTTGACTATGGTTGATACAACCTGACCCTGACAACCTCGACCACACTCTCCATCACTTACTGGACAGACTGTGAAGTTCCTTTCTCTGGCAATCAGACTTCATAACAGAGAGCCCACTGGAATCAATGAATAACTGTGTTCAACAAACATACTATTAATTTAAAATATGTGCATATTTTTATTCAAAAAGTGTTCTCATTTATTCCTTCTCTCATTTTTCTGTTTTCTTTGTGTGTTATATTCCTGCTGTAACATAGTGATCTCCCAGCCTGGTATCGTACCGTACCGTATCATATGGTGTCGTATCGTATCATGACGTATCGTATCGTATCGTACCACATCGTATCGTATCGTGACGTGACGTGTCGTGTCGTACCATATCGTATCGTGACGTGTCGTATCGTACCATATCGTATTGTGACGTGTCGTATCGTACCATATCGTACCGTATCGTGTCGTATTGTGACGTGTCGTATCGTACCGTGTCGTATCGTATCGTATCGTGACGCATCGTATCGTATCGTATCGTATCTTATTTTATCTCATCTTATCCAATCTTATGGCAAACCTCAGATTGTCTAAAATCATCCATTGCACAAAGCAGTAAAGATCTTGGCTGCATTAAATTCGGCTGAGCAGTGAATTCTTGGTAATTCCAGATTTGTTTCTTTTTCTTTTTGAAAAGGGCGGCCAAGTCATTTCATCCAACTGTACAGGTCTGTTTACACTCAGCGAGAACTGTGAGAACAGTTGTGATGTTGGGGAATGTAGTGAGAAGTGAAGCAACCAGTACGGAAAATCTCAATTGGAAAAAAAAACAAAACAAAAACAGATGAACTGAAGTTTTTCTTGGTAGTGTTTTCATGTTCTGCTTACTCTCTTGCCATCTTCTCCCCATGGTTCTCTCTAGGTTCTCCAGCTTAATCCCACACTCCAAAGACATGTACACTTAGTGGATTGGTGACTCCAAAGTGCTCGTGTGCTCACATTAATGCCAGCTCTGTGACAGACTGATGAGACTGGCTGAAGCCTCCCAGGGTAGACACTGTGTGTGTGTATGCGTATATCATCAAATAGATTTCATCCTCATAATTAAACGTTAGATCCGTCGTGAGCCACTAATCGGATATTTATTAAATGGACAATAATAACTTCATAGACAACACAGTGACCAGCGGGAGATCCTCAGAAGCAGAGCTCATGTTGACAACTGGCTCGTGCCTCTCAGGTCCTGATAATTGATTTCCCTGCTGTAACACTCACATCTGTGTCAGAGGCATCGCATTAATGACTCCATCCACCAGAATAGCTCTCATGTCGGGAGACAAAAACAAAAAGATGGTGAGGGGGGACACAGCTAGATCCAGTCACGAAGCACTAAAGTCTGAGTCTCAGATTGTAGCAGGTGCCACTCACATCTGACACCATCATTATAAAAACAGAGAGAAAACAGACAAACCACCAAAAACAATAAGGTTAATGTCAGGATATGACACCAGCTGCTTGAACTCAGTCACTCTCAGCTCCATCATCACCGTCCATGCACACAAGACCGTCTGTACTGGTCTGTGGTTTCCTGCTGGTGGAACACGCCATCAGATGCAACGCTCTCTATCCTTAAAGGGATAGTTCAACATTTTGGCCCATTGCCATAATCCCTATAGTCACAGCAGTAGGTTCATTACCTTTATTTGTCAGTGCAAGCTATTTTTAGAACGGCGGAGCAGAGCCGTGAGCTGCTCAGAGCTACGCTACGGAGGCTCATGGGATTTCTTGGTTTCCGTCATCAAAATCACCAAATACACAATCCAACAACTCCAAAACACTCTGGTGGACAAGTTGTGACCTGCACAGTCACCACGCTATGAGATAATAATAGAACATTAAGAGATGGAGTCGTTTTAGAGGTAAATTCATGCAAAACGCCTGATGCGTGTTGCCTTCAGGGACAGTTTTTCAGCAAGAAGACTCTATATTTACCTCGAAATACTGCCATGCACACCAAGGACATTTAATTCACCTTCCATGTGCAACGACTAATAAACAACGGTGCAGTATCTGGTTGGTGTGGCTGGTTATTAGAGAGCATGGACAGCAGCAGAGTGAGCTGTCTGTGCAATTGGAACGTCTCAGCAGATGTGACAAGCTCCATAAATTACCACAGTAAAACACTCTGGCTTTGTTCACAGTCACTCTCCAGAATTGTTTTTTGTTACTTTACTTTTAAAGCCTAAAATCAGTTATTTCCATAAGTATAAAATATTCATTCTTTTTTAACCATTCAAATACCAGTGTGCTTGCACAATTTACATTAACAACCTCAAATGTGACCACTTTCTATATTCTCAGTGCTACTGGTGTTTCTTGTATTATTATAAAGGTAACAACTATGTCAACATTGCGTCACATTTGCTCCATTTCCCTTAATGGAAACCAAAAATGTTAACATGAATTTGATTCTTTGACCAAATATGGACAAATGGACATCTGGTAGAAAACTTAAGGAAATTTCATTCTCTCTGCAGTAACAGCTAAAATGGTAAAATGAAAACAAACTGGACTCAACGCTAATGTTAATTTGTTGAATTTGATACTATTTGGCATCAAGTATATCAATGAAAAGTAAAAGAAACAGTTGTTGTACTAGTTGTTTTTGACATACGAATAGTTTTATTGGGTTCAGGCACAAAACAGACGTTAGGTTTAGAAAATAATTGTGATTTCAGTTAAAATTAAAGCCGCAAGCGGCGTTGTCGGCCCTCGCTCGCCCAATGCGACCGCGGGGCCTTGAGGCGTGCGGGGGCTGTGGCGTGAAGCGAGAAGGGCGAAAAAGCGCTGCATGAGCGGAAAAACGCAACGTGTGGTTCGTCCACCAGGTGGCGCTACGAAGCCAGATGCGGGTAGGGGCGTTCAGGTGCTGACTGGGATCATGCACGTGAAGTTTGAAGTTAATCAGACAATGTAAATGTAAAACAAGTCACTTCCTGTTACCACCAGGGGGCGCATTTGTATGAAGCCAGATGTGGGTAGGTGTGATCAGGGCCTGACCGGGATCAAACCCCTGAAGTTTGAAATAAATTGGACAATGTAAGTGTAAACCAGGTCACTTCCTGTTACCACCGGGGGGCGCATTGAGTAAAGTGGGAAATCAATACATCGAAACGTTCAGGACGGAGCCATCGTCATGCCCACCAAGGATGAAGTTGATAGGATGAAGTATGTGGGCGTGCCAGTTGCTCAAAGTTGAAATGGCGAGCAAAGAAAAAGGTGAAAAACTTTCGGAAGTCACTACAGCCACGCCGTTTGACGTAGAGACTTGCGGAGCACAAGGTTACATCAGCATGGCGTCTCGCTGGTCTGTAGCCAATTTGAAGTTGATCGGGCAAAATCTGTGGGCGGAGTTAACTTGTTTATGTAAAAAAAGTGACTTCCTGTTACCACCAGGGGGCGCTTTGAGTAAAGTGGGATATCGATATATCGGGCGAATCAGGGACTCACTGCCGTAATGTCTTTCAAGTTTGAAGTTAATAGGATAAAGTATGTGGGCGTGACAGCCAACCGAATTTGGGTGGCGATCGAGCCCAACTTTGGCGCCCACCAGAGGCCACACCCTTTGACCTGTCGACCTACGGAGCACAAGCTGTATTCAGCTAGGTCAGAAGACGTCATCTATCAAATTTGGAGTGTGTCGGGCGAACCGTTTCGGACGAGTTAATTTGGCGCCAAAAACGATCAATTCAAAATGGCCGACTTCCTGTAGACATTTCACGACGACGCTAAGAGGCTTTTTTGTATATCTGGGTGAGATACATATGTGTACCGAATTTCGTGGGTCTACGCCAAAGTGACCCGAATTCCCTATGGGCTTTTTTTAACTTTGTAGGGGGCGCTATTTCGCCATTTCGCGTCGGACCTGTGCGACCACCACAAAATATCGAATTTCGGATCCGGCCGGATGGACGGGCAAAAGTAGACAACTTTTCCTGGTGGGGAAAGGGGCGAAATTGGGGCACGAAATGCGGCAAGAATAATAATAAGAAACAGCGCGATTTCAATAGGCCCTCCGCCGGGCGAGTGCAACTCGCCGCTCGGGCCTAATAAGTTCTTCCTCAACGTTTGACCAGCTTTGTTGTGCACACACATAATAATTTGATTACATTAGATTAGACTTCTGCATAAACAAAGCTATTTAAGTGCTGGTTTCATATGGGAATCAAACATCACAGCCCTGAGTTTGATTGACTGGTCCATCCATCCCAACCGCCTCGTTACATGGACTGTCTCTGTGTTACATCAGGGCGCTTCTCCCTCTGCTCCTGTTACGATTAGACGTCTGATAAAACAAAAGATAACTATGGATTGTAACAAGGTGCAGAACAAAAGGTCTACTTGATTTTTTGTTTTTTTTTTAGGATTGTCTCGCTTCAAAGTAACTTGTCGCATCACCCGGGAATGCCGAACCTGTTGAATGTTTGAATAAAGTTTCATAGATCTGGCAGCCTTCTCTAACCCTCTCTGCAAACAGGAATGGATTCGATTTATTTTTACACCCCAGAAAAAGGGCACTTTGTCTCCAAAGAGCACGCATTGTGGTCTGTCTGTACTCGCGTTAGGGTTCAGGTTCTTAGATCCAGAGGCAGCGTCCTCCCTGTGCCTGTGTGCATTCACCACGCTCTGTATTTACATGACACATTTGTCCTCTCAGCTTTGTGCTCTCAAGTTGACATTTACCACAACTCCTTCATGACAGAGAGTGAAAAGAAAGCAAAAAGGCACAAGAACAGACACGGGTTGTATCTCCAGAAAAAAAAAGGAAAAAAAACGCATGTAAAAGGGAAAATGTACTGTGATGTTTGGCTGAGCTTCAATAAGCGCTGGATCGACTAACGTGTATCTTTGTGTTGCACCAGTTGTTTTCTCCGCTTTCTGCTCCGATTCCCTCAGTCAGCAGTCGCACGTCTATCTCGGCGCTACGACCGACTGTGAGAGTCGTGCTCACATGCTCCATTGATAAACCATACACACACACAAACACACACACACACACACGGCTGTAAGTGTTTGTATTTGCATCAGTGGTTTCCTAATCTGACTGAAAAACCCGAGGCTTGTTTCAGTCTCTGATGTTCCACCCATCCATTAGTGGGGAAGAGGTGGGGGGGGGGACAGCCTGCACACGTCACCAGTCTATCACATTGTAAAGGATCCATCACATGAAAATTTTTGCTGACGCTGTACGTGGAAGCGGTAGCTGTCAAACTGGCAAAAAGCTGTTTGTTTTTTTTTTCCTGCTGTAGCGCTGTTATGACATCACTTTATTAAGTTATCATATTTTTTCATGTGCGGAAGTAACTGTTTGATCCAAATCACGGCTGTTTAGAAGTTTGCGCCAAGGTTTTTCAGAGGAAGTGAAACTCCATCTGTGGGTGGGCAGTAGCCGGTCTGCAGAGCTGCTCGGCCCGGCCGGACTACGTCGTCACCCTGGGGGACAAAATGATCGTTGATTAACTTACCCGCAGGCTTTGAGAGGTTTACCACCGGCTGGTAAAACTATTTTTAGGAGATAAATGTTGGTCTCATTGATTAAATCTAACAGTTGTGGCAGTCGCATTAGTTTGTTTCAATGAAAAGTGAAGCTTCTCGTGTGTATTGGACAGAGGAGCGGCGCTGCCTCGGGGCTCTGCATGTACAGAAATTACCACATAAATACATGTTTTACAATGAACACATCAGTCTGCATTACATTTTATTATATTAACTCATTCACCTTTTTCCGTTGCGGTAAATGCATAGATTTTTTTTCCAATGAAAATCTGTAAAACAAGATTGCAAATTTTTCTCGCGACAGCAAAATTGGGTACAAATAGGACTAAATCAAGGTGAATGTTGCATATTATTTCTCAAAAATGTGCATTTAAGACCCTTTCAACACCTGAAACAAATATAAGTACCAGGTGATGGACCCTTTAAAGTCTAATGTACATGGATCTGGGCTGTGGATCAATCAATATGTTGCTATGGTAACAAGCAACACTGACAGCAGGCCTTTTATGCTACACATGAAAAAACAACGCTACTGGTCACACACAAGCGTTTTTATGTGCACTTCCGTGACATTAATGTGTGACGGTGATGCGCCCCGTGCAGTGGAACAGAACGCAGCTTTAACACCAACAGATTGTGTTGTATGTGCTGATAACGGGGAAAACGACACTGTGCCTCGCTACTGAAAAATAAGCAAAACCAATTTCGGAACATTTTGGAAAATTGAGTTTTGCTCTGTGTACGTTTTTTTAATAGTTTTGTTTACTACATCAAATCCAAAGTGGCAGAAGGAAGAAAACGTTGTTCAGCCAAAGACCAGAAAATAAAACAACAAACTGTTCTCATTTCTAACACTTGGACTTGTTTTCTCGTTTTTATGTCCCATTACAAATACAAGTTATTTCTTTTTTTTCGCTTTTCTTTCTTTTTTTTTGATGCTGCTGCCACATAAACAGTCGGATCAAAAAGTACTTGGACTGATTAACAAACAACACAATCACCTGTTTGATGCTACAAATACAGAAAACTTAGAAGTAATAGAAGAAAACAAACCTCTTTGTGTACAGACGGTATCAGAACGAAGACTCAGATACATTTTTGAGTTCAAAATACTAAAACTAAATTAACACTTATTCACCAGATGGTGTCTAGTGCACATTTATATTGTTTTCACTTGCTGTGTTTATGGATGAATGGTATTGTGGGTAGGTAAGAAGGGAATTTGAGCAGGTGGATAATTAGGTTTGTCAGTCGGTGGGGGTTGAATGGATTAATTTAGTAATCCAGATATTAGTTTGTCAGAATCTATATTTCTGCAGATTGGGAGAGAGAGAGAGAATAAACCCCAGAGTGATGAGGAAGCGACAAAGAGGAGGAACGGGAAAATCCAATAAAAGGAGAAGAAATCCAATGAAAGACAATGTGGTTGGAGAGAGAAACAACAGAAATGGAGGGTTTATGTGATAATTCAGCCAGTAAATGTCACGAAAATACCAAGACACAAGCTATCCAGCTAACTTTGATTGCACCGTGCCTTTATCAGCCCCTGGAGCGGCCGTCGTGGTCAGAAAAACAGCACGCACGTAAACAGCGCTGGTGTGAAATGTCAGTGGCGTGAGGTCAATCGTGCCTCATTAAACCGTTCCTGCAACAATTCTGCCTTTGTTTCTTTCACTGTGTCAAACACAGAAAATTCAGAGAGAGAGAGAGAAAAGCAAATGAAGTTAAATGTCAGGTTCATGCAAGACACTTGTTCTCTCTCAATTACTTCTGTATGATTTATAACAAGAATGTACCGGAATAATTACACTCTTTTCACTCCTTTTCTCACATTAACCTGTTTTTTTTTTCTTTCAAATGTATTCTATTCATGATTATTGTTATTAATTGCTTATTGTGCAGGTATGTACACACACTGGTCCATGTAGTGTGAACAAATACACAATAAAAATCAATATAAGATCATATATTTTAACTAAATGTCACGTTCATGCTTTATATATACATATATAATGTACATCTCCTGCTGTTTCATCCATCTGGCTCCGGCCTTTTTATAGGACGATGACATCAGGTGAAAATACTCTGACCACTGTCAGTTTCCAACAGTGACACCAACAAAACACACAACCCATAGTTACCTTCCCAGCGGACATACAGTATCTCTGATGTTCACCCGGGTTCATGTACGTGCAGACACGTGTGCAGCTCGCTGACCCACATAAAATGCCGGTAGACCTGAATTCAGCGCGCTCACTCCTCGGGTAAAACTTAATTAATACCCCGCTGTGATTTATGTGCACCGTCTGCGCTGTGCAGCATGCGCTCATAAACACAAGAAACAAAAATTAAATGTAAGTCAGAACTAGAGCGGGTGTGGTATGGAGCCGTCTCTGTCCTGTTGACCCCGCTGCCAGCTTTCTAATTGAATGTCGGAGGGTCTGTCTAATCCTGGGGTTTGTGCAGGATCTCTGTGCAGCTGTGAGGAACCACAGCAACTCAAGACAAAGACTGAGCTTTGATTTTTACTGGTTTTACTGTGACATGATCATTGAGAAAATTAGACAAGAAACAATATCATTCCTCTCTTTGAAGTTTTT
The DNA here is from genome assembly GCA_030347415.2 of Decapterus maruadsi. Taxonomy (NCBI): domain Eukaryota; kingdom Metazoa; phylum Chordata; class Actinopteri; order Carangiformes; family Carangidae; genus Decapterus; species Decapterus maruadsi. Next base: position 33,867,851 of record CM064900.1, read on the forward strand.
TTTTTTTTTTGCAAGATTTCGCCTGTGATCTTGAGAGAGTGAAAGAACAAAGATGACGAGCAGCAAAAGACAGAGAGTAGATTACTTGCTGCAGCGGAGGGAGGTGAGGCTCAGTGTACTGGAAGCTGTCCTCTGCTTCCCAAACTAACTGATGATCTATATGATGCTACGTCCAGAACTCAGAAAATAAAATACTCTGTATAGTGTTGTGGTACTCGAGAGGTCAAGGTCTTGGTCTTGTCTCGCAATCGACTACACTTTTACTGAGCTGGACTTGGGATTTTTGTCTTTCTCTGTCACACACTCACTCACTTTTAGGTTTAAATTATGTGATTTCATAACTTTAATGTTATTCAAATTGTTCTACAAAAGTATCTGATTGTGTTACCACCTGAAAAACTTGGTGCCAACAGTGGGAGGCGATTTTAGTTAGTTTAGTTTTTAGCTAGTTCTGTACCCTTTTATTCTGTTCAATCAAAACTTTAACATTAAATTGACAGTTCACCCAAAATTCAAATTTCTGTGTCTCAGTCTCAAATCACGCGAGATTTGCACTGACACAGGAAGAGCAGTGACCTGAGACACTGTGAGCTTCTGCTACAAACAAGCTTAAAATATAGATTTTTTCGGAACACTTTCTCATTTCGGGGCTTCAATACAAGAGGGACATTACAGACGAGCAGCATGGAGGTATTTGGATGTTTTTTGGTGTGTCTTTTTGGATGAAGAAAAGTGAACCCCATTCGCTACCATCAAATGGACATGCAGTCCTGCGTGGACCCCCCATGTAACTCTGAGAAGGCACAGATAACTCTGAAAATTTTTATATTAGTCGACATGAGGGTGAGTAGATAATGAGTGAAATTTGGGTGAACTATCCCTTTAAATATGGTTTAGAGTTTATATAAAATGATATTTTATTTATAGCTGAGAAATAATGAAAATATCAAACCACATGATTATAATGAGGACTGGCAGTGATTTGGTTTGGTCTAACCTAACATATTAACGCTACATTAGCTATCATTCTTCAAGCTTTTTATTGGACATCTCATTTTGGAGCAGGGTGCTTTGCTGGGCCGTATTTCCTCTTGCATGTTACAAACGGAGACGTTTCCATGCAGATTTTATAACGCGGTTGATAAATATTGCATCAGTGTTTCCTCGAGCTCACGTCTCTGCCTCTCTGCTCATCTACCTGTGCCAGCGCCTCCAGCTGGGCTCAGCCGCTCTTCAGACGGGAAGCAAACCTGTGGAGGCAATCCTCAGGTCTCACAAAACTGGGCCACCCCCTCCCCATCCTTCTCTCTCTGTCTCTGTCTTACACACACACACACAGACACACACAGAATACAGTTGGCTTGGTATCACAGTTTCACTATGTCTGCCTGTCACCGTGCACAGTATTTAATCCAAGGACACAAGGAAATGAGGATACAAAAGCATCATGCATTTTATATTTTATAAGATACTTACATAAGCAGAGTAAATAAACATCTTTGTCTCATTCAAGAGAAAAGAACATCCCATAATTCCTCTGGCATTAAGATTTAGATATATATTTTTTTGTGCATATTGCTTTGTCATCTGCTCTGGAGGCAACAGGTAGAATAATCCGCTGCTATATAAACCATTATATTATGGGTTTTCCTTTCTGGCAGCGCTTTATTCAAATGTTTTCAGACTGTTTTTTATAGTTTTCTCAGTTCATTCTGTAGATGAGGCAACATGTGCTGACCAGTTATTGATCTGTATTAGTTATTGATCCATGGTTGTGGGCGGAGGTACTTCAAAAATCAGCTTGTGCATAGTCAACGGGGGCAGGAGGTCGGGATGGGGTTGACATACTATTAGAACTGGCCGCCCATCAAGGAAAGAGAAGAAATACATTGTAATGAATGTAATAAAATGATAGCAACACATTAGACATATGTTATAGGTCCTTTTGTTTAATTTATTTGGAAGATAAATGTGGATTGGTTTGGTAGTGTTAATAATAATAATAATGGATTGGTCTCCTATAGCACCTTTCAAGATCCCCAAGGCACTTTACACAGACCATTATTCATCCATACACTACATACATTCATACCGGTGGTGGTAAGCTTGGGTATCTGGTAACATATCTTGAAAGGCGCTATATAAGACCAATACATCATTCTTATTAAAACTATGAGAAGAATCCACATTTATCTTCCAAAGTATGGCAGCAGCGCGGCTGTAAGATCTACCTTGACCTGTAATGCATGAACACCCTGCTGTTTGTATTTCAGCTGACGGTGAAAGCAAAACAGGCTCAGTGGTGAGGGACTTTAAAGGGATAGTTCAACATTTTGACAAATTGGCCCATTGTCATAATCCCTATAGTTTTAGGAGTAGGTTTGTTACCTTTCATTGTCGGTGCAAGCTGTTTTTAGAATGGCAGAGCAGAGCCGTGAGCTGCTCAGAGCTACGCTACGGAGGCTAATGGGATTTCTTGGTTTCTCAACTACACAATCCAACAACTCCACAACGCTCTGGTGGACAAGTTGTGACCTGCACATTCACCACGCTATGAGATAATAACACAACGTTACGAGACAGAGTTGTTTTCAAAGTAAATTCATGCAAAACCACTGATTCGCGTTCCCATCTGAGGTCGTTTTTCAGCAAGCAGTCTCTGCATTTGCCTTGAAAACCACTTTTTCAGGTCGTTCTCCCACTCCTCAATATTAGAAGCCAGTAGTATGATATTGTCTTGTTTGAGCTGCAACAGGTGGGGTTCTCACACGTTTTATGTCTCTAACGCTCAAAGAAAGTGGATTAGCGCATACTGTTAGCATGTAAACAAACGCCAGTTCCAGTTCACACTTGGAGCTGCACCCATCATTCACACCTCATGTTGGCTAGGAATAAGGTAGATACTGTATAATTTTCTATAGCCTATGACCCTAAGCATCAATGCTTATATGTTTTCAAGTGGGAAAAGGGATCTCTATGTAACATAAGTCATGCATACATAAACAGATTTTTGATGGGCTAAATGTACAATATATGTAAATATATGACATTGGTTTGATTTCTCATATGTTTCATATTACGTTTGTTTTTATATTATCCATGTGGAAATGAAATATATGCACATTTATTACATTACTTGCTTGTTACATCGTTGCTGCTCAAGTTAAGTGTTCACCTCAGGCAAGTAGGAAATGCTGATGCACATAATGATACTGTACCCATCTGCTATTCTGTGACCTTTGGTCTTGTAATACAGTAGAAATGGTCGGGGGAGAAGCTGTAAAATATGTGGATTATGCAGGAATGTAAAGCCGTCCATCACACACCTGCTGTGGACCACCATCCAGATGTTCCTTAACAACCATTCCCCCCCCATCCCAAACTGGTAATTATACTCCTGCAAGCTTCGCTCTCAGCCCAGTAAACACGCGCCAGTGTCCCGTCTCCCTGCCGCTGAGATACAGTTGGAGACTGAATACCTTCCACTGCATTGTTGTCATTTCACACGCCTAATCCCCAATTCACTGACCTGTCGACACTTGCACCACCAGGTAAACACGCACACACGCACACACTCCCACAGCACTTACAGGGGTTTTCAACATGATGGTGATCACATTATTCAGAGCTTAATCTCAGTCAGGCTCTACAAGCTGGAACACGCTGAAGAAAATATAAATGTATTTCAACCAGTGCATATTCTACTCTAGAAATATTGGATCTTGCTTTCTCCTTCTGTGTTTGTGTGTTTCAACACATCCCACATCTAATTCTGATTCTAACAGTCGACGCCACATGGAAGTGCATTACAATAAATGATTTCCGGGGGGAAAAACACCAACGTTTTTCCCATTATCCCCAGTCCCTGAGTCACACAGGTGAGTCAGGTGGAGGGACGAGGGGGGAAGTCAAGCTTCACACCAACACTCCCTCCTTTTTTCCTGCCTTTCCATCAACATGTACCTTTCTTATTAATGAAAAGGGGATTGTGCGCAGTGATCTGCCAGTTTAAAATAAGGTGTAAATCAAACTGGAGTCACCTCACATCCCTGTTTATTCAGAGTATTAGAAGAAAAATGAACCAACGATCAGTATCATAATCTTAATTCTATTTAATCATCATTTTAAAGGGATACGCCAATTTTTTTTTACGTGTCTTGTCTCACTCCCGAGTCCATGACCAGCAGATAGACTCCATCCTTTCAACTGTGCGTGCAGTAACGAGGGAGATAGAGCCGTATCGCCTGTAATTAGCTTAGCTCAAACACTGGAAGTGTATGGGTAGTGTTAGCCTGCCTCCACCTAAAGTCATCAGAGAAACTCTTCAACAACTCCAAACGGACCGATCTTCGTCTCAGAGCTGACAAAACTCTCCGGTAAGGCATCTTGAGCGGTCAAATGCCGCTAACGGGACGAGATCGGTCAAAACGGAGGGTTCAAGCAAAGACGGTTTATTTTGGTTCAAGCTAGCTACATCGAGGGTAGGTTAGCTTCCTGTTTCAAAGTAAAAGCACTTCTGTATGTAAAGGACAACGGTTGTTTTATTTTGTGAATGTAACCGGAAGTGCGTTGGTCACAACAGCTAGCTTGAGCGCCGAATTTGTCCGAACAAAATAGTAAACAGGTGGTATTTAGACAAATTAACGACACACTGCTGATCTAAACGGCTACTTTCTCACCTAAACATGTTTGAAATTATTATAAAGTGATATATTTACAGAGTTTAGAGCTAAAATGAAATCAGGCTCTGACGCTGATTTCAGCTCAGGTAGGAGGCAGGCTAACACTACCCATACACTTCCAGTGTTTGAGCTAAGCTAACGCTAATTACAGGCGATACGGCTCTATCTCCCTTGTAACTGCATGCACAGTCGAAAGGATGGTGTCTATCTGCTGCTCATGGACTCTGGAGTGAGGCAAGACACGAAAAAAAAATGTTGTATCCCTTTAATGGCTCAACTTTCTGTTTTTGTATTTTTCATTTACTTTTCAGCCATGTTTGCTTTGTTTCTCTATTGATAATAAAATTGGGCTGAAAGTGTGGTCTTGAACTCTTCTTCACATCTGCCCCTGATCTCATGTTTTCCATCAAGATCAACAATAAGATTTCTCTTGTGAGGTCACCACAGCCTGGCCTTTGACATTTCGCCACCAAAATCCAATCATCACAAATTTCAAGAAGCTCATGGAGACACGGTGTCCATGAGAACGGCTGATGTGCAGACCTGCAGACACTGAGAAAACAAAAAGTGATGCAGGATTGTTGTCAAGCTCCAGACTATGCAGCAGCTCCAAATGCTTTGAGAGAGAAAAGAGGGGGGGACGCAGAGGGAGACCGCTCAGTCCTCCCCTCCCACATTCGCTCGATCCGTCCCCATCCCTTCCCAGCTCCGTCCGTCCTCTCTGACGGCAGCTGCTAATATTGACTCATTGCAGCTCATCCTGCTTATTAGACTTTCATGAAGATCGATCAGGTGGAGTTTTCACTGGTTTCATTTTGCTTTTCCCATATTTTCATTATTTCAGAAGGGAGGGGGGGTTATACTTTACTATTCCAAATTTCTTTTTTTTCCTTTACTGTCATGTTTATGGATAAAAGAAATTATTTCTTTCATAGAAAGAGAGCGAGGCAGCATAAGTCACAGAGATGATGATGTGCATGGTTAAGCTGTTCTCCTCCTCAGTGATGGCTACAGCAAAAAATCTGCTGCTTAAAAAGTGGCAGTGGTGTGGGAGGACTGCACTCAACAGTGCTTTGAAACCTGCAGTGAAAACTGCTTAAAGAAACATGCTGCACTTATTTTTTCTTTTTTTCTCAATAAACAAGACTGAAAGCATTTCCAGACAGCAGGCAGATGCCACATGCACATAGAAGAGCAGCATTTACAGATCTATCGCACAGGATCACACAGTTTAAAACTGTTGGATCGGCTGAGACTCGGCTCATCCTGTGTTAGTTTAACCCTCCTGTTGTCCTCCTGGGTCAAAGAAGGACGGAAGGATGAGAGGAAAGAAGGGAAAGAAGGAAGGAAGGAAGGAAGGGCAAAGGAAAAGAAGGAAGGAAGGATGAAAGGAAGGAAGGCAGGAAGGATGAAGGGAAAGAAGGAAGTAAGGAAGGGCAAAGGAAAAGAAGGACGGAAGGACGAAGGGAAAGACGGAAGGAAGGAAGGAAGGAAGGAAAGAAAGAAGGAAGGAAGGACTAATGGAAAGAAAGGAGGCAGTAAGAAAGGATGAAAGGAAGGAAGGCAGGAAGGAAAGAAGGACAGAAGGAAGAGAAAGAAGGAAGGAAGGTAAGAAGGACAGAAGGAAGGACGAAGGGGAAAAAAGGAAGGAAGGACGAAGGCAAAGAAGGAAGGAAGGCAGGAAGGAAAGCAGGAAGGATGAAGGGAAGGAAGGCAGGAAAGACAAAGGGAAAGAAGAAAGGAAGGAAACAAGGAGGGAAGGAAGGACGAAGGGGAAAAAAGGAAGGAAGGCAGGAAGAACGAAGGGAAAAAAGGAAGGAAGGCAGGAAGGATGAAGGGAAAGAAGGAAGGGAAAAGCAAGGAAAGAAAGGTGGAGGGAGGCAACAGATTGGGCAAACTAGATCAAAAGAGGAAGGAAGAAGAAGTAAGGACAAAGGGAATGAAGGAAGGAAGGATGGATGGATGGAAGGGAAAAAGGAAGGAAAGAAAAGTGGAGGGAAGGAACAGATTAGGTCAAGGCAGGTAGCAGAATCATGGGTGAAGGGAAGGAAGAAGGAAGGAGGGAAGGAATGGAAAAATGATTGTGGAAAGAAGGAAAGGAGAACATCCCTATGACCTGGAAGGACAACAGGAGGGTGAAGTGTTGCCCACCTGTCAAACCTTTAGTCTGCCAAAAGGAGCGATAACAACATGATTCCCATCATTCCCATTCCTGTGTGGAGATGAGGCGGCGTGTGGAGATAAAAGGCGCCAAAGAGCCCATTATGGAAGTGAACCATGGACCTTCAAGTAGCTTCAAGTTTCCAAGCACCTGGTCCTCGACTGGACATCACAGAGCTGCTCCTGTTCGGTCACGTCGTGCAAATAATTCACAATCACGACCGCCTGCTCATTATGCAGCACATCAGTGGTTTCATTAAGGAGATCACTTTCTTCTAGAGGACACGTCTCGCATAAACACTCCAAGCGCTCTTACGGGGGAGTTTTGTGTCTGAGGGGGTCTCTGATGCTTTCTTTTCCTTGATTACATCAACACGGAGCTGACGAGGGCGCCGCCATATTGACCTGGCACACCCACCGAATGCAGGAAATTTATTTTACCTCTCTGTTGTTTCAATTTAACCAGCTTTCATCACACCCCGCCCCCGCCGCCCTCCCCGGAGGCCAAACCTTGTCTCGCTATGTGTATTGTGATGTCCGTCACAAGATAATCCCTTTGTTCTGCTGGCTCGGAAAAATCCATCTCCATTGCCCGTCTCTTTACTTGGATTCATCCGACTCTATCGCTTTGGCCTCCACATGTTTCAGAAAGCATCAACATCTGAGGCCAACGCTGAAGAACCAAGAGCTGCAGTTCCTCAATTTACCACTAGAGTCTGGCTCCAACAGTGAGTCAGTCCCCATAATATGCTGCGTTTCAGCTTCATGGTAACAGCTCGACTCTACCTACCTAAGTACCTAGTACTATGGTATTTTATATTTATATTTATTTGTTTATTTAGGGACAGTGCACATGGATGAACATAAAGTATGTAGGCTAAATATGCCGGATTGTAGCGGAAACGCTCATTTCCATCCGTAGTCACATCAAAACAGCTTAAAACACTACAATACATATAATAGGAAAGAAAAAAAGAACCAATAATGGGGAAGAGGAAGAAGAACGCTACAAATATGGTATAGCTTACTATGCACTACCGCCTTTAGACTAGTAAAAAAAACAAAACAATGGAGGGTATCAACGGGATGGTCGACCTCCTCCATGGACCATGGCTGTTTCTTTGGGCTTCCATTTTCTAAAAAAGCACTGAACTGGCTCAAAAATTGGGACCATTGTGATGCAGTCGCTTTGGCTGTTTAAAAATGGCAGGTAGGATATTCTGTACATGCCATGCGTTGATGACGCAGTAATGATTTTCTGCAACCAAACAGTGGTCTGCATTGTTTTCACGCCATTTTTTTAGTACCTCTTTACCAGTTTTGGAACCTGGAAGTACCAGATTCCAGATTTTTCACCTAATGGAAAACCAAAAAGGCCAAGTAGAGTCGCGGCATGTCAAGCTGATATCACATAGTGGAAACGCTAGACTCTCATGTTAAAACGTCCAACCAATCAACATGTTAACAGCCATTTATCCAACTGACTGGGAGTTTGGGGGCGGAGCTTATTCTGAGCTCCAAACCCCCCCTCTTCAGAAAAAGTATGTAAACACAACGATTGACCGGTACAGAATGACACAAGAGAGCTGATAAAAGTCAGAGAGGCTAACGTCAGACACAGTATTGAGATTACAAGGGGAAATAACAAAAATCATTGTGTTCCCAAAACAATATGATGAACCAGAGAAACTTGTGTGGCCAGAGGTCAATGTCAGTTTTTACGTAGAATGTTATTACATTGTGATGATAAATTGAGCACAAGTGCAACTGTGATTTAATTGTGAGAAATCAGTCAAGTGAAGAACTCAGCTGACTCAACTCTACATACTGCCTAATGCTGCAACACATTATGTCAAAATGTCAAATGTTAAAAATAATTGAGAAATGTCATGTAACAAAATGTGTTATGTTAAATTGTTAAATTGTTAAGTTTCGAAAATACTGGAAAAAAGTTATGTCAAAATGTAACATGCAGAAGACAAAGAAAAAATGAATATGAGAGTATTGGGGGCGGGACTAGATAAGCTTTTGCTTCTCCCGCTTTCCCTTTCGGTCATGTGTATTGCATTATTGGATTAAGATGATGTGTGATGATGACTAATTGACATGCCCGAAATGAACCAAATAAATAAATAAATAAACCTGTGGGTGATGGTCCAACCGTTGTGCTTTGGGTTGAGGCTTCATTAAAACCTAGCAACACAGCGAGCAACCCAGGGGAAGCTCGTGCTCATTGGCTCATTTCATATCACAAGACAACATGGACATTTTTCCAACAGGCTACACTTCCTTATTTTTGGCTTTCAGCAATGAATGTGCAACAAGGCAACATTAGTTTTATCCAAACTGTCAACACTTTTTTTTTTCTCTGCAGGGGTACCATGTGTTTTTGAGTCTGATTTAAATGAATATGAGTGTTTTTTTTTGTTTTTTTTTCACACAGAGCTGAGGTCTGATCATGGCCTTATTTCAAAATGTAGTTTGCAGCACTTCATTCTTGGAGTTTTAATTACATTCAGCGACACTTAGATTAACCATAGCTGAGCCTATCTACTGTATATCACCAGTTTCTTAGCATCCACTAATTGAAATTATGAAGCAATGCAACATTTATGCTAAGATCAGTATTTTTTTGTTATTATTTATCTTTTCTTATTTCACTATTTTGCACTGAAAGTGAGCTGTGGAAGGACTGATTTGACACTGGATGGAAATCAGTGAGTTTCAAAAAATATTCAAATCAGCCAAACTCCTCTTAAGAAATAATTCCCATCTGAATGGGGCTGTGGGGCTTTGAGAATATATATATATGTGTGTGCATGAAACACAGCACAGAAGCAGAAGCATAGAGATTAGGACCCAGCTAATCTTAGCTTTATTTAATTATTATTGTTCTGCAGTGGATGTAATTGATTTTCATGTCCACCTCAGGGTAATAAAGGAGCCACTAGAGGAAAAGAGAATGTAAATGTGACTTGAAGTGGGAGACAGACGGTGGTAGAGATACAGATACAGAAGCAGAGAAGTGGGGTTGACAGTGACAACTTGAAGAAACAGCTCATCCAAGTCCGTCTTATTCCGGGCTGACACGAACGCCTCAATTAAAGACTCATTTTCAATCACAGCTATAAAGGCTGTGAGAGAGCAGCGCTGGGATCCCACGCCAGAACCCATGCGATCTGACAGAGAAGAGTGGGAGATGGATTCCGTGTTGTAAAAAAAAACAAAAAAAAACGTCTCATTTGCAGCCAAATAAAAAAAAAATCCGTCTCCTTGGAAGACGGATCGGACCTGGCCTAGCTCTCAAATATGACACAGAGAGGAGGAAAAACAAAGGCGACGGAGGAGAAGATATAAAAAGAGAGAAGTGGATCTTTGAGTATAGCTGCTGTGTCATTCCCCACAAACACATTCGGTAAAGCTGATGGCAATAAACACCACACTTTATCCAGGGATTTAGCAAACTGTTCTCATCTACATCAAAGATGTTTCCTCTGTGTCTCTCTGCATATAAACATAAAAAACACACACTTTGAGGCCCAGCGCAAATGAGCTTTGTAGATTTAGAGTCGAAGGGACATGAAGGAAATAAGAAAAGCTCTCACTTGTTTAACTTACAGACAGCTTATGTCTTCATCAGTGAGTGCAAGTCATGCAGGTACATACAGCACATAAGACACTCAATGAGGCGGTGGAGTGAGATAAATACTAATGCAGGCCTTAAAAGCTAAATACCAAATGTGGAAATTTGTCACCATATAAAATGCAACAGCGGTTAGCCAGAAGATCCCCGAGCATATAAAACATATTTACAAGCATAATAATAATAACTTATGGATAACCAGATCAGCTGCTCTCTGCATTGTAGATACAGTGACTTTATTATCTGATTATTCCAATTCTCTCAGTAAACCAGAAGAAAGAATAAAGAATCAACCTCGTCTCAGATTACAGTTTAATTAACACTAAGCAGTGAGAGCCTGAGCTTCACATAACCCCTATAGTCATAGCAGTCAAACTTGTTATAACAATTTCTGTCTAAAATGCATTGATATCAGTTTAGCAGGTTGAATAAATCACATTTCACCTTCTTCCACTCACTTCCCTGTATTCCTTTTAATATAACTTTGTTGAACCTCTAAGCCTCATTCACACTGGGATCATGTTGCACTGTGCAGGATGTGATAATAGTTCAACTTTTGAAACGCTTGCCGGAATCCATACTCATGGGATTTCTTTGTTTTTTTAGAACCCTCATCAAACTCATCAAATACACAATTTCTTGGTTACAAAATACACAATCCAACAACTCCACAACGCTCTGGTGGACAAGTTGTGACCTGCACATTCACCACGCTATGAGATAATAACACAACGTTACCACACAGAGTTGTTTTAGAGGGAAATTCATGCAAAACCGCTGATGCGCGTTGCCTTCAGGGACAGTTTTTCATCATCAGTCTCTGTATTTACCTTGAAAACAACTCTGTGTGGTAACGTTGTGTTATTATCTCATAGCGTGGTGAATGTGCAGGTCACAACTTGTCCACCAGAGCGTTGTGGAGTTGTTGGATTGTGTATTTGATGAGTTTGATGAGGGAAACCAAGAAATCCCATGAGCCTCCGTAGCGTAGCTCTGAGCTGCTCACGGCTCTGCTCCGCCGTTCTAAAAATAGCTTGCACCGACAATTAAAGGTAACGAACCTACTGCTATGACTATAGGGATTATGGCAATGGACCAATTTGCCAAAATGTTGAACTATCCCTTTAATGTTCATATGATTTGTTTTAAACCAGCCTGAGAGGCCAAAGGCTAAATGATGAAATGATTACTATTATCATCACTGTTATCATCCTAAGCCTGGCTAAGGAGACTGATGCGTGTGTCTGTTGTCACAGCCATGCAGGAGGCAACACACGCCAGGTGAGTCGCGATCTCTGACCTTTGACCCCGACTGTCCTCAGTTCGCAGCCCAAAGCCAGTTCTTTTCAAATGTTGGCAGCGGTGCAGTGTATCCAGGTTGAACCCTAACATTCTCCAACATTCCTGAAGGAAGTGTCCCAAATATTTCCTGGCCGAGGGAGACGGGGGAACAGTCAGGGAAGGGTCGTCTCTGCGAGTGTGTGTGGTTCGGATTGAATATTCAGACACGAAACAGCCGGGATGAAAAAAGAAAAGGTGCAGAAAGATGATGATGATGATGATGGAGGTGGATGGAAAAGCACAGCTGCTTCTCCGTGGCGACCGACACGCTGCATCCAAAGTAAACGTTTCAGAGGTAATTTAAAACATCGGTTTGTCAAATCACTTCCTCAGGCAGGTGGATCCTGAAGTCCTCTGTACTTTTATCGCTTTATAAAGATTTTTCTCCTCCGGTTCTTTCCACCGCTGCCCTTTCCCCCAGCATGGTAACACTCACTTGATTGCACTTGTCACATTTTCTCCGTCCACACAGTCAGAAGATCAGGGACGCTGAGGAGAGGTGCACCGGCCCGTGGCCCACCTAGGAGGCTTCATGGAAGCAGTGAACTGCACATTTCTCAGCAGCCCTTTCACTCTATGCCCCCCCCCCCCTCACAACCCCCCCCCCTGCCCCCTACACTCTGCAGGAACTGAACACCCCAGCCACCGCTTCAGCCAAACTCTATCCGCCAGTTCTCTTGCTGACAGGAAACGCCTTCAGATGGAAAACAACGTCCCTCACAATCACAGCGGTCCGAAGGCACTCGCACCGGTTGCCACGGTGACGGCAGTGCACGACATAGGCACGGTGACCAGCAGCAGGCAGGCAGGGTTTTACTTAGGAATACTGTACCTCTCTGTTTGAACCAAAAACTTGAACTTTAAACTAAAAAAAAAAAAAAGTAGTAGAAGTCATTCAAACTCTTCCAACCGTCAAATCAAATTACTGATCAAGTTCAGAAACGGGTTTTCCTACAATATAAGTTTAATAAGGTAGATCCAAATCATGAATGTGTGTGGATCGACGATGCTGAAACATATTTTTCAGTTGAATATGTTTGCATTTTCTTGAAATACCCAGGGGGCAAAGCAAAAAAACAGACACGGAGCGTTGTAAAAGGTTTGACACCAGAAATGATATCTAGGACCTTCAAGGATTAAATCCTGGGTGGACGACCCGGTCAACGAGCTGCTGGAAAGCTACGGGGTCCAAAACCCCTCTTCTTGGGTCATTTTGCTGCCGATAAATGCAAATATTTAGGTACTACAATGACATAAATAATCATACAAGTTACAACTATAGAATTTGGCAGAGAGTACATTGACACATAGGGGAAGGCAAGAAATAAAGATTCTGTGGTTTGCTGCAACTTGATTTTAAGATATCACCCTCAAAATCCCAAAAATGACCAAAAAAAGTAGTGTTCGCCTGACGAATTCTCATGAAAATTATCATTTTTCAGCACTTTATGGAGAATATCTATGCCTAACATGTATATAGAAAACTTCCTTAATTCATAAGCTTCCATTTGAGTCCAAGATAGCCTCAAATCTCGCAAATTTCGCATGTTGGGGCTTCAATACAAGACAGACATTACATACGAGCAGCATGGAGGTATTTATTTAAAGATTTATTTTTTTGGCTTTTCATGCCTTTATTGATAGTATAGTAGAGAGGAGACAGGAAATGGGAGGCAGAGATTGGGGGAAAGACATGCAGTATAGGGCCGATGCGGGACCCGAACCGGGGCCGCCTGCAGCGAGGACTATAGCCTCAACATATGTGGCGGGCGCTCTACCAACTGAGCTAAACCTCGCCACAGCATGGAGGTATTTGAATGTTTTTTGTTACAAACACAGTTGGTGTCCATTTGCAACCGTTACATGGACATGCACTGCTACGCCGAGACCCCCTGTAACTCAGAGAAGACACGGAGGATCTGAAACTTCTCCCAGCTCTTAGTCGACGTGAGGGTGAGTAGATAATGAGTGAAATTTCATTCTGGGGTGAACTATTCCTTTAATATGAGACTCTTTTACAACCAAAAACAAACTCCTCGGGGTCTCTTTACGTCAGAGAAACAGGAAGTTGGACAGATGCCATGCGTCCAGTTATACTATGTAATAAACTGAGCCCTCGTCCAGACGATGGAGAGAGAATCGTTTCACTGCAGGACAAAATTACATTTATATTCAAAAAGCTCCGATTAGATTTAGGGCTGAATGAATAGAAAAAGGTTTATAAGATGGTTCCTGGCAGCTCGATGTCAGGAGGAGCTGGTGCTGAGTCTAATGCTGAAAACACTGAGCGGAGCAGTTTGACATTTCCACCCAGTGTCTGACTGACTGTGTGCAGAGGACAGAGACGTCAGTGGAGAGTTTGGGAGCTGAGGTTGCTGCTGACCTTTGTTTGAATAGTTTCTCTGTGACTGGCCGAGCAGACGCCGAGCAGGTTTTTCAGCAGCAGCTGAATTCTGCACAGAGGAGTTCCTCCTCTCCACAGCAAACACACACACACCAGCAGATTCAAACCACAAGAGCTTGGCTTCCAGCACCAGCTTGTTTCTCTGAGAACTTCACATCCAGATCCTCCACTCAGCAAATACAGAGCTGACAAACCACCGAGGTGTGTGGTTTAAAGGGATGTCACGATTATAGATTTTCTTGGTACGATTATTGTCAGAGAAATAATCATGGTATTACGATTATGATGATTATTATGCAATAATCCATTTCTTTTAAACACTATGAATGTGTAGCCAAAATATTACGTATTAGTATAGGACTAATTATTAATCCCCCACGGGAAATGTTTTTTTTTTTTAAATTGCAACTGACACGCTTACATTTGAATTCCTGTGTGTTACATACAGTATCCGTGCAGTAAGTCTGTGCATATTCTCATTTGTCCAGGTCATAGTATTTCAAAAGGAGTTTAAATCGAACGCAACTGGACTTGGTTATTTGTCTGGGAAGACGTTTCACCTCTCGTCCAAGAGGCTTCATCAGACAAATTCCCAGACAAACAACCAAGTCCAGTTGCGTTCGATTTAAACTCCTTTTGAAGTATCTGTGCATTTATGTTTACATGTTTCTGACACACCACCAGTCAGTGTCTTCACACACCTTCAAAATAACAACACCTGCATCAGGTTCTTGAGTTCAGCTCAGCTTCAATTCAACCCACCACAAAGATCTGAGAGACTGAGAACTGCACCACTTGCACGCAGGGCGAACCTCACCATCACCTTGCAATTCACAAACATAAGGAAAGGAGTGAGTATCTGTGGTGGAGGCTGAGGAATCGTGCAGAACAATTTCAGCTTTCCAAGATGATCTATGATCTCCGGCTCTGGCTGATGTTGACAGATCATCACGTGTTTCACCTGCAGGAGCAGAGAGCTGCAGGGCTCCACGCTGGTACGCTGCACGTTCATCTGATCAAGAACCAACATTAACTCTGTGTCTGAGGGCGGATTCTGTTTTATTACCTCTTAAAGATCTTAAAGCCCAGACTTGATGAGGTGCACACCAACAGCTGACTTGTTGTTTTTTAATCACTCTCTTACTGTAGTGTTTGTGTCATCTCTTCTTTTCTTTTTTAATCCTTTTTTTTTTAGATTTATATTTTCATTAGTTTGAGTCCACTTCAAGTTTTTTCAGTTCACTTCTAAAGCGCTTTAATCTTTGTTATTTCTTGACTAGATAGATAGATAGATAGATAGATAGATAGATAGATAGATAGATAGATAGATAGATAGATAGATAGATAGATAGATAGATAAGTCCAACAATCTGTCTAACCCTTTAAATGACAGCGCCTGATGATGAGTGGACTGAAAGCACCGACTGAATGATAAACAGTCACGATGTCCCATCAAGGACAACAAGACAAGATAAACGATCAGCCAAACAAAATGCTCTTTTCTAATTCTTCATGTTGGACCCTGTTTTCTTTTCCAATCAAACACATTTGCTCCGAGGCAGAAAACTGTAAATATAGAAACATAGGAGGAAAATAAATAAAGAAACATTTCAAACTGAAATGTCCATTAGATTTGTCCATCGGCCAAACAATTTTGTATAAACATTAATGTTCCTCAACCCTACGCTTCGTGATTTGAATTGATTTTTTTTTTTTTCAGTTTTAATAGCACCACTTGTTCTGGGACAGTAATTATTTATTGCCCGCAGTAAATTTTATAATCAACTCACTATTAATATACTTTAGAGAGACTGTGGAGGCAGAGCTTTACACATGGAAGATAAGAGCTTATCACAATGCAGAGCTCACGGCAGTGTGTGTGTGTGTGTGTGTGTGTGTGTGTGTGTGTGTGTGTGTGTGTGTGTGTGTGTGTGTGTGTGTGTTCAGAATGACTTGGTGTTCACCACTGTTTTCACTGTTGCCTCCGTCTCTGACATGAATGTCACTTATAACACCATCACATAAAAACATCCTCCGGACATAATGTGTATGTTTGTAGCATATATTAAATGCATAGTAAACAGTGGATGTATTTAAAGGGATAGTTCACCCAAAATTCATTTCATTTCATTGAAGCCCCGACATGAGAAATTGTTCCGCCGGTCACTGACACAGTAACTCAGAGAAGGAACGGAGGACTCTGAAAATTCTCACAGCTCTCAGTCGACATGAGGGTGAAGATAATGAGTGAAATTTGAATTTTGGATGAACTATCCCTTTAAAAAAATATATATGATGATTTTTTATTTGATATAAAATGTTGCAATATGATATTTATTTGATTTATATGTGCAAGTACTAGGTCCATGTGTTACGTGCACTAGGTGCCTTCCAGTTTCTAATAAGTTTCATATATGATTTTATTTTATACATGCATCATACAAATATTCAATCCATGCACATATTGTATTTGCATGTGGGTGATGTGGACTGAAATAAGAGCCTCCTGTCCATCAACCAGTCATAAACAATAAACAGCTGGTTTTATATGCAAATCATGATCACCTGCAGCACAGACGACCCACGGTATGTGTTGGTTGTTTACAGGAGAAAAATAAATGTTGTTCCTGCACTTGTCTTCTCTCCTCAGAGACTCAGCCGCTGCTCCGGCTGTCAGCTAGGAATCCTGCTTTTGTGTCTACATGAGAGCTTTTTCAAACATTCCTCAAAACGCACCCATGTTTTCATCCACCTTTTATCTCTAATGGAAATGTGCTTGTTTTGCACGGTCCATATTAGATTCCCGTGTCTGCAAATGGTAAATGACCTTTTCAAGTCTTAACCACTCTATTATTCACATTCATTCAGCACTTTTCCCTCTATCTGATGCTGTTTTTGGATTCAGGAGGACACTTCAACTAGTGGCCTGAGGAGCTAGGGAACAAAACACAGACCTTCTAATGACTGAACAGCTCTCTCTAAACAGTGATGTATCCAGAAGCACACAAATAATGCTTTGATCCAGAATAGTTCTTCTGTCCAAAGAAACATTTAGATGCATGTTTTGAGCATGATTTTGAGCCAGTACAAGAGATTAAAACAAAATGGAACAAAGAAAAACATGTTCCTGTGTGTTTTGAGCCAATCACATCCATACATGAGACACTGACACAGTTTGGTTTTGGTGAAGAGAGCCCTTAGGCTCAGTCCCTTACGTCAGTGGGTCTCAACCTTTTGTACATCAAGGACCCTAAACTGACACAAATTAGACCACGGACCCCCATTGGACCAAATTTAGTAAACACCAGAAATACATTTGTTCTGAGACTGAAGGGCCAATGGCATGAATTTTTGGAAATATTTTAGAGAAATTTCTGGAAAAAGTGGTCCAATTTCTCCAAAAACATTTAAACATTTCTAGGGAGAAGTGGTAAAAATTCTTTAAAAAAAAAAAAAAAAGTAAAAATTTTCTCGAAAAAAGTGGTAAAATTTCTAAAACAAAAAAGTTTTTAAAAAATCTAGAAAAAGTGGTCAAATTAAAAAAAAAATCTAGAAAAAAGTGCTAAAATTTCTCATAAGAAATGTTCAAAATAAAATAGTTAAAATGTTCTAGAAAAAAGTGGTAATATTTCTAAAACCAAAAAAAATCTAGAAAAACTGTCAAAATTAAAAAAAGAAAAAAAAAACGTCTAGAAAAGACCCCACGCTGAGAACCGCTGCCTTGACTCAGGTTCACACTCCCACACAGCAGGTGGCGCTAATGCACCTTATGTTTCACCATCAGAACTTGATGCATTCAGTCTGATTATGTTTGGAAAGTCTAGAAGAGCCACACGATTAAATTATTTCATTCCCATAGTTAGCCAAGATCTACTGTAAAGCGGAAGTTAGCCGGCTAGCTCGGGGTAGCACTAGCTCGGCTGGCTGAAGTCAGTGCGCCCACTTCCGGTTTCTTCCCGAATACAAATAGCCTACAAATCCGAAGTTGTTGTTTTTTTTAAAGCCTGAATCCGAACTCGAGTAGGCTACAAATAGTGCACTGGCTATACATCCATACTCGGGAAAACTCCCAGAAATAAAAAAGTCATAGCTGAAAACACGTTCATTGCAGCAACTGATGCTGCACTAACACACACACATACACACACACATACTGGGCATCTGTGTTAATTCTACAGCACATTCAAAGGTTATCATCAGATGAAAAAGCTATTCATCTCCCTCAGACCTCAAGCACAGCCGTGTCACTGAGAGCAAGAGCTCAAAGAGCCTTACATCACTTGCAACACTCCGTTTGCAAGCTCTCTAATTTTTTTTTTCTTCCCTGCAACCCGAGGTAGCAGGGACGCTCTCCTCTTGCCGCGTGAGAGCTTCGCTGGAGGGAAAGCTCTGCAGAAGAAGAGAGGAGCAGCTCATCACCAATCTGTCGCTCACCTCCCCTCCAGGTGCAGCGCTCTCATCCTCTGTCTGTCAAGCGCCGTCGCGAGCGGCGCGGCTGAAGATGAGACACGCGCAGCCTCGAGCAGAGAGCGCGCGCGCCGTGTGCTCGCTGTACCGTGGCTTGTATGAGCCGTTACAACTATAAAGACGGTGGGAACCTGCAGCGCCTCAGGGCTTTAACAGAGCTGCGAGCTGCATGGCCGCTAACAGCCAGAGACACCTGCTGACAGCGGACAGGAAGAGGAGAACACCAGTTAACCCTTCTGTTGTCCTCCTGGGTCGACCCCACCCACTCTGTTTAGAGTGGTCCTTCTGTCCTCCCTTCCTTCTGTCTCTCCATCCCTCCTTCCTCCACTCCTTTCCTTTCATTGTTCCTCCCTCCCTTCTTCCATCCTTTCTTCCCACCATCATTTCCCTTCCTTCCTTGACCCAATCTGTTCCCTATCCTTTCTCCCTTCCTTCTTCGCACCATCCTTTTCACTTCCTTCCTCCCTTCTTTCCCTTCCTCCATCCTTCTTTCCTTCTTCCCACGATCATTTCCCTTCCTTCCTTGACCCAATCGGTTTTATTTATTTCTTGCTTTCCCTTCTTTCCCTCCATCCTTCCTTCCTTTTTCTTCCTTGACCCAATCTGTTCCCTTTGCCCATCCTTCTTTCCCTCCTTTCTCCCTTCTTCCCACCATCATCTCCCTTCCTTACTTCTTTGACCTAATCTGTTCCTTTCTTTCTTTCTTTCTTTCTTTCTTTCTTTCTTTCTTTCCCCTTTGCCCACCTTCTTTCATTTCTTTCTTCACACCATCCTTCCTTCCTCCCTTCTTTCCCTTCGTTCTTCCATCCTTATCTGTTCTCTTTCTTTCTTTCATTCTTTCATTCTTTCTTTCTTCCCTCCCTTCTTTCCCTACACCTTCTTTCCTTCCTTTCTCCCTTCCTTCTTCACAGCATCCTTTTCACTTCCTTCCTCCCTTCTTTCCCTTCGTTTTTCTTCCTTCCCTGATCCAATCTATTCTCTTCCTCCATCACCTTTCCTTCCTTCCTTGACCCAGGAGGACAACAGGAGAGGTAATTTGTGGTGTTTCTACAAGAAACCCTTCGAGATGTTCTTTTTCGCTCATCTTTAAATCTCCCTTTAAAACGCCAGGGAAACTG
Organism: Decapterus maruadsi; assembly: GCA_030347415.2. Classification (NCBI taxonomy): domain Eukaryota; kingdom Metazoa; phylum Chordata; class Actinopteri; order Carangiformes; family Carangidae; genus Decapterus; species Decapterus maruadsi. The sequence continues at coordinate 33,887,666 of CM064900.1, forward strand.
TTATTACAGAAGAAGCAGATGTGCACCCGTCTGCCTGCTACAAAGTCGTTTCTGAAATAGGGAATACATTTGTCCCAGTTCGCCCTGAAGTAAAACATTACAATGACTGAAGTCTGCTGAGGAAGCTTCCACACAGGCTCTTTCAAGCTCAATTGGCAGGTGGGAAACTGGTAATGAATCATGTGGTGGTGGTGGTGGTGGTGGTGGTGGTGGTGGTGGTGAGAGCAGAGAGACTGAACCATAAGCTGAGAAATGTCGAAAAGCTCTGGAGCTGCAGAGATTGAGGAGAGTTCTCCGAGTTGGCTGATACGATTCTTCCAGAAAAGCAGAAGAAGAAAAAAAAAAACACTCATTGTTGCACCTGTTGCAACACACACACATGCATAACCAGGACCAGCAGCAATCTGATCTAACCTGTGTCAGAGGAAGAATCCAGCTTCTTCATGCGAGTTGAAATTTCAACAGAGCAAAATAAAACACTTGAGTAGTGAGAGTCCTGCACTGAAAATGACACACAAGCTCAGAGAGTGGGTTTTTTTGCTGATACCATTCGGTGCATCAGCAAAACAGTAAAAAGCAGAAAATAGCAGAAAATCCATACTTTATACTGACATATACATGCTTACATGTCATAACAGCATTGAAGCGCATCCACGTGATCCCAAAATATCTTTCTGCACCTATGAGACAGGTCGACCTGCAGACTGACGGGATACAGCAGGCTAGTACAACGAATTCTGGGTAAATTAAAGGAAGAGTCCGTGAGATTGTCCAAAAAAACTAAACAGAATAAAGGCTGTGTCTGAAATATCTCATTCATTCACTATTCCCCACTCACGATATAGGGAATTCTGTATAGAGGAAAAAACACTTTCTGCTCCCCAATGGGTGACCACACATTGGTTGTGCACTACTTTTCACACTGCATTGTGGGATATGAGTCAAGTATATAGGGAATATTTTTTATTTTTTATTTCAAAAAGTATATTTTGGGGGGTTTCTGCCTTTAGTAGAGAGACAGGACAGAGAGAGTGGGCATGACATGCAGCAAAGGGCCGCTGAGTCAGGATTCGATACGGGGCCGAGGACTGTGGCCTCTACCAACCCAGCTAAACAACAAGGTAACATTAATTGTCACAGACAGCACTACAAAATGACAGTCACTTTAAAGCGAGTAGTGAGTGATTTCAGACGCAGCCACAGACTTATACAAAAGAAATCCTGCTTCATCATCACCTAAGGGCTTCTACTACAGTATTCTACCTGGTGTAGTCTGGATGTGTTTACAAACTGCAGTGAACAAACCTACAGCACAGATTCTACCTTCAGGACTTGAAGCTTTGTGCCTCTATGTGATTTCTAAAGAAATCCTTGAGGGAATTTCTCGCTTCCGACCTTGTGAATGCAGTTCCTCAGTAACAACCTTGATGGATTTTCTTCACATTGAGTACAAATGTTAACTTGCACTGGAGAATGAACTCATTAGACCTTGATGGTTTAGGTCAAAGGTCAGTGTGTGACCTCACAAAACAGCCATTCTGTACACCACTAATCCATACAGGGTTACAGAGGGGCTGCAGCCAGTAGCTGACACACATGCACTGAGTGTCCAATCAGAGCGAGCCCACGCAGACACAGGGAGAACATGCATGCATCACAGTGCAGAACCCAGAACCTTCCAGCTGGGAGGTTAGAGAGCCGCCTCCTCACCAAACACTTTCAGCCAATACTCAAGACTTTGTGCATCTCAGACACTTTCTGTCATAGCCTCTCTCTCAGCTCCTAGTGCATCTTATGGTGCAGTTGTTCACAAGTCACAACTTGTCCACCAGAGTGTTGTGGAGTTGTTGGATTGTGTATTTTATGAGGGAAACCAAGAAATCCCATGAGCCTCTGTAGCGTAGCTCTGAGCAGCTCACGGCTCTGCTCCGCCATTCTAAAAATAGCTTGCACTGACAATTAAAAGTAACAAACCTACTGCTATGATTATTGCAATGGGCCAATTTGCCAAAATGTTGAACTATCCCTTTAGAATTAAAAGCCCTAGTCTTTCATACACAGTTCAGTCATACATTTTGGTCGGCTATTTGGGGGCAGCGCTACACAATAGCCAAATAATCCAGATTTTAGGTGCCAAATGTGCTTGGGCATGGTTGCGAGTGCCTGTGAGTGCAGCCTTAGAATAAACCCCACAGCCTCTCTTGCAGGTCCCAGTTCCCCCTGAGATCCTGGAGCAGAGGCCCTCATGTCTGTCCCAGGGGCCAGGACCCAGCTGCTCTGCAACAACCTGCCAGAGGAAATCTGTGATCTCCTTTAAAACCCTGCTTCTTATCAGACGTGACACACGTTTCCTGGTTTTACTCCTGCAGTGTTTTATTTCTCTCAGAATGACTCAGTCTTACGCTCCGTTATGTTTGCTTTGTTTTGTTGTGTAATGAAATCAGTGAACTGCATTAACCCCCCGTCTCTGGTATCTGCATTTAGGGCCGTGCCCCCGGCCTCCCGTCATGGCGTCAGCTGTGATGGGGAAAAGATGTTTCATCTCATCATCAGCGCTGGTATAATCTGAACCACCACATGTCATCTCAGCCTGGCTGCTGCACGCTCATGTCATCACATGCTGGTGGGTTGCACACGGTGCGGAGCGGGACCTGCCACCACATGCTGACTTATCTGCAAAAGTTTTTACCTCCAACAGAGAGGAGGAAAAATGTCATATGCTAGTAGACACATCTTAAAGGGATAGTTCAACTTTTTGGCAAATTGTTATTGCCATAATCCCTATAGTCATAGCTTAGGTTGCCTGTCCATCTATAAATACTTGTCAGTTGTGCAAGCTACACATTTTAGAATGGCAGAGACAGACCTGTGGAGCTGCATTTGACAGAGCGGAGAGAGAAGCTGCTCCCCGTGCGAGGCTAGGCAAACAGCTGTTTCTGGTCATCAAACATTTTAATTTTTATATTTTATATTCTAAATATTTAATCCACACAAGCAAACATTTAAAGCAAATTATATTGGAAAAGTTTTTTTTCGACCTCTGTAAGAACATTCACCACCTAATGAGATAATATTCTATTTATTTTTATTACTTTTATATCAGGAGATGTTTTACATTTTGCAGTCAATTGGTGTCTGCACACAGAGTTGTTTTACATGTGTGAGCTTTTGTTAGGGAAATTCATGTGAAACCGCTGATGTGTGTACTGCCTTCAAGGACAGTTTTTCAGCAAGAAAACTTATCTGTATTTACCTCCAACAGAGAATGGCTCCGCTAGTAGACACAGCTAATAGTTCAACATTTTTATCTCCCTATAGTCATAGGTGGTGAATTGTGCAGGTCACAACTTTTAGTCCACCAGAGCGTGAGCTGGAGTTGATTGGATTGTGTTTTGATGAAACTGATGAAATGCAAATCCAAAAACTCCATTATGAGATAATCCGGAACGTTAGAAGACAAAGTTGAGCAGCTCATGTGTGTCTGCTTCAGGGACAGTTTTTCAAAATAAGACTTGCACCGACAATGTTGAACTATCCCTTTAACAAGGGCTACATGTGCAGCTTGCAACCTTAAAAAATAAAAGCGTTTGTATTGTTGACCCTGAATCTTTCCTTTCACAGCGTTTGCAGCTTGGGGAGAGGGGGGGGGGGGCTGAATGCAAGGATCAGGTTGACATATATTATCATTGTCATACACATAAAACCATGTGCGTGGGTGTGAGCTGATTTCATTGAGGTTTCGAGTGTCCGTGTCTTAAACGTTGCTTTTATTCCCATTGGAGCGTTTTTTCTTTTTGTCCATAATAATATACATATTAGCCCCTCACTCAGCCTCATGTGTTGCAGTGAATCAGAATCAGATTCTTTATTGATCCCCAGAGGGGAAATGAAATTGAGTTAAAGTTTCTCCCTCAGAAAGAAAAGAATCAAGAATATGATCAAGATAAAAACAGAGATAAATATATAGATGTTTTTATTTTGCTGCTTTTACATGAGGAAATGGAATATGAAAATAAATATGTGAGGATGTGACTACTGTAAGATTGCTCTGTCACAAATAAATAGAAGTTGTGGAGGTCATATCTGAAAGCATTTCCTTCTCCTGTGGTTTCTCATCATTTACATCAGTAATCATCTGCTTTAAGTTATATTTGCTTCTCAGCTAAAGAAACGCTGCAGTGCATTGAGTTGTCCTTTTATTTATACTTTATGTAAAGGTTATGCGCGCAGTGTAAACATGGACTAGATAAATACATAAAAGACAGATTTTTTTGTACGACAGGGATTCAGTGAAGGTTATGTTGACAGCTTCTTTTCTTCCTCAGGACTTTTTTTTATTCCTGTGCCCTTTTATTGCAAATCTGTGCCGTTTGTTATGTCTTATAACTTATTGTTCAGTAAAGCGCTTTGAATTTCCCTCGTGTATGCAAATAAAGCTTTGACAAATCACCTGAATTAAAAACATCAAAGGGTTTTTTTTTTTTTCAGCTCAGACAGACAGGGATGAGTCTTTGTGTCGTGGCTGCAGAACTTGCTCAAGGTGCAGATTGTTGAAGTGTCTGCAGTGACAGTCGTGATGTCAGAGAGGTTATCTCAGGTTGGCTCTCAGGGCACAAATTAATAACACAACACCTGTGCTCGGCTGCAGGAGTGAATGATGTGGATGTTTACCAGCAAGAAGAGAAATGTGGGTCTCCTGTGAGTTGCACAACTTATATTTATTTCTCTATTTAGATTTTTTTTGGAGAGGGGGACGAGGGGGGTAAAGGTGCCGCAGCACTGCAGCGGAAATCAGTCTCTCCTCTACGGTGGCTGCTGTTTCACTCATTTGGTCAAAAAGGAAGACACCAAGAACATAAGCTGAGGATTGAACTCAGAACCTCTGACACAAAGAACCATCCATGAACTCATTGAGCTAATTGACCAGAAATGAAACCTGCTGTGTGGCTTCACAAATGGACTAAGGCCGTCACCATGGTGACAGCAGCTGTTAAGGCACAGTTCAAAAACCGTCAAAATGTCAGACCTGATAATACATGTTGCTTCTTGACAGGAGATGGAGATGTTGGTGATTTGTTTTTAACAATAAGTGTTTTGCTCTGGAAGTACAAATAGCCGACCAGTCTCACACTGACTGTTGTTTCCATGACAGCAGAATTCAAAATGTTTGCAAACATTCAGTTTTTGTGATAAAGTTTTACTAATTACTAAAATTTACTACGACCAAAACATTGTCAATTGTTTTTCCGGGAAGATTGAAAATGTGTTTAGTAAGAATTGGATGGTAGCCTACTGTATGTTTACAGTACTGTTGACTGTTTACCGTCAAATGTTTTCATGCACTGTATGGCTCAATTATTCAAACATCAAAGATCTGGGCGGTAACTTTGTGTAGGACAGTCTGGAAATGCAGTGTAGCACATTTGGTGTCAATTGAGCAAAATTGTGGGAGAAGAAAGGTTTAATAAGTTGCTGTCAATTTGCTCAAATGCTCAATTTGCTCAGATGCAAGGACATGTCAACCGCTGCTGAATTATCTCTAAATCAAGCTCAGCTTGCTGCTTTTTATTTTATGTACCTGTGCCTGATGTGTTGATATTTGTGTCGTTATTGTGTTGAACCATAAACTTCTTGTACTGATGAAATTGCCTTAGTTGGTTATAGGGTTAGGTTAGATTGTAGGTTAGAAATAGGAATTGTTATTGTCATAATATACTATTGTTGTTGTGATGTCTCTGGGCCCCCGTTCATAAGCTATAGAAGCTTCTGGCGTTACCGTTTTTTACAAGATCATGTGCTGTATATCGTGAATTGAATTTGTATTTTGTATTTTAAAATGATTTGTAAAATAAAATGAACCTTGAACCTTGATGTATACGTTTTATATACTGTATATAGTGTATATATACATATATATGTATATAAGTACACCTAACTTCATCACCAAACTTTGCGCAAAAGTCCAGTCCCATGCCAGATTTGCTCAAATGCAAGGACATGCCAATATGTACAGTAGATAAATGTCCTTGCATTTGAGCAAAAAGTAGTAGTAGAAGAAGAAGCCCCCTAATAGGCCAAATCCAGTATCGACTCTGCATCAGAATAATTTCTTATCAACACAAAAGTGGAATCAGGTGGCGCTCATGTTTACATTAGAGAGCCATCAGTCATCCAACAGTTTAGTGAGCAGCACGGTCCAATCTGTGTCAAACCGCTGAGAGAGATCCACACCGCTTTCTGTATTCACACCCCGTCCTTTCATTTTCATCAGCGAAATAAAGTCACATACATTATGCATGTTCCTCAGCCACGACATTTATCTGAGGAGACGCCTCACCTCTCCTCACTCTGTAATCCAGAGTACAACGGAGGACAGATATTTCTCAGGGAGACGGCTCAGAGAGGATCCTCTCATCCATTCACCGCCGTGTTTTCCTGCAACTGTTGTTTTTAATCAGACCTGGTCTCACACTGCACTCTTGTTCTCCTTCTTGCTGTCATTGTGTGGGGAAACAGACAGGTTAATATACAGAGCAGAGGGAGAACGAATGAGGCCTGAATGACAAATATGCATCTGCTCTATTTGTCAAGTCGTAGGTAAGTGTTGCAGCGTCAGGGGACCGGCGGTCAACACTCAGCCAAAGCCTCTTTTCTTCATTAACAGGCCCCTGCAGGGCAGAAGCTCGCTTTAATTGCATTCATTCTTTTTGCCTCTGTTTTGAAAATGATGGTCCATTAGTGGAAGTGTAAATCCTCTGCTATTAGGAAGCACACAGAGAGCGGAGGCAGCGCCGTGGTCTCCGGCCTCATGTCTTTCTTTAAGCTGTGGAGCTGAACAACAAAGTTTTTATAGAATGAAGTGAGCCCTCTCGCTTTCTACAGTACCAGCCTTTTCTAAGAGTTGCACCGGCGTTATGCACAACTTCAGCGAAATAAACCGTTAGTCGAGCAGCCGCCATTACTGCGGTGACAGCTCCCGGTCAGGCAGCGATGGGCATTTGGATGCAATACGACGACTCTGGACTAAACACAGCCCCCTTACTTCAGGAGGACTGTCCGTGTTTAGACCGTAACGTTACGTACAGTGTAGGGATGCCCCGATACCGATACTGGTATTGGGTATCGGTCCGATACTGTTGTAATATACTGGTATCGGTATCGGTGAACTTTAGCGAGTACAAGAACCGATACCAGTGCATGCAATTGCTCTGCATGAAGACGGCGATCAGAGCGTGGCTTTGCATCTTTGTTGTGTTTTTTTATTAGATCAGAGGCTTGTTACAACAAATTTTGCATAAAATTTTGCATAAAATAAAATAACATTTGTCTTCCAATTCATTGCATTTTGCCTAATCGTTTGTTTTTTTGTTGTGGTAGAAGGATCGGCATCGGTATATCGGCAAGTACTCAGGTCCAAGTATCAGTATCGTATCGGTTTGAAAAAAAGTAGTATTGGGACATCCCTAGTACAGTGTACAGTCACAGCTGACCTGTACAACCTGTCTACTCTCCCTTCTCACCGCGACCGTCACATCGTGGTGACGGTGGACGGTCTGTGAAGGTCTCACTGATCCCTTCAATATGATGTGATGGTCACCGTCTAAACGCCGGTGTAAAATATGTCCGAGCCATCCGGAGCTCGGGTCATTTCAACCTTAAATCAGAGACATGTAATTGACGTTTTTCTGGTCATCAGAGGCTGATGAATAAAATATTCTTGAATATCTAAAACAAAGCACAAGTCGTTTTTAGTCATATAGCCTGTCCACGTGATTAAATATCATGCTGCTGGCTTGTAACGTCAACACGCATAAAGTACCGGTATACTTTATAGGGATGCACCGATATGAAAATTTTGGCCGATACCAATATCCGATATGAATTTTTCTGTTATGGCCGATAATCGATATTTACCGATGTCGATATGTGTTGGGTTTTTTTTTTTTTAAGTTTCTGAGATGATACATTTTTGTACAGACTGAAAATCATGCAAACTGAATTTTTCGATGTCTTCCTTTATTTTCAGAATGTATTTTACTTCCAAATAACAAGGTTACAGGCTACCATCCTCCTCGCATTACCTCAACTTTGCAGGTGTTGCATACGGATATACATCGGTTGTGCATATCGGCCCAATTTTACTCATCGGACTGATACCGATATGTTAAAAAATGACGAACATCGGCCGATACCGATATTAATGCCGATATATCGTGCATCCCTAATGCTTTATGACAGTGGTTCTCAACCTTTTGTACATCAATGACCCTAAATTGACACAAATTAGACGACACACCCCCATAGTCATTAGTTGCAGCCCACAAGCCGTGACCCGGTCATGAGTCTGTGCACAATCCTACAAATAACTCAAAATACAAAAGTGAACTATAGTAAACTGTAAAAAGTGGCATCAGGGCTCCATGTGTTCTGTCACAGTTCCATATTGACTGGACCATAAATAACAGGAATCCAAACTCTTCAACCCAACGACTCAAAGGTTAAATCCGCTGATGGCAGAGTCGCAGCTAAACCCAGCAGCAGCAAGGCAGATCCAGTCGATGGCTGGATCATCGCATACGGTTTGTATGGATGCAATTACTCAGCTGCCAAACATCAGGATCAGTTCCAACACATCTGTCCCAGTCACAGAGCATTTACAACGGGAGGCATATGGGAGAAATTAGCAGAATAGCTGCGCTGCTTCTCCTCACCGCTCTGGCACGGTGGCTCTTCTCTCTGGCAGTCACGCTGCACATGTGCACATGCTACGGCTAATAGCTACAGGAGGAGTCTGCTAAGGCTCCCTGCAGCCTGCACCGCATGATTGATGGCTTCATCTGCTGCGCATGTGTAATTACAGAGGCAGAGGTTTTAAGTAGACGCTTCACACAAGTCCTCTGTTTGATGTGTGCCAGCTCTACATGTGTGTGTGCGTGTTTGTGTTGGAGCAACTGACGATCACGTCTAAGAATACCGTGTACTGTACAGATTACATAGTGTTGACCCTGTTACATGTTAGTGGAAGGTGAACACAGACCTGCATCACGGCTACAAGCAGGTCAGACTCCTGGTAGATGTTTGAGGAGATCCAGACGGCACCATGTTGTTCTTCAAACTGCTGCATCTGACATCATGACATCACATCTGCAGGGACGTTTCATTTGGGGCCAAAACGTGCTTGTTTCACAACACAAGGCGAGACTACAGGCTTTTCATGCACGGATCAATTTTGAGATTTTGGGCTATTTTTCAACATGTATTCTTTCAGAAAAGTGGAAATAAATGGTAGACTATTCACATTAAGGAGGTTATTTTTTTTACTTCATTTCAGAAGTTCTTCAAATGTAAAAACTTCTGAGTCTCATTTGTCAACAAAATAAAACAAGAATTATTGTTCAGATTTTGGTTCTGGAAATGTATGCAAATTAGCACATTTTTAATTACATATTGACTCATTTACATATTTAAACATAAAATTTGAGAAAACTTGTAATGCAAAATATAATCCCCCATAAGCCTTTTATACTGTGGCCAAAACAAAACAAAACTCCAACATCTGTCTGAAAGTTAAATGTGTTTTCAGCATTGATGTGAACTCGGTCTGACAGATTAATCTTATTTTCATCCACATGGCGATATCAACATCACGATAAACGCATTGCAAAGGCTGCCTGAAATGCGATGAGTAAGTTTTATTTACACCTCATGTAACCTGAGCTACACCACTAACGTAACGACAATGACAATGGTGGACTTCAATCAGCAAAAAAAAGAAAATGCACACCTGAATATTAGCTTATTTATCGCACGTCATAGCCTACCGTCATCGCAATATTGAACAGTGTCATCATTGCACACTGCACATTTTGCACCTTCTCCTGACTCTACAAACACACCTGTCACCTGCTTAGAGCATCACACAGCTCCAGTAATCCTGGAGGAAACTCTTCTGTCACGTCGCTCCAGATAACAACAACACAAGACACGTGGATGTATAAGAAAAGATCTATATTCAGAGAACTGAGGTGAAAACCAGATATTTAAACATCTGGATCTTCATTTGCACTAATGTGGAACGAGAATGAAAGTGACACTGATGTTATTATTCCTGCAGCTCCCTCAGCTTCGCTTAATGACTCCAGCTCCGCTCCCGGGACACGAAGAAGCAGTTTTCCTGATGAGCGTGTTGAGCGCGTGGCTGTCAGCTGCTGTTAGAAAATGACACCACCAAGTTGAAGAACAGGTGCGCGGCTCTGCAGGTGTTACTGGATCTGAATTTTCCTATAAGAAAGTCTGTGTCGCTTGGTGAGTTTAGTTCATGGTCCACGTGGACGCAGGTACTTGTAAGACAGTGGTTCTCAACCTTTTTTACATCAAGGACCCCTGAATTGACACAAATTAGACCATGGACCCCCATTGGACAGATTTTTTAAGCAAACACCAGAAATACTTGTTCTGAGACTGGATAATGTTACTTTTTTTGTACATTCAAATTAGGGCCAATGGCGTGAATTTTTGGAAATATTTGGAAATATTATAATATTATAGAGACATTTCTGGGAAAAAAAAGTGGTATAATTTTTAAACATTTGTAAGAAAAAGTGGTTTAAAAAAATCTCAAAAAAGGTTTTTAAAAAAAAGTTGATTTTCTACACAAAAAGTGGTAAATTCTCAAAAAAAATTAAATTCTCAAAAAAAAAAAATTAAATTCTCAAAAAAAATTAAATTCTCAAAAAAAAATTAAATTCTCAAAAAAAAAATTATTCTCAAAAAAATTAAATTAAAAAAAAAAAAAAAAATCAAAAAAAAATGTAATTCTCAAAAATAAAAATTTAGAAATTCTCAAAAAAAAAAATAATTTTAATTCTCAAAAAAAAAAAAAAAAAATTTCAAGAAAAAGTTGGGGACCCCCTTGAACTCCCCCAAGGACCCCTGGGGGTCCCCGGACCCCACGTTGAGAACCACTGTTGTAAGACTGAAGACATGAAGGTGGAACCAGCAGCTTCTGAACATGCAGCCATACCCTCTGCATGCTGGGTGGCATTTATTCAGTTTAATTTCCTTGGAATGGTTCTAGTGAACCAAAAGACGGCAGGGTATTTAACAAGTGCATCAAAAAGACTCTCCTTCATGCTAATGCATTCATGCCCGCCCTCCCACTGGCGGCCTAGCGCAGAGAATTAGCATCAACCGCAGGGCCGTGGTCTTTCCTGCAGCGGGGAGAAACACAGGGATGAATTTTGAACTTTTTGAACTAATAAATTGTTTCCATTAGGGAGAGATTTGGGACTCTTAATTGGCTCATTGAGTGCTCATGCATAATTGATCCTGTGGTGTGTTTGGAAGAGCTTGTAAATCACAACGATTGTTTCAGAGGTTTCAAATTGAGACGCTCTCGGGGTGAATGGCGCTCTAATTCACTCAGAGAAGCCGGCGGAGAGGCTTCACACACACAGAGACAAACTGAATACTTGACTTAACGCTGCACCTTTGGTGTGATAACATGTACATGTGTCATATCTTCAGTCTCATCACTATGTCTTGGTCCATCACCTCTAGTTAAAGACACACAGAAACCATATAAGCTGACATCCCACTGACAACATGTCACCGTGACTTCACACCTACATGTATACAATCCTTGTGAAAATCTCAAGAAATCGAAATAAAGAAAGAACTGATTCAGGTTTGGTAGAAACACTGGGCTCAAGATGAACTGATAAGATCTCAGAGGTCAAAGGTCACAGTGATTTGACATGAAACCAAACACAAATGAAAACAGGTCAACACCACGCCTCAGGAAGAGAACAAGGGACTGTAAATAGTATTTTAACTACCTTGATTAGTTGTTGGGTTGGAGTCAAACCCAAACAAAAACTCATCTTATCTTATCTCATATTTATGGCAAGTGGATTTAACATTTAAAAGCTAAGTTTGACTATCTGGAATTAACATTGTAGATATCAACAACGTCTTTCTGACTTGAATAAATGGATTTTTCATTTTGAATAAATGGATTTTTCATTCAAGTAAAAATAACATTTCAGATATCCACAACTACTAACATTTACTAGATATTTCGTCCACAACAGGAATTTAGGATACCTGAAAAGCCGTAATTTTAATTAAAATATCTTAAACTGGAATTATGACTAGTCAGAATCAAATTGTAGATATCTCAAACAGGAGGAATACTGAATTGTTAGAAATCTGTAATTCACAAACCCGCAACTGAATTGTAGAAATGAATAGCAAAGGTGACATCATTTGTCGTAGGGAGAATCTAGTTGTGGATCTGAAATGTTCTTTTTGACTCTGAATTACAGATATCCAGTCTGGCTTTAAAATGTTAAAATGGCTTGACACATCTTTTCTTATACTGTAGTCCTATTTCTCTACGGCTGTTCCATCAGGTGAGTTGGAGAGAAGAGCAGGATGACAAACCTAAAGGAAAAGGCAGTGACCTCTTAACGTCTTTTGAAGATGGAGGATTCCCTCTTGATAAAAGAGGTTTTTCCAGCCAGAGTTATGGATTCATCAGTGAATTAATTTTATAATTAGCGTGTTAAGAAACTGATGATGTGGGAATCGTTTGAATCTTTTCAAAATATAAAAAAACAAAACAAAACAACTCCAATGATTGATGCAGAAAATCATCATTAAGCTCAATTGCAGCAATTAGCAAACAGTTAAACCAAGATTTGTGTGTCATTGCGATCCATTTCGCAGTTCGCTTCACAAAGTTTACAAAGATATACTTCAGTTTTTTCCCCATAACTCAGTTTACTTTCATTAAAACAAAGTCTGCTCTCAGTTTTACTGCTGCAGACGGAGTTAATGATCATGCTGCAGTCACGACTTACCATATTTAATCTGTATCAGCTCTGAAACTGTCTATCAGTCGGTGAGAAGTCACATGTGAGACGTTGGTGCAACCAGAAAAATAAATTCTTCCTGTGTCTAAAGTTGTTGGACGAGAAACTTGCGTCAAACAACCGTCGCTACCGTTCCTCTTGCCCTGTGCATGCTGGGATACCTGTCAGCCCTCATGGCCGCTCAGCAGGAAAACTAATGGTTGAGAAGAAATGCCAGTTCTGTGTCTTTCAGAAAGTGTCAGATGAAAAAAAAAGCAGGTAATTCACCTCTAAATTATGCTCAGCGGGCTAAAAGATCCCTGAGAGGCTGAACCGTGACAGATGAAACATTAGATTGTGTCAGGATTAACAACCCAACACATGCACCTTCCGTCACGCACGTCAAATAAGTCTTATATTCAAAACTTCACGTTGAGTTTCAGCAGCGGGATGCGGTTTTGAATATAGGAAAATTAACTATCGCTGCGACCAACACTAGACCTGGGCTGAGGTGTATTATGTCTGTATAACAGAGGCAAGAAGAGCTGAGAATAGGACTAAAAAAAAAACCACGGTTCTGAATTCATTAAGATGAACGCATTTGAAGCCTGCTTTCTGATTCCAAAAAATTCACATTAGCATATTTCAGCTGCATTCCTGAGTGAAGTGCAGTGTTATAGTTGTACTGTAGGCCTATAGATGTGTTCACCAGGCTGTGGCTCCGTGGGCGGAGCAGAGGGTCCACTAACAACACCGCTCCAAGTCTTTTTAGATTTTAAATCTGGACAGTTGTCACATTCTTTTATTTATTTATTTTATCAGATTTTTTTTTAAATCTATGTTATCAATTTAGCTAATGAATTATTTGTTACTATTTCTATTATGATCATTGCTGTTCTGCTCTGACACATTTAAATGTCACTCGATGCATATCTGGAGTTGTAAAACTGAAATGTACATGCTGGAATGAATGTGTTATAGACTGAATGAATGAATGGATGAATGTGTTATGGACTGAATGAATGAATGAATGAATGAATGAATGAATGAATGAATGAATGAATGAATGAATGAATGAATGAATGAATGTGTTATGGACTGAATGAATTAATGAATGAATGTGTTATGGACTGAACGAATGAAAAAATGCGTTATGACTGAATGAATGTTATGGACTGAACAATTGAAAAAGTGTGTTATGGACTGAATGAATGAATGAATGAATGAATGTGTTATGGACTGAATGAATGAATGAATGAATGTGTTATGGACTGAACGAATGAAAAAGTGTGTTATGGACTGAATGAATGAATGAATGAATGAATGAATGAATGAGTTATGGACTGAATCAATGAATGAATGAATGTGTTATGGACTAAACGAATGAAAAAGTGTGTTATGGACTGAATGAATGAATGAATGAGTTATGGACTGAATGAATGAATGAATGAGTTATGGACTGAATGAATGAATGAATGAATGTGTTATGCAGTGGGAAGCTGCAAACTGAATTGCCGTCTGGGATAAAATAAAGTATTTAATATTGAATTGGAACTGAATCTGATTTGGGCATTTCTCTGCGCGGTGATACAGGCCGTGGACAGAAATACCTCACAGGATGAGGGTGGGTTGTTGGGGGGGGACGGACCAGGCTGAGGATTTGTTTTATTATTGAAAATTTCCTGTGTAAGTAAGCGTCATGTTCCGCCTGCAGCTGCAGCTGCAGCTCCGACAAGATGGAATTTGGATGTAGAGAGAAAAGAGAGATTAAATTGTTACAGAACAGTGTTTCAAATAATAGAAAACTCATAATTAATTAATTGATACTCACAGTTGATGGATTAGAGCTTTTTTTTTTTTTTTTTTTTTTTTTGAACCAGTGGAAGAGTTGAAGTGTTGAGTTCACCGACGGCAGCAACACTGGATTCAGAGGTAATGAGTGAACGTGCTGCTGACGCAATTAGCGCTGCAGAAATGTACATTAAACTGAATTAATTAAGATCGGCGGGATTCAATTAACGACAGGAAATGGGAGCACATCACAAAACGTGTGGGGGGTGAGCCTGACTAAAAATATTATTTAATATTCAGGAATTAGAGATAAATACAAGCCTCTTTCCTTCTTTCTGCAGAGACGGGATGAATAACTGACAATTTTCGTTTCTGCCTCAATAATGAGCCTCTAATTTGAAGCTATTGGCACAAACAGCCCCCCCCCCTTCCCCCTCTCCTCCTCCTCTTCTCCTCCGGTGTTCAGCCAGGGGCCGTGAGGACCTGGAGGAGCGGCTCCATCGTCGAAAGCAGCTGACTAATTTGCAGACACACACACGCAACACGATTACAGGCAGCTTCTATAACATTATCAACAAACACACGCACATTAAGGTTGCACACAGATCCATGAATGCCAGGCTGCGTATACATCACTGAAGCCATTGATTGGACATCAGGATGAATAACGAGCTGGAGGAGTCGACGCCTCCGTCTGGATGCATCGCTCTATCGACTAAAACCTTTTACAGAGCCGCCCCGACGCTCAGATGACCATTATCCTCTGACCGTCCGCGAGGAAATATCTCCTCCAGACAAAGAGAAATAAAGTAATTATAATCTACCACGCGGCGGGCGTGACGGGAAAATCGTACGCTCTTCTCCTCCTTCAGTGGATTACTGTCAAATGTCTGAGGCGTCATTCCCCGCTATCGACAAATGCTAATGCCCTCCGCTGAAAAGTCTGCCGTCTTTAGCCACGTTTAGTTTCTTCGGCTCGGGCGGATGTTTGGATCCGTCAACGTGTGTTTCGGGGCGACACTTCAAAGAGACGCCTCAATAATAATCCCGCTATTTTGACTGAAGCCCTGCCTGTGTGCAGCAAGACACAATTCTCAGTTCAAGAGGAAACTAATGACAAAGACGGCTCCTCATGCAGCCTGTTCACATCTATGGAGTTTTTACTGAGATCTCCACATGATGACACGATGCAGCTGTAGCTCCTCATCCTGAACTCCAGCTGCACCAATAAATCCGACACCAACGGAGCTGAATTCTAATTTGAACCTTAAACCAGGGCTGTGGTTGAAAAATGATGTTTTTAATCTGAGGAAGGTTCAAAGTGAGTGAAGTGAGGTGAAGTATCAGAGCAGCATCAGGATCAGAGCTGGTCCAGGAGCTTCATCTCATCTCCTTCAGCAGAGGATCAACGATCACGGCTGTTGACGTCATGCTTTTACCTTCAGTATAGAAGACAAGCGTGGATGTGTCTCCATGGACATGAACATGGGATGCTGCTGTTGGGGAGACACAACACATGGCTCATTGATTCTAACTCATGTGGTGTTGAAGACGATTCTTGTGTTCACATGTAGGGGTAGGGGTGTCCCAATTCCCAATTCACGGAGGGGTAGGGGGAAGGTTTAGGGCTATATACCCACACTCCAAACGGAGGGGTATGAAAAGTTTCCCAGAATGCATCTCGCAGCAACCGGCAGCAGTGGCTGTAATGGGATGGGTTAAATGCAGAGAAAGAATTTCACCTGTACAACTGTATATGTGACTAATAAAGTACCTTTAAAACGAAAAGCTGTTTTATTTCTCACTGTAGCGCTGTTATTACGTCACTTTATCAAGTTTTAATATTTTTTCCTGCGAGAAAGTAGCTGTTTAGATCCCAAATGTGCAGTTAGTTTATCCAAATGACGGCTGGTTAGAAGTCTGCTCCGACGTTTTTTCGGAGAAGCGAAGCTCCAGGAGGAGCGGCTCCTCACAGAGGCAGCAGCCGGTCTGCAGCGCCGGTCTGCAGCGCCGGTCTGCCGGCTACATCACGCCCTCGTCCCGGGAGAGAAGATGGTCGCTAATTAACTTACCCACAGGTTTTTAGAGGTTTACCACCAGCTGGTAAAATTATTTTTAGCATTTAAATATTGGTCTCATTGATGAAATCTAACAATTGTGGCAGGAGCATTAGTTTATTTGAATGAAAAGTGAAGCTTCATGTATATATTTCAAGGGGCGAGGGCTAAGGGTAGGGGTAAAAAAGAGAAATGGGATTCGGCCTGTCTTGTTGCTGCTGTTTGGATGTGTTTCACTCTGTCGTTGGTGTGGTTTTAGCGCTCGGCCGAGCTCCAGGATGTAAACAGTGGTTGAATTCCGTAAATTTTGTCGACTACAAACCAAACGGAGTCAGGTCCGCCGCCACCTGACAGGTCCTGGCAAACAAGTCACATTTTTACAGACTATAAAATGCTCGCTGCTCTTCAGTCTGGCAGTGTGGCTGACATTATGCGAATGCCTTTGGAAACGAGAGGCGTGCGTTTTAACAAAGCTAGGATTGATTGTTGTTGATTCACGGCCGTCTCTCCTCTCCCTTCCTCCCGACATGTTTGAATCCCAAATTGCTCTCCATGCTCAGGCCTGCACCTTGCACGGCGGCTTGCTGCCATCGGTGTGTGAGTGTGCATGTCAGTGAGATAATGAGAGGCAATATAAATGCAGCCATTAATGTGCCATGAGAGTGAGGTGTAAAAAAAACAGAACGAAAACCCACACAACACAACGCTGAAGCACTGAGGCGTTGCATGTTAACCACCAGCATGTTGAACTACACCGACGGCAGGTGTGTCAGCAGCTCCCCAGGGCGGGGGGGGGGGTGGGGGGGCTGGTTTTACTGCAGGTTTGACTGACAACACTGAAGCTGAGTGTCATCCTCACCTTCATCCTGCTAATGTTAACACACACACCAACACACAAATTAGCACAATTGTTTCAACATCACCGCACGCTGCAGCTCAGAACAGATGAACTGGTTTCATTTATTCTCCTTCAATTGATATGCTGTATATCAATATCTATATCTGTACAGATATACCTATAGGCACAAATAACATGTTTTTTTTACGAATACTTATTTCGAACAAATACTTAAACTAAAAAAATACAAAAAAAAATATTTGAACGTCAGCCATCAACCAATATTGCATATCATATAATGTATAATTAAAGAATACTTACATTATAATGTAAATTAAAAGTCTAATGAAAAAAACAAAAACAGATTTTTAGTAAAAATCCTTAAAAAAAACACCCGGTTATGGGTAGCAGGGCCGGTCCTAGAGTCTGGGGGGCCCAGAGCAAAGAAGCCCCCTTTTCTACACTTTCTTACTACTTGAGTAAAGGAGTTGAATCAGTACTTCTACTTTTACCAGAGTATTTTTGCATGAGTGGATGAATTAATGGGGAAAAAAATAGTAAAAAAATATATAAATATTATAATATCGTCCCATGTGATCGACCGGTTCTGATCGGTAATTGGATTATAGCAACTCAAGACTGCTCTAAATCCCTCCCATCCACCAGCATCAATTCAAAACACAGAGAAAGAAGAGAAGAAGAAGAAGAAGAAGAAGAGCTGCTGCTGGTGTAGGAGCAGAGTGGCAGTTAAAGCCTCGACTAGACAAACAGCCCTGACGTTAATGTGACGTGTGGGATGACATTCTTCAGGTGGGGCAGTGCTTCTTCTTCTCATATGAGGATATTAAGCCCCTCCAGTCTATTTGGAAGCTGTACGTACGGAGATAAAGCCAGACTCTGGAAATGAGTCACTCCTTTTTCTCACAATACGTTTGGTATTGTAACGAGAAAGAATGGCATGGACGCAGCCTGTAGCTGATTAACCTTTGATTCAAGCATCCATTGATCTCAGCAGATATGTTCAGGCCATGTTGTGGAATCTTTTAAGTCTTCAGACTTACCTGAGTCTCAGGGAGGAAATTGGATTTAATGGATTAAAATCCTATCCTGCAAATTCAGAAAATATCTCCATTTATTTGTCTGCCACTACTGTAATTAATGTAAACAAATGACTTAACTGTGGCTGAATATGAGACTCATTTGTGTTACGAGTATTTGCAGCACTCAGACCGATGAAGATGTTGTTTGTGTTTTGTCTGTTTGCATGTTTTGTGTTGTGCTATGCAGCTCAGCCTAACAATAATAATTCTTTGTATTCCGTGCAGTCTTGAGAACTCAGCCACGTGGAGGTGATTCAAATGGGAAAATTGGTTGCATATGCAGCGAAGGGCTGCAGGTTGGACTCGAGCCCATCACTGCTATAAATTAAACCGTATCAATGTTGTAACTCATGCACATGACTTAATATCTTAAACTTTAGGACTTCAGTTGTTGCATTAACATTATTGACTGTTCTATTAAAACTGTCATTCAGGTGATTTGCTGCTGCGCTCATAACTTTGCAGAGATACGACTGGTAAATATGTTCAATTTTAGTCTCAACTATGGTCTGCATCCTTCATTCCCCACAGTGCAACATGACAACTTGAAGAATTTGAAAACAGGACATGATGTATAAAATTGGTGGGCGGCTCCTTTAGAATGAAGTCAACTACGAAAACCACCATCATTCACAGAAACAAACCTCAGACCTCTGAGAGCACTTCACCGGTAAACACTGAGTAACACAGGAGTAAAAAATAACATCAAGGTTGAAACGAGTCGCAAAGAAACTCCAACAATTCAGTGAACGTAAAGAGTGAGAGAGTAAAGAGGGAAACTGTGAAAGCTTTAATCCTTCCTGCAGCTGCACAGCCAACGTGCACAAATGATTATTTCTGTTGCACTGCTTATTAAAAATTGAACATTTTTATTAATGTTGTGGTTTGTTGTGATGCACACGTGTTGGCTATAAGCTTCCCTCTAGAACATGTGCCTCTCATACACACGCCCTCTCTTACACACACACACACACAACAACAAACAAGTAATACGTGAGTGCATTGATGGTTGTGCATTAAATCAGCACGGTTAATAAAAGAACATTAGCACGCCTTATAAACTATAGTCATAGCAGTAGGTTCGTTACCTTTAATTGTTGGTGCAAGCTATTTTTAGAACGGCGGAGCAGAGCCGTGAGCTGCTCAGAGCTACGCTACGGAGGCTCATGGGATTTCTTGGTTTCCCTCATCAATTCATCAAATACACAATCCAACAACTCCACAAGGCTCTGGTGGACAAGTTGTGACCTGCACATAGCTCTGAGCAACTCACGGCTCTGCTCTGCCATTCTAAAAATAGCTTGCACCGTCAATTAAAGGTAACAAACCTACTGCTATGGGTTATGGCAATGGGCCAATTTGTTGTGAACTTAAAATGACCTATAAAGTTAACTTTTATAAAGTTACAATGTTCCAATTTAGAAGTATTAAATTAGTATACTTCCTAGTATGCTACAAGTACATGGTCCATAGTCCACTTCCAGCGCCAGGTTTACTCTTCAAACAAATAGCTGTTCATGTGTTATTTTCTCTACGATATCTTTTATCGCACTTTAACAAGACAAATAGTACGTCTTATCTGTTTACTTGACTTAACAATGGAACAATCATTAGATCGCTCAATTACTAAAACACTCGATCGCTGCAGCCCTAATGAGACGGGGGTGCGCTATAAAAAATGTTTAATCGATATCTACACAAAGACTGAAGCAGCAGTTTACACTTAGCTCCTCAATCTATTTTTAGCTTCATTCCAAAAATACATCCCAGTGGAAAGCAGGAAGAACAGGAGCCGATGGCGTGACGGCAGCGGAGGAGAGGTGAGTGACAGCTGCAGACGGGATGACGCGGCGCCGTCATCAACCGCACATTCACATGTTTTATTCAACACGCAGCGCAGACGACACGCTACAGTTACACAGCGTGTACACGCTTTGTGTTAATGGATGAATATTAAAAAGTATATTCATCACTCCTGGGAGAGAGAGTCTGATACGACACAGGCTGGCCTCATACGTGCGTGTGTGTGTGTGTGTGTGTGTGTGTGTGTGTGTGTGTGTGTGTGTGTGTGTGTGTGTGTGTTGGTGATGGGAAACTGACAAAGTAATTTCCCTGCATCCTGAAAATAATCCCTGTGGAAAGTCCTTAGATCTGACAGCAGCTACGGACTGGACAATAGAGAGAAAGAAGAAGAAAGAAAGAAGAGAGAAAGAAGAAGAAAGAAAAAAGAGAGAAAGAAGAAGAAAGAGAGAAGAGAGAAAGAAGAAGAAAAAAGACAGAAGAAGAAAGACAGAAGAAGAGAGAAAATGAACAAGAAGAAATTAAAAGAGAGAAATCTACGTACACTGAAGAAAAAGAGAGACCTTGAAATTTTTATTCTAATTTATGTTTTCTGTCTCTGAAGAAGAAAGAAAAAAGAGAGAAGAAGAAAGAGTAAGAGAGAAAGAAGAAGAAAGATAAGAAGAGTAAGAGAGAAAGAAGAAGAGAAAAATAGTAAGAAAGAAGAAGAAAGAAAGAATAAAAGAGAAAGAAGAAAGACAGAATATGAAAGAGAGAAGAAGAGAGAAAGAAGAAAGAAAGAATAAGAGAGAAAGAAGAAAGAAAGAAGAAGAGTAAGAGAGAAAGAAGAAAGAGAAGAGTAAGAGAGAAAGAAGAAGAGAAAAGGAGTAAGAGAGAAAGAAGAAGAAGAAAGAAAGAATGAAAGAAAAATAAGAAAGACAGAAGATGAAAGAGAGAAGAGAGAAAGAAGAAGAAAGAAAGAGTAAGAGAGAAAGAAGAAAGAAAGAAGAAGAGTAAGAGAGAAAGAAGAAAGAGAAGAGTTAGAGAGAAAGAAGAAAGAAAGAGTAAGAGAGAAAGAAGAAGAGAAAAAGAGTAAGAGAGAAAGAAGAAGAGAAAA
The DNA here is from genome assembly GCA_030347415.2 of Decapterus maruadsi. NCBI lineage: Eukaryota > Metazoa > Chordata > Actinopteri > Carangiformes > Carangidae > Decapterus > Decapterus maruadsi. The sequence goes on from CM064900.1 coordinate 33,909,202, forward strand.
AGAGTAAGAGAGAAAGAAGAAAGCCAGAAGATAGAAGAAAGAAAGAGAAAGAGAGAGACATGAATAGGAATGAGGATGTGTAATGGAAGGCATTCATAACGTCTTGGTCTTTAATAAAGACTAGATCAGATATCCACTGAGCTTTACTGCTGATACCAAACTGGTGTCACATACATTCATATAAACCTGCGTCGCCACACTCACATTTGGATTAAAGCTCCAGGAGGAGTCGGTGCTTTTATTCCTACTGTGAATCATATATCTGTGTAATAGGCCTGTCAATCGTAGTGATGTCACCAGGATTAACAGTCAGGTCGGCCAGCTTTATATTTAGAGACACAGTCTGTTTATGAGACATAATGGACTCCCATACAGATGTTCACATGGTGGAACTGTGTGTGGGTGTTGATGTGATAAAAATATAGTAAAGTGTAGTGACTATTACAATACGTATAGCACCACATTGGATAATCTATTTACTCAGCAAAGAGTATTAAGAGATACATTTTAAAACTGAACACAAAGATCTCTATGAAAGTGTGAACTATTAGTGTTTATTAGAAGGAGACATGAAGATGGACATTCACTGTCCCATCTGATTGATGTCCTGTCCCGTCAGTTAACCCTGTCTTCATCGGGCTGCTCCGTGGTCGAGTGGTTAAAGGGATATTTCAACATTTTGGCAAATTGGCCCATTGCCATAATCCCTGTAGTTTTAGGAGTAGGTTCGTTACCTTTAATTGTCGGTGCAAGCTATTTTTAGAACAGCGGAGCAGAGCCGTGAGCTGCTCAGAGCTACTTAATTTCCCTCATCAAACTCATGAAATACACAACTCCACATAGCTCTGGTGGACAAGTTGTGACCTGCACATAGCTCTGAGCAGCTCATGGCTCTGCTCCGCCGTTCTAAAAACAGCTTGCACCGACAAAGGTAACAAACCTACTGCTATGACTATAGGGATTATGACAATGGGCCAATTTGACTTTGCCGATTCTGTCATCCCCCAAGTCTCTCTCCACTATCCTGTTAAGCGATAAAGACAGAAGAAGAAAGAGAAGAAGAAGAGAGAAAGAAGAAGAAAGAGAGAAGAAGAGAGAAAGAAGAAAGAAAGAGTAAGAGAGAAAGAAGAAGAAAGAGAAGAAGAACAGTAAGAGAAGTGAAAGCCATGGTCAAACACACCGTAACACTGAGTCAGACCCCCTCGAGAGATCAATTTCCCCGACCGCTATATTCACGAGTTCCACCAACTTCAGAAAAGACCGCAAAGAAAGAGTAAGCCACACACACGGAAAGCTCTGAAAGAAAGATCCACTGTAAAAAAGAAGACAAAACGCCACTTTTAGCCACAAATAATGCTCAAAACTGCACCAAAGTTCATCAACAGTACATTACAGGGTCCCAGCATTCGTAGGACGAGCCGTCAAACATCCGCTAGCTTTACCTGCTTTCTTTAGCTCCGCTGCACTCGGTGATCCACTCGTCAGGGCTGCTCCACCAGCAAGCGGCTCCAGGAGGAGAAGTAGGTGAGTTGTGTCTGCTGAAGAAAACAGGTAAAGCTAGCGGATGTTTGACGGCTCGTCCTACGTGCTGGGACCCTGTAATGTACTATTGATGAACTTTGGTGCAGATTTGAGCATTATTTGTGGCTAAAAGTGGCGTTTTGCGGTTTTTTACAGTGGATCCGCAGAGCGCCGTGTGTGTGTGGCGATAGTGCGGTCTTTTCTGAAGTTGGTGGAACTCGTGAATCTAGCGGTCGGGGAAATTGATCTCTCGAGGGGGGGTCTGACTCGGTGTTACGGTGTGTTTGACCATGGCTTTCACTTACGCCGGAATATCGCTTTAATTAAAAGGCGAAAATACACCCCCAAAAATGATAAAGAGAACAGTCTTCATACAAGAGACGGTAGCCGCTGTAATTTCCTGTCACCCTCAGGGATCTTGAACTGTCGGTCTCTGGCTGACTCCACAGTCAGTCGCTCCACACATCTAACATCTCAACAGTGCTTTGGTTCTGACAGTAACCAAAGATGTTTGCTGAAATGATGCCATGTTTACAGAAATCTTTTTAAATAATGAACAAGAAAAAAAATGGGTCTGGGTGAAGCTCCGTGTCCCTGAGGACGAGGCCTGAGGGACAGAGAGACAGACCAGTGACTGGAAGTGAGTCCAGCCTCCTGCAGGACATTGACCAGCTTGACCGCAGCTCAACCAGCTCAACACCCACAGTCTTCTAGAGCAGAGGTCTTCAACAGGGGGGTCGTGACCCCTCGGGGGTCTGCGGAGGTGCTGCAGGGGGGTCATGGGATTTTTGGTTGATTAGACAATGTTTTATATCTTTTAGTTTCCACATTTATGTTTCAAATAAAAACATAATTTGAATTTGAATAGCTTGTGGACAGACATTGTTGATATTGGCATTGGTAGCGGTTAGCAAGGTCTGTTTATAAATGGCAGTGGCACAACCCCCCCCCATTCACTGAATCTGTGTTTATACATGGCACTAGGCCAGGTTTATTATAATACACAATCTTATAGAATATAATAACTGTCCCTGCTCCATCTCTCCATCAATGGGGACCTTGGCCTGAAAAATGTTGAAAACCCCGGCTCTAGTTTTTATTTTATTTTATTTTTTAGTTTGAATTTTAAGTCAAATGATATGTTTTGATTTCAAATTAAAATACATGTATGAGGAATTAACAAAAATAGACTTTTGTAATTACAAATAAATGATGCAACAACACATCCAATGGTCTGTGGACTTTTTTTTTTACCTTGTTTTGTTTTTATTGATCTCTCTTATTGTTATTTATCTGCACTTGTTTTTATTGTTTTCTCTTCTTCTTCTATTTAATTGTGTTTTTCTATTTGATGATCCACTGTAAAGCACTTTGGTACACTGAAAGATTGATTTATGAAAAGTGCATTAGAAATAAAATGTATTGTATTGTATTGTGGTGGTGTTTACTGGTGTATTATTATCAATCCCTGTAAGTTAATGGACCAGTCCACCTTGGCTGGACAGAGAAACACATAAATACAAAAGCTGTGAGTGTTGTAAGTGAAAGTGAAAGCAGCAGCAGCGGCGGCGGCGCGGAGGCAGGTGTATCACCACAGAGCGATGGACGCAGCAGCAAAGACGGTGAAACTATCACACAGAAAATAGGATACTGAGGATTAACCACCTTCAATTTAAACCTCTCCACAAACCTAAATCTAAACCCTGCTCCGCTACTTTGTAGCCCGCACCCATGACATGTTTTCAATTTGATGATTTCAACTCACCTTCTTTGTGCTCGTCACACACAGATACACACAAGGACCGGAGGTGGAAAACATTTTTTTTTCCATTGAGAGGCTCCAAGAATCTAGAGTGTAGACTGTTGAGTGTTCCTGTTTCTTTCCCTAAAGCCTTAATACAACACGCTGTTGCTCTCCTGCCTGCTACTGTATCCTGCACACACACACACACACACACACACACACAGAACTTGGAAGTCCTGCTTGTTTATCAAGCCTTGCCTCTAATGTGCCAAGATATGTGTTTGGACAGGCAAGCCTTGTTCTGCACATGTGGAAGGACTCAGTGTCAGACGTACGTTGAAGGAGCCGAGGGAGGGAGAGGACTCGGTCTCTGGGTCAACAGACCTGATGGTTGAGGAGGATGGTTATGTTCATTATGTTAATGTGTTAATGAGTAGGGGTGTAAGAAAAAATCGATACACTTAAATATCGCGATATTTTTTCGCGATACGGTATCGATATTCGGTTTTCCGTATCGATTTTTTTTTTTACTTTATTTTTTAATAAAACATGTACAGAAATACAAAAACACAAGGGGGGGATAAGCACTACTTAGTCTTATTTTTTTCATTTCTTCATGCAAAATTCCTGCCAATGCTTGTATTTCTTCAGCAAGCCGATGTTAAAGCATGTAACAGCATGTGTGTGCTATGTGCTACAATTTTCTTACAAATAAATTCTTTCAAAGAAACTCAATATATCGTTGTTCCTACAGTATCGCAATATATCGTATCGCTGCCCCTGTATCGTGATACGTATCGTATCACCAGATTCTTGCCAATACACACCCCTAAGGGAGAGGACTCGGTCTCTGGGTCAACAGACCTGATGGTTAAGGAGGATGGTTATGTCCATTATGTTAATGTGTTAATGAGCATCCTCACAGGGATAGCAGTATGCATGTGTGTGTGTATGTGTGTGTGTGTGTGTCGGGGTCAGCGCTGTGGTATCATGTTGAGATCTGCTGTTTGGAGAGCACAGACATGCTCCTTTATCTCTGTCGACAGCTCCGTGCCTGCTCCGGTTCTGCTTAAAAACGACTAATCACTGCTGAGACATTCTTGGCCTGTTGCATAAAGGCCCTGCAGCAGCTTCACACACACACACACACACACACACACATACACTCCACGCTCTGACACAGCTACATCAGTGTTCCACGTTACAACAGAAGACTTCTCACAGCATAATTAACGTTCTCTCTCTCTCCCTTTAAGCGATACTCCGCTGAACAACTGTCTTCTCAGTTTCCAGCGTTCAGAGCGGAGGTTCAATAGGTGCCGAGATTCACAAAGACCGGATCCAAACAAAGTTTGTTTTGGACTGACTCAGACATTTACCGCCGTTTGGTTTTGAAACAGTACCGTCGCTTTGAGCCGGACAAAGTGCACGACTTCATAACCTCGGTATCAGATCACAGGCGCCGCTGGCCAAGAGTCACTGCAGCACAGGTGAAGGTTGTTCTTGAAAGACTGGAGAGCGTTTTTACAACCGAATGAAGCCCATTTTCCACTGATCAGAAACTTCACTAAGACAAAGAGGAAAAAATGTCAGTAAATGCTCCCAAAAAGATGTGTTAAGAGTGGAAGTGGAAGAAACGGGAAGTGGGCATGCACTTTCACACCATGCATCATTGCATCTGATTGGCCGGCAGGTGTAAGTGGACTTAGGGCAATGTGCCATCCGACTATAAGGAGGCTCTGCGGCTCAGACCAGTCCAACTAATTAATCAAACAATTAAAGTCCCCGTCCCACGACCCTTTTTGGTTATTTTAAAACATTCTCTGTGGTCTTTAAATTGTGATTATGAAGACGGGCTCTCCTTCTGCACAGCACCAGTGCTGCTCTGCACCCGCCCAGCCCCAGAAAAACATCATTTTCATGGGAGGAGAAGCCCAATACAAAATATATCAAACAAGTGGACAATAAACCACAGAAGATCAGGAAGAACACAGCGAGGAAGGAAAGCCTCAAAGTAAGAGGGTCAAATATAAGGCACAGTATTTCAAGTCTAAGTACAATCAATCAAATAGAGAAATATAAAAGGTCTGCGTTATATATACAGTGCAAATGCAAAACATCTTTATGAGAAATAAAGGAAATATACCCGGACGAAATGATACCATGGCGAAAATACAGCCATAAAAGCAGGACAATGCAACATTTACAGGAAGGGTCAAATGATTGGTTGAGGCCAAGGAGAGGAGCCTCCATCTTTACCACTGTAAGGATGAAATGTTACGATGAGCTGATGCTCAGATGAAATGAAGTGCAACAGACTGGTTGGGACCAGGCGAACACGAGGCTGCAGCAGACGGGGGTTTTTATCACCACTGCTACCTGATCATTTTCGCCTCTTTTCCTGCTGTAACACCTGCGAGCACGGAGCCGGCAGTCAGACCTGTCACATGTACAGGTGTTGTCTCACCAGTGGAAACGATGTGGAGGATGAACAAGTGAACACAGTTTCAAAAACACACCGTCTCTGTCGACGTCACTGCCTACAGGTGTGTATGTAAGGTCCAAATCAACTGACAGTGGAAGAGGAGCTGACCGAGTTCACCACTAGAATAAAAAATGTTGTAGACACTGAAATAAAAACACAACCGAGTCCAACTTTGTTCTTATCATAGTGAACACAGCAAACTTTTCAAACAAAATGATATTATTTCTAAAAGTTTAATCATGGTCTGTGGTGAAGAATCCTCTGCCTCTCCTGTATCTGGCAAAGATCCATTAAGACACTGACAGCTTCAGACGAGGCTGACGGTGGAAGAGACGGCTCTGATTGTTTTTTCTCCAGTGATGAACACAGTGTATGAGCTATCAAATCTTCACAATTCAAGAAACAGTCTTTTATGTGGTGGAGTCAAAATAGAGTACTTTTTCTTTCAAATTTGAAAAGTCAGAAGTTTACAAAAAGAATCAAAGAAGTACAGATATGTTGTCCAGTTAAAGGGATAGTTCATCATTTTGGTGAATGGGCCCATTGCCATAATCCCTATAGTCATAGCAGTAGGTTTGTTACCTTTAATTGTCGGTGCAAGCTGTTTTTAGAACGGCGGAGCAGAGCCGTGAGCTACTCAGAGCTACGCCACGGAGGCTCATGGGATTTCTTGGTTTCCCTCATCAAACTCATCAAATACACAATCCGACAACTCCACAACGCTCTGGTGGACAAGTTGTGACCTGCACATTCACCACGCTATGAGATAATAACACAACGTTACCACACAGAGTTGTTTTCAAGGTAAATTAATGCAAAACGTGTATTTGATGCGTTCGATGAGGGAAACCATAAATCCCATGAGCCTCCGTAGTGTAGCTCTGAGCAGCTCACGGCTCTGCTCCGCCATTCCAAAAATAGCTTGCACCGACAATTAAAGGTAACGAACCTACTGCTATGACTATAGGGATTATGGCAATGGGCCAATTTGCCAAAATGTTGAACTATCCCTTTAAACTTGGTTTAACTCTAGCATTCATACAACTAATCAACTGCACAGAGACAATCTGCTTCCTGTTTACACCGGCCCATGCATACATCGCTCATAGTTGTGTTTATGATACAGAGATAAAGTCATCCATCAGAGATATTACAAACCAAACCCATCAAATCCATCCCAGCCGATACATACGGTTGAATTGTTTCTTCATATATTTTCAGGTTGACTTTCTTTTACTGGGCGGCAGAGGGGAAAAAAAGAAAAAAGAAAACTCATTGAACTCGTCAACCCTACATTAACTGACCCAGCTGTGGTAATGATAAAAACGGTAATCAAAGTCAATACATCCCTAAAAATAGCAGCTCCATTTACTTCCATGTGGCGAACAGGTGCTAGTTTGGGGGCAACACAATCTGCATGTCAGCCTCGGCCCATGTAGCAATGTGCTGACAATAAGTTTGCTATTTATATCCGTCGGAGGTCTGTCTTTGGTGTGCAGAGGTGGTGAACCCAATTCCCGCAAACCAGAAAGTGGGTAAACAAGAATCCCACTGGGTGTATGCTACGCTACACCCTCCTCCTCTCAGGGCTTTGATCTAAATGAGACTCCTGGGATCCAAACTAAACATGGTGCAGAGACACGGCTGCAATGTGTGATTTTAATGTCAGCTTTTAAGAAGCTCCTGTGGCACGTGGACACGCAGGTAGGCAGGGTGACGACAACGCCGCAGCGCCGCGCCCGGAGTCGATTTAGACCCCGTTATGCACGCAGCGCAGGCCCGTCGTTGCCGTTTTATGTCTTCAATTAAGAACATATTTTATGGGGATGGGGATGGGGATGGAGGGGGGGTGGCGTTGAAGTCGGGTTGCAGCGAGGCAAGTACGGGCAGGAAAATAACAGTTCTAAAGACTTTCACAGCTCATTAAGGAGTTGATGGATGGGTTAAAAAAAAAAAAGTGTGCAGATTCCGTCGGGGTAACCTCATCTACAAATACGGGGCTATCGTTCTCCAAAAGCGCGGCTGCAGCAGAAGAGCGAGCTGCGGCCGGCAAGCCTGACTACAGGAGGAAGAAATTTCCCTTTTCCAATTGAAGCTGGAGAGCCGATGGTTTCCTCAAGTAAACTGTGGCCTTTGGCTCGCAGCCCAATCATCCACGGTGGCAGCGCTCTGCCAGTTCTTCCCTTTTGACTGCATGCACTTATGTGTGTGTGTGTGTGTGTGTTTGTGTGCGAGTGTGGAAACTCCAGACTGCACTGGAAAGTAGAGGCTTTTTCTCTGTCAAGAGTTGTGTTCCACATGTTGGAAGGATTGCATTCAATAGACATAATACAGGACAGGCCAACAGGTTTAGGGAGGTGTGGATTTACAAGTATGTAGGTGTCTTAGTGGCCCATTTAGACGGATTTAAAAGGTTCCTAGATTATAGAGTCTTTCTTTTTCTTTTTTCTTTACTCAGAGGAATATCCCCAGATGTACAGACTGCATGCATGCACATGCACTGAGCAGTATTTTCTTGGATATCATTTGGACTTGTGTCAGTCCAGTGATAGACATGGACCTGTCCACCCTCACCTCACCTCACCCTGCACAGACAAGTGGTATAAGCAATGAATGGACTCAATAATCTGATCAATGTTTCACATCATAGCAACAGTTCTTCCCACCTGAGTAACTGTATGCTGCAAAAACTCAAAATCTTACCAAGATTTGTCTTATTTCTAGTCAAAACAAATCTCATTATACTTAAAATAAGACTCATTGCATTAAAAAATAACTTGTTTTTAGACACCTTTTTTTAATTCTTTCAAGAAAAATCTGATAGCGGAGCAGGTTTCTTTTTTCTTATTACACAAAAAACTTGCTTTCACTGGCAGATTTTAAGAGAAAATTTGTTTGAAACAAGTGAAAATGATCTAAAAACAAGTTCATTTTAGGTGATGAGTCTTATTTTAAGTGGAAAGAGTTTAGTTTTGACTAGAAGTGAGTCATATTGACAAGAAACAACACAAACATCCTTGGAAAGATTTTGAGTTTTTGCAGTGTAGAGGATCAAACTCTCAGACACTCAGCAATGTCTCCTGAAATAACCCCCCTCCCCTCCCTCCTCCCCCCCAGCAGCAGACAGTGTACTGGATTTCATTAGTCATTGTTACGTTGGTAAACATGCAGACAGCGGTGCACCGGCTTTTCTCTCCAAGAAGAAACTATAAAGAAGGTCATGTCTTGGTTGGGTTTAGGAAAAGAATGCGATTTCTGGTTAAAAATAAGTGACCTCCTTAATGTCTTTGTTGTCATGGTTATGATATAAACAGCTGTGGAACGGACTTAGTCTCTTTTTACGCTACTTTACTGCCTTTGTGCCTGTCGTAATAACTACGACCACTAGATGTCGCCGCGTAGGGCCCACAAGAAAACCCCAGTAGTCTGATCTTTGTATGACTTATTCTGCATAAAACCCTGACTAATACTCATAGCAATGCTGCATTAGCATCAAAACAAAGTAGGCTAAATAAAAAATGATAATACATACGTAGTCTAAGAAAAAAGTGGAAAAGTCAGGGGCCCCCTTTATTCTTTCAAGGGCCCCAGAATTGCTAGCAACGGCCCTGCCCATCGCCGTCACAGATCGTGCTAACTCCAAACTGCTTCCACACAAACAAAGTAGAGGGAATCACCTCCTGTGCGGAGAGCACTCGGGGGGGATTTACAACGCCATGTGAGAACATTTCACAGGCTTCTTATTCATGACACACCGCGGTGAGAGCCAGAGAGCCAGGGCAGAATTATTCTACTGATATTTTCTCTGCACGGCTTCAGGTTCGGGCAGCAAACAACTTTGCTGTGTTTTGTACTCGGTCGGTGCCAGACACGCTCACGATGCATCCTTAAGAGCCGAACATCAGGTCTTAATTAGTGGCAGTGCATTCAAATGAATTCAGCCGTGGCTCTGCTCATTTACATCACTCATGCTTAATACCCCGCCAAATTAAAAAGACGGAGAGACGCAAAATGTTGTGGCTTAGACAGTAATTTGCGGTCAGTTCGGGAAGCAGTTCTTTTCCCATTAGTGGCAATAGCTGTCAGGGTGGGGGGGGGGGGGGGGGGGGGTATTACAGACACCGACATGGACTGTTAATTTTATTTTATTTTTGTTACAGGTGCAAAGTTATAGCCAGATGTTTTCTGGTTGCCAAAAAAGCAAACCCAGCGGCCACCTTGTGCAATCGGAGCACCCAAGGGTGAATGTGTATTAAGGTGAGCAGTGGTCGGGCCCGCCTGGCAGCATCCCCTCTCGCTCTCTCCAACTTCTCTGTTTCTCTCCCACAGTCTCTGTAACTAAGGCATGAAAAGCCCGGGCTGTATCTCTGCTATCTGGAGGCAGTGGAAAGTGATTGACAAACAAAAGCCTGGTCTTAAGTCAGCGCTGCAGTATTTCACTGTTATCTTAATGTTGCATTATCAAGACAGTGAGATGTGCCAACACTGGCAGCTTGTTGCCCGTTCACTGTGTTACACAGACGCACAGGGAGTTGAAAAAATGCCTCGGATTTTCAGCAGTCGAGTGGAACGAGACGACTAGAGGTGGAGGGTAGAAACGGTACTGTATGTGTACTGTATATGAGGCTATGGGATGGAGTTTGACCGTATACCGAGCAGCTCTAAAGCAGCAATGATGTAACCACATGCAGCAATAGCAGGAGTGTGGTGGTGATTTTGGAGGTCAGGGGTCAAGGTCACAACGACCTCCTGAAACATGGTTTTGCCCTTTGAATGTTATATATTGAGGGATTTTATTTAGATTTAGTGAAAATATTTACTTGGGCTCAAAGATGAATTGATGAAGAATGTGTGGGTCAAATATCAAGGTCAAAGGTCACAGAAATATCTTGCTAACTCCAATGCCTATAATGTTAACATTAAGTGGGGTTAGGGGTTGCAAGCTGATGGACAGACACGAAGACACTGAGACACCGAGAAGATGGACTGAAGCAACAGATGTGCTCCTGTGGCGCTTGAAGAGCCGACGTCTGACCCAGCTGCCTTCTCTACCGACATGCTCTCAAGCTCTCAAGAAGGATACGACCAAAGATGAGATAAAATAACATGAAATAAAGATTAAATCTGATTTAAAAAAATGTGAAAAGAAGGATTAGATGAGAGCATAAAAAGAGTTCTGAAGCTCCGCCTACTCTCCTGACGTCCTTATGAAGCACCTCCTACCGTCCTGATGAAGAGCTGTAAGCACAGCATCCACTCACACAACCCCTTCTACACACACACCTGTGAGATCAGGTGTGGTGACACACTTGGCTCCCTGCGCCGGAGCAGCTGCACTCAGACCAGTTGCAGCCCACATCGAACATCACAGCAGGTGCAGATACATAAGTGATGCAAGCCTATAATAAGGGAAGGAATCTCTCCTCAGCCCCTAACACACACACACACACACACACACACACACATACACACACACTCACTCATAAAAACAGTTCTCCTGACAGCTTGCACATTTGCAAGTCAGCCGTAGATGAAAGGCAGTGCCACCACCAGAGATTGTGTAATCCCAACTCCAGACTCATCGCTCTCACATGGTTCATATTGAACATTTTCTGCACCTCCTCCCTGTTCTTTGTTTCCATCACCAAAAAAAAAACCCCACAGAGTGAAAACCTGACGTCTCCAGAGCTGATTCTCATCGCTGCTCTCAGCCGGCTGCGCATGGAGCCGCCACTTTCTTCTGAAAACTCTATTTTCTCCCCTTCTCATTTCTCTTGCAGCAGCAGACATCACAGTGCTATTCTCCTCCTCTCCTCACCCCATCATCATCATCATCATCATCATCATCATGCCATTCTCTCTGGAGGATAAAGAAGGTGAGAAGACAGCGGTGAGCCACAGACAGCGTCATCAATCTATCAGCTCAAACACAGATTCCACTTGATCCCCACAGACACAGAATCACCGTCGGCTGCCTGAGCAGCTGATGAGTTGCATCGCAGATGAAGACGAAAAGAGGGAGAGCAGCACACACACACACACACACACACACACACACACACTAGACACTATAGGCAGGTAAGGACCCGAGTAACTGGAGCAGTCTTTTTTTAATCAGACTGCAGAGCGTGGGGCAAACGATCATTAAATGAAACTGCAACACAAAACAACACAACACAACACGAGACACAAATTCATACACAGCCTGATGATATTTTTGTTTTAGAGTTCAAGCCATAATCTTGTGGAGAGAGGTTCACAATTACAGCCTGCAACAATGCATCCTGGGGGTGGGGGGGGGGGGGGCCTCGGACTCCTGACCCAACTATGATTCCCGCTGCAGCCCTGTGATCTGTCCAGGTACCCCCCCTCACCCCCCTCTCACCCACCCTCTCCCCGCCCGAGATAAGCCTCATCCTCCCGGGGACACGTTAGGGCAGGGGAACGGTGCACTAACCTGTTGGAAGTAGGACAGTAGGCTACACTTGTTTCCTCTGGAGCCGCGCGGAGCTACATGTGAGCCGAACAGGGCGCACCATTCATAAGAGCGGAGGAGAGGAGGAAACCGGCGGGCGGGCGGGCGAGCGGCGAGCTGCCCCCTCACAGCCGAGCAGCAGCTGGACGGACGGACGGACTGACGCGAAACCCCGGGGCAAGAAGGCAACGAGTCAACGACCTCTGACACTCAAGTTATTTCCAAGAGTCTATCATCATAACATCTAATGATAATAATAATATTTTTTTTTTTAAAGCAGTGCTCTGACAGCATCTTGAGGTGAAGCCACATCATAACACCATGCAGCGCTGCTCTCGCTGGATCATTTCTCTTCTCGCAGTCTGTTTTATTTTCTTCATTTCACTTCCAGCTTGCACGCACAAGACGGAGGGACAGAAGTGTGGAGACAGCCGGGAGACAGCGTGCACGGACCGGGAGATGGGAGATGGGAGAGGGGAGAGGGGGGTCCGCTTACCTTTGCTTCCCAGAGTCGCAGCAGGACAGTCGGCGCGCGCTCAACAGTCAAGCGCCGAACACCGGTTCGCTGTCACGCGCTATATTAAAGTGTGGCAGCGGAGACTGCGTTGACATGGAGCTCTCTTTTTCTTTTTTCTATGCCTTTTTTTTTGCAGCACACCTGTAGCTCGCAAGTGGATGCGCTACAATATCCACACACGCACGCACAATACAATATACACAAGAGTCAAAGACAAAGACGGACTGACCTGGAGCATGCAAATCTGCGTCCTGGTCTGTTCCGGAGCCTGTGGGATGCGCAGCGCAGCGCGGTGAGGTGAGGTGAGCGGCAGATGGAGCGAAGCGCTGTTTATGTGTGAGCCGGTGTCGGAGCGCAGAGACGTGGCCAGTCCCTGTCCGGAGCGCACGCTGCTGCGCCGCCTCTATTTACTCCAGCTGGAGGAAAGGCACGCCCACTGCCTGCCTGTGTGTGTGTGTCAGTGTGTGTCTGTGTGTGCGTATGCGCGTGCATGTGTGTGTTTTGGAAGGGGTATTCCTCAATCCTTTGAAATCTACCTATTTTCAACGTTGTGAAACCCAGATGACGAATAGAGATTTTAAAAAAAGAAAAAAGAGCAGCATTAAAAGCAGAACTCATCTCTACTGTTGTTTGAATATTGTCATTAAAACTTGCCACTTAAAATGTAAATGTTATTTTAATGCACACTGAGTCCATACTCCCAGCGATATAAATCTCTGGTGATGGACAGATATCAAGTTTGTTTTGTTTTTGTTCAAATCATTTCATCAGCTCAGAATATTAGTTTTTTTTTTCTTGTGTTCACGCAACAAAATCAAGAATGGTGTTACATAAGGAAAAAAATGGGGGGTGGGGGGACTAATATGAGAAGACAAAATGAACAGTGTCCCAAAACAGGCTCTTATTGTACAGTATATATATATATATATGACATATCTGCCAGCTCTACCTCTTCAGATCGGATGGCATCTTCAGAATGGAGATGCTTCACTTATCATCATGCTTTACATTCAGTGCTAAGCTGTTGATCCTTAAACCTGCACAGAAGGGAACAGCTACAGGTTTCTAGCTGATATTGTCATGGTCTGTCTATTGTGTTTCAAATAAATGTCTGGTTTTATTTTGAAATTCTCTGTGTCTTGTCTTCCTGTGTTACCTCATGTGTTCACCTGTGTTCGACTGATCCACCTGTGTCTCTTGTATTTCACCTCATTGTTTTCCCAGCTCCCTTCGTTGTGTCAGTCATTTCCTGATTTCCCCGTGTTAGTTAGTTCCTTATTTTCCAGCTTCCTTTAGATGATCCTTGTTCCTCCTTCAGCTGTTTTTAGATGGTTTGCATTTGTTGACAATTATTAACCCTCCTCTTGACCCAATCTGTTCAATACTTTTTCCTTCCTTCCTTCCTTCCTTTCTTCCTTCCTTCCTTCCTTCCTTCCTTCCCTTTGTCCACTTCTTCTTCCTTCCTCTTTTGATCCAATTGACCCTCCATCTTTCTTTCCTCCCCTTTTCCCTTCCTTCTTTTCTCCCTTGAATGACTCTGTTCCCTCCCTCCATCTTTCTTTCCTTCCTTCTTTCCACAACCTCTTTTCCCTCCCTTCCCTCCTTCCTTCCTTTTTGACCCAATTTGTTCCCTCCCTCCATCCCTCTATCTTTCCTCCCTTCCTTCCTTCTTTCCCTTTCTCCTTCCTTCCTTCTTTTTCTTTGTCCTTCCTTCCTTCCTTCCTTCCTTCCTTCCTTCCTTCCTTCCTCCTCTTTGTCCTTCCTTCCTTTCCTTCCTTCCTTCTTCCTCTTTGTCCTTCCTTCCTTCCTTCCTGCCAATTCTTTCCTTCCTTCCTTCCTTGACCCATGCAGGTGGACAACAGGAGGGTTAAAGTAACTATGACCATAATAATCATAATCATACACTAGTCGGGTCAAATGCTAAACAAGCACGTTTTCAGAAACTATGGGGGATGCTACTTTTTAAATGATTCCTCATGAATGCATTCTGGCTTTATGCCATTCTTTAGTTATAAGTTAATGTATGTAAATTAGTCTTAAAGCAAGGCTGTTGCCTGTGGAAATTACTAATGCATATGGTTAATTACATGAAAGTACAAGGCTATGTGGCTGCTGCATTTATCTTGGTGAAACATGCTGACGACTGTCGAAGGTTCTGCAAACTATTAGAAACAATAATCTATATGGAATCAGTCAGTCACTCTTTCATTGACTTTCATTCCTCTGGTCTTTTTTTTAGAAGCTTGTCTTGTCACATGCATGTATGCAAATTTCACTCATTATCTACTCATTTCAACTAAGAGCTGTGAGAATTTTCAGAGTTATCCGTGTCTTCTTGGAGTTACGAGGGGGGGGGGCACACAGCAGTATTTGTCCATGTTAAGAATGGATACCACTTTTCTTCGTTCAAAAAGACACACCAAAAAACATCCAAATACCTCCATACTGCTCGTCTGTAATGTCCCTCTTGTATTGAAGCCCTCACATGAGAAATTGTTTGGAAAAAAAGTGCATGGGCCCCCCCGTAACTCAACAGAAGCCACGGAGGACTCTGAAACTTCTCCCAGCCCTTAGTTGACATGAGGGTGAGTAGATAATGAGATTTCAATTTTGGGTGAACTTTCTCTTTAAGATAACTATACAGTATCTGTATACATTACAGCTAGAGCTGGGATGCACGGGTAAGTTAAGTTAATTACATACACCTGAGCAGGTGAAAGTACCAGGCCTCACCAGTAGAGGGCTCTTCAAAGTAGAACAGGAAAAATATGATCAGAGAGAAAATGTGAGAAAATCAAGAGATAAATTATGATAAATGGGTGTATAAACAACTAAATCTCCATAAAGCAACACAGGCATCAAACCACAATTACAAGCTATAGAAAAGGACTGGAATCAATATCCTCACTGAGTCCTGGATATACTGCAGCCTGCATTTGGTATTATGTAAAAACCACAAGGCCATCTGGATTGCTGTTATGCACATCATGGAAATCTAAGTCATGACAGTCCAAAGCTTTTGTTCGATTGCATACTAACATGCTGCATACTCCATCTTTCAGCCGACTCTTTGTCCGACCTGTGTAAAAGCAACCGCAGCTACAGGATAAACAGTATAGGCTGTATGTGGTGCAGTTGGTGAATGTTTTGATGTCTTACACCTTATTATTCGTACAGTTAAGTCACTGAATTGCTTGCATTCCTTTATATTTGTGCAATGGTTATTGAGCCACACTAGTGAGGACCCTTCAATGGTGCATGGAGCCAGGATTTTGTTGTTTTTTTATTAACAGAGAGATGACTGGGCACTAACCCATCCAGTAATGTAGGGCCCTTCCTGTAACTGCTCTTAGGACGGACAGGAAAGATAAGGCCACAATTAATAAAATGAGATTCCAATTTCAGTGTGTTTTATGGGGATTTAAGTTGCATTTCATTTGATCTTATGACAGCAGCACTGCCTATTGCCCATTCAACCTGTACTTGTTTTATCTTAGTGTATTTTTCATGATGCTTTTATGCTCTTTTTGCAATATTTTATGTGATGTTTTTCTGCACTATTTTATATGAGATTATATTATATTTTACTGTCAGGCGACCTTGAGTGCCATGTAAGGCGCTCCACAAATAAAATGTATTACTATTATTATTATTATTATAGATTCTATTCACCGAGTTTTGGATTCAAGGCTCAGGGAGAGTTTGAAAAAAGTAGGTTTTGTATTTATTATTATTTTGTTTAGAAGGTAGAACCCAAATACCTTCTCCTTTATATTATTAGACATGTCATTTTTACATGCAGGGTCTGCACCAATTTTAATTCCATAATCCCTTATGGTTTAGGCTGCAGGCCAACTTTTACTTCCAACTCTACTGAACCTGGGAACGACGTTACCTTCTGTGCTTCCCTGGTAATGCCTCTACTGTTACGATTATCACTGATACTAATATATGATTCTGAGAATGTAAGGTCCTTTATCGCGCTCTGCTTACAGTGAACTCCTGTACTTGTGTTTTGTTCCACTTGTTGGTGACTATGCCTGTCTTATTGTTGTGTTTGAATTGTATTATTGCACATGCAGGATCCCTTGAAAATGAGATGGAAAATCCCAATCGGTTGTTTCTAATAAAGATTTTACAACAGGTCAAAAATGCCCACAGAAATGAAAATGTGTGGAGATTTCCAGAGATTTGAGTTAACCACTGATTCATCAGCGAACGGAGCCCGAGAGCAGAGACTTGGGACTTCTACAGAAAAAAAGAGATTAAATCTGTGTAAGTGCTACAGACAAGGTTATGATGGGGCTGCCGTATATTCTGGTGTACGAGCACAAGCTGCAGACAGAGGACCAGCGGCCCCGTCCATTGTGCAGCTCCCAATCTCAATCGTGTATTTGAATGACTCCATTAAAAATGTCCCAGAAGTTAATCAGTTTTATGACACTGTTGAAAGACTGTACAACTTTTATTTTTCTCCTCATAGTAAAAAAAATGATGAGTTTTGGTTAGTAATTTGATGACGCTGAAGGGCAGGGAAAGAACAGTAAATGTTTTTGATCGGCTTTGTCATCCTCCTGTTGCGCTAAACTACATGACTTTTGAGGACATTTTCCAAAATCAAGCCGACTAATGACAGTAAAGATGAACATGATACCTGCAATATTACAAACGCCTCAGAACAACTGACACAAAATAGCACTTTGAGGTAAAACTGTCAAAGTTCTGTAATGATAACAGCAACTATCCAGTAAAAAAAAAGAGCACAACAAATCAGAAACAAACAAACAGGCTTCCAGGATACAAAACAACAAGCAGCAGACTATGATTTTAGCTGGGATAGTATAACCTTCCTGTCTCAATTTCCAAACTCCATCAATGAATCTAGCAAGAGCATTGATCTCCTCTTTAAAAAACCAACACAACATCGTGTTCAGACATCCAGAATAAATCTGGTTTCTTCATCTGGGCTTTCTCATACAGGGAATGTCTCAGTTTATCATACAGAGGACAATGAAACAGAAATCCCATTAGCCCACATAGCGTAGCTCTGAGCAGCTCACGGCTCTGCTCCGCCGTTCTAAAAATAGCTTGCACCAGTAATTAAGGGTAACGAACCTACTCCTAAAAGGATTATGGCAATAGGCCTATGTGCCAAAATGTTGAACTATCCCTTTAAATAGGATTTTATCATTTTAAATCACATCATGTCACACATCTTCCTGTGCCGTGATAAAAAGAGAAAGGCTGAGCTGCAGGTGATGCTCTGTTGTCTGCGCTCACCTTGTGATCAGGATGCTGCTGCGACTACAAAACGCTGAGTCGTGCACAGCTGGAAGGACGCTCTTCATCTCTCTCCGCCCTTTTTAATGATACATAATAAGCCATAAGTTGTCAGTAATATACAATATTTATGATGTAAGACGCCTCGGAATATCTCAGTGATTCATCCTGATGCTCGCTGACACCGGAGGACTGGGATGCAGCGCGGGTCATGCGGTTGAACAAGAGTCTCTGTGACAACTGTGTTTCTGCAGATACGCCAAATGAATGTGTTCCCCCGCGGGCGCTGCGCCTTCATGCCAAAGACACTGCTCATGAATTAAGGACGGGAATTATCAGCCCTACGTTGGCAGTTTACCAAATAAAGCCGGTCACGGTGGCATGCTCGACTTAATGAAGTGGTGCAAATGCCATGCATGCCAAGTTGATTTGCATGAAATTGGACTTCCTGGGCCACTGGCACTTTTCCTCCCTCGTTGCACCACAGTGAAATGAAAAAGGGGGCTGTTTTTTTTTTGGACGGATGTTTGTGGAAAATGCTGATGCGGTTACTTCACATCATGCAGCTGTCAACAACTCAGTTCATAAACTTTCCAAATAGCCCATAAACAATCTGGTTCGACCAATATATGACACGAGTATATCAAAGATATCATTTCATCATTGCTCTGATTGAGGAGTATTAGATTCTGAGAAAAAAATCGACAACTCATGCAGCTGAAGTGCAGGACTTTACTACTTTGTTACCTGTTGTCCAAAATAAATGCTATTGTTGCACCATTAGAAACTACAGCGTTCATGTTGTTGCACCATTTGATTAGACTTGAGTCAGTCTAATCTTGCATAAAACAGTAAACTCCCCCGTCCACACAACTCATTTCGGAAACGCTGGATGAGTGAAAACAGAGACCTTTAAAAAAGATGTCACAGATGTCCACCGTCTCTCTCTGATTGGCTCTCGTCTGCCCAAACCAGCGGTGGTGAAAACAACATGATAATGAAATCAAAATGTTTGACTTTGTTGTTTTTTCCCTGCAGCTGTTGTCCTGATCAGCTCCGTTTTTTGTTTTTTTAAACTTACAGCTCTTCACTGATCCTGGTTGATTTTCTTTTCTTTCTCTCTTTTTTTTTTGCAAACAGACAACTGGAGAGAGATGAAGGTCAATGTACAGAATTATGTAGGTATGTCTGGGTTTTGTGCTTTTGTTCCAAAGCATTGTTTTAACCCTGTTGTCCTCCTGGATCTAGGAAGAAAGGAAGGAAGGCAGGACAAAGGGAAATATGGGAGGGGAGAAGGAAGGGGGAAAGGAAGGAAAGAAGGAAATAGGGAACAGATTGGGTCAAAAAGGAAGGAAGAAGTAAGGACGAAGGGAAGGAAGGAATGAATGAAGGAAGGGAGGGAGGGGAAAGGGATTGTGGAAAGAAGGAAGGGAAAGGGGAAGGAAAGAAAGATGGAGGGAGGGAACAGATTCATTCAAGAAAGGACAAATAAGGAAGGAAGGAAGGAAGGAAGGAAGGAAGGAAGGAAGGAAGGAAGGAAGGAAGGAAGGAAGGAAGGAAGGAAAGGATTGGGGAAAGAGGAAAAGGAACAAGGGAAAAGAAAAGGGATCAGATTTGTTCAAGGAGCGAAGAAAAAGGAAAGATGAAGCGAAAGAAGGAAGGGAAAAGGGAAGGAAGGAAAGATGGAGGGATAAGGAACAGATCAAGTCAATTGGACCAAGAGAGGAAGGAGAAGTAAAATGTTAAGGTTAGGTTTAGGATAAGGATAAGGGTAGGGAGGTCGGACTAACGGACGCAAGAATAAAGAAATGTATGGTCAGAGAAATGTAGTCGGACAGACGTCATCCGTCCGTGGACTCACACAAAGGCACAAAAACAACTTGATCAATTTGATAACATGTGCTACAAAAACTCACAATACAACAAAAGTGCTTCAAAAACTGATGGACCAGCTGAAGCCTGAGGCCAAGCTAGCAGGACAAATGTGCAATTATATCTGAATCATGCAATATTGATGTCACAGTTTACCTCTAATGGGTTTTCTGAAGGGTTTTTACATGTGTTTTCTTAAAGAGGAACTCTGTCTGATTTTTACCTTATATGCCACATTTTCTGTAAAGAGCTTCAGAGTAATTGTGATGGTTAAATTAATAACTTGTAGCCTAACTAGTTCCAGGGAGAATGGAGGCTCTGAAAAAACCACCTTAAACCAACCGCTCTCATCTCTGCAACGCCACACAAATGCACCCTGTAACCTGTAATCTCTTGTTTATGACAGATAAGATATTCACATTGTATAGGATATATAACTTGATTGAGCTTTGTTAACAAGTGCACATGGCCAGGAGGAGGGTTAGCAAAACAGAGGAAAAGCGACCAGACTTGCATAGTTCCCCTTTAAGTTGCCGCTGCAGGTTTGACACCTGCGGGAACTCATGTAATAATGTAGCTGTAACTACGGAGGCCTTAAGGGATCAGTTCTTTCTCTGTTTGCTCCAGCTCCAGCTCCAGCTCCAGCGTCAGACTCTCCCTCAGTCTGTATCAAATCCTGTCCCAAAACCTGTGAGCGTCCAGATTAACATCAGACGTGACAGTGTGGACAAAATGTCTTCATAGTCGTGATGATTCGCATTAAACAGAGGACGAATGCAGAGAGCAGTACCGTGAGTGATTGTACAGTACTATGTTGCTGTAAACAGACCTAATGAAGGATGAAAAACAACCGGCAACATGAGCTGACTGTTATGTGAACAGCAGCACTATCAGAGCAGGAAACGCCGTGTGGAGCCGGCCCAGCCGTCACTGACAGGAGGAAAACAGCGGAACGGTTTGAAACTGCACCTTGTTGCTTCCAGCAGAGCAGAGAAAGCAGCTTAGATACAGCAGCAGCAGCAGCAGCAGCAGCAGCAGCAGCAGGTACAGAGGGGGAGGGACCACATTCAGCCCCCCCACTCCCTACACACACTTACACTCCTGACAGCTGCTAAAAATAGCCAAAAATGTTCCACAAATCAGTGGGGTTTTTTTCTTATTATTACTGTGTCTATTCATATTTTAATTATTGAAAATATGACAATCATAAAGTGACACATACAGACAGCAAGCTGACATGACAAAATGTGAGGTGTAGCAGTCAAGGTTGAATGATGTCGGAACCAAAGTCACCAATATGGGGGACATGAAGACATGCAGAACAACCACAGAGCCACCGCTGCACTAATTATGAAAGAATATATTTATACTATGTCAAATTAAACAGCAGAAGCCTGTAAAAAACATGTTTTCATGACCCAAACTTAAAAGACACAACTGCGTGTCGTCGTAGAGGAAAGGAAAGGATAATTACAAAACAACACCGAAAACAAAACACAACAAACAACCAAACAGAGCACAACAAATCAGAAACAAACAAACAAACAAACAGGCCTGCAGGATACAAAACAGCAAGCAGCAGACCACGATTTTATGTGGGATAGTAGGTTATAATCCTTCCTGTCTCAATTCCCAGTCAATCTAGCGAGAGCACTGATGCTGCCTTCATGTGCTATGGTAATTATGGTAAATACCAGAAGACGACTTGAAAAGTGCACATGAACACCCTCTCATGTGGTATTTTCCACTGGGAAACTCGTAGAATTTTTTGATGCCCGAGTTGCCGAGATGAGAATAACCTTTGACCTTTTCAACATGGCGGCGAGCAACGCAAGATTCGTTAATGGTAAACAAGGCAAGCTTTTAGAAAACAGTTAGCAGCTATTCACTTTATGAATGCGTGCATGTACAGTAAAAAACGCTTTTAAAAAACTAGCCAAATAGCCGATGCTAAATCTTCATGAATAATAATATTTACCGTTTGAGTTTTGATCATTCATCTTCTTGCTGTTAGAGATGAACTAGGCAATTCAAGATTGTTTTTCCGCATACATGTAGATGTCGCACGTGTATATATCTATGGTTTAAGTCTGAATCTGTGTGTCCACCGTCTTTATTTTTTCTGTACAACAACAAAAGCACATGAACACAACCCACTAGTAAATACCAGATCACAAGTGGAAAATACCATCTGTACCATAGCACATGAAGGCTGCATACACAAAAAAAACAACACAACATTAGCCCACGTAGCTTACTGTAGCTCTGAGCTAGCTCGCGGCTCTGCTCCACAAACACAGCCCAAAACACATCAGCTGCTGCTCATCTGAACGAGCCCAGCTACAAAGATTGGAACGATACCAGAGACGTTCTAATACCATGAACGACAGTAGCCTAGCAACCGCGGCTAACACAGAAGCTATACAGCAGCACGGCAGAGAGAGAAGACAACAACAACAACAACGAGCAAAGTCGAGCAAACACAGACACTGCTTGGCCAAAACATGGTCTTACCTTTGTTGTTTTGCCATGACAAGTTTGTTTTCTGGGTAAATCCATTGGGTAAATCCCGGTAAATCCATAATATTTCCAGTTGTGAGTGTGAGACATGGATGTATAGGGGGCCTGCCAGTTGAACTTTGACCGGTGTTACATCGAAATCGGTCCGATCGGACTTTAGGAGCCGCGAGGAACCTTTACTTTTTCTCTCGTTTTTTTTAACAACTTTATTGACAACAAGAAATAAGTCTACAACATTAATACACAACCAAAGCGTCATAAATACGCCAGGGTTTGACAGCAAGATAGTAAAAAACATAAACTTGAATAAATATTTTTTAAAGCTTACAAAGAACACGTTTGAACAGCTTTTTTATTCTCACAATCACAGAGTGAGGAGATAGGCTATATTGATGAACATATGCAGACAGTTCCAATTTGGCTTCTTACCAGAAAATTTTGATATATGTAAGCTATGTAGCCTACATTTTAGATAAAATAATGAACAAATTAATCATAAAACTGATAATTAGTTTTTAATTTATTTTATCATATTCAGTGTAGCCAGACAAAACATTTTTCGGTAAATATGATCACTGATAAAGCGTGCCAGTCTCACATGTCAGGTTTCTACTGATTCAGACTGGCTCATGAGAAGAACATCAGTGTGGGTATAGACTCATTCTATTGGCTCTAACGGTTCAAATGAGCTGTTGAACACTCAAATCAACCAATCAGCGTAGCTCTGAGCAGCTCACGGCTCTGCTCCGCTGATCTAAAAACAGCTTGCACCAACAATTAAAGGTAAGGAATCTACTGCCATGACTATAGGGATTATTTGCCAACATGTTGAACTATCCCTTTGATAATAATAGTGATGATAATGAGTCCGGAAAATATTTATGCATATACTCAGATATTACCTCAGATATTATATTATGATGATGATGACATAAGAGCCCCAGAGGGCCCGGCAGGAGGGGCCAATCCAGTCTCACCTGTGACACCTGGTTCACACACCTCAACCATCATTAACGTGAACTCGTCCACCAGGCTGATAGAAGACTGACCTTTGTCTAGATCTAAGTGAGTTATTCCAAGATTTATTTAGCCAATTCTGCTGAGAGAGAGGCTCATTAGGTGACACATTAATCACCATAGTATCACCAGAGCGGCCACTGCTGCACTCAGTCTGTGACAGAGCTTTAAACCCAAACCTCATGTGTGTGTGGATGCTAGAAAGGAAGCAGGGTGTTCTCATCAGTTACCTCCTGGTTCATTAGAATAATTACGAAGGATGAATAATTTGATTGATGATGAGATCTGGAGACTACAGGACACTGAACTCTGAACTCTGGAACTAAACTCCTCAAAAAAAGTTTGGAAACATTTTTTTCAGTCAATCTTTACTCCCCTTTAATAATACCAAATGATGTTGTATTTTATATCGTTGGAAAGCCTGATTAGTCATCTTTAAAATGAGGTTCCACTTGTAAGGACCATGCATTCATGGATTGAGCAACACAGCGAATGCGTGGGTAGCACCCCCCCAAAAAAGTGCTTAAAGCCCAACTCAGTGCAGTGACACGCTCTGTGGTCGAACTGAAAGGCTGAATTTATCATATTTATCAGAGTTTGAGCTCAAGATGGACAATTAAGTCCATCTCTATGGCTCAGGTTGGCGTTCTGGAGGTTAGGTTTTACTTTGTAGTTAATAAATTCAATTTAAAGATGAGATATTATAAATCATAAGAAAGATAATGTGATAGGCAGTTGTGTGCACACCACCACCCAGAATATCAATCTTTTCACAAAACAAAACCTCATCAATAGGTCCTGCATTCATCTCTCAGGAAAGCAGAGTTTAACAGTGATAGATAACTTGTTCTTGCAGTCCTTGTCTATGCAAATCTCCTTAAAACAAGAGTCAGTTGTCCAAAATGTCCCAGAGCAGCGATGTGTATCCACAGAGTTCAGTCTCAGATTGAGGGTGTAATGAACAGAAGGGAGAGGCGAGTGAGTCCAGGCTGGGAGAGAGTTCACGTCTGTCTGACAGAGGCGTAATTATGACACTGAAAGCAGGGTTGGTTGGAAAAAAAGAGTCATCTCTTCGGTTGGAAGAGGTTTCAAAGATGGTCGTCACCATGCAGTCAGATAATACAACACTGTTTGTCTCCAGGGAACGAGCTGCTCCAAAAAAAAATCATAAGAGCCAGCGGTAGGGAAGATCCTCAGAACGTAACCCTGCCATGACCTCACAGCAACTGGACTCACAATGAACTTGAGCAGCTCAAACACCCACCTGCAGGTCAGGACACTCTTCACTTCACTCTTCACTACTCTTCAAATCGTAGAGATGCAAGAGGTCGTCTTATCTGCAAACCTGTCAACTTCTGTCAAGTCAGGCAGTAAAGAGCAGAACCATACGCTTCAAATTATACTATCTGTACCAGCACTTCCCCGAAAGGTAAGTAATTCTTTTCTCTTTCTTTTTTTCTTTTTAAAGACACTATATATATTTTTTTCACTTCACTTATCAGGGTTTGTTTTTTTTTTAACGTTAGAGGATTAGGACTACTTAAAGAAAAAAAGTGAGTTCAGATTTTTTTCTCACAATTCTAAGAAAAAAGTCAGAATTTTGACTTTAAATTCAGACTAAAAAGTGGAAATGCTGACAGGTGAGTGAATTCCACTCTTTTTTATTTTATTTTATTTTTTTACAGTGTACCTAATCCTCTACCGTAATTTTTCAAAGACAAAAATGGTGAAAAAATATGTTCACAATGCGATGGAAAACATTGGATCTTTTCCCTTATTCCTTTTTGTGGGTGCGTGTGTGTGTAATACTGTTATTGGCCACAAGGGGGTGAGGGGCGCCCCAGTCCAAACCTGACTGTCACGCTTCAAGCCTTCAAGTATACATGATATTTCACAGAAGTATTTTTCATTTTAGATAATGATGAATGTAAACATCACTGATACAAAACAAGTACATAAGTCCCTGTCATTAGCTCCGCACGGTGTCACAGGCCTCAACACAGATGACAGAAATGAAAGGAGAGTAGACAAGAGTTCATTTCACATTCGCTATTTCCCAATATAATTACACGTTTTCACCAAAATTGTTCCATTTTGCCAGTTTTGTGCTGAGTTTCTTCCAAAGCCTCCTCATAGAGAAGATGAAGAGGGAAAGCGGGAGAGAGGGGGTTATACAGGGTTCATGTATGATCTACAATAATCACAGTTGTAATAACAAAACAGAAATATTAGCATAAAAGAGACTCAAAATAAGACTGATGATAATAACTGTCGCAGATGGTGTTGAGCAGACGGTGGCTCACGCTCACAGATCCAGAAACACCTGCAGAGACAGGAATAGACGGCATTAAAGTATTAGCGGCATATGAAGATGGAGAGGAGAAAGTAGTATGGAGAAGTTTAAAGAGGCCAAATAGACGTCCCAGCAGTAATATCAATGCATCATACAGTATGTAGCAATAAAATCTAATATGACAAACACCAGTTGTTGGTCTGATGCAAGTGGATGTGTAACTTTCAGCAGCTCCGTGACAGGACGACGATGATGTTTTATCCTTTTTCCAAACAGTAAAATATGTGTGGTTCATCATGAAAATGCAGACATGGCTAAGTGCAACTGAAAAGGAAGGTGAGGCTCTTGATTAACAGTCGATTTTCATTCCAATACTGAGACTGCAGATCCAGGCAGCCGACAGGGAGCTCAGCCTCGGCCTTACGGACAGGCTGAGGAGCTACAACATCCAGAGGGAGCTTGAAGTACATGCCTGTCGAGGTCGGGTGGGCCTCTGATAAGGATGCCCCCCCTGGGCGCCTCCCTGTGGAGGTTTTACTCCAGCCAGGGGCAGACCCACAGGTCACTGGAGGGATTATACTGTATATTCCAATCCTTCTGGAGAAACCTTGGGATCCCTCAGGAGGAGCTAGTAAATACTGCTGGGGAAAGGGACGTCTGGAGCCTTCTGCTTAACCTGCTGCTGCAACCCCACCCTCCATGGATGAGTCAATACCTGCCCTCAGTCAGGATACAGGTGCATCTCAATAAATTAGAATATCATGGAAAAGTTTATTTATGTCAGTAACCAATTCAAAAATGTAGCTCCATTACACA
Organism: Decapterus maruadsi; assembly: GCA_030347415.2. Classification (NCBI taxonomy): domain Eukaryota; kingdom Metazoa; phylum Chordata; class Actinopteri; order Carangiformes; family Carangidae; genus Decapterus; species Decapterus maruadsi. The sequence continues at coordinate 33,935,742 of CM064900.1, forward strand.
CAGAATGGAACATTACATGTCTTTATTTATTTAATTTCTTTTAATTGTAATGGTTGCATTTAATAAAGAACTAAAATTCAGTATCTCAACCTCCGTAGTGTAGCTCTGAGCAGCTCACGGCTCTGCTCTGCCGTTCTAAAAACAGTTTGCACCAACAATCAAAGGAACCTACTGCTATGACTATAGGGATTATAGCAATGAGCCAAGTTGCCAAAATGTTGAACTATCCCTTTAACTGTGCAAACAGCTGGACCACCACATAAAGCTTTCTCTCTTATTATATTATTTTAAGAAAAAAATCCATGTTCCATCTTCTCTGTAGTGTGTAATAAACACTCGTTGGTGTTCTTATCCTGACTGAGTCGGAGCACAGATAAAACATGTTTGGTGAATGTTGTTTGACAGTTGAAGTTTTTGTTTACAGTTCTATTCAGAGGAAAACACTGAAGCTTTCAAGTTGTTCTCACTGGTTTTCTCCTAAAACACAGATACACACCAAAGCTCAAAAGTTTGGACACAACTTCTCTTTCAATGTTCTTTCTTTATTTGTTATTACTTTCTACATTGTAGATGTGGTGTGATCCAGCTCATCCCAAACCGAAACATGTTTCTAAAAGAAATATGAGGAAGAAGAAAAGTAGGTAAGAGAGTGGAATACTATTTTGACTACATAGCATGAGGTGATTATAAAAAACTAGGAGTGAGTCTGTTGACTTTGTTTGCTTGTATTCGACTTGTCGATGTTGTTCAGTTGTACTTGGTTTATTTTGTTTGGCTCCGAGTACGGAACGATGTGAATAACAGCTGGGAATTGAATAGCTTGGCTTCCTCCTGCTCCTTTTCAACCATATGTTGTTTATTGATTTGGATATTTGGTCTGATTTTATGAGACACTATAACATGTGTTACTTACTTTATATGTATTTTCAGTAACACTTTATTTGACGCCTGTATCTCTGTAACACATTATAACCATACTTATAATGAGTAATAATGCAGTTATAGCACTGTATAACTATAGTTATAAACACTTAAGGCTTTATAACAATAAGCATAACACATCATATAGCATTTATATGGTCAAGTATTATAATGATTATTGTTATAAAGTCTTATAATAATTTGTGTTTATATGGATAGTTACATGTTTATAAGCCAATTATAACTATATTTATAATGCATTATGGATGTGGACATTGTTAGTGAGTTATTAACAATTATAATGTATTATAATACCTGACCTTACAAGTCATGATAAAATGCTTTATAATGTGTTATGATTATTGTTATAAAGCATTATGATCCTTTATGAGTGTTTATAACTATAGTTATACAGTGCTATAACTGCATTATAACTCATTATAAGTATGGTTATAATGCGTTATAGAGATAGGTGTCAAATAAAGTGTTACCTTATTATCTTTTTTCCTCTCTTTTTTTTTAATAAAGAATAATCAAATCCATAATCTGTTTCCCATTTGATGCTTTCAAGCACAAATCTACGATGTAGAAAGGAACACAAATAAAGAAAGACGGTTGAATGAGACGGTTTCTCCAAACCTTTGACTGGTGGTACATAGAGGCTGGTGATTGTGTAAAATATCTTTGCACTTTGTTATAAAAATGCAAATGACCAATAAAAACCAAACTGAGTCCTCCAACTCAGGGCTGAAAGACAGAGAGAGAGATAACACACAGTGAATCAACCAGGCCTGACACACACTTCCATGCATCCTTTATTCCATTATAAGCATTAAAACATCCATTGGGGGGGTTGCCTTCATTAACAACAACCGACACATGTATGACAATCTGTTTCATGGCATATTTAAGGCTTATTTCATCTGTTTTTTTTTTACGCACTATTACAAAATCTGAATCTACAAGTATCATCATTTATCTGCCTTTTTTCATTTGCATATCATAAATCCAGTGTTCGATCGACGGCCCTGAGCCAGGGCCAAACATGTAGAGAGAGTAAAGATACTGAAGTTCACCGTCACAGAGGATTATCATACAAACCAGCTTCAGAGACAGTGGAAATCTATCAACATGTAGACTGGAAAGCCTCGTAAAAATCAGTATCAAAAAACGATGACCGGGACCACAGCGAGGGGGTTTCATTCCCTTTTTTTTTTCTTTTTCTTTAAAAAAAAAAAAAAAAGAGCTTGAGGAAATACACGTAGAGATGATCGAGGGCTCATTATCCAGACTTGATCTATAATCAGAAAAGAAACATTCACACCCAACCGACAAACCACTTTACAGCAATACACAGGTCAGTTTAAATGATGGTCACGAGTTGCTATGGAAACAGCCTTCTTTGAGCACAATCTTCCTCGGAAAACATTTGCACCGTTTAAATCAGTGTTATAGTGTTTACGTTATTCATTTAGCTTTTTTTTTTTTTCTTTCTTTTTTTCTTTTGGTGTAGTTAAAACGTAGTTAAGTGTTTTTTACTTGGAGACGGAGGTGGGGGAGGGGGAGGAGGGAGTTAATAAATGTCCACAGCTTTTCCTCTTCCACTGTGTCTGTCCATAGGAGGAAGATGATGATGATGATGATGATGATTTGGTTTCCCCTCCCCCAAACTGTCCAGGACACGATCGATCCGTCTGATGAATAGCAGCAGTTTTCAGTCCGACCTCGGGTGAAATGTCCACGAACGTAAGGCTTCGTCTGTAGCGTCTGTTGACAACGGGCTGATAAATTAAAAACACAACGTCCCAAAACCGCAGCGACAGTATCTTCACTTCATAATCATAAGAATAAAAAAAAAAAACCTTCACATGGAGCAGGGGTTCACAGGTCAAGTGTCTTTATGGTTAAACCCAGCAGCACCGCACCCCGAGCTTCACTTCCTGTGGAGTCACATGATCGACGCTCGATCTCCGCGGTCCTGGAGCCGCAGCCGATGTGTTTGTGGTTGTGCAGCTTAACAATCATTGAGGACACACACACATACAGTAGAGCAAAAAGGCAAAGCTATTTTAGAAGTCAGTAGTAGTAAATGCTTGCTTAAAGGGATAGTGCAACATTTTGTCATAATCACTGTAGTCATAGCAGTAGGTTTGTTTTTTTTACCTTTATTTGCTTGGGTGGGCTATTTTGGATTACGGTGCGGAGCGTTGTGGAGTTGTTGGATTGTGTATGTGATGAGTTTGATGAGCAAAACCAAGAAATCCCATTAGCCTCCGTAGTGTAGCTCTGAGCAGCTCACGGCTCTGCTCCGCCGTTCTAAAAATATCTTGCACCGACAAATAAAGGTAACAAAGCCACTGCTATGACGTTAGGGATTATAGCAATGGGCCAATTCACCAAAATGTTGAACTATCCCTTTAATTTATGAATGAATTCAGGGATTTGTGTCAAATTTAATCTGTTGGTGAGCCAAAAGCAGGTCATGTTGTAAAGGTGTGTGTGGCGTGCACCAGGACCGCAGAGATCACAGCTACGAAGCCCAGATGTGCAGAGGTGCATTCTGGGTTACAGCTTTTTAAAAAACAAACAAACACACAAACAAGATCTAACTGCAATTAAGAAAAAAAACAAACAAAAAAAAACGTGGAATGCCATTAACAAAAGAAATCAATGTACATCTTCAACGCCGGAGAAAAAATCATTACCTGAAAAATATCTGCACGCGAAAAGTGCAGCTGTTGAATCAACCCTGAATGGTAACTTAACACATTAAAAAGTAAAAAACTTCAATTTTTTAAATTTATTTAATTTTTTTTTTTTTTTTTTTTTTTTTACTTTGAGGTGCAAAAAATTGATACTTCTTCACCTTGGTAAAAAAAGAATAGAAAAAAAATCAAGCTTGAATGTTGCAGAGTCCAAAGGACGAGCAGGGAGTGCAGAGGGAGGAGTGAGAGAGTGATGGGGGAGGAGTGAAGGAGGGTAAATAGGGTGTAGGGGGTAGGGGGGAGTGTGGGGGGGGGTCATGGATCCAGATTGAGCAGCGAAGTGCAAAACACTGTCTGGGCCCGGCTGGGGGCTCATTGGTCGGTCCTGCCTCCCCCATCCTTCTTTTGCAGAGAAGAGAGGAGGTTGAGGGATGAGGAGGAGGAGGAGGAGGGTCTTCTTGAGTGGGAGGTGCCCCACCACCCAACGCCGCCGCCATCGCCGCCGCCGCCTCAGGAGGTGGGAAGCTCGAAGGAGATGAACTGCTTGAGCCGCTCCAGGTACTGCGCGTACAGTTCGATGTCGTTGTGGCCGGCGCCCTCCACCCACAGCGGCTCCACGGCGCGGGGGCAGCGCTCGTACATGGCGAGGCCGTGGGAGAAGTCGATGACCTCGTCCTCCGTGCCGTGGATCACCAGCACCGGGGACGCCACCTTGGACACCTTGTCGATGCTGCGGACGGAGAAGAGAAGACAAGAGGGAGGGTGAATTCCTCATGAGCTCCAGTCGGATTCCATCACACTGACTTTTAACCTTCCTGGTTTAAAGGGATAGTTCAGATTTTTTTTGAAGTGGGGTTGTATGTATGCATGTATTATTAGGGAGCCTTGTTGTTTGCTCTTGTTGTGTCATGTACAAATGTATGTTTCTTATGTGTATATGTGAATGTTTATGTGCATGTTGTGTGTATGTCGGACTGCAGGAAGAATAGCCGATGCTGCCACAGGTGCTAAAGGGATAGTTCATCCAAATCTTGCGCAATTTGCACTGACGTCGGCGCAAATCCTGCAAGATTTGGACGGACCACGGACCAAACCTGGATGTTTTTTGGTGTGTCTTTTTGGACAAAGAAAAGTGAGCTCCGTTTGCAACCGTCACATGGAAATGCACTGCTACGCCGAACCCCTCTGAAACTTCTCACCCAGAATGTAATTTGAATTTTGGGTGAACTTCACCTTTAACTACAGTAGAGTAGGTCTCTGCCTCTGAATTTGTATGTAGTAATAGTGCATAATATATGGTGGGCCTAAGAGAATCAGTCAAAAAGCTGGAAAATGCCTGGCAAGCTGGAGGCGGCTGCTGTGAGAATGGTTGGCAATCAAAGAGTTAAAGGACTACTTCGCCCAAAATCAATAATTCACCAATGCCAAGGAAGGGTTTGGAGAACTTTCAGAGTTATCAAAACGCTTTTTTCTTGGCGGTGGTGGATAAAGTTAACTTCTGAACTATCCCTTTAAAACCTCTGCTTGGTATTTTCAGACTCAGAGTCAGATGCGGAGTCTGTTCGGCGTTACCAGAGATGGACTTGGACCGTCTTGATGTCATTTATGTGATCACATCAATGGTAATTGAACAAATGCGAAACATTAACAAGCTCGCAAAAATACCCCAGAAACACAAAACAGATGCACAGACGCACATTCTACAGCTGACAACATTATCTGTGACTCCCTCCGATCCATTCACAGATACATGATAAGCTTCAGTGAATATCTCCCAAACATCCCATTGTGACATATGTGAATCATTCTTTTGTTTGTGTGTTAAAAATAACTTGCAGATCTTTGTGTGACATGTGTGGGTGTTGCTTTCATGTTCCACAATGTTTCAATCCCTCCCTTTTTTCTCTCCGTAAAGCACTTTGTCACGTTGTTAAGAAAAACTGTGATGTAAATAAAGGTTGTTGTTATTGTTTTATGTACACAAGAGTTAAACCCATCACTTCCCATCAGTCTGAAATGTCTGTAGATGACTGACAGAGGGAGATATTGTTTCAATTCCTTGTACTTCCATTGCAACTATTCACAGACAATCTAAACTACACAACTCAATTATTTGTAACACTCCAATACATAAGAGAGTTAGGCCCAATCCCATTTCTCTTTTATACCCCTACCCCTACCCCTACCCCTTGCCCCTCGCCCCTTGAAACGGAGCTACAAGGGGTAGGGGTAGAAAATCAACCCCTATGAATTGGGATACCCCTTCAACAATCACATACGTCATCACGTAGTCTTCACTGCCTTTACGTAAGCTGATGCGCCGAGCTTTTGCCAGAAATCAAATAGCCTTGTACCATATAACTTAATAAATATAAGATAGAACTTAATGCAGGCTGATCGGTTCATTGTAAAACATTAATTTATTGATGTAAATGTGGTGATTTCCGTGTACAGAACCCAGACGCAGCGGATGTCTGATACCTACACACATGAAGCTCTTTTCATTCAAAATAATAATGCTCCAGTCAGAATTGTTAAGTTTCATTAATGAGACTAATATTTAAATGCTAAAAATAATTTAACCAGCCGGTGGTAAACCTCTAAAAACCTGCGGGTATGTTAATTAGCGACCGTCTTTTCTCCCAGGACGAGGACGTAATGTAGCCGGCAGACCGGCGCTGAAGACCGGCTGCTGCCTCGGTGAGGAGCCGCTCCTCCTGGAGCTTCGGTCTCCGAAAAAAAACGTCGGCGCGAACGAACTTCTAACCAGCCGTCATTTGGACAAACTAACCGCACATTTGGGACCTAAACCGCTACTTTCTCGCATGAAAATGTTTTAAAATGACATAATAACAGCGCTGCAGTGAGAAATAAATCAGCTTTTCGTTTTACAGCCACCGCTGCCGATTGCCGCCAGATGCATTCTGGGAAACTTTTCATACCCCTCCGTTTGGAGTGTGCCTCTGAAAAATCTCCGTTTGGAGGGGTATATAGCCCTACCTCTTTCCCCTACCCCTCCGTCCTAACGGGAATTGGGACACCCCTACCCCTACACGTGAACGCGCAAAACGGAGGGGTAGGGGTGAGGCGTAGGGCCAAGGGGTGAAATGGGATTCAGCCTTAAATGTCATCACCTTTGCACATTAAAGGGATAGTAGCATTTTTTTTTAAAGTGTGGTTGTATGATCTACAAATAGCCCCTAAGTACTTTAATTGCAGTAGAAGACTCTCTGCACTCCTCCCGTTAGCAACGCCAGCCCATAATAGCCCTGCCCAGAGATTTACAACATACATTGTTGTGAATGGACCCAAAGAAACGGCCTATTTTCACGGCCTAAAAGAGGTTTTACCTGAAAAAAAATACACAGTTCCATTGTTGGCTATAATATAATTTTTCCAGCCCTTCAAAGTGCAGGAAAAACACAGTTTTTATTTGGAGCTAACCAACTGCTGATCGGCGGGCGCTAACCCTGGGCGGAGGGATACGTGAGTTGGTTAGGTCCAAATAAAAACTGTGTTCTTCCTGCACTTTGAAGGGCTGGAAGTTTGGAGGAGTTTCTTTGGGTTCGTTCACAACAATGTATGTTGTAAATCTCTGGGCAGGGCTATTATGGGCTGGCGTTGCTAACGGGAGGAGTGCAGAGAGTCTTCTACTGCAATTAAAGTACTTAGGGGCTATTTGTAGATCATACAACCACACTTTAAAAAAATGATACTATCCCTTTAAAGGGCCAACGAGGAGTTTCAATTCGGTTATAAAACAGTCTCACGTTAATGTGGATGAATCTACGCTACCCACACTTGTTAATCGTTCCATTTTCGATCAATATATCGTTTTCTGTCTATCGTTATTTTCTTATTATTAGTGGTGGTGGAAACGCTGGTCGAGCCGACCAGCGTTTCCTTACTTTCGGTTTCACAGACGCGAATGAGAATAACGGCGATTATAGCTTCGTTATGGTCGAACTACGACGGTAACTGAACCTCTTTGAACCTCTGACTTTAATTATTAATGAATGAAAACATGAATCCATCTTGCGCGAGGTGGAAGAATGCTACGGTGCGCAAAGAGGTAGTGTGAAAACCCTTCGCTTTTCCAAAACTCCTCGTTGTCCCTTTAACAAGGTGCAGAGTGAGTTTGGAGAGGATCGAAAAAAGACAGACGGACAATGCGGCCCCGCGATCGCCTCACCTTTATCGAGCCGTGCCGTGCCGTGCAGTGAAAGTGTAGTGGAAAAGCGCCATAAGAGGAACATGGATTGTGAGAGGACCACAGACAGAGGACCACAGACTGTGAGGACCACAGACAGATAGAGGACCACAGACTATGAGGACCACAGTGGAACAGATGTGACAGATGTGTCAGTATCAGTCCTCCAGGACCAGGTGACCAGGTGACAGCGTAGTGAGCGGCTGAAGCAGCTCTGTGGCCGCTGGCCTCGGGGTCACCTCAGGTCAGAGACTCTCTACCAGCTCACATCCAGATGTCCCGGTCCAAACAGGACGGTGGACACATTAAGATGTGTGTCCATGTGTGACACGCTCACACCGCCGTAGTTAAACGACGATCAGCTCTGTAACGCGGCCTGGATGGACTTGTTCAACACCCCAGTCGCTGCCGTGCATACAAAACCCTCAGTAACCCCCCCCCCCTTCCAGCCCCGCCTGTCGGAGGTGCAGCGGCTGAGCCTCGGCGCTGCCCTCCCGTTCAGATAGAGGGTTAGTTGGAAGATTAATGCAGGGAAATCATCAAAAGCTAATTTCATTCCAGATGGAATAAAACTATTATCCTGTTTGCTCCACGAGCGGCGTATACAGACTGAATTACTGCAGACGTGACTGTCAAACATGCGTTTTTATCTCCGCCAACATTAGTATGAGTGTGAGCTCACGGTTCCTCGACACCAACTCTGACAAGAACGCAGCCAAAGTTTGGTTTACAAGTTTCCTAATGAGTCCAGGATCTAATCTGCTTAAAGAACAGCCACAATCCCTTATAGAAGTCAATTATACTTAGCATGTTTACATTTACAGAGAACCTACCGTTAGTAATAAACAACTGAAACTTCAATGTAGATATCCAATTATCTGCCGCTGGCTCAGACAGGTTTTTACTGTCTAATTAACACTGATGACCAGAAACAGCTGACGGCAAACTGCAGCTCCAGATACAAAAGCTGTTAACACAAGTCATTCAATCTGCATCACATTATTCTGCTTGTAAGCACACATATAGATTCACTCACTTATAGAAAGCATGCCTGTTCAACTGACAATCAATGAAAATATATAGAAGCCCAATTATGTCACAGGTGGGAATATGTTTTCTTTTGCTTGATCCATAAATAGTTAATAAAAATAAAGAGCAAATATAAATCTGTTAAAAAAAAAAGGAACAAGAAAACATGACTTAGTATATGGTATATATTTATTTATGGGGATAGTTGTTATATACGTATATACACATAACACCAGTCCACTGCAAACACAATTAGCAAGTACAAATATGGAGAATAAACTGGACTTATATTCTATTTATAATATTTTTCTGCACATTTTTTTGCTGTAAATACTTCATTTTATGTAATTGTTGCATTTTTCTGTTACTTTTCATTTACCTGACTCCATGTTTGCTGCTTTACTGCTTTGCACAAAACACCCAAACAACTCGGCGGGGCGTCGAGTGGCGCAGGACGTTAAAGCCCCCCAAAACCAAAAATTGACTTTTTGAAATTATTAACATGTCAATGTAGTGTTTGGGTTCTGCTACAAGACATTTCAGCAGCAAAGTCGCTTTTGCAGCCACAACTGAGCATTTTAGATTTGAAAATGCAGTTTCAAAACCAGAGTCTGAAAAAGTTGGATTCAGTTTTTCAGCAACAGTCGGGATTAATACGTCACAATCCCTAAAAACCAATCCTGTTGAATCTGTTTTGCATCTCATTTCTCGAGTTCAAATCCCGGTGCAAACCTCATGTTTTGACATCGCTCCTCCCTGCCACCGCTAACACGCACCGCCATTGCTTAGCAACACAGTGGCAGTGGGCGGGCACGAGTCCTGGTTCATTTGCATACATTTGAATATTCATAGAATCTGGATTTTTCGATGAGGGAGAAATAGTAGATGTGTTCTCAGCCTCTCTGGGAGTTCATTTAAACATTTTTTTTGTGGGAAAGCAATTTTAATCAAAAGATAGTTGTAGCAGAGCATTTTGACAAATTTTAAAATACCTCTTTAGGGGGACTTTAAAGGGATAGTTCAACATTTTGGAAAATTGGCCCATTGCCATAACCCCTATAGTCATAGCAGTAGGTTCGTTACCTTTAATTGTCGGTGCAAGCTATTTTTAGAACGGCGGAGCAGAGCCGTGAGCTGCTCAGGGCGATGCTATGGAGGCTAATGGAATCTTTTGGTTTCCCTCATCAAACTCATCAAATACACAACCCAACAACTCAAAAGCGCTGTCGTGGACACGTTGTGAGCTGCACAAGCAACACGCTATGAGATAATAATGGAACGTTACGAGACGGAGCTGTTTTAGAGGGAAATTCATGCAAAACCACTGATGAGCAGTGCGTTCAGGGACAGTTTTTCAGCAAGCAGTCTCCGCATTTACCCTGTATTTACCTCGAAAACGGCTCCGTTTTGTATCGTTCCGTTATTATCTCATAGCGTGGTGGTTGTGCAGGTCACAACTTGTCCACAAAAGCGTTTGAGTTTTGGGATTTTGAATTTGATGAGTTTGATGAGGGAAACCAAAAAATTCCATGAGCCTCCATAGCATAGCCCTGAGCAGCTCACGGCTCTGCTCCGCCATATTAAAAATAGCTTACACCAACAATTAAAGGTAAGGAACCTACTGCTATGACTATAGGGATTATGGCAATGGGCCAATTTGCCAAAATGTTGAACTATCCCTTTAAGTAGGCGCCCCATGTATAGGGGCTACAGTCCTCGCTGCAGGCGGCCCTGGTCCACATTTCTCCAAACTACCACTGCATCAACAACTTCAAACTACATCTGACTGCAGTGCAACGCCACGATGCCAGTTGTACACGACGGTGCAGGAGGAACCCAGACCTTCATTGAGGACACTTATGGCGGCATGGCGTGGCTACCTTGTCGGTGCCCACTGAACAATCACTGAGCCTCTACAGGATTAATCGACCTTCGCCAAACCTGCACACAATTGAGAAACACGGGCTGCGCCGTGAAAATGAAGCTTTTTTGGATGAGACGAGGCTCTCTGCACAAAGACGCAGCGAGAACAGGTGAAGCAGAAGAAGCAGGTTATGTTAATGAGACCCATTGTTGCAGCGCTGTAACGGTACACGCCAAGACCGAGCATTCTGGGGGGGGGGGGCACACAATGAACAGGGGCAATTTTGTAGAGCTGGGTGAGGAACGATAAGGGATGAGCCGCGCATCAACATGTTGTCTCACAAGTCATCAGTGGAGCCGGTGCAGCTTTTTATTAAGGATGAAGTACAGGGCGCAGGCGGCTCCAGCCGCCAGCACATCAGCTCTGTCTGCTGCACTGCCTGAAAGGAATTACAACTTTTGAGGTACATGATAACAGGGCAGGCTCGTCTGGCTGTTGTTAGAAAGGACCTGCAGGCCTGTGCTAGACTCTGGGACATTGTTAAAAAGGGACCTATTGTGCTTTTCCAGCTTTTCAGACTTAGAAATGTGTTTAAAATGTTGGATACTGGTTCTAGAGGACGTGGAATCATGAGGTGGGCATGTGTCGAAGTAATCCCCAGTTTCAGGCAGCTCGGAACCGCTGCAAACCTTCATGTTCTTTCTTTTCTTTTTTTTTATTTATATAGTGCAATACAGGGTGAGGACATATAATTAAATAACAGGTGATCAACAAACAACAGCACAACAAAAACAGGACACAAAACAGGCAAACAGATCAAAAAGATGAACAGATATTTGGACCAGGAGAGAATACAGTGGTCAGTAAGAGAGAATGGGAGAGATAGTGAAGAAAGGATGGAGAGACAAATAAATAAGTGAAAGTGAGTGGTAGTACTGGAAGCAGACCCCCAAGGTGGGAGCGAGGCGGGACTGGTGGGTTTCACTTATTTGTCATTTCTGTTGTATTTCTTTTAATTTGGGGTTTATTTTGTTAGTTTCTTTCTCTCTCTTTTATTTTTATTACCATTATTTTATTTATCTATTTCATTCTTTATCTCTCTCCATCCCGTTAGCTCTTGCTTACTTTGGGTCGCCACCAGACCGGTAGGAGTTGGAGGAGGTGTTTTTTCTAAAGTCTCACGTCACAAATTCAATTCAATTCAGTTTATTTGATAGAGACAATGCAGATTACCATAGTAACACTTCCACTCGTTATGAACAAGTCAATGTGACTGACGTTCTGCATACAGGGATTATAGCTTAGCTAGTCTCCAACAGAATGGAGGATAGTTATGGGGTTTTATGCTGATGGAAACTTTCAATAGTGCCCCACTGGGTTCCAATTTCATATTAAAACCCTTATAGCATTATAGGTGCCCTTTAATAACCCCGTCACCAACATAAGAGACTCACTTTTCACACCAGGTGGGTGAAATACACCACTCACTCTCTGTCTGTGCTGCTATTGTTGTCTGAACCACCTATGTAGCCAAGTCTTATTGTTTGTTATGAAACGGAAAGGTGAATTCAAGCCATCTGATTGGTTCTGGACTGTGGTATGATGAGTATATCACAGCTGCACCTGTTCTTTTTTCTTTCCTTTATTTGATAGGATAGTTGAGAGAGACAGGAAATGGGCGACGAGTAGGAGGGACGTCGCAGTGAGCACAGTAGCGGCTAATAACTGCAGATGCTAGCCGCCTGCCTCCTACCTGAGCTGAAATCAGCATCAGAAGCTGATTTCATTTTAGCTCTAAACTCTGTAAATATATCACGTTATCAACATTTCAAACATGTTTAGGTGAGAAAGTAGCCGTTTAGATCAGCAGTGTGTCGTTAATTTGTCTAAATACCAGCTGTTTACTATTTTGTTCGGACGAATTCAGCGCTACTCAAGCTAGCCGTTGTGACCAATGCACTTCCTGTTACTTTCACAAAATAAAACACCCGTTGTCCTTTACATACAGAAGTGCTTTTACTTTGAAACAGGAAGCTAACCTACCCTCGATGTAGCTAGCTTGAACCAAAATAAACCGTCTTTGCTTGAACCCTCCGTTTTGACCGATCTCGTCCCGTTAGCGGCATTTGACCGCTCAAGATGCCTTACCGGAGAGTTTTGTCAGCTCTGAGACGAAGATCGGCCCGTTAAGAGTTGATGAAGAGTTTCTCTGATGACTTAAGGTGGAGGCAGGCTAACACTACCCATACACTTCCAGTGTTTGAGCTAAGCTAAGGCTAACACTACCCATACACTTCCAGTGTTTGAGCTAAGCTAAGGCTAACACTACCCATACACTTCCAGTGTTTGAGCTAAGCTAAGGCTAACACTACCCATACACTTCCAGTGTTTGAGCTAAGCTAAGGCTAACACTACCCATACACTTCCAGTGTTTGAGCTAAGCTAAGGCTAACACTACCCATACACTTCCAGTGTTTGAGCTAAGCTAATTACAGGCGATACGGCTCTATCTCCATGGTTTCTGCACGCACAGTCGAACGGATGGAGTCTATCTGCTGGTCATGGACTCGGGAGTGAGGCAATACACGTAAAACAAACAAAAAAAATGGCGTATCCCTTTAAATGAGTATGTTTCTTCTACTGTATGTCAAACAGTGTACTCTGATAGAGCTCTTTAAGGCCCACCTCCTTGCTCTGATGCTGACCAATCAGAGTCCAGTAGCTTGCCACACCACCAGACTTGGGTATTAACCGCAGAACATAATTTTAAAAACAGAGCCCCTGTATGAAGGCGCTATAAATATGCATGTTTTCAAAACTAATCAGCATATCTGGAGGTAAGCATGTGCAGCTTCTGTTAAAGAGTTGGGTGAGAAGATGGATGTGGATGCTGTGCACATTGCAACAAGCTTTCCTGTTCCAAACAGTCGGTCTCTGAACCGAAACGTGTTCTCTCCCTGCATCAAAACCAGCCACACAAATAATAACACAATTATTTGCTCATCGTCTTTGGCAACCAGCTGCGCTCCAACAGGTTGGAGCCCCTTGCTGGGATAGGATCTCCTAAATGAGTTCATAAAATACTGATGATCTCCACAGCTGAGATGTTTTATACCTGCTGCAGGTTATTATATGCACAGCATCATGACTCATTGTGAAAACAATGTTTTGTTTTTGTTTTTTGACTGCACTGCTGGCCCTATTAGTGATGGTGGACGGAGGCTTTTTGTTTGGATGGTATTGGCTCGTCATTAGTCTGCTCTGGGCTGAGCAGCTGTCTAAAAACACTAGCCCGGTTCCCTTTGTTTAATCAGTCTCTGAGAAGCACTGAAACACCTAGACGTGTGCTAATTGCTGCATGTTTTATTAACATGAACACCAATTCTACAGATGGTTCGGCTGATGTAACTAATTAAAATCATCAATCCAGTCCAATATCCTTCTTTGACAACACTTAATATGCAGTAGCAGCGTGCTCCTCCTGCTGACCCCTGAACAGCAGCGATGAGACCAGATATCCACAGCAGCATCCATTTAAAGTCAACGGCATTTCCTCTCCTTCCTCTGTATATTAAAAGCCATTACTTTGCATCATGCGAGCAGAATATTCAATCGCTGCTTTCTTTCAGTCATTTAACCTATCACTTTCACAAAAGCCTGTTTTGCTATTATCACAAATCACTGTTGCGCACCTGCATACAGATCAGGGTGCATGTGAATAAAGCTCTGAAATGAGGATAAAGCACAGCACCTTTGTGTTTGGGCTGAACAAATGACTGGATACACAGCCACTGTTTCAAGACTGAGAGATGTGGGAATAACAGAACTAACCTATAACGATCATCTGGTATACAAATAATTGCTCTTAAAGGGATAGTTGGCCCATTGCGATAATCATTATAGAGTAGTTCTTTACCTTTTCATTGTGGGTGCAAGCTATTTTTAGAACGGCGGAGTAGAGCCGTGAGCTGCTCAGAGCGACGCTACCGAGGCTCATGGGATTTCTTGGTTTCCTTCATCAAATACACAATCCAACAACTCCACAACGCTCTGGTGGACAAGTTGTGACCTGCACATTCACCGCGCTATGAGATAATAACACAACGTTACCACACAGAGTTGTTTTAGAGGGAAATTCATGCAAAACCGCTGATGCGCGTTGCCTTCAGGGACAGTTTTCCGGCAAGCAGTCTCTGCATTTGCCTTCGAAAACAACAGATATTCGAGGGTTAGGGTTTGTGTGCCAATAAACCATAGAAGAAGAAGCAGGGGGCACATCCAGTCATAATCAATGTTTACCTAACTTCATCAGAGAACAAACGCCTCAGAGTCCCTCTACTCCAGTGGTTCTCAACGTGGGGTCCGGGGACCCCCAGGGGTCCTTGGGGGAGTTCAAGGGGGTCCCCAACTTTTTCTTGAATTTTTTTTTTTTTTTTTTTTTTTGAGAATTAAAAAAATAGCCTATATAGAGGGAATTAAACTTTTTTTTTGGATATTTTTTTTTTTTTTGAAAATTTAATTTTTATTTTTTTTGAAAATTTAAATTTTTTTTTGAAAATTTAAATTTTTTTTTGAAAATGTAAATTTTTTTTAATTTAATTTTTTGTAAATTTATTATTTTTTTTATTTAATTTTTTTGAGAATTAAATTTTTTTTGAGAATTAAATTTTTTTTTGAGAATTTTTTTTTTTTTTGAGAATTAATTTTTATTTTTGAGAATTTACCACTTTTTGTGTAGAAAATCAACTTTTTTTAAAAAACCTTTTTTGAGACTTTTTTAACCACTTCTTCTTACAAATGTTTAAAAATTATACCACTTCTTTTTTTTCCATAAATGTCTCTATAATATTTTAATATTTCCAAATATTTTTCCAGAAATGTCTCTATAATATTATAATATTTCCAAATATTTCCAAAAATTCACGCCATTGGCCCTAATTTGAATGTACAAAAAAAGTAACAATATCCAGTCTCATAGCAAGTATTTCTGGTGTTTGCTTAAAAAATTTGTCCAATGGGGGTCCATGGTCTAATTTGTGTCAATTTAGTGGTCCTTGATGTAAAAGGTTGAGAACCACTGCTCTACTCTGACCCGGAAAGGAACAAAGTGGAAGCCGTGGTAAGTCCGAATTTTTGAAAACAACAAGTAGATGGAACATAATGATAGAGAGCAACATTTCTGTTTCTGTTTTCATTTTTATACAGATGAATGGAACCCATTTAAACCATTATGCAAAATAATCACTGTCAGATCAAACAATCAGGCGATTATGTAATAGTTGTTCTACAACGCTGGGATACCACTCTGTGTTGATCTATAACTTCTGCACTCGAGCTATTACTGGTACAAAAAGTGTTTTTTGTTTTGTTTTGTTTTAGTGCCATATGCCCACCATCTTTCATAGTTTTGGGAGGGGTTGCTAACTCGCTAACTGTGCTGTTTGAATCATTTCAAATGAGAGCATGACAGGAGGGCAGGGCAGATATTAAGACTGTACACAACATGTGACACAAAGTGCACTGAACAGATCTGCAAGTGGAAAACCAAACTGTTGTTGGTTAGTCTGTGATATGAGCTGTGTTGCTGCTCCGGCGCTCTGACCCTCAGGGCTGGGGAAAGCGAGTGCGAGAATGATAGAGGAAGATATCGGCGGCCAACAGAACGTCCTTGGCAGAGAAGCCCGGCTCAGCGAGTGGGAAAAGCTCAGACCTCCGTGAAGAGCTGCTCCTCCACATCAGGAGGAGCTGGCAGCGGCGGGCCAGGCTCCTCAGACAGGGATACCACCCGGACGCCTCCCTGTGCAGATATTCAAGGCACGTCCAAGTGGGAGGAGCCCGCCACATATCAGAGGGATTACACACTGTATCTGGCCTGGGGAGTAGGGATGGGCGAGTACCGACACCCGACTTAATTCAAAGTATCGGTACTGGTAAAGGCTGCGATACCAGCCGCCGATTATTAAAGCTCCAGTGTGTAACTTATTTGGCTTTTTATTAGAAAAAATCAAATATTGTTTTCATAAATACGCATTTCACTGAAGTGGAATCACACCCGCATACAAGGAAGGACGGAGGCTCTGATGTTGCATTCAGGTGCAGTCAGACAGACGGCCGTCGGCAAACCAACTGGATGTCTATTTACTCGATGAGAGAAAGACCATAAAACACGGGTTAGGGTAAACAATACGACATCACCATGACAACATATTGTCAGACCTGTAATGTTTTGCCTCTTGCTGGTGGACCACAGGTTTATCCTGTTACATGCAGCGTCTGTTGTCTGTCTGACGTCTGCCCGAGTTCAAGTGAATGCAACATCAAGAATACGTTCAGATATGCAACCACCGCTAGATGGAGGGGAATTCCTACGTACTATACCTTTATGAAAAAAAACAACATAGCTACATTAACACAGCCGTCGTTATTACCACAGCTTCAGATCTGGTCAGATCTAATCAATAACCACGGCTGATGAGGTTATTACAGCACAAAGTTTAACACCATGTGTAGAAGCTCCTCTAGAGGAGCTCACATCGATAAACACAGTGATGATGCTGCAGCCGGCGTTCAAGTCAAATTATCAGACGTCTCTCTTCTCTCCCTCGCTCTCTCTCTTTCAATTCTATTCTATTCAAATGGCTTTATTGGCATGACATACATTGTGTATATTGCCAAAGCAAGCGTTTGGAATTAAAAGTAATGATCGTAACAATTAAAGAAACCACTCCCACTGATATTCTGTCATTGTGGTGGTAATTTTGAAATTTTTTATACAGTATATATGTACACACACAGACACACACATATATAAATATATAAATAAAAGTACTCAGTATCAGTGAGTAATAAAGAGTGAGTACTCATACTCCGCTCTGTTCCTTCTCCTTTAACCCAGGGACACGTGGCTGTGGTTACCGTAAACAGCAAGGTGTGTGTGTGTGTGGTGTGTGTGTGTGTGTTGTGACGCTCACCTGGGGAAGGCATCGAAGCAGTAGGTCTTGCGTGTGTCAGGGAACGCCACCCGCAGCCCCGACATGAGCGGCGAGTGCAGGATGACGGCGGCGCATTCGTAGCGAGCGGCCAGGTCGATGGTGGGCACGGTGCCGATGCTCTGACCGTACAGGATGATGTTCTCAGGTGTGACGCCGTACCTGTGGGACAGCAGAGAGACAACACACACACTCGTTTACTAAGTGGGTTTTTACACAGAACAGCTGTAGCCATAGCATTATGAACATGCACAATTTAAATGCACTTTTTATTCAAATACTTTTTATTTATTAAATTGTATTTTTATTCCTTTCTATTCTATTTATTACTGTACTGTATGTTTTTAAGCCGTGGGTGAAAATTTCATGATCTAGTATAATGACAATAAAGACTCTCAACTCTCAAATGCAAAAGGCCACAAAAGCAAGCATTTGGTTGCATAAACCAGTGGTTCTCAACCTTTTGTACATCAAGGACCCCTAAATTGACACAAATTAGACCACGGACCCCCACTGGACCAAATTTAGAACTCAACACCAAAAATACACAAATATAGAACATTACTTTTTTATACATTTAAATAAGGGCCAATGGTGTTAATTTTTTTAAATTTAATTTAATTTCTGGAAAAAGTGGTCCAATTTCTCCAAAGACATTTAAACATTTCAAGGAATAAGTAGTAAAAATTCTAAAATGAAAAAAAACAAAAAAAACAAAAAACAAAGTGGTAAAATTTCTTTTTAAAAAAAAGTTTTTAAAAAATCTAGAAAAAGTGGTAAAATTAAAAAAAAAAAAAACTTCTAGGAAAAAGTGGTAAAATTTCCCGTGAAAAATGTTCAAAATAAAAAAAGTAAACATTTTCTAGAAAAAAGTGGTGAAATTTCTAAAACAAAAACAAACAAACAAAAAAAAGTAATTTAAAAAAGTTTTTTTTTAAAAAATCTCAAAAAACAAAGTGGTAAAATTTCTTTTAAAAAAAAAGTAAAAAAAATCTAGAACAAGTGGTAAAATTAAAAAAAAAAAGAAGTTAAAAAAAAATATAGAAAAAGTGGTAAAAAAAAAAAAAAACTTATAACAATATAAACAAACCTCAGAGCACACTAGACTTTTTTGTCGATCGATTGGCGGAGAGCGATCGGAATCAAGTGTGATCCGTTGCACCACTACTTATCAAATTTCAATTTCCCTTCTTGAGGTTTTATATTGAGTTGGTAAAACTTAAATGTGTTGCAGATGCTACATGACAGATTTGGTTGGAATGCCCTTGGACGTGGACGTGCGACGTAATAAAAAAAAACATAAAAAACTTTTTTAAATACATTTGAATATTTAATATAAGAAGAATTAGAAAGGGGTTGACAGCCCTAGACCGTACTCCTCTCCTGCTGCACCGACAGCCTATCACATCCCTCCCCTCTATAATACAGTGTGCTATAAATGACACTTTATTCAACAGGTCTGTGGTCGGCTGCACCATCCCCACGTCTCATAGCAACACTGATGCTGTGGAGAAGTCAGCATGTGACTAAATTATAGATAAAGAAGGTCATTTTGAATTCTTAAAATCATACTAAGTGTGGGGAATACATAAACAAATTTTAATCATCTTCAGAGGACGTCAGT
Source organism: Decapterus maruadsi (assembly GCA_030347415.2). Taxonomy (NCBI): domain Eukaryota; kingdom Metazoa; phylum Chordata; class Actinopteri; order Carangiformes; family Carangidae; genus Decapterus; species Decapterus maruadsi. Next base: position 33,955,084 of record CM064900.1, read on the forward strand.
TACATCAGGACACATGTATTTACTGTGCTAAAGGAATGTGGACACGCGGTCCAGACCAGAGACAGAGGTTTCTACCAGGTGTGATACATCTGTTAAAGATATTTTGGATATGCCATTCATGTCATTCACTTACTTACTGCAAAGTGCTGCACAAATAAAATTTTATTATATCATCATAATAAAAAGTATTATTGTGATGTTATGGATGAGAAATGAACTCTAGAAGATTCCAATTGATCCCAGCGGTGTCCGTGTCACGCTCCATTCCTGAATATGTGAGTTTCTGAACGTTTCAGCAGCAGAAAACGTTCAGAAACTGAAGCTTTCTTTCTATCGACATCTGGCTTCTCCTCCGTTCATGTGGAAAAACATTTTGCGACTGTGAGACTTCCTGGTCTCAGGTCAGCTCCGTGGCAGTGAGTGCACGATGTCTGGACCTGGACGGTCGCATCATGTCTCTCCCGTGAGGGTGGGACGATATTCTTTTCTCCCGATTCGATTCTTCTGTGATTTTTTTTGGAAGCCGATTCGATTCAAATTGCGATTCTACGATATTTTCTAAATTTTTAGTCTGCATTTTTAACATCAGTGAAACAGTTTAATGATTATGACGGTCTACAGACTTTTCCAGGAAACATATTTCCCCAAAAAATATACACATCACATAAGTCAGTTTTTAAGATTTATTCAGCAGCTATATGTTTACTCTCTATTCAAAAGAGTAGAGAAAAAACAGGCTTCTGAAACCTTTCTGACTAAATGAGATATAGACTGAGGTAAACTGCAACATTTTAAATTTATCTGCACACAAATACTGTAGGAGCCTATAAATTAACATCCAACTCCATTACAGAGTGAACTTAAATCCTTTTCAAAACCTGCACTCTCTGTATGTAAAAAAAAAGATGAATAAATGCACATTGCACAATACAAAAAAAATAAAAACAAATTGAGAAAAAAAAGAAAAAAATATATATATACATTTTTGAAAAAAAAAATCAATTTAAAAATCGTCAAAAAATATTGCGATACTCATGTAAATCGATTTTTTCTCCCACCCCTACTTTCCACAGCCTCTCCTCTTCGGCTACACAGAGTGACAGGCAGCGAGGGCTGACGGAGAACAGAGTGTGTCGGGGACAGAGAGTGAGGACGGGGACAGCCTGCTCCTCTGCCAGAGCTCACAATATGGACAGGAAACTTCAAGCAAACCCAAACCCCCGCACCCCCGCACCCCCCCTCCCCCCCTCCCTCCCTCCCTCCCGACAGCAGTGGGAATGCTGCAGGAGGCCGAGCGGAACCGCTCTGCAGCCACAACACATACACAGAGGGATTAGACCCTCGCTTAACGGACAGCCGTGACAAAGGATTTGGACGAGAGGTGCTAGATTGGACGTGTCCTATGAAGTGATGCCATCATAACAGCTCTTCAGATAACAGCTTGGGCGTGACTAATCTGCTGTCCTAGACAAATCCAGCCTCCGATAAGAAGCCGCCCCAACTGAACAGTCGTCCTGATAGGAGATTATGACCCCACACATGGAACGAGCGAAGCGCCCGGTGGCAGCCGGCTGACTCACGGGGACAGTGGACGGCCTCTCCCAGGAGGACACCGACTCCACCGTCCAGATGAGCACGGCTACGACTTGGCACCGCGGTGGCTGCAGATCAAAGGGACGGGTGGTCAGCCTGCACTGTTCTAAAGAGGAGGGTTAGGACACCGCCCTGCTGACAGCAGACATGTAGCATCAGTCTTACAGTGAGTTAATGATGATGGTTGATGATCAGGTTAAAATGCACAAAAACAAGGGATGCACGATAACTTTTTTTAAAACCGATAACTTTCTGCTTCCAAAGGCCGATAGTGATACTGATAACATGCCTGGAGATAGGCAAGGCAAGGCAAGGCATCTTTATTTATATAGCGCATTTCATACCAAGGCAACTCAATGTGCTTTACATAAAGACAGAACATTTAAAGAATAAAATGAAATAAAAGAGAAGCATGAAACAGAATAAAAACAAACACTTAAAACAGAGTTAAAAACAAGAGCAAATAAAAGTAAAATAAAAGAAGATAGATAAGGTTTAAAATTCTTAAAAGGAGCTCAGCTGTAGGCATATGAAAAGAGAAATGTTTTTAACCTGGATTTAAAAGTGCTCACAGTTGGAGCTGATCTAAGTTCTGCTGGTAGTTTGTTCCAGTTGTGTGCAGCATAACAGCTAAATGCTGCTTCACCATGTCTGGTCTGAACTCTGTGCTCCACTATCTGACCTGAATCAGTAGATCTCAGAGCTCTACTGGGTTTATACTCTACTAACATGTCATTCATGTAGTCTGGGCCTAAACCATTCAGTGATTTGTAAACCAGTAGCAGAACTTTGAAATCTATTCTGTAGCTGACTGGGAGCCAATGTAAGGACTTCAGAACTGGAGTGATGTGATCTGACCTCTTTGTTCTGGTTAAAACTCGAGCTGCAGCATTCTGAATGAGCTGCAGCTGCTTGATGCTTTTCTGAGGGAGACCTGTCAGAAGACCGTTACAGTAATCTAGTCTACTGGAGATAAAAGCATGAATCAGCTTCTCTTGATCAGCTTGGGACATAAAACCCTTAATTCTAGATATGTTCTTAAGTTGATAGAAGGCTGATTTTGTGACTGATTTGATATGGCTGTTAAAGGTCAGATCTGAGTCTATCAGCACGCCGAGGTTTCGGACTTGGTCTTTAGTTTCTAATGACAGTGACTCAAGGTGTTTACTGACAGCAACCCTCTTCTCTTTATTGCCAAAAACAATTACCTCAGTTTTTTCTTGATTTAACTGAAGGAAATTTTGGTTCATCCAAATTTTGACTTGCTCTAAACAGCGGCATAATGACTCTATTGGACTGCAGTCGTCTGGAGACAGTGCAAGATATATCTGTGTGTCATCTGCATAACTATGATAGTTGACATTAGAATTCTGCAGAATTTGACCCAAAGGCAGCATATATAAATTGAACAGTAGGGGTCCAAGGACTGACCCCTGAGGAACTCCACATGTCATAGGCACTCGATCAGATTGATAGCTACCAATGGTCACAAAATAACTCCGCTCCTCCAAGTAAGATCTGAACCATTTTAGGACTGTCCCGCTGAGTCCTGCCCAGGTTTCCAACCTGTTCAGCAGTATACTGTGATCCACAGTGTCAAAAGCAGCACTGAGATCCAACAGGACCAGAACTGACACCTTGCCTGAGTCAGTGTTCAACCTTATGTCATTTAACACTCGAATAAGAGCTGTTTCTGTACTGTGGTGAGGTCGGAAGCCTGATTGAAATTTGTCAAAGAGTCCATTTGAGTTTAAGAAGTTGCTGAGTTGATTAAAAACTACTTTCTCAACAATCTTGGCTATAAAGGGAAGATTTGAGATGGGTCTGTAGTTGGTTAAAATGGTGGTATCCAATGTTCTCTTCTTTAAGAGTGGCTTGATGGCAGCTATTTTTAGGGGTTTAGGAAACGTGCCTGATTGAAGTGAGCAGTTTATTATTTGCTGCAGATCTGTTTGGACAGAGCTTACAATAGATTTAAAGAAGTCAGATGGTATTGTGTCAAGACAACATGTTGATGCTTTAAGATGCTGCACTGTTTCTTCTACGGTTTTTTGGTCAACTGTATTAAACTCTGACATTACAGTTGATTCATTCCTAGGTGATTTCAGGGATTGCATCATTGTATTATTTTGTTGATTTGTGTTGATATTTATCCTCATAGAATTTATTTTGTCATTGAAAAAGTAAGCAAATTCATTGCATTTTTCTGTGGAAAAGAGTTCTGAAACTATCTCTTTTGGGGGGGTTGTAAGCTTATCAACCATAGTAAACAGAGCACGAGTATTGTTAACATTCTTATTAATCATTTCAGTAAAGTGTTGCTGTCTAGCCTTAAATAACCCATGGTTGAAATTACAAAGACTTTGTTTGTAGAGGTTATGGTGGATTTGAAGTTTAGTTTTTCTCCATTTACGCTTAGCTTTCCTGCATTCTGTTTTCAGAGCTTTTACCATCAAAGTGTTCCTCCATGGTGTTCTCTGCCTGGTCAAGGTCACCTTAGTTTTTATAGGTGCAATGGTATCAATGACATTTGAGATTTTACAGTTGAAATTATCCAGGAGTTCATCAGCTGTCTCTGCACTCACAGCTGGTGCCGAGACTATAGCCTCCATAAACCTAGCACTGGTATTCTCATCTATGTACCTTTTCTTAACAGACACAGAGGGTAACTGAATGTTTGGAGTTATCTGTAAGTCAAAGAACACACAGAAATGATCAGAAAGAGCCATGTCCTTGATATCAACAGAAGTAATGTCAACACCTCTAGAGATAACCAGATCCAGAGTGTGGCCTCGAGTGTGTGTGGGCCCTTTCACATGTTGGGAGAGGCCAAAAGTGTCAAGAAGAGAGCAAAGTTCTTTGGCATTTGTGTCCATGTTATTGTCAATGTGAATGTTAAAATCCCCTGTTATGATAAAAAAGTTGTAGTCAGTGCAGATAACTGACAGCAGTTCTGCAAACTCATCAAAGAACTTTCCTGGGTATCTTGGTGGTCTGTATATAATTAGAGAGAGAACTTTTGGATCCCCCTTTACTAAAAAACAGAGATATTCAAAAGAGCTAAAATCACCAAATATAGTTTCCTTGCATTGAAATACAGATTTAAAAATGGCAGCAACTCCCCCACCTTTCTTACCACTTCGACACTTATTCATAAAACTGAAATTTGTTGGTGCTGCCTCATTTAGAATGGTAGCACAGCTACATTCACTCAGCCATGTTTCACTAAGAAGTAAGAAGTCTAGATCATAGGTCATAATAATGTCATTTACTAACAAGGATTTGTTGGCTAGTGATCTGATATTAAGTAGAGCTAACCTTGTAGAGATAGCAGGAGTTACTGGTGAGTTTCGAGGTTGACAAGCTATACTCACTAGATTGGTAGATTTAATTGAACTCCTATTATTTCTCACCAGTTTGGTCACTTTTCTGTTACTTGTCACCACAGAGATTGGGAAGGCAGCCTGAACTCCATAGGGCCCTGACTTTTCCTGGGAAAAAACATTCTTGATATCAGTATTACAGCCTGGACCCGGCACATATCATACATACGACTCAGTGATATGATGATTCAGAGGAGGTGGGGGGGCTCGGTAACTCTTGGTCAAGGGTTGTTTCTGACATGGTGGAAAGGGAGGGGGTGGACGATGTGGGGGGTTAATGGGGGAAAATATGAGATTCTGGCGTGGTGTTAGTTGAACAGAATTGACGAGGCTCTTCATCCTGTCCGGGAAATCCAGAAATGGGCAGTCAAGACTGGATGAAGAGAGTTGGGGGCTGGGTGGGGTCCGGGGGGGTGAAGGTTTGGAGTCCCCTATTGGGACCGGGGGAAGCTCCCCTTTTTGGGCTTTCGGGGCTAAGGGAGACTCCTTGTGTTGAGCTGTTGGGGCTGGTGGATAATCCATTTCTTGGGGTGCAGATGATGACGTCGTTGGGGCTGGTGGATAATCCATTTCTTGGGGTGCAGAATCCATTTGTTGGGGTGCAGAAGATGGCGTCGTTGGGGCTGGTGGATAATCCATTTCTTGGGGTGCAGATGATGACGTCGTTGGGGCTGGTGGATAATCCATTTGTTGGGGTGCAGAAGATGATGATGTTGGGGCTGGTGGATAATCCATTTGTTGGGGTGCAGATGATGATGGTGCAGGTTCTTCCTGAGTCTGCTGTCCTCCGTTGTCATTCCTTGACTCAGCGCCCTCACTAGAGCGCCGTCTTATCTGTTGTTTTGTAATGTCTTGTCTCTTGTCCTTGACAGGGACTGCTGGTGCCTGATGCAAAAAATAAAAGATGTTGGCACTTAGCAGCTGTACTCCTGATTTGTTAAGGCTAAATCCATCTGCCTTAAAGAGGTGCCTGCGTTCCCAGAATATGTTAAAGTTGTCAATAAAGTTCAGTGATTGAACAGTACATGTGTCTTTAAGCCATCTGTTCAGCATCATCAACCTGCTGAATCTCTCATCTCCTCGCCGAACTGTTGGGAGAGGTCCACTGAAAAACACCTCAGTATTTAAACACTGAACTTTGTTTATCAGCTCCATGAAGTCTCGTTTTAATACCTCTGATTGCTGCTTCACAACATCAAGGGCACCTGTGTGTATGATGAGAGATTTGGCTGTCGGATGCTCAGCAACAATCTTCAGGATCTTTTTTGAGACATCAGACACCATGTCATCGGGAAAGCAGAGTACCTTGGTGTTTTTCTTGTTGCAAAAGCGTTTTATCTCATTCACAGCTCCATCACCCACTATCAGAGTTTGAGGCCTAGTGGTTAGCTTTCTCTGTAGCCCTTTAGCATCAGAATTAGCCTCATACCTTTCTCTGGTCCTGGGAGATGAGCATTCTTTTGGGGAGTCTGGGTCCTGTGAGAGTAGAGCAAATCTGTTCTCTAGTAGAATCCCTGTGTCTTGGGGCAGTTTGCTCGTTGATTTTGTTGTAGCCTTGGTCCGTGGTTGTTTTCTCCGTGGTTTTGGAGTTGAAGAGACATTGCTGTGAGATGGCAGTGGAGGCCACTCGGTGTCATAGTCAATGTCTGGGTGCTGGGTTCTGCCTGATGATCGTTTTCCCATGTCTGGGGGAGGTAGTCCGTGATACTTTGGCTTTCCACCAAGAGAGTTCCAGGGAGGACTGTTTGACTTACTCCCATTTGCACCTGGCTCCTGCTGCGTCTTGGTGGTGCCAGTTAGCTTTGTGTTAGCCTGCTCCCTTTCACTGTTTTGGAGTACCGGCACAGTAGTATCATTCCCATATTGTCCATTTATCTCCACGTTCACTTCAAGCCGATGAATTTTTGTTTCCAGCACTGCTATCTTCTGGAGCAGTTTGTAGTAGTCCTCGGCGGAAAAAAGAGGCATCTTGTTGCTAATTAGCTTCTGTTAGCTGAGATCCTCGATCCCGGTCACGACAGTGCCGGGTTGTGCTGCTGATAAGCCCTCTCAGGGTAAAACAGTTTAAAAAAAACAGTGAGAGCCTCCAGTAACTATCATAAATTAAGCTCCCAGTGATATCTAAGTATCCAGGAAAAAATACAAATAAAATTCAAAAGGAAAAGATCGCGATAGGAAAAAAAAGAGAGAGTGAAGCGGAGAGCAAAGGAGCGATGCGTCTGCTCTCAAGCAAAGCAGGAAGAAGCCTAGTGAGCAAAAGTGGACCTAAGTTATATCATGCAGGGTTTCCTCTAATGTAACTGATTGTGGCGCAGCCACACCTTCAGAATGATGATTTTTTAGGTGCTTTTCAATCACAGCTGAGTTCTTCATAGTTACTCCTCAGTAGGGATACACGATATATCGGCATTAATATCGGTATCGGCCGATGTTCGTCATTTTTTAACATATCGGTATCGGTCCGATGAGTAAAATTGGACCGATGTGCACAACCGATGTATATCCGTCTAGTTGCTGTTTCGGGAGAGGGAGAAGGAGGGGGATTTGTTTGTATATTTGTTTGGGCACGTCAGAGACGCAAAGGGAGTACAAGATCGTGGGATGTTGAACTGAACTTTTCACACTTTTCACTGCGTCAAAAGAAGACACTCGAAAAGCAGTATGCAACACCTGCAAAGTTGAGGTAATGCGAGGAGGATGGTAACCTGTAACCTTGTGATTTGGAAGTAAAATACATTCTGAAAATATAGGAAGACATTGAAAAATTCAGTTTGCATGATTTTCAGTCTGTACAAAAATGTATTATCTCAGAAACTTAAAAAAAAACAACACATACCGATATTGGTGTCGATTATCGGCCATAACAGAAAAATTTGTATTGATATCGGCCCAAATTTTCATATCGGTGCATCCCTACTCCTCAGTAGTAAAAACGACCAGCTGTGACTCTCTGATTAATGAAAAACATATTTTTGAACAAAATAATCGATTTTCATGAATAGATAACAGAAGTTGCACAATGTCCCTTTAAGTATTGCTTAATAAAAACAATTTTAATCGATCCGATGATGAAGCTTGTATAAAACAAGAAGAGATGCATTGTCCCAAGTTCAAGCAAAACATCTATTTCCCATCAACAGTCCCTCTGCATGGTAGGTGGAACAATAAAGTACAAAACACCAGGGCATCAAATGATCCAGCGATCGTCATCCACTTACTCGGACCCACCTCATCATGATAATATGATCATGTCCAGTGACAAAGCACTCACGACTGTGAATGGAAAGCTACCAACTGAGTGAAGATACAGAGGGAGAGAGAAAGAAAGAAAACAAGAGAGGATTATTTCCACATGTAAACTCGGGGCCAGTAGAAACAGTCTACCCCAAATTCCATGGAAACATCAGGACGGGCCTGAAACGCTTCGAGTCACACAGAAGAAGAAGTGTGAGTGTTGGGGTTCCTGAAGTTCACAGAGCTTGGTCCAGGTCAGGCTGTCTGGGACGCCGTCAGCCTGACTGAAGAACAGCCAGCTGCGTGCCTCCGAGACTGTCATCAAGGAGACACATTCATTGTGTTGTGTTCTGTCCTCCACCACAACACACAAACTCATGTTGTGTCAGTGTTTCCTTCATCCTGAGCGGGGCTGGGGTTTTAAAGGCTTTATCAGTTCTCATCTTTGTATTTGAAAGATTGAACAAAAAAAATAAATTGTCCTTTTATTATGTGGACATAATTGACCCTTTGTCAAGTCCCGCCCTCCACGGTTACTGTTTCTAGGTTGGACAAACAATGGTCACGGAAGGGTTAACTCCCATTGAAAATTAGGCAGATTAAATTGCCTGTAAGGAAATTTTGAATTAAAGCAGATATCAGCGGTTCGGCCGTTTTGGCTAATGCTGCGTTCAATGCAGGCTTTTGAAACCGTAAGTTACAGCTTCATGTCACAACTACGACTTTGTAGCGTTCCAGGCAACCTGTAACTCGTGTTTTTACCGTCCTGTTGCCTGTGAAAGTCACTATAACGGCCTCTTGTAACTTTCGACCCGTGAACTCGTACCAGATGGAACTGGTATGACTTCACAGGAAGGAAAAACACAAGTTACGAGTTTCCTTGAACGCACCATGAGTTAGCAGCCCCCGCCCTCGTCATGCATCTATTGGTCCTCGTCCCTACGTCACCACATTCACGCGATGCATCCTTTGGCTGCACACACAGCCCTTCATGCTGTTCTCTCTCCTCATTGGATAACACTTGTATCCCACAAGAAAAGTTTTCTCCTCGGGTTACAGCAGAGCAGAGTGAAGGAGAGACTCGTGTTTCGGCTGAAACACTCCATGTAAGTGATTGCTGACGGAAAATAGGACTATTTAGGACTTATATTAACAAAAACATTCCGCTGATATCTGCTTTAACTTAAACATCAGAAAAATGGTGTCTGTGATAGAAGCCAGACGTGGCTAAAGAGCGATCGAACGGGCATTACTTGACTTTTTTGAAAAGTGGGGGAAAAAATCATTGTTTTGGTCACTCACTAGCTAGCTAGCAGCTAACGACGCTTGCTAACGTTAGCTAGCATCGTTAGCTTGTTAGTGTTAGCTACTAGCTAACACTTAATCTCCACCTATCTCCCGTTTCTCCTTGTAAAACTTCACAAAATTCAAAAGACATTAGCAATGGTAACATTACGTTTACTAGAAGGTTAAAGTAGGCTAATATGTTATGCTAAGTAGCCTATGTTTATGTGTTGGGTTTGGGGAATGGGATAAAAATTACCCGGGAATACGTTCCAGATATCGTGAGTTGCTATTTCAGGTACCCAAGGAACACATTTTGACCTTTCTACCTATCTCGCTTAAGGGTTTCATCGCAGGGCGTCCAATCTTAGAACGCTGCGCAACACGTGACATGGGGAGATGCGCTCTGATTGGTGGATCAGCAGACCAATCAGAAGGCCGACAAAGGGTCAATTGTGCACATTCTCTCTCACCAACTCTGTTTTTCATTAAGACATTAATCTATGAATGATTTATTTGTGGAGAGACCTCTGAAACATTCAGTGAAGGTCCAGATATTGTGTTTTTAATCTTCAGCTTGTGCAGGTTAAATCTGGTCGTTTTTTTAATCTCTGATACAAAATGTAATTTGCAGGTTGTTTGTTTTTAAGGCCTGTATTATAGCACATAAAAAAATATCTGAGTCCCAGAATTGAAAACCAAATACATGTAGTTGCCAAATGAATAGTCAAATATTGGGGTCCAGCACTGCTTGTTCTCTGAGCAGCGCTGATTAAAAGCTGAACTCTGCAGCTCCATAAAAAAACCGAGTCGGTTGATTAAGTATATTAAAAAAAAAAACTTTATGAGGGTGAGTAAATAAGCCTAAGTGGCAGCCATGTCCAGACTGATGCCTGAGGCGCTCAGGTGGACCGCCATGGGCCAAATTACACAGGATGTCCAGGATGGGGTCAAGGAGTGAAATCTGACTTTAAACAACAACAACGTTTGAAATACAAGCATTAATAAAACAGCCGACACATCATCACGCCTCCCATAGGAGCAGTAAATCAGGAGTAAAGTGAACCGACGGTGACTGTGTGTTTTGTAGTCGACTGACGCTCTGTATCTGTTGACAGACATGCAAAGTTTCACTGTTTGTGAGTCACATCACAAGTTAGACAAACTTCAAACAGCAGGACAAAGGGACGTCTCTTCTGTGAAGCAGAGCATCTCATGGGGCCTCAGAGTTTCCTTTTACTCAGGTCAGAGCATTTTTTGTTTGGAAATTAACTAATTTTCCTCCAGCATTAAAGCTTGGTCCAAACCTATACAATTCTGTCATAAAGGCTCAGTGCGTTAGGTCCCTTGACTTGTTGGTAACAAGTAAAAGACTTTTCCTACCGTTTAAAAGTTAACATGCTCTGGCCTTTCATAAAAAAGGGTTAGATTGAATATTTTCAATTAAAGGAGCTATATGTAAGCAGTTTTTCTTTGAGAATTTCTTTTAAAGATGTAGCAGCAGGACCCTGAATGCCCTTAGAAATATTTTATATGGCAAAGCATAATCATCCATTATATACGGTGCCTTGAAAAAGTCTTCATACCCCTTGAACTTTTGCTGACATTTTGTCACATTAGAACCACAGACTTCAATGTGTTTTATTGGGATTTTATTGTGACAGACCGACACAAAGTAGAGCAGAAGGAAAATGATACAAGATGTTTTACGAATCAAAGACCAAAACTGAACTTTCTGGCCGACATGCAAAAAACTTAACACTGAACTTGAACCTGAACTCACCATCCCCACCATGAAACATGATGGTTTCAGCAGCATCAGGCTGTGGGGAGGCTTTTCTTCAGCAGGGACAGGGAAGCTGCTCAGAGTAGACAGGAGGATGGATGGAGCTAGATACAGGACAGTCCTGGAGGAAAAGACCCGAGACTGGGATGGACGTTCACCTTCCAGCAGGACAACCACCATAAACACACAGCCAGAGCTACAACGGACTGGTTTAGGTCAAAGCAGATCCTGAATCCTGTTGAGAATCTGTGGCGAGACTTCAAAACTGCAGTTCACAGACGCTCTCCATCCAACCTGACTCAACTGGAGCTGTTCTACCAAGGGAGAATGAGCAACAACTGCAGTCTGTAGAATGTGCAAAGCTGGTAGAGACACACCTCAAAAGACTTGGAGCTGTAACCGCAGCGACTGCTGGTTCAACAAAGTGTTGACTCATTGAACACATTTGCACACCACACTTTTCAGATTTTTATCTTCCACACCGTGTATCACTTTCCTTCCACTTCACAATTAAGGTCGGCAACCTGCAGTTCCGGATCTAACGTGTTTGGTGCGATATGGTGGGAAAGGGCCCAAATGGCTCTTTTAATGCTAAAGGTTGCCGACCTCTGCTCTATCACATAAAATCCCAATAAAACACATTGAAGTTGGTGGTTGTAATGTGACAAAATGTGGAAAAGTTCAAGAGGTCTGAATACTTTTGCAAGGCACTACAAGCTTGTCAGATCAACAACCACAAATATCGTCCAAATCAAAACAATGGCCATAGAGTCTGTAACAATATTCTCCTCCAAACAAAGTATCATAGCACCATCAACACTGATGAGATATAGAAGATAATGATAATTCGTAATTTCACATTTCATTAATCCTGACACCGTCACCCAGTAACACTTGTGCTAATTGAGGGCAGTGATGATTATTCCCACTGGGAAAAGTAACCAAGTCCTGTTCAACGAGACCTTTTTACAGTTTCCAAATGAGAAACGCAGGCAAAAGAAATTAAGCTTTTGCGTGGGCTGGAATCTCTGCTCGGGGCCTTTTGGGAAATCACACATCCTCAGCAGCGTGGTCACGCCGCCTCACGCTGCCAAGGCTGACCACATCAGACACGCAACGGTGTCCAGCGCGGACGGTGAGAAGCCCGGGCTCGGGGGGGAAGGATGTTTCCATGCTCCGCTCTCATCTCATACACTCACACCGAAGGGACGGAGCCTGTGGGATCTTAATGAAAGAAAATTGTGCTCATATAAATTGGCTTATTGGAATATCCAACCCAGTTATGACTTTGTTTATACACCCAAATAGTGATGGGGTGACACACCACCTTATTTTGTTATTACAAGCCAAATCCCAAAATTTTCTTTCCAAGAATTGTGGTCATGAGCAGTGCCGTGCCCCTTCTCATGGTTCAGTGGTTGAAAAACGTGTGCTAAAGTGACCCCTGGGAGCCAAAACACGCATTAAATTGCCCTCTTGGAAGCCAGTTCCCTCTAGGAGCTAAAGCGTGTGCTAAAGTGCCCTCATGGGGACCAAAACGTGTGCTAAAGTGCCCTCTAGGAACCAAAACGTGTGCTAAAGTGCCCTCTAGGAACTAAAACGTGCACCAAAGTTCCCTCTAGGAGCTAAAGTGTGTGCTAAAGTGCCCTCATGGGGACCAAAATGTGTGCTAAAGTGTCCTCATGGGCACCAAAACGTGTGCTAAGTTGCCCTCTAGGAGCCAAAACATGTGCTAAAGTGCCCTTTAGGAGCCAAAACGTGTGCTAAAGTGCCCTCATGGGAACCAAAACGCATGCTAAAGTGCCCTCTAGGAGCGAAAATACGTGCTAAAGTGCCCCCTAGGAGCCAAAACATGTGCTAAAGTGCCCTTTAGGAGCCAAAACGTGTGCTAAATTGCCCTTTAGAAGCCAAAACGTGTGCTTAAGTGCCCTCATGGGAACCAAAACGCATGCTAAAGTGCCCTCTAGGGAAAGTGCCCCCTAAAAAACATGTGCTAAAGTGCCCTGTGTTAAAAACGCATGACCTCAGGGGAGCGAAAATACGTGCTAAAGTGCCCTCATGGGCGCCAAAACGCGTGCTAAAGTGCCCTCTAGGCGCCAAAATGTGTGTTTAAGTGCCCTCTACGAGCCAAAATACATGCTAAAGTGCCCTTTAGGAGCCAAAACGTGTGCTAAGTGCCCTCTTCAGTGGCGAGGACATGCTATATGGGCCTTTTTTTCCCGTTTTGCCCCTGCACTTCAAAGAGTCAGTGCACGCCACTGGTGATGAGCAAAGTGAAGTAGTACAGGGCACTGCAGTGCAGGAGCTTCTCTTTAAAGCCTGCTGTGGGGAAATGTGATTTCAAAAGGGTGGGGGGGGGCTCAAGAACAAGTACAATAAACTCATTTAGCAATTAACAAAATGTCAAGCTAAGTGATCTTTGAGCAAACTAATCTTTATCTCAGAGGTCTTCTCTGGCTGCTGTAATTCAGCAGAGCCCCACAGGGCCGTGGCAGGACAACCATTATGAAATCAAATCGCTGTTTAAGGGCATCGTCTTAATGATTTTTTTTCCCCACAAAATGTAATTAAAAAAAAGATATTGAATAAACATAAACCTTCTCCTCAGGTGCTTGGCTCCCCCTGAGGAGAGCCCAATGATTAAGACTGTTGCATGCTCAAGTAGCTCACACTACACACTGGGGGGGTTTGGGAACAATGAAATGTTGCTGTTGGATGGTAGGGGTGTGGACAGACGTGTGCCATGTGCAGGTTGGTCACGCGTCAAACGGAACATTAATCTGAAGGATTGTTTTGAAATGAAGGAATCGATGGCTCTGCTTCATTTTACGCAACCTAATCATCAAACTTTGGCCTCTATTAAAATATGATAGGAAGGTGATAATAACGGGATAATCACACTGTCAGCTCTTTGAGTTTAAATATGGAATGACTTCAGAGATGGTCAATCAGTTTATATCAGAGATTAGCACTGTAGAGACCGCTTTATGTTCCACACAGTTATGTGTTTCCAGTTAAAGCAACTGCAAAGAACTTTTAAAGGGATAGTTAGACATTTTTGGCAAATTGGCCCATTGCCATAATGGTCATAGGAGTAGGTTTACGTTTAATAGTCGGTGCAAGCTATTCAGCTCAGAGTTACGCTACAGAGGCTCATGGGATTTCTTGGTTTCCCTCATCAAACTCATCAAATACACAATCCAACAACTCCAAAACGTCTCTGGTGGACAAGTAACAGATTGTTACGAGACAGAGTTGTTTTCCAGATAAATTCAGGCAAAACTGCTGATGCGCATTCCCTCTAAAACTGCTCCGTCCTGTAACGTTGTGTTATTATCTCATAGCGTGGTGAATGTGCAGGTCACAACTTGTCCACCAGAGCGTTGTGGAGTTGTTGGATTGTGTATTTGATGAGTTTGATGAGGGAAACCAAGAAATCCCATGAGCCTCCGTGCGTTCTGAGCAGCTGAAAAACAGCTTGCCCTTAAAGGTAACAAACCTATAACTAAGTCTATAGGAGTTATGGCAATGGACCAATTTGCCAAAATGTTCAACTATCCCTTTAACTGAATATGCAAAAGTCTCTTGTTTCTGCTGATGTCTCTGTATGACCTACAACAGCAAATGAGGCCATCTGTAGCTATTTCTAAATACTGTAACCAGGGTTCAAACTTAACTTTTTTGCTCACTGGCCAACTGGCTAGTGAGCTTTAAAAATCTACTGGCCAGAAAGATTTTTTACTGGCCAAAAATTATGTATAGTTGTTTTGTATATTTTTCATCGTGTATTGTATATTTTTATATGTGTTTAACTGTTATAATACACTCAAAAGCATTTTTAACACATATCATAGCAATATTAGCATATTATTGTGTGGAATAAGGGAATGAGTCAAATTTGCCTTAAAGGTTTATTTATAAAACATACTTTCTCGATTCTGTCTCCATCTCTGGTTGAACTTTCTAAACTCACAGCAGTCTCGCATGGTGACAATTAGCCTGGTTGTTTTTTTCCGTTCTCGGAGATTTGGAGGGTGGACACACTCCCGAATGTGCCTCCACATTTTTCGACTAACAGTTATGGCCACTGGCCTTATGGCCTCTTTTCTGTTGTTTGTTTCTCAATTTGCTGAACAAAATGTTCGACCTCTCTGGATACGGGGCGGGACTAACAGAGAAAATGGCGGATCGCAGATCTAAAGCTCACAAATCCTTGCTTTACAGCATGTTGTGAGCTTGAAGATCTGCTGATGTCTCTCAAAGTAGTTTGACCTACAATTTTTTTTTCAGCAAATGAGGCCATCTGTAGCTATTTCTAAATAGTGTAACTCAATACTAGGACCCTATGATGATCCTGTATCCTTTTTGATGTACAATAAAATGACTCTATTTTTAGACATTAATTTGGTTTATATCGACATATAAATGAACAATTAACACATGGATACAGGATAAAGGCTGGGTAAATACATTTTTCCTTTTTCCTGGGTCAAGCATAACCAGCATTATTTTCTGCAGAAAGCAGAGTCAACTTAAGCAGCTTCCAGACAGGACGTGGTCTGCACTGTGCCCAGCACCCTGATGGAGGGGGGGGTGGGGTTGCAGACGACGGGGGAAAAAACACGGGCCAGAGTTTTCCAAAACTTCTAACACAAATCATCAAGTGGCTGACCTCAGAACAGAGAGCAGCATTTCCATATCAGCCGGTTTGTGATCTACTTTCCGCTTACCTTGCTCCTACTGACCACGGCGCTCACACGCAGGCAGGCCTGCCAGGTGGCGCGAGGCACCCGCCAATGTAAATACAGGCTTCCAGAGCGCAGCCATGTCCTGTCTGAAAGCTCTTGTTAGCAGAGTGCAGCCCATTTAATGTGAAAAAAAAAAAAAAAAAAACACAACCGCTGGAAAAATGATTTGTGGAAACCACAGTTTGGTGACATGAAATCTGGTTGTAAAAAAAAGGTTTTAATGACCTCAGTCTAAGTGTGTGTTAACGTCTGAGGTCAAGTCTCTGTAGGTCGCCATAGACCCCGAATTAATTCTAATTCAGCTCTGCGGTTGCCATTTTTTCCACCGTCCTGCTACAATTAGTTTTTTTTATTTATTCAGTACAATCCAATTAAGTTTTATGTATATGACTGCAGATTATAACAGAAGTTAAATGAGGACTTTTCATATAAACCAGATCTGACCAGTCCTCCTTAGAATAGCAATTTTTAGTGCTCAACTGCTGACATGAATAAAGTTTCATTCCAGTTCAAATGCTATTTAAACCACGTTCTTATAAATATTTTAGGGTTTTTCATTTTTTCTATGAGACAAACAACAATAAACAGCAGTATATGCTCTCCCTCCTGTTATCTATTCATCAATATCAATTGCTTTGTTCACTTATGTTTACCTGTGTGAACCATGTGGTACCGTCACCACCGCTGTGGCTCAGTGAGTTATTTTGTGTGGTGGTGGTGCTTTGACAGTCATCATAACCACTGGGCCTCTCTCTCTCACAGCAGCAGGTGTGCGACAGGAGTGGAGTTAATGATTTCACTCTGACCTTTCGGACCAGGCGTGGAGGAGGAGGACCGGGCCGCAGCACGGCTTATTTCCTCTTCATTAGCTTTTATGAAGTCAGTGTAATCACATTAATCAGAGTAGGATGGGAAGCTTTAATAACATTATGACCTTGATTAATCATCCACACAATACCTTAATTATAAATGTTATAAATGCGCTTATTGTCAAAAAACATCACAGCAGAAACGGTCTGTAGCTCGGTCCTGATGATCTGCGTCATATGCAACATATTTCCATTTTCCTAATAGATCTGCTGCTGCAAATTCACATGGTTACTGCTTAGTGTGCCAGCATCCTTCTTCTTCTACTCTCTAGACAGAGCACACACTGTCCCCATCAAAAACACACCTACATTTATGAAAATATGAACCGAGAAGAAAACAGGATTCAAAGACGAGATGTGAGAACCGGAGCCAAGAAGACGGTCGCAGCACCTCCGACTTCTGAACCTCGGGCGATTTAAGCAGTGAGCTGTTTAAATTTCAATAAAACCTGGGAACGGGGGGATGTTTTAAGACTCGTGTCAGTATCCACATGCTTCACGCACCAATAATTTTATTTTACCTTCAACCTTTACAACCTCGTCACATTGAATTTCCTGACTCTCACCCAAGTCAAAGTCCAACCTGAACGCACCTTGTAAAACAAAGTAGAGATTGGAAGCTGCAGTCTCTGCAGGAAGAGCTGCTCTGCTACCAGTTCTGAGGATTAAAGGGACGGTAGCATTTTTTTTGAAGTGTGGTTGTATGATCTACAAATAGCCCCTAAGTACTTTAATTGCAGTTGAAGACTCTCTGCACTCCTCCCTCCTCCAGCCCATAATAGCCCTGCCCAGAGATTTACAACATACATTGTTGTGAATGGACCCAAAGAAACGGCCTATTTTCACGTCCTAAAAGAGGTTTTACCTGAAATAAAAATACACAGCTCCATTGTTGGCTATAATATAATTTTTTCCAGCCCTTCAAAGTGCAGGAAAAACACAGTTTTTATTTGGACCTAACCAACTCACGCTTAATCAGCAGTTGGTTAGCTCTAAATAAAAACTGTGTTTTTCCTGCACTTCTTCTACTGCAATTAAAGTACTTAGGAGCTATCTGTAGATCATACAACCCCACTTTAAAAAAAATGCTACTATCCCTTTAATAGTTCCATGCATTATGACGCTGTCTGTTACAGATACATGTTACACATAGACACGCCAGTACAAACCACTGCTGACTGTCACCTCTCTCCACAACCAGCGACTGCACTGATTCTCACAAACTCCTCATCTGCTTATAAAGTGTTAATAAAAAAGTTATGTAGTTCACTCAGGCCATTTTAAGAGACTTATTTGTAACAATGCTTGGAGTGTCCTCATTTTCCTGAGGACATGAAGCAGCCATTCTGAAAGTTAAAGGGATAGTTCAGTTATTCTGAAGTGGGGTTGTATGACAGCTCTCTGCTCTGCTGGACAGAGACTCAGGAGATCAACGGCTGTGAACCGACCCAAACTAACAGCGTAGTGTGTATGCTACATTTGTTTGTTTTTTTATGTTGCGTTGCATGGCCTGCTTATGAAGGAACACTGAGTGCACAATATTGGAAAAAACTAACATGACGACATATTTTTTTCTGCAATATATATGCTCTAAAGGGGAACTATGCAAATCTGGTCGCTTTTCCTCTGTGTTGCTAACCCTCCTCCCGGCCACGTGCATTTGTTTTTAACAAAGCCAAAAAGGAAGTAATAAATAGACCGGTACGTTATTTATTAATGTTTCCATGTGTAGTCTTATCGGTCATAAACAAGAGATTACAGGTTACAGGGTGCGTTTGTGGTAAAAATAGAGCCGAGTTAGGCTAAAAATCCTGCATAGTTCCTCTTTAACAATGGCTGCGTCCAGCTCTAAGCTGAAGGCTGGAGGAAGGAAGGAAGGAAGGAAGGAAGGAAGGAAGGAAGGAAGGAAGGAAGGAAGGAAGGAAGGAAGGAAGGAAGGAAGGAAGGACAAAGGAAAAGATGGGAGGGAAAGAGAAATGAAAGATAGAAGGAAGGAGGGAAGGAAGAAGGAAGGAAGGAGGGAAGGAAGGAAGGAAGGAAGGAAGGAAGGAAGGAAGGAAGGAAGGAAGGACAAAGGAAAAGATGGGAGGAGAGATGGGAGGGAAAGAGAAATGAAAGATAGAAGGAGGGAGGGAACAGATTGGGTCAAGTGGGTCAAAAGGGACTGGGAAGGAAGGAAGACTGAAGGAAAAGGAAGGAAGGAAGGAAGGAAGGAAGGAATGGAGGGAAGGAAGGAACAGATCTGGTCAATTGGAAGGAAAAGGAAGGAAGGACAAAGGAAAAGATGGGAGGAAAGATGGGAGGGAAAGAGAAATGAAAGATAGAAGGAAGGAGGGAAGGAAGGAAGGAAGGAAGGAAGGGACTGTGGAAAGAAGGAAGGAAAGAAATATGGAGGGAGGGAACAGATCTGGTCAATTGGACCAAAAGAGGAAGGAAGGAAGGAAAGAAAGAAAGATGGAGGGAAGGAAGGAACAGATTCGTTCAAGGAAGGAAGAAGATAAAGAGGGGAGGGGAGGAGGAAGGGAAAATGAAAGGAAAGAAAGATGGAGGGAGGGAACAGATCTGGTCAACTGGATCAAAAGAGAATGAAGAAGAAGTAAGGACGAAGGGAAGAAGGGAGGGAGGGAGGAAGGATTGAGGAAGGGAACAGACTGGAGGGTTGTTGCTATTGGTTCTACAGCTACAACACATCAGCTGTCACAGCCTGAGATCCCTGCTGTGGAATAAAGAGAGATGGAGAGAATACGGAGAGATGGAGAGAATACGGAGAGATGGAGAGAATACGGAGAGATGGAGAGAATATGGAGAGATGGAGGGAATACATTAGCATCCACTGTTCTGTTTGGAGGAACTGGCTTCATCCATTGTTCACTATGTTTATTTTCATGGTCAAGACTGAACGGTTCATCTCAGCCAACGCAGACAGGACGGCCATAAAGTCCTCACACACAATGATGGAAACTCAAACATCTAAACTCCCACTGCTGGGGAGGAGGGGGGGGGGGGTGAGGGGGCGGGGGGAAGAGGGGACGAGGGGGGGGTCATGTGATCCCAACACAAGCTCAGGAAGAGAACTTACAATCCTCAGTCGATTCGCAAATGCCAAAAATCATGTTTGCTCACCGTTCCAGACACCGTGTTGACTGAACCAACAAGCTGCAAGTCAACCATGACGGCACAGCAGCATGCACACACACACACACACACACACTGACACACACACACAATGACACACACTTTGTCCTCAAAGAGGGCGAGCGGTTTGGATCCAATAACTTCATGTGGATATCCTAACATGTCACTCTGAGAGGTGACACTAGTGAGTCAAGACAAAGAGATCCAACACAAACCAGGGTTATTATAGTTCAATAAGACTCAAACTAAAACTAGCTGTGAAAAAATATTGAGTAAACATAAAAATTCCCAAAATAAGAATTAAACAAAAACTACAATGAACACTGCAAAACTACAACTACAGTGACTGTCAGGAAACATCAGCTTCCTTGTGGTTTTCTTACAGATGCTAAAGCTGCAGGAAGAAAACGCCACAGCTCAATATGGGACGACTCGGGGTGTTAATGGAACCTGATGAGGACTGATGGGAACATTATGGGATGCAAAAATCCCACAAATGTAAAAGTTCATCTTCAGTGGGCTCACAGAGGTTTCCTCTAAAAACCTGAAAAACTAAAAGACTGAATGAAAACTAGTCAAAAACTTAACTAAAACTGCTTGTTGAATGAGCTGAAACTAAATAAAATAAAAACTGAGAAACTAAATAAAAAATAATGACCATTTCAAAACTACAAACAAAGGAGCCGGCAAACACACACAGTGCAACACTTGACAAAGCTGCAGTGCGTCCTGAAAGGAACCGACTACTTTGGTTCATTTCACTAATTATATTGCAGCAGAGTCCGTGTTTAAAGGAGCAGTTCACCAGACAGTCATGCTGCTCTACATCACACTACACTTTTATTCCATTATGCCACTGCAGACAGACTCATTGTAAACAGGCCTGTCGCAATAATAACATTACTTGGATTATAACATTACAATAACTGATGTGATGAGGTTTATGCTACTGTAACTATCCCAGCTCCAGCTCCTGTCTGATGTTTATTAGACACGTCCCATATCACCTTCATGTATGTAGTTAAATACTGAATACATGCAGTGATGAGAGCCATTTAACAGCTAACTAACTAAACATACAGTCACCATCACTACTTCTACAAAGTGCTGCTCTCTCTGGGAATTTATGGTCTGTCACCATAAAAAAGTAAAGTCTTGACCCTGTAAAGAGCTTTGAGATAATGATATTGATAGTTAGGTTTGACAGGGGAGGCTATATTTTATTTGATTTAGAATATCTGGGCTTTATCATTATGTTTTCTTATATTCATATAGCCTATGTGGCACTATTTCCCATGGGAGATTGATTCTATTTCTCAATCTTATATTATTAATTTGTGATATAGGCCTACAAATAAACAAGAAAAATATGTATGGGCAGGCTACTTGAGTTTTGTCACAGAATGACTGTCCTGTTTGACTCCAAACAGCCACATGTTGATCCATCATACGCTTCAAAAACCCAAATATCCTACCAAGAATATTTGTCTTATTTCTAGTCAAAATGTAATTTCTAGTCATAACAAATCTCATTCTACTTAAAATAAGACTCATCACATACATTTACTTCTTTCAAGCTAAAACCTGCTTTCACTGGCAGATTATTCTACTTATTTCAAGTGAAAATTTGTAGGTGATGAGTCTTATTTTGAGTGGAAAGAGATTAGTTTTGACTATAAATAAGACATTTTGACAAGAAATAAGACACATATTCTTGGAGAGATTTTGTGTTTTTGCAGTGTGCTCTCTGCAGGGACTCGTAGGCTACTCACTTGTTCCTCAGCACCTGCCAGGCCGCCTCGATGTCCGCGTACAGGTTCTTCTCGGACGGCTTGCCGGTGCTGACTCCGTAGCCCGAGTAGTCGTAGGAGAACACGTTGCAGTTGATCCTGGAGCCGAGGCCGATGTAAAAGCTGCACATCTGCCCCAGGTCCACCGCGTTCCCGTGGGAGAAGAGCAGCGTGTACCGGCTGTTCGGGGCGCAGCGCACGAACATGCAGCCGACCCGGTTCCCGCGGCTGCTCCGGGTGGTGAACACCTCCACCGCGTCCAGCTCCCGCTGCGAGTACTGCCAGTCCGCCCGCTCCGTCAGGTGCAAGCTGGTCCCGCCGTTAGCATCCGTGTGCACCGAGTACGTGGGCTCCGGCGGGAGGAAGGCTAGCTTGGCCGCGATGCGACTGGGACAGGGCGGACAGCAGAAGAGCCAGCACAGCTCGCCGAGAGAAAAGCCGTTCATCCTGGGGCCTTGTTCGGGCATCTAGACGCGGGGAGACCCGGTTGTATCTTTTCTCCTGAACCCAATAAACACACACATACACACACACACACGTCTCCTCTCGCTCGGGGTCCTATTGAGCTGCCATTACCGGTCCGTGGTGAGCGGTGCAGCAGGGTGACAGGTGGCTCGGTCCCTCCTCGGCTTTGCGGCTAACAGCTACCTGCGAGCCGGCGGCGGCGGCGGCGGCTAGCGTTACAGCGGCGACACTGGCGATTACAGAGGAACGCGAACGCAACATTTACACGTATCTCACTCGGTGTCACGAAACGGTGCAGCGGCCGCTCTCCGTTCAGCCCGTCCACCTGTTTAACACATCCTACCGCTGCACGTCAAGGTCTGTAGCTGATGTATTGTATGAGAGGCAGCAGCCATTTCTCTAGCATGGAGAAGAGCCGGTGTTCCGGTGGAGGCGGATATCCGGTTTGTCATCCGAGCTGCTTCCTTTTTTCTTTTTTTTTCTTTCCTACCTACTAGGGTATTTAATGTCAGCTGATTGTATAGGATGGTGTTACAGAGCCGAACAATGTTTATGAAATGATAATGAGAAATGACTGGATTAGGAATTCATTTAATCCAGGATAGATAGATAGATAGATAGATAGATAGATAGATAGATAGATAGATAGATAGATAGATAGATAGATAGATAGATAGATAGATAGATAGATTTTACATATTTTAAATTGAATAAAAAGCCATGCATAATGACGTCATGTGCTGTTTTGTGATCATATTAGTGTATTAAATTGTTTTCTTGCCATTAAAGGTGCTTGAGTCCTGGAAACCACTGAGCCATCCACACGCCAGCCAATATAAATAAATATAAGTTAGGCTATACTAACTAACACTTATAAGTTATACCAGGCTATAGGCTGTTGCTTATAATGCAACATGTAGGCTATACCTGCATCTTTCTTTCTTTACTCCTGCTGTGTCTTTGAACAGCTGGACATTCATCAAATAATTGTTTCCATCTGCATTTGTTGCATAAACTTTGTATCAACCAAGAGAAAATCCGATGAAATCGACCGTATTAACTTTTTTATTGATATTCATTATATTTAATCAAATTTTACTGTTTCCATAAGGCATTTTTAATTTGATATTGCTTAATGCGAATAAAAACATGTGGATGAAAACATGCAGTTCTACCACACTCTGGTCTACAGCCACCCGGAGTCTGACCAAAAGCTTTGGATGGGATTTTTTTAAAATGAGGAGTTGACACATCGGCCTCCCTCCTCACACATGACTGTTATTCTGGCGCACAGCAGTGCAGGGAAGAAAACACAGGCAGCCAAGGTCTGTGGTGGTGGCTGGCCTCTTGCTACTCACTGAAACAATTCATTATAGGGCCTAGTGATTTTAATAGGCTACAAGCCTGATGTTAAAACTGTCTTATTCAGGTGACAGCGGCTAAATGTAGATGGAGAATATGAAAAGTCAGTTTTGCACAAAAAACTGCATTGAAATAATCAATATGAGCAAGAAAAATTGTGACTATTTTATGACTTTTTATTGGGATACAAATACATATACCTTCACAGTTATTTCTGACACAACCTGTGCTTCCCATGGCGACAGATTCTGTCAACAAGAACATAACATGATTGTCATATAGTCTCTGAGGCACTTACTGTAAGTTTAGTGTTCTGTGATTGGTTTAAAGAACCACCGTCAGAAGCTTAATCAGTCTTTAATCAGGGGTTTTTTTTTTAGGCTATGAAATATGTGAAAGAAATTAATATTTATAATGTGATTAATGTAACTATCAGCTTGCTGTCAAGGACAAAACTCCTATTTAAAATTGATCCATCACTGTTCAATGTTAGGTTTTTAAGCATTTCTTTCTTTGCAGTTGCAGTTATTAACAAAGGATGATGGATCTCAACCAGACTGCTGTTTATTTGTTTGTCAGAAAAGGGTAACAATGCATTTTTGCAGGTGTGTGCGCAGTAACAGTAACAGTAACAGTAACATTACCTAACCCCTCATAGTTTATTAAGAGTCCTGTCCTTTACAGAGTCGAGTTAATTGATGTACTGTACCTCATTTTAACAAGTTTCAGAAAAGTAAAATAAAACTTATACACCCCTGTCACTAGTCTTATCACTGAAATAATAATCCTTAATTCACTAAGATGATTAATATCTCTGCTCTCCATTGCCTCGCTGCCCTGGCCTCTGTGTTAACGACTCATTAAACATGTGTAAAAGTAAAATGACAAAAGGTTACATGCAGAAAGTGTTTGATCTTACATGCAAATCTCAGCCTTATAGTATAGTGACAATTTAAAATCACGCACTAGCTGAGCCGCTTTCTAAGCATCAGATTGATCATTATGCATGTTTTTGGTGATGTGAATGAGATAGGTGAAGAAACTGAGATGATTTAGATAGATAGATTTTTATTGTCTGTCTCGAGTAAAACCAGAAATTTATCTTTAAAGCAGCTCAGTGAAGCGTTAAAACACATAAAAGATCCACCCTCAGGCACACACTCACTAAAACACATTCAACAACAGAGGAAACAAAAAAGTGCAGTGAAGTCTTTGTTTTCTTATTAAGGGCGGTTATTGCAGATGGGATGAAGGATTGAACCTGTGTGCTTATGCTTCAAATAGACCATCCCATAATGCATTCCTAATATATTCCTTACATATCAATATTCATAGAGGATCCCTTGTACCTTTAGCCATCAGGGTTTTTGATTCTTCAGCAAATGGTGATGAGCTGACAGGCATTTTCCTGTGGGGGTTAATAAAGTAATTCATATACATATTATGAAACTGTATTACAGAAAGACAGTATTTGTAATTAACAGTGTGGCTGAATGACAGTTATCTTCAACCATGACAGCATTGCTACTGTATAAAATATATACTTGTGTTAATGCAAATGACTGTGACACTTGACGATAAGCACTTACACATGTCAGCGTATAGAAGACTGTGTCGTGTCATTGAGCATCCGCTGACATGAGAACAGCTGAGGCTCTGTGTTGTCAGATAGCTGAAGCACTTCAAAGCCACCTGAGAACCAGGAGAATATCACACACATAAACTCTGTATGCTATGCATACTTCAGCAGTGTCACTAATACTGTAACCATATGGAGACAGAACTTGGCAACATTGGCCGTAGCCTGGAGGAGGGAAGCCATTACCAGACTGTCTAATGCGTTCAACTCTAACAGGCTGCAGAGAAGCACTCTTTGCCAAGTTTCCTATACACATACCACATGTCTGATAGTTGGAAGAGGTGAAGTTGTTAAGTCTCTGATTGAACAGATCTGGACCTACAATGTTGATGCAGGAGTGAAACTCAACAGTTTACTGAACGGGCCGGGTGTCGTGGCTGAGCAGCAGATTGGAAGCTGCTGGAGCTGGTTTGGTTTGGTAACTGAGGCTGTTTTCAAAGCTGCATGCTATCGTACTGCCTACTACATACTGCGTTAGTACTGTATGTAGCTTACTGCATACTGCGTGCACTGTATACTGCATACTGAATGTGGGATTCAGTCAGCAGACTGACACCGTTCACACCACAGTATGCAGTATACAAGTTTCCCTGAAAAGCATTTTGCAGCAACCAGTAGCAGTACATAGCTGCACTGTTATTATGTAACTTTATTAAGTTTTTAATTATTTTTCCATGTGAGAAAGTAACTGTTTAGATCCCAAAAATATATGGACAGTTTATCCACATGACGGCTGTTTAGAAATTTTGCTACCAAGTGAAGCTCCACCAGTAGCCGGTCTGCAGAGCTGCTCTGCCGGCCAACCTACGTCATCATCCCGGGGGGAGAAAATGATTGCTAATAAACTTACCCGCAGGTTTTTAGAAGTTTATCACCGGCGGGTTGAATTGTTTTTAGAAGATAAATGTTCATCTCATTGATTAAATCTAACAATTGTGGCAGTAGCATTAGTCTGTTTAAATGAAAAGTGAAGCTCCCTGTGTGTATTGGACAGGAGAGCAGCGCTACCTATTTACAAAAATAAATAAATGTTTTCAGTCTGCATTAAATTTTATTTTATTAAACTCTATAACATGGTTATGGCAAAGATACTCCACTACTTTTTTTTCTTTTTAAGATACGACGACATCTGGGAATTTCTTGCATGCAGATTTTGCTTTTGTTTGCATACTGCATTTTGGCCAAATCATTATGTACTAGCAGTATAGTATGTGGTTTCTAATACAGCCTGAGTCTCTGTGTGGAGCTGAGTGATACATGGGCAAACAGCTTGGGAATACAGTACCTGCAGGGGGGGAGGGGAGAGTAGACAGGAACCGAACAGGGTGTTCCAGAAATAGAACCAGGGGACCGGGACCAGAGCCAGGACCAGTAAGCAGGTGAGTGCCAGAAGGACCAGAGGCTGAATTGGACCTTACGATGGAGGGTTCAACAACAAACCTGACAGACCTGGTGCATCTGTGAAGAATTCTTTGATCCACAGGTGCAGAACAAACTACTCAGCAGATTTGCTTTTGTTTGCATACTGCATTTTGGCCAAATCATTATGTACTCCAGTATACCTGGTACCAGGTCCCATTTCTAATACAGCCTGAGTCTGGTTCCAAGGAGCTGAGTGATACATGGGCAAACATCCGGGAATACCTTCCGCGGATTGGGCAGAGGGGCGAGCAGACGTCGGACATGAGAATCAAACCCGGATTTCAAAAACATTGCCAGGACCAGTAAGAGACTGTTGTTGTTCCTTCACCTGAAGGAAACTGTTGAGTGTGTAAATCTGAATCTGGACCTGCAGACGATGGATGGAGGGTTCAACAACAGACCTGACAGACTGGGTGCAGGAGGAGACTGTGAAGACATATGATGATCCACAGGTGCAGAACAAACACTCAGCAACAGGGGAAACATAGATGGAGTTGCAGATCCTAACTAGAACAGGCAGAATATCTTTCAGGCCGAAAGCTAGACCATTATTACACATTTACTAGAGACTGAAAGCTTGTCAAATACATGACTGTCAACAAGACTGTATGTAATCACACACCTGCCAACGTCAAACGTCTCAGGTCTTAAAGAGGAACTATGAGTGATGGGAATACCGGCGTTATAAAATAGCGGTTTACGGCTAATGATAATGTAAAATCATGAGATGTTTTTGAGGCAAATGCGTAGCCTGAACTACATGGCTATTGGCTACAAATGGCTGCTGGGCAGAGTGATTTCAAAAGCAAGTAGTAGTAGCAAGTAGTAAGTGTTTGCTGAATTTGCAGGGCACAACTTGTCCACAAGAATGTTTTGGAGTTGTTGGATTGTGTATTTGATGATTTTAATGAGAGAAAAACAAAATAACCATGTGTCTCCATTGCATTAGCTGAGCTCATGTCGCTGCCCCGCTGATCTAAAAACAGCTTGCACCAACAACTGAAGGTAATGAACCGACTCCTTAAACTACAGGGATTAGGGAGGAATTTGCCAAAATGTTGAACTATCCCTTTAAATCCCTTTCTTCTCTCCCGTCCCAGCTGCATTCCTCCAGCCTGAAGATGAAATGATTCATCAGGATGACAGACAGGGTCACTCCTCCTCCCTCATCATGATAAACAGCAGGCGTAAGTCAACCCTGATCCTCCATATGCTTTTATATGAACAATAACCTCCCATTAAAGTCACTCTTTTTAATGTGTTAGAGCCACAGCCGCGGCGTTAAATCATCTGTATGTGTACTGTTTATCACCGCAGCAGCTCTCAGCACTTTGAAGGTGAAAATTATCTAATGCTTCACAACAGATCCAAAGAAGAAGAAAGGGAGAATTTCAATGCAGCTCTTCTTCATTATGCCGGTTACATGCTTTGATTTGGTGATTCAGAGCTATTAACTATTGAGTCGGTTCAGTTTTATTTGTGTAAATGATGATACGCATTATCTCAAGGCACTTCACAGGCGGAGGTCAAGACCTTACTTTATTACAGAGAGAAGCCAACAGTTCCCACAGAGAGCAGCACTTGGCAACTAGGGAGTTGGGGGAAAAAAATCCTTTTTAACAGGAAAAAACCTTCAACAGTGGCACTGCCAGGCGTACGGCAGGAGGGTGGAGGCTGGTGTGTGAGGGGTATTATTTGCCTCAGTGGGGTCGAGAATGACTGAAATTCAGTGCGATGGAATACATAGATGTGGTACAAGTCAGAAATATTTCAACTTGGCCCTGATAAGGAAGCACATGAGACCTGAGGAGCTCCAGCTGCTCCTGCAGATTTCTGTGAGGGTACAGTATACGCTCTTTGGTCCCACTCCCACTCACTTCTGGATGCTTCCCACGGTGAGAGAGCAGAGACGCTGCACGGGTCATTACCTCTCCAACCTGTGAGGTGACGGAGAATATGACATTATTAAATGATGTACGCCAGAGCAGGATGAAAGAGAGGGGGAAAAAAAGAATAAAATATGACTTCGGTGTATGAAAGAGATAAAATATGACTTTGGTGGTACAGCCTATAGACTGTGCAGTGAGTGTTTGATAACTTTCCACTCACCCAGGAGCTGCTGCTGCTGCTGTGGTCCAGAGAACAGCTCAGGGATGCTTCATACAAACAACACTAGATTTTCTGCTCTGTTTGAATCTCAAACATTTGACTTTACTTTAAGTCTTTTAGTATGTGCCAGTGTTGTTGATGAGGGGAACTGCACACATCCAGCAGGACCCACTCATGTTTTCTTTCTGATTTAACATGGTTTTATTTGTTTTGTTTTGTTTTTATTTTAAAGTGATACGCCAATTCACTCTCAAGTCCATGACCAGCAGATTGACTCCATCCTTTCGACTGTGCCTGCAGTAACATGGGAGATAGAGCTGTATCGCCCGTAATTAGCTTAGCTCAAACACTGGAAGTGTATGGGTAGTGTTAGCCTTAGCTTAGCTCAAACACTGGAAGTGTATGGGTAGTGTTAGCCTTAGCTTAGCTCAAACACTGGAAGTGTATGGGTAGTGTTAGCCTGCCTCCTATCTGAGCTGAAATCAGCATCAGAAGCTGATTTCATTTTAGCTCTAAACTTTGAAAATATATCACTTTATCAACATTTCAAACATGTTTAGGTGAGAAAGTAGCCGTTTAGATCAGCAGTGTGTCGTTAATTTGTCTAAATACCAGCTGTTTACTAGTTTGTTTGGATGAATTCGGCGCTACTCAAGCTAGCTGTTGTGACCAACGCACTTCCTGTTACTTTCACAAAATAAAACACCCGTTGCCCTTTACATACAGAAGTGCTTTTACTTTTAAACAGGAAGCTAACCTACCATCGATGTAGCTAGCTCCGTTTTGACCGATCTTGTCCCGTTAGCGGCATTTGACCGCTCAAGATGCCTTACTGGAGAGATTTGTCAGCTCGGTCCGTTTAGAGTTGCTGAAGAGTTTCTCTGATGACTTTAGGTGGAGGCAGGCTAACACTACCCATACACTTCCAGTGTTTGAGCTAAGCTAAGGCCAACACTAACCATACACTTCCAGCGTTTCAGCGATATGGGCTCTCCCTCGTTGAAAGGATGGTGTCTATCTGCTGGTCATGGACTCGGGAGTGAGGCAAGACATGAAAAAAAATGTTGGCGTATCCCTTTAAATCAAAGACAGTCAATGACCCACATAGCCATGCCATTTGTCTCATGTATCTATGTCATGAGTCACGTTGCCATATTACTTATATAAACATCATATTGGAATGAATATGTAACACCCATTGTTACATTTGTAAATGTTATATTTAAATGAATTAAACATATCTGATGATTTTTGGTAGCTAGTTATAGCCTGTGTATCATGGTGCACATTTGAAAATTAATTTTGCTTGTATATGTTGCCAGGATCACTGTAGGCCAATGTCCACATTGAAGGGCTTTGGGTGCATGTATTTTGATATAAGATGTGTTTAGAACATGTTTATACATATTTAAATATGTGGATGAATTGTTCCATTTTCTAACAGGTTTCTTTGAACTTTTACATACATTATTTTATTCTGTGCTTAAGGGTAAGGGTGAGGGTTAGTGGGTTATGTGCTTTACATATATTTCACAGAAGTTTAATATATGTACATATATTACATTTGTGTGTGGTGAAATCATCAATATAGAAATAGATACATTCAAATAAAAGAAAAGAAAAAGCCCTGTTTTTGTTTTTTATTTGTAAGATACTGTCAGCTCAGTGGACTAACAGGAGGAGGAAATCGAGTGCAAAAAGTCAAAACAAAAGCCAAGAGAATATAACAGTGAAACATTAATGGAGCACAGAGTCTACATGGATCATAAGATCAGCATGTCAAATAACTCTGACCGAGATATTCTTCTAAATTCATCCCGAGTATTACTGAAAACTCAGGTCTGACTTTCACTGTGTCTGACTGGAGGACATATCAGCACCAGTTATTAATTCCAAATATTCACAGTTTAATCTTTGCAAAACTGCAAATTAAGACCGAGAGAAAACAGTGACCTGCTCCCAGAGAACTGCCATGCATGTATCATCCATAACACTATTAAAGCTGCCTGTCGATGTGGAAAATGTTGTCATTAAAGTCCACAGCTTCTTTCTTATCTCGGCCGAAAGAAGAAGAGAGTCATTGCAGGAGCTCCGTCCCTTTTTCTAATAATGAGTTTCTTTATATCCCGCTGTCGTTTTCACCCTGCAGTCACCCACCTGCTGCACGGCCGCTCCCCTCTGAAGTCGTGTTTCATCGATGTCGGCAATGACACTGATGGGACAGATCATCTGATGCTGATAGTGCTACAAAGGAACCTTTTTTTTTGTATCTGTCTGACAACAGGGACGATCTCCTGTTTGCACGGAGAAGATCACTTTTAAAGTTTTAAGGTTTTTCTTCAATGAAAATAAATGCAGAGAACCAAACAGGTGAATTATATAAAGAAAAATCCACCACAATGTACAACTCATGAAGGAACAAAGAAGAGCCATAGCCTCTTCTGACCACAACCATGCCCTTGTATGAAAAGCCACAACGTTCACACTTTTAAAGGGATAGTGCACCCAAAATTGAAATTCGACTATAAGGGCTGGGAGAAGTTTGAGAGTTATCCGTGGCTTGGAGTTTGTTTTTGCTCAGACACATGTTACGTGTGAAAAAATATCACGATCATAATATAAAGATCATGAAACGTGTCCATGAAAGCACGAGAAGCGTGTGTGACTCAGGCAGCGTGTCTGGTCTAACCATTAACACCAACGGCAAAATGAAAAACAAGATGTCCTCGTTGCAGCCGCCTGTTGTTGCTCATGCACCTCGGCTGAACTCAGGCCACTGAATAGAGGTGTTAGCCTATGTTTGTTATGGTCTGTTCAACCACCCTCATGCATGAAAGCACGTACGTGTGTGTGGTGTGAAGTCTGTTTTGTTGATGTCTGCACACACCGTGACTCCAGACCTGTACGTTTAAAAGGATGTACATCAGAGGACTTTCACTGTTTGCTGCACCTGAATGCAACATCATTTACCCCATTGTGTTGCAGCTCTTTTTGGAAGAGAAACACCTGCTAGTGTTTCTCTGCTGATTTCACTGCCCATGACTCTGCCATAATACTGTAATATGAGTGTTTTTAACCTTTGTCTTGTGTCGGCTTTCTGCTTTTATCTCTGATGATAAGGGTCTGTTTTGACCTGTATCTTCGCTTTAAAACACACTAAAAACATTTTTTCATCCAATTTGTTTGTCTTCTCTTGGGTACATTGTCAGGCTCCCTTATCCATGAAAAAGTTGCTTTTAATATTTTCCCCTGGGCCTTTTTTTTGTCAGTATAGCCCATAGCTATATCAGTGAAACCTTCCTCTGGTCGGCTTTCTGCTACCATCTCTTGTGTTACGGTCTCTTTTGACCCGAGTCCTAAATCAGCTATAAAACACAATAAAAACTATTATTTATCATCCCATTTGTTTCTCATCTCTAACCTTATGCACTTATGATTTTAGTTTTAACTCTAATTATTGTTTTTATCGTTATAACTGGGTCAAAACTGACCCTAACAACACAAATGTCATAATTTTAACCAGAGCATTTTCGAATTTTATGTTTTGCGGTGCGTTGCCCCAGTGGTTAATGGCATGCACCGCCCCATGTTTACATCCCTCAAAGCTGCAAATTTTTCTCCCAGACAGCTTCAGATGGCGTCCCGCATCGGGCAGACCTTTCCTGCATGTCATTCCCCTCTCTCTGCCTCCCCCTTTCCTGTCTATCTCTACTAATCTATCAAATAAAGGCATAAAACGCCAAAAAAATATACTTTAAAAAAAAACAAAAAAAAAACTGACCCTAACAACACAAATGTCATAATTTTAACCAGAGCATTTTTGAATTTTGTGAAGAAAAAAAGAAATAAAAAGTTTAAATAGAGGTTCCTGACAGTCAAAAAGCTGTGATGCAATAAAAAAATTTGTGTGATACTTAAATGAATAAAAACCTAACACAAGAGGAAGGTTAAGGTTGCGCACATCAGCTCTGTGATAGACTGCTGACCTGTCCAGTGTGGACCCTGCCCTCGCCTCCTGTCAGCTGATTGGCCCCCGCCCCGCCACAAGCCTGCACAGATAAGCAGTACAGTTAATGGAAGGTATCATAATAATAAAAAGTTGAGGTAGGAGAGATCCTTGTGCGATAGTCTCAGTCTTTCCCTGCTGACACATCACCCTCCACCTCTGAATGACACCGCTCAGACAACGTCAGCGCTCATGTCTTCCATCATAGTGACACGTCTCAAAAAGCAGGTGTATTTTGGAATACGGCAGTAGCTATAGCAGGAATTACAGCCTGCTTCACTTCACTGGCGAGACACATTCAATTGCATTTGCTCCAGAGTGACTTCTGTTTTGATTTTATGTATATATTTGTTCATGGTATCGTTGTCACACTGCCAGCACCGCACCACGCTGTTGTCTGGGGGCTGATATTGTTGATGAGATATCGCCACGGTTGTTCTGTGCCACTGCTCTAACTCAAACTGTGAACTCAAATTGTAAACAGTGCCAGCAAAATAAGTGCACAACTCACAAATAACCCACAAAAATCTATGACAAATGAGTTTTGCAGAAGTTTTGCAGAAAGCTCAGTTGATGGCAGTTTCTGTTTTTGTGTATGTTGATTGTATCCGTGTTGCTGTGGAAGCAGGAAATGTAATGTTTGCAGCACTGGGAATCCAAGACAAATTTCCACACATGGGACAACACAGCATATCGTATCGTATCATATATCGTATCTAACGTATCGCATCATATTGCATCGCATTGAATAATATCGTATCGTAACATATCGCATTGTACCGTATCGTATCATAACATATTGCATCATAACGTATCGCAATGCACAATGCATCGTGTCGTATCGTAACATATCGCATCGCATTGTATCTTATCGTATCACATTGCATTGCATCGCATTGTATCCTATTGTATTGTATCATATCGTAACATATCGCATTGTATCGTATCATAACATAACATATTGCATCGTAACGTATTGCAATGCATCGTATCGTATCGTAACATATCGTATCGTATCGTAACATATCGCACCGCATTGTATCTTATCGTATCACATCGTGTCTAGTCCTGGCACTTTCATGGAATTCATTTTTCTTCCTTCAGGATGGAGATGCATGCGTCCTAAGACCAGAACTAAAATATACAAATGCTCCTATATCCTACATACATACATACATACATGTGCAGTCAGTGCAATCAATTTGCACAATTCATATTCTGCACTTTCACTTGTTGCACTGTATGAAACTGTTCTTATTGTTTTTAACTCTAGTTTTATGATCTGATTTCCTCCCTTTTTATCTTATTTGTACAGTTTTTATTATCTTTGTGTGTTTTTACCATCACTGTAGAACAAATGTCCCCTCTGTGGGATAATAAAAGCTCTGAAACTGTGATTATAACAGGTTAAAATACCACCATTAATCACAGCAGCTAAACAGTTACTGATGGACTGCTGAGGATTTCCAAAAGGACGTTGCTTCGGCCTCTCACTCGTGATTCATTTACATTCTTGGCACCAAACGAGCACAAGCAAAGGTGTGTGTTTCATCTAATTTTCCATTTCAACACACATTGTAGGGTTGAAACGAGTGCAGGCCAACAGCTACAAGGCAGGAAATGATAAGTTATTCTGATGAACTATGAATAAAGGTTTCAGGGAACTATATAAGTCTCATAATGTTGTTATTGCTTCTACAGACTCAACAGTTCTGTGTTTTACTCTTCTCGGGTCTCAGCTTGGTCGTCAGCCACAGATCACAAACTCAACCTGTTGAAATGAAGCCTGAAATCAAGAGAACCATTCGTCATATCAAATGTCCAACACAACATTTCCACACTCACAGACACAGCAGTGGTAGTTGGGACTCTGGAGACTTAAAGAAGAAGTAAGTGAGGCAGGCTTTTGAAATCGTAAATTAAATCACAACTTACGACTTTGTAGCGTTGGTAACCCACACCTGTTTTACCGGTGAAAGTCACTATAACAGCCACTCGTAACTTCCGACCGGTGAACTCGTACCAGATCGAACTGGTACCACTTCACGGTCGGAAAAATACGAGTTTCCTTGAACGCACCATAACAGTCCTCGTCCCTACGTCGCCACATTCACGGCGTTCCTTGGCTGCACACACAGCCCTGCATGCCGTTCTCTCTCCTCATTGGATAAAAACTGTAGGATACGATAAATGTTTTCTCCTCGGCTCAGAGCAGAGCAGAGTGACTGACAGACCCGTGTTTTGGTCCAAACACTCTATGTAAGTGATTGCTGTCGGAAGATATAACTATTTAAGACTTATATTAACACAAATATATCACTTACTTCTGCTTTAAATCCACAGTTTGCACTGAACATAAACAGGATGTATTTACATTCCATCCTCACTCATACGGGAGGTCAGAGGGAACGCCGTGATTGGCCGAGGCAGCTTTTCTTTTTCATTCACTAACTTTGTACATCCAGAGAGGGGAAGTCGTGTTATGAGTCATATCATTGAGCTTTGATCATTATTTTAACATAATGAGGTCTCTGAGTTTTAAAGGGATAGTTCACCTAAAATTCAAATTTCTGCTGTGAGAATTTTCAGAGTCCTCCGTGCCTTCTCCGAGTTACAGGGGGTCCACGCAGCAGTATTTGTCCATATAATAGTTGTGAATGGATACCACTGTTCTTCGTCCAAAAAGACACACCAAAAAACATCCAAATACCTCCATACTGCTCGTCTGTAATGTCCCTCTTGTATTGAAGAACAACATGAGAAATTGTTCTGAAAAAAATAAATAAGTCTATATTTTAAGCTTGTTTGTAGTGGAAGCTCCCAGTGTCTCAGTTCACTGCTCTTCCTGTGTCAGTGCAAATTACAGACGAGCAGTAGCCTATGGAGGTATTTGGATGTTTTTTGGTGTGTCTTTTTGAACGAAGAAAAGTGAGCACCATTCACAACCATTATATGGACAAATACTGCTGCGCGGACCCCCTGTAACTCAGAGAAGGCACGGAGGACTGAGTAAATAACGAGTGAAATTTGAATTTTGGGTGAACTATCCCTTTAACATACTGCACTGCACCCATTTCCCCCAGTGTCACACCAAAGTATAAATCGTTTAAGCACTCTTTTCTAACAAGTAACAGTTCAGTTATTTATGGTATTACCATTAAACATGTCAACCTTTCAGCCAGAACCCTTTGTCCTGTTTCCTCCATAAATATCCATCGTGACCTTTTGTTTCTTGAAGATGTCGTGAAAATCAAATGGTATCCATGTGTGATCTGTACTGCTTCATGTATTTCTCTCCAGGGCTCTTGTCAAGTAGCCACATGGCTGTTGCGAGAGCACATGGTGTTTTGACAGACTTGTAATACTGCAGCAGGGGCACTTTGTCAGTTTTGACAATTTTCCTTGTTCTTGAATCCCACATGGATCTTTGAGATTGACAGATATCCAGATCAAACGACACAAGCCTCTCTCCAACAATCTGCTGCTTTGTTCCCTGAACTCTGAAACACTGGAACAATGTTTTTATGTGTCTCCCACTTCAGGCTGTTTATATTTGTCTATGGTAATAGATCCTGGGTCAGTGTGAGGTCACTGGACATCGATGTATGTATAATATAATTAGAAAGAATGCTGTTGAACTTCTGAGCTGTGAACTATTGTTAGCTGGCTCTCTCTCCTACACTTTGTACTACTGTGGTTGAAAAGTGTTTTTAATCAGAGGAAGGTTCAGAGCAGCATCATGATCAGAGCTGGTCCTGGAGCTTCACTGCTTCAGAGGAAACACTGGACCTCCTTTATGAAAGGAGAGGATGAATAATATCCCACAATCCCCTCGCTGCAGCGTTATATGAAGTGACTCACCACCACTGTAGTTTGACCTGGTCAAAACCTGATCCAGAACTGATGGAAATCATCTTCTGATCCACTGAAGCCCAAATCCGTGAATACAGATTATGTGTCCAAGTTAAGAGTCGTCACAGAGACCGAGCAGAGTGAAATCATAGTGAACAACATCACAACTAAACACTAAAGCCTGTACGTCCACGTTGTTTCGCTAAATCCCCTCCCACTGTGGAGTGCATGAATTTTCTTCCTTGTTTGTAAGGATGCATGAAAAGCAGCTGGATGGTTCAGTGTAAAAAATGACACAAAGGCAGCAGAGCTTTGTGTCGCAGACTGAGGTGATTTATTCACATTTATTCCCTTTTTCAGGCAAAACCGGCAGCGGCAGCAGCAGCAGCAGCAGCCTGGGATCAGACCAGCAACACAGGACACGGACAAATGGCTCCTTTTATCCTGTGTCCTGGATAATCACTGTGGAAACTTCCATGCACAGGTGTCTGCTGAACGCTGCTATCTCACAAACACACTATTTTTTTTAAATAATATATTTACAAAAGTGAAAGCATTGCCATTTCCTCACCATCATATAATAAATGAATACACCTAACCCATATTCCAAATAAAGATAAAAAGGTAACACTATATAATAAGTACACATTGTACAGCGCTCAAAAAAAGGGGAATTGTACACTTTTTGAAAGAAACATGAAACTTCTACCATAGTTAGTTTATATCTTGAGGTTTATCTTCAGTCAGATTTGACCTCTGAGGCTCTCGGCTGGATCTAATTTCTGATTGTAATGACACCAAAGTCATCTGGGTGAGTAAATGATCGTATTTTATGCTAGAAATAGTTTAAATACTGAATTCATCATTTATAACACATGAATACTCATTAGCACGTAGTTTATAAAAACAAAAATGTTTTACTCATCATTAATAAGCACTAACTGTATTTATAAACTACATACTAATAGGGTTGCAAAATTCTGGGAATTTTCAAAGTTGGAAACTTTCCATGGGAATTAACGGGAATTTATGGGAATTAACGGGAATATACAGGAATTAACGGGAATAAATTGGAAATTTACAAAATTGAAGGTTGGCCCTTAACAGGGAACTTAAATATAGTTGGAGAAAATATATTGTAGCATAATCTTGGCTAAAACAACCAGATTTAATGCAAGCAACTTGAATATCTCTGCTATTCCATGCACACTGCTTCCTGCAGGGCTGTTAGGCCACGCCCCCTACATGCACTGCTTACTGCAGGGCTGTTAGGCCACACCCCCTACCTGCAGGGCTGTTAGGCCACGCCCCCTACATGCACTGTGCATTCCTCCATCACATGCACAGATGATTCCTTGAACCCTGGAGGCCACACTTTTGAGCCCAGAGCACAATAGGAGGGCTCCTTTCATTTAAAGGGACAACCAGGAGTTTTTGAAAGCAAAGTGTGTTCACACTACATTTCCCATGAGCCTCCGTGCACGGTGAAATTCTTGGACCAGTGCAAGACAGACGAACCATAAACGGTGATTTGGTGACGTTATTCCCATAACCCACAGGGAAGCATCCGCAAAACCAAAACTAAGAAATGCTGGGCGACCCGACCACTAAATAATAACAAAATAACGTTAAAGACAAGATTTTTTTTATACAGTTTGTTTCAATTACCCCCAATTTCTAGTTAATTCCCATAAATTCCCATAAATTCCCAATAATTCCCATAATTCACGTGGAAAATTTCCAATTTGGAATATTTCCAAAATTCCCCAGCTTAATTTCCCATGGAAAGTTTCCGGAAATTTACCGTTAATTTATTGGAAATTTTCCATCCTTTGCAACCCTACATACTAACGAGTATTCATGCATTATAAATTAATAATTCAGTATTTATTAATACTTAATAGTGTGTATTTATTATAAAGTGTTACCAACAAAAAAAAATACACCAAACACGTGTAACAATGTTAACTCCACTGAAAGCATCAGCACACACTTATGGCGCAATAATCTTCACATGTTATTCTCGCCAACGCTCCATCAGTTACTGACAAACGGATGCACATATTGTGTCTAATCTCCGTCTTTCAGTGGAGCTGAGCGGCCGGCGCAGCAGCTGCCACAAGATATCACAGTAAATAATCTATGAATGATCGGCAGGAAATGTGCAAATATGCAACGTGCAGAATGTTCTGTGAGAATCTACGGTAATAAAGTATAAATATCTCTAAGTGCAACCGCCATCGATCATGATCATGTTCATTTTAAAAGTGCAAACATGGGGGTGCTTGGTGGTTGTGTGGTCACTAGCACGTCCAAACTTTGCAAAGTCCAATTTCTCTCCACTATCCTGTCAATTAAAGGCAAAAATGCACAAAAAATAAATAAAAGTACAATCATGTATAAAACCCAGTTTGTGTGATACTTAAATGACATATGTACGAAGACCAAACAAATCTTTACCAGCAACATCATTATATCATTATTAATCACTATATTCATCATTATCATTTAAATGGATTAATGTCTTGATTTGTTTTGTTATTTTCATTTCCTCAGAGAGAACTCATTCATCATCCCAGTGTATAACCGTGTATACAGTAACACTGTCTGGGATGATGAATAAATGCTGTAATTGTGTTTGGCTTGTGTTTGTCTTCAAAAGTCAAGTGATCGTCTTTTTTTTATGTTTGTAGATAAATAACAGGGCTAAGGTCGGTTTAAGGTTGATGCATGGGAGACAAGACTCACAGCGACAGCAGAACTTTTAAGCGAGTTTTCTTGGCCTCGGGATGAACCCTGTCTGCATGCATTCATTTCTGTGAAGATTTAGTCATTCCCAATACGTTTCCAAATCTCCAACCACAGGTGTTTAAACCTGTTAAAAAATACAATTATCCAGAAGAACATTAGTCTGAACCAGCGGCTTATAAAGACAAAGTAGAAACACAATGTTGGGTGTGCAGACGAAGAAGTGTCCCATTTTTTTTGTGTGCATAATTTCAGCAAAGAATTGTCTGTGCATGAAAGTGTGCAGGGAGGAGGTTTTTGAACTCAGCGAGGATAAAGGCAGCACCACCCACCCCGTTCCCTCTTCCCAGTCCCTGCTTTGAAAACGCTCGTCAGCTTTACAGTCTGACCTCTTGACAGCAGACTCATCTTATAACACAAACGACTGTCAACATTATTCTTTGTTTTGTTGACTTTTGACGTCTTCCTGGTTCCTGGACGCCCACCCTGTAGCTACTTATTTTCCCGTTTAGTGCAGCTTTGAAATACACAAGATTCCCTTTATTTACCATCTGAATATTTGGCATTTTATCACATATCGTTCATTTGACTGTCTCACATACACACATTATTATAGATCTGTATCAATCCATCCATTTTCTATACTGTACCATTTATCCATGCAGGACAATCCCAGCACATAGGGCAAGGCCAAGGTTACAACCTGGACAAGTCAGCTGCCAAATATAGAGAGATGAAAAACCATAGACTGTAAAAAGAATGGACGTAGCATCCGTGATGTCACCCATTGGTTTTGTGCAGTCGTTTTTGTGCCTCAAATATGGCGGTTTGAACAGCGCCATGTTGGATTGGCCGGCCGAGAACCCGCCCACTGCCGCTCTGGACCTGTAGCTGAACGTTTCCACGCCCTGATTGGCCAGAATCTTATCCTAACAGTAAAACGGTAGAGTTAAAAAAAAAATTCACCCCCCTCAGAGTGTGTACGGGGGTAGAAACTATATTGATTGAGACCAAAAAAATAAGATGTACCAGGCTGTAAATATGTTTTTTAAAGCTGTAAAGTCGGCTATTTTAACGTGGGGGTCTATGGAGAGTTGCTCCCTTCTGGAGCTGCTGCCCCCACAGGAATCGGCGGGGATTGCAGTTTTTTGAACGCGGAAGTGAGCTTCACTTCTCAGACCGACAACCATAGATATATATAAAAACTAGAGATGGGATTTATGGCTCTTTGAGGGGAGCCGGATCTTGGTGAGCCGTTCCTTTCAAAGAGCCGTTCAAAACACTGGCTCATTTGACTGATTTTTATATTTATTAAGTTTTAAGAAGCCAGCCTGGTGGTAACTCATTTTATCTTGGAAATAATCGCTGGGAGGTATGATGGGGTGAGATTTGGAACACAATAATACAAAATTAGATATCCCACCAATATCTGAGTTTGAATTAATCTGAAATATTGATTATATAACCTCATTTGACATGTGTGGACTAGATTTTAAAGTCTGATCTGGATTCATTGTAAATATTCCACAATTTCCGCGGCAGGGGCTGTCACGTGTTTCTGTGCTTTTTTTTTTTTACGCAAAGGCAGCGTGCACAAGTCAGGTGGCGTCATGCTACGTTTGCATATCCAATTAGCACCGTGCAGAGCGGTAGAATAAACAGTTTCTACCGCTCTGGCACCGTGCAGCTGGGCTGCGCTGCGCTCCTCTCTCTCCCACACAGAGGAGGAGCAAAGGAGGAGCACACACATACACACAGGGATATTTAAAAAAAAAAAAAAAAAAAAAGAACGGTTCCCGCCCGGCTGCGACTCGGTTCCCATCGTTCACGTTAACGAGCCGTTCAATAGATTCGGTTCGTTCGTGAACGTCACAACACTAATAAAAACTAGATGTCTCACCCGCGGCTGCTGCCCAATGACACAACGTAGTCAGAACGGCGGCCATCTTGGAACAGGCAACTCTCTCCCTCAGAGCATTATAAGCCTATGGTGCATGTTGCTATAATGACCAGAACTTGCTCAGTTTTTGTCCGATTTCAAAACGGTTTGATTTTTTATGAACGTCTATGCAGCTATGATGCAGCACACTCAAAATCACGGATAATTTTAATCATGTACTTTTTTTTGTAAAGGTAACATTCTAATGACATTATGCAAATAGTTGAAGTAATAGCTCCATACTGATTCATTTTTCACAGAGTTATGAATCGTTTTTTTAGTGAAGATGATGGATCACCATCTACTGCTATAACTGCAGCCAGAGTCAGAGGCAAGTTGCCTGTTTCAATATGGCCGACTGTGAGCTCCGCCTGCCTGTAGTCCGATCTACCCCCTTGCCGACAACTGCCCCCTTGTGAAAAACGCACACATTTGCATGCACTTCTGGCAATTTAGAGTCACCAATCAACTTAGTTCAACTTATGTGTGTGTGTTGGGATTGTGACAGGACGGTGGAGAGAAGACAACCTCACAAAGACACCAGGTGAACATGCAAACTCCATCCAGGCCCAGGAATCAAACACTGCGAATGTAGCACTTAACATTTCAATGCCATAAATAATCACATCAACCTCTATTCAATGCAACTATCTATCTATACCGTCACATGATCTGATGAGGAGGGACGCCCCGTCTCATCCGCCTGACAGAACATGTCATAATGACCACTTACTCCCTGAAGGAGCCTCGCTGCTCCACCATGACCTTTTACACAGAGCACCTTTAAAGACAAAGACAGAGAGAAGGGTTCAGGAGGATTTGATGAGCTATTCCATGACTCAGCAACTTCAAGATAACGTCAGGTGTTGTCGTGCACGAGTAGCCCATTGACATTAATGAGCAGCAGCCGATAATGTGCTGCAGAAAGTGCTGACTGCGGTTCACCTAAAGGCCACCAGCATCATTATAAAACATACGCTATGTTACACACAGAGCCTTCGATAATAAACTTTATTTGTAAAGCTCTAAGTGCTTCACATTATAAAATGAGCATTAAAATGTGTCGAAGCCATAGTGTTCACTTTGCATGACTATCGCCGTGACAGCAGCTGTGAGACAGGAGAAGCTGCCGTCGACACGATCCTCTCTGCAACCTGTCGACTGTTTCCTCGTCATTCAGTCCACGACAGCGTGAGAGTAAATCTGCTTTCATTGCCATAACCTCGGCCTCCTGTATTTGCATAATGAGATAAAAGCCAAGTTAGCCAGACGCCGCAATAAAAGCAGCTTCACGTAAATGGCAGCTCGGCACTCGGCAGTTTATGTTCACAATGGAGCAAGGAGCTGTTTGTGTTCGAGGATCACACACACACACACACAGGGTGGGGGGAGGGGGGAGATGTCAGATCAACTGTATGGTTCCTGACTCATTGCTGCCAGGTTGGTCTCTCCTCTGTATTTCCCTGTGGGGGTTTCTGATACTGATTCTGATTAGACGCTGACAAGCACCAATGAGTGTCAAGCCTGTGGACAGACTTCCTGGTAGTCCTCCTCTGTCTTTGTCTAATTAGTCCCACTAGTTTTATTATCAGACTAAAATATGTGACATGGACTTCATATGGATAACACTCGCCTCATTGTAAACAGCTCATCTACAAGTACGGTGTTTCAAAACTTGAAGTGGTATATGATGATGCATTTCCAATCCTATTTAATCGTCCAAGTACATGTCCTATGTTTATAGCCATTAAAGGGATAGTTCAACATTTTGGCAAATTGGCCCATTGCCATAACCCCTATAGTCATAGCAGTAGGTTCGTTACCTTTAATTGTCAGTGCAATCTATTTTTAGAACAGCGGAGCAGAGCTATGGAGGCTCATGGGATTTCTTAGTTTCCCGCATCAAACTCATCAAATACACAATCCAACAACTCCAAAACACTCTTGTTGGCAAGTTGTGACCTGCACATTCACCACGCTATGAGATAACTGGACATTACATTTTCGAGGTATTTCATGCAAAACCACTGATGCACGTTCTAGTCTAGGGCTGTTTTTCAGCAAGCAGTCTCTGTATTTCCCTCTAAAACAACTCTGTGTCGTAACGTTGTGTTATTATCTCATAACGTGGTGAATGTGCAGGTCACAACTTGTCCACCAGAGCGTTTTGTAGTTGTTGGATTGTGTATTTGATGAGTTTGATGAGGGAAACCAAGAAATCCCATGAGCCTACGTGGCGTAGCTCTGAGCAGCTCACGTCTCTGCTCCACCGTTCTAAAAATAGCTTGCACTGACAATTAAAGGTAACAGTCGACTTGTCTGTCTGTCTGTCTATTTCTTACACACTCTCTAAAAACAACACACACCTGTTTATCTGCATTAAGATCACAGATTGTCAGTGGAGACACATTTTAAACCAGGTGTGAACAGACCCACTCAGAGCTGATCACTGTGGTCGATCAGTGAATATACAGCTTACTGTAAAACCCAGGGTGAGAGGGCTTCATGGTAGTTTGGAGTTTTGGAGAAAACATGTTGTCAATTTGATGAAGATGTTTTGCTGAAGTTGTTTTGTGTTTTGTGTTGTTGCATGTGTTCCTTTAAGCTGTGTTGACCTCTCAGTGGAGAGGACCGTGGAGGTCAGAGGTCATCACTTCCCCACATATATAAGCACTTGTTATGATGACGTGACCTGTGTCACGCACCTAAATCATGCGGATGAGAGCTGTTGTCATTGGTAACAGCTCATGGACAACACAACAGCGAAGTAAGAGATGCAGATGTTTACCCGGCCGCTGCACGGCCCCGTGGCACCGCCGGCCTGACTGCTCTGAATGCCTGAGAGAACCACATGAAGAGGACTCCGCTCCATGTTCTGCATTACACTCAACGGTGTTTCTAATTTATTCTGAAACCAGACAAAAAAAGCACTGGACAGAATATTGAAAACATGTTTTCAGCTTGTTTGTTATTATCTC
This sequence comes from Decapterus maruadsi, assembly GCA_030347415.2. NCBI lineage: Eukaryota > Metazoa > Chordata > Actinopteri > Carangiformes > Carangidae > Decapterus > Decapterus maruadsi. The sequence continues at coordinate 33,999,426 of CM064900.1, forward strand.
TAAAGAAACATACAAACACCACATGAAATGATCCCGTCCAGACTGAACCTTTGTCAGGGCTTCACTGAGGATTCAGTCTGGAGCCATTTCAGTGGTACAGCTTTCTTGCCGGCTGCCAAAAGTATCCTTGACAAATGAGCTGCTGTATATCACCCCATAGAGACTGTAGGCAGAGCGAGAGCAAGTCAATTCCATCAGCGGGAAATGTATTGCTTCACACATTACCTCCTGCTATTGTGACTGAGTGGCTGGGAAAATCCAAATCTATGAAAAGCTTCTGTCAGTTTCCTCCAACACGGGGGCCCTTCCAAATTCACCCACCTTTTTCCATCTCGCATCAATCTCCTCCTCGAAATGAGTTCTCTTCAAAGACATGAACCTGATGGAAAAAAACAAGAAATGTGCAAATAGCAATGAAAAAATCAATAGATTCAAATAGATTCTACGTGTTTCTTTTAATGCTCCTGTTTGAAGGTAAACCCCTCCATCCCTGCCCATCTCTAGGATCTGGTAAGTCCATTTGATTTTTAATTGCGTCTATCTTATTATTATACAGATCCAAGGACAGTTGGACCATTTGTCAATTATCTGACTTTGTTCTCATTTGTGGGACCATAATTACTGTCATATATTTTTCTAAATGTCATTAGAAATTTGAATCCCAGGTATTTAATACAAGGCCAAAACCACGGTGTAGACATTGGGACCAAATGACAAATAAGGTCCGGAGTTTCATACTTTTTTTAATGAGACTGGGGGGTGGGGTATTGTTTAGAACATGGTTTGAGGACTCTCTCCCTGCTCCTCTCTGCTCCATCCCTCCATCCGTCCATCCCTCTATCCTTCCTCTCTGCTCCATCCCTCTATCCGTCCATCCCTCTATCCTTCCTCTCTGCTCCATCCCTCTATCCTTCCTCTCTGCTCCATCCTTCCTCTCTGCTCCATCCCTCCTCTCTGCTCCATCCCTCCATCCCTCCTCTCTGCTCCATCCCTCTATCCTTCCTCTTTGCTGCATCCCACTATCCCTCCTCTCTGCTCCATCCCTCTATCTCTCCTCTCTGCTCCATCCTTCGACCAGTTGAAGCAGAACCAGTTCAGAACCGGAACCAGACCGGTACCAGTACCAGAACCGATTCCAGAACCAGTACCAGTCCCAGAACCGGACCGGTACCAGTACCAGAACTGGTACCAGTACAAGAACCGGTACCAGAGCCGGTAGCAGAACCGGTACCAGTACCAGAACCGGTAACAGAACCGATTCCAGAACCGGACCGGTACCAGAATCGGTACCAGTACCAGAACCGATTCCAGAACCAGTACCAGAACCAGTACCAGAATCGGTACCAGAACCAGTACCAGTTCCAGAACCGGACCGGTACCAGAACCAGTACCAGAACCGGACCGGTACCAGAACTGGTACCAGTACCAGAACCGGTACCAGTACCAGAACCGGTACCAGAACCAGTACCAGAACCAGTTCAGAACCGGGACCGGACCGGTACCAGAATCAGTACCAGAACCGATTCCAGAACCAATTCCAGAACCGTTACCAGAACCAGTACCAGTCCCAGAACCGGACCGGTACCAGAACCAGTACCAGAACCGGACCGGTACCAGAACCGATACCAGTACCAGAACTGGTACCAGAACTGGTACCAGAACCGGTAGCAGAACCGGTACCAGTACCAGAACCGGTACCAGAACCGGACCGGTACCAGAACTGGTACCAGTACCAGAACCGGTAGCAGAATCGGTACCATAACCGGTACCAGAACCGGTACCAGAACCAGTACCAGAATCAATACCAGAACCGGTACCAGAACCAGTTCAGAACCGGAACCGGACCGGTACCAGAATCGGTACCAGTACCAGAACCTCCTCTCTGCTCCATCCCTCTATCCTTCCTCTTTGCTCCATCCCTCTATCCCTCCTCTCTGCTCCATCCTTCGACCAGTTGAAGCAGAACCAGTTCAGAACCGGAACCAGACCGGTACCAGTACCAGAACCGATTCCAGAACCAGTACCAGTCCCAGAACCGGACCGGTACCAGAACCGATACCAGTACCAGAACTGGTACCAGTACAAGAACCGGTACCAGAGCCGGTAGCAGAACCGGTACCAGTACCAGAACCGGTAACAGAACCGATTCCAGAACCGGACCGGTACCAGAATCGGTACCAGTACCAGAACCGATTCCAGAACCAGTACCAGAACCAGTACCAGAATCGGTACCAGAACCAGTACCAGTTCCAGAACCGGACCGGTACCAGAATCAGTACCAGAACCGATTCCAGAACCAATTCCAGAACCGTTACCAGAACCAGTACCAGTCCCAGAACCGGACCGGTACCAGAACCAGTAAAACCGGACTGAACTTGTACCAGAACTGGTACCAGAACAAGAACCGGTTTACCAGAACCTCTAGAACAAAGAACTGGTACCAGTAAGAACTGGTACCAGTACCAGAACCGTAGCAGAATCTCCATAACCGTTTCAGAACCTTCCAGAACCAGTACCAGAATCAATACCAGAACCGGTACCAGAACCAGTTCAGAACCGGAACCGGACCGGTACCAGAATCGGTACCAGTACCAGAACCGGTAGCAGAACCGATACCAGTACCAGTACCAGAACCGTTAACAGAACAGGACCAGGACCAGCCTCTGTTTCACCAGCAGCAGCACCAGGTCTGGGTCCAGTACCAGTCAAAGCTCAGTCAAAAAGAAGCTGGTGCTGGTTCCAGTTCTGAACTGGTCCATCCCTCCATCCCTCCTCTCTGCTCCACCCCGAGATGTAGTAGTAGTAGTAGTAGTAGTAGTAGTAGTGACAGGAGTGTTCAGGATCCAGTTTAAAAGTTTTCCCCACCAGAATCTCAAAGCTGTCTTTGGAGCATTATTTATCCCGTTTTCTGAGCAGCTCTCATGCCATGGCTGGACCAACAGATTCTCTGTGTCTCCTGGTTTCATATGATATCTGTATCTTCACTCTAGCTTTAAAACTGGCCCCTTTATAACGCCATTCATATTTCACATGAATCCAAAATGTATGGCAGTCATTTTGACAACAACACTGCTGCTTAGAGATGTAGTAGTAGTAGTAGTGGTAGTAGTAGATGTAGTAGTAGTAGTAGTAGTAGTAGTAGATGTAGTAGTAGTAGTAGTAGTAGTAGATGTAGTAGCTACTGTCTGATACCTGCTGGTCCTGCTGAGCTACAGGTGGACTGACTCTCTCCCTCTACATGGGCGCTACCAACTAATTTGAGACACAATGTCGATCAAAATACAAATTTAATTGGTTTATAAATTGCATCAAATAGCCTATATATGTATTGGTTTATAAATTAATACATCAGGTAAATCTCCAACCACAGTGATTCAGCTGCAGCAAGGATTGGTAAGTAAAGTTTCTATTCCTCTCTCAGTGAAATTGTCAGCCAATAACCATGAGTTTCATTCTTACTGAATATATTGAAATAAATGCCACGGAAATAAACCATATTTTTTAAAATGATGACTCTTAAGCGTAGCCTAATATGTTGTCAGGGAGGATAAGAGAGGCTTCGTGAGCAACAGTGTTTTACAGAAATAACAGACTGCAGTGATTGACCATTCAGAATGCAGCATTTGATAGAGCTGTGAAATAAGTAAGGTGAGTTCAGGCAAGGTAAGGTTAAGGTGAAGTGAAGTTAGACTAAGGGAAGCTGGGATGAGGTTGGGTAAAGGTGAGGTGAGGTGAGTGAGATTAGGAAAGCTGAGGCAGCAGAACCCGATGATAACACCTTCAATCTAAGAGTGGATGTTTATTCCATCCATCAGCCATCTGTCTTTGAAGAACGACCCCCTGCACGGTAAAAGGAGCCAGGTGTGGTGACTTCAGGAAGCCTCCTGCTGGAAGAATTCCTGGCATATCTGATGAGGTCGAGATGCCTGGATGCCCCTGAACACACCACAGGGTCCCACAGAAAGAGCTGCAGGACACAGATAAGAGCAGGCATCTGGTCGGCTGCTGTCTGACGCTACACGACAGGTTCACTTCTTCTCTGGTCAGTCTTTACGCAGTTCTGCCATGTCCACATGCACGCTGATAGTATTGCTGCTGGTTATCAAACTGAATTGAATGTTTTCACGTGAATTTCCAAAAATGCTTCTTCATTTGTAAATGATTTTAATTCAAATGATTCTTCTTTTATACCTGTTGGGATCCACTGATCCATGTCCTTTCCCTGGGTTTTCTCTCTTCCCTTTTCCTTCTTGTTATGTGTTTTGTCTTGTATGTGTCTCTCCGTGCAGGCAGGCTGGGTGTGGTTGATCTGCTTTTCACTTTCCTGCCATCTCCTCCTCCTCACCTGCCACTCACCATCTCATCACGTTCGTTACCGTCCGACCTTCCGCTCCTGCTTGCTATCGTTGTTCACTTTTTTGTTGTTGTTGTTAATCGTCTCAAACCCATAAGCTCACTCTGTTCTCCTGGCTGAGGATCACCTGCACCCAGAGCCATCCCAGCCGCCTCCAGCCTCGTCTCCGTCCAAAACCGTCCCCAGTCCAGACTCCCACGCACCTGCCTCCTTGTCATCGCCTCCCTATTTCCATGATTGAGTTTTTTCCCCTGCTTGGCAGTTTGGCTTCCAGCTTTCTTTAGTTGCAATATACCCTTTTTCTCCTGCCGTCAGTCTGAGTCTGCACTGTTTAAAATTTGGATTGGAGTAGGTTAACGTACTAAATTGTTGTTTAATTGTCAATGCAAGCTATTTTTAGAATGGCGGAGCAGAGCCAAACTCATCAAATACACAATCCAACAACTCCAAAATGCTCTCGTGGACAAGTTGTGACCTGCACATTCACCATGTTATGAGGTAATAACAGAATGTTATGAGAAGGAGTTGTTTTTGAGGCTGCTTGCCAAAATGCTGTCCCAGTGGTTTTGCATGAATTTACCTCTTCAACAACTCTGTCTCATAGCATACTGTCTCATAGTGGTGATTGTGCAGGTCACAACTTGTCCATGAGAGCGTTTTGGAGTTGTTGGATTGTGTATTTGATGAGTTTGGCTCTGCTCTGCCATTCTAAAAATAGCTTGCACCGACAATTAAAGTTAACACACCTCTTCCTGAGATTATAGGGATTATGGTAATGGGCCAAAATGTTGAACTATCCCTTTAAGAATGGATAGGTTCCTGACTCACTGTTCCTGTAGAAGTTAAAACCAGCCATTGGAGCTACCAAACAAATGAAGGCTCTTTTTTTATTTAACACTAACTAACTTATTCATGAAATAATTATTGCTTTAAACCAAGCTACAGGACACCAGGATCAGTTCACACCATCAAATGGTTCAGCTGCTGCAGGAACTAACTGAATTATAATTACACTGAGAGACCATCGCCTCCATCACACAGCGTGTACTGTACAGTTGTGGTCGGAGCAGAGTGTGCTGCTGCTGCTGCTGCTGATGATGATGACTGAAAGCTTCACACTAAGCAGGAGCTGCTGTGAGCTTTAATTCTTCAGAGTCTAAACTTTCCAGTGTGTGGGCACAAAGCATAAACATAATGGGATGTGACTAATGAGCCATGACTAACACAGGACCTGACACAAACAGTCTGTGTGCGTGCACGAAGTGAGCCACTGCAGAGCGTCACTCCCTGGACTACAGTTCTAAGGCTGGTTTCAAACTGGACTCTTGCCATTGTGTTTGTTTGGTTTATAATGAATCTGTGGCAGAGGACTTGCAGGAGGTCCCTCAGAGGACATCGAGTTGGAGGACAACAATGGAAAAACTAACTAACAAACAAAAACAGTAGACTTCAGAGGACGTTTGTAGAGTAGGTGGAGATTCAGAGGACATTAGTAGGAAAGGGAGTCCTTCAGAGGACACGGGTGAGAAAGACAGTCCTCCAGGGGACATCAGTAAAGAAAGTGGTCCTCCAATGGACATCTGTAGAGTAGGGGCACTTCAGAGGACATAAGGTGGTCCTTCAGGGGTGTCGGTAGAGTAGGAGGTCCTTCAGAGGACGTCGGTAGAGTAGGAGGTCCTTTGGAGGACGTCGGTAGAGTAGGAGGTCCTTCAGAGGACGTCGGTGGAGTAAGAGGTCCTTCAGAGGACGTCGGTGGAGTAGGAGGTCCTCCAGAGGACGTCGGTAGAGTAGGAGGTCCTTCTGAGGACGTCGGTGGAGTAGGAGGTCCTTCAGGGACGTCGGTGGAGTAGGAGGTCCTGAAAGGAAACCTTCCAATCTGGCCGTCTGAGGAATAGTTGGATAGGAGGTCCTTCAGGGACGTCGGTAGAGTAGGAGGTCCTTCAGAGGACGTCGGTAGAGTAGGAGGTCCCTCAGAGGATGTCGGTAGAGTAGGAGGTCCTTCAGAGGACGTCGGTGGAGTAAGAGGTCCTTCAGAGGACGTCGGTGGAGTAGGAGGTCCTCCAGAGGACGTCGGTAGAGTAGGAGGTCCTTCTGAGGACGTCGGTGGAGTAGGAGGTCCTTCAGGGACGTCGGTGGAGTAGGAGGTCCTGAAGAGGACGTCAGTGGAGTAGGAGGTCCTTCAGGGACGTCGGTAGAGTAGGAGGTCCGTTTGAGGACGTCGGTGGAGTAGGAGGTCCTTCAGAGGACGGCGGTGGAGTAGGAGGTCCTTCAGAGGACGTCGGTGGAGTAGGAGGTCCTTCAGAGGACGGCGGTAGAGTAGGAGGTCCTTCAGAGGACGTCGGTGGAGTAGGAGGTCCTTCAGATCTAATTGAAAAAAAAAAGGAAAGACATAGAGTCCAAGATGGTCCTTCAGAGGATGTCAGGACCAATGGAGTTGTATCATCCGTCAACAGACCTGATGGTTGGCCTCCTTCAAAGGATGGCGGTAAAGTAGGAGGTCCTTCAGAGGACGGCGGTGATATGTCAAGATCCTTCAGAGGACAAAACACCAAAAATGTGGAGGTCCTTCAGAAATGACGTGCACAAGTAGAGTAAAAGGTCCTTATTAGGGAAATTGGTGGAGTTTAGGTCCTTCAGAGGACCCTAAAAGTGGTCCTTCAGGGACTGCATCTTGTGGAGTAGGAGGTCCGTCTGAGGACGTCGGTAGAGTAGGAGGTCCTTCAATGTTATATTTGCATTCATTGTGCAGAAGATATTTGGACATGTGGTCCCGACCTCCTCTGAACCTGGCAGTGATCAGATCTCCGAGGTGGCCCTGAATGCATCTTGGGTGCATTCACACCTGAACTTGGAGCTGAACACTGTGATTGGCTGAGCCGAGACAGACAGCAGGTCTGCACAGGGCCATAAATGCAGCATCAGCTCATAAAGCAGATCTCTAAATGCAGCTTCACCCTAAGTGAGTGTGTTATTAAAGGTTAATTGTCCCATAAACACACAGCGAAGCTTCTTCTTTTGATGCACAGTAAAACTCCACAGACCACAGCATCAGACACGCAACTTCAACAACAACAACACAACTCAGCAAATACCATTTTAGTGAGTATGGGATGTTATTTAGCTTTCATGTCTGACAAGTGGAACAACATGTTCAAGCTCTGTAACCATCTGCGGTGTGGGTGGACGGAGGGCGACTGGGTTCCCTTTGGTTCTGCCAGCTTGAACATCTGTTTCCAGACAGGGTAGGACACACACACACACACACACACACACTAGCGCTGTGTGTGAGGGGCGTGGTTGGTCTGCTGTGCCTGCGGCTGGTGTCTTAGGTGGTTCTTCATCAGTGGTGAGCGTTTGATGCCACATGCAGCGCTCAGTTTTATCAGGTGTCCAAAGCTAAACAAGAGAGATATTCTAACCCTTTAATTTACAGGCCGCGTATTATGTCATAATGTCCAAAAATAGCCAAGAAATAACAATTAATTGTGTCATAATGTCTAGAAATAGCCTAGAAATAACAACCAATTTCATAGTAATGTCTAGAAATATTGCCAAAAAATAATGATTGCTTGTGTAGACGGTCAATTGCAAAGATTTGGTGGAGACAAATTCTGGCCTCTTTCAAAACATTCAAAGCATGAAAAGCATGTGTAATCTTTTGCCTTTATGAAAAACATGAAACTGGCCGTTATTTCTTGGCGATTTCTTGACATTACCACGTCATTAGCAGCCTGTAAATTAAAGGGTTACCAAATATTCATATGACGGTTTCGTACTTCCCAGATCAGCACAGAGCCACGCTGCTATGAAGCTCATGATGATGATGATGATGATGATGATGATGGACGTCAGTAACGAGGTGAGGTCAGCTGAACTAAAGAGTCTTAGAGCTTTAAAGCAGGTGTTGGAGCTTCGAGGTCCAGCGCTCCGTCTGGAAGCCCGTTAATCACAGTCGATCGGCTGCCGAGAGGGAAACCAACGACCGCCGCTGTCTTCAGCTCACAGGCCGCCGCTCTGCATCACCTCAACTTTGTAAAAAGCGTAATTGTTATCAGTGGGTTGAGGCCTGTCAGACACCGAGGGCTTCAGGGCTTTTCACTTTTAACTGCTGTTTTAACTTTAGAGTCATTACTTCTGCAGGTAGACAACAATGGCATGTTGAGACTGAGAGAAACACCAAGCTTCTGATTCAAAATAACTTTATTTTGCTGGGAAGAACTTGATTTGTGTTACATTTTTAATTTTCACTATAAAATCCCTTAATCCCTTCCAGATATAATCGGTGTCTTTTCCACATTGAAACAACTGGACTGCAGGGAAACAGAATAAGAGGCTGAAGGCTTTGATCTAGACAGAAAGCTCCTAATCCTGGACTAGCTCATCTCAGCTGAGCCCTGACTCTTTGATTCAGATAAATCTTTTCTCCCTTATCGACCATTTAGCTCGCACATGTTCATTTTTTGACATTTGTTTTCATTTAATATCAAGGTTTAATTGTTTGGACATTTTCCAAATTGAAGTGAAGTGTTAGAAAAATGAAATAAAAAGCAAAGAATTTAGCAAACAAATCCAAAGGTCGTTAAAATACAGTTGGAATGATTTGGTTTTCAGACACATTCCTGTTGATACACATCAGTAATGACCTTTGACCCGGTGCAGTGATCACATAATGAGAAGATGTACACTCATAGTACTAGTTTATGGTTTGAATGATGATGTCATCAGTCACCTGCTGATGGTGTTAGATCCTCCGTGATCATGTAGGAGCTCAGCATCGACTTTGATCTAGTTTTAGACACTTATTTCTTTCTTTTCTTTTCTTTTTTTTTGTTACACCTTTATGGTTTTCGGTTTTATATTTGAACCAGGTGAAGGAAGGCTGGATGTGAAGTTCTCAGAGAAACAAGCTCTGATCAAACTCTTGTGATTCAAATCTCCTGCTGTGTTTGTTGTGGAGAGGAGGACACCTCAACTCAGCTTCTGCTTAAAGGATAATTACAATTTTTTACAATCTGGACCTTATTTCTAGCATAAAATACTATCATTTCCTCCCCCAGATAACTTTGGTGTCATTACAAGTCGTTTTGACGAAATTGGATCCAACTGAGAGACATGGCAGCGCAAAGAAATCAAGCAGTGCAGCTCATGGATGGTGAAACCGTCTGAACTTTCGTTGGCCACCAGACGGAGAGCTTTGTGTCTTGTTTTTGTTCACCTGTGTCTTGTTAGGTTCATCATGTGTCTCATTCAATTGTCCATTTGTCTCACAGTATTTGGACCCCGTGTCTTGGTTTTGTCTTCGTTGAGCCCCGTTGTGAGTATTAACTCTGTTTAACTTGACTTGACCGATCTTGATCTTGGACCGTTCAGGACTTCCCCAGGGGTTTGATGCTGGTTGTGGATTACTCTTTTGTTTTCAGACCTGTTTTCTTTAGTTGTATCTTTTGGACTGACTGTTGTGGAACTTCCCAAGTTAATTATTTCTTTTTCTTTTTGTTTTACCTTTTGGAATTATTCATTATGAGCCTTTGCCAGTTTTTCTAATGTGCTCCACTGTGCCTTATCTAGATAAATCAACTTTTGTTTGTTCATCCTCAGTCTCTGATAACAGTGTTCCACTCAGCCGTCAGCTAGCTGGATACCTGGGTTCAAAACCTGGGTCATGACAGAAATTACCATAAAATACAACTGTGTGTCCTGAAATGCACTGCATACAAGAAAAACAGGCACCTTTTCTTATAATTTCAAGATGCAGATGTAAAATGTCCTACAGTGAGGTGTAATGGGCTGCAGTGCATAGTGATGGTGATTATTTGGTCTGCTTCCACTTCCTTCTCCGTCTGAGACACTGGGATATATTAATGTTTCTAAATGTGGACGGCATTAATATTGGTGTGTCAACACTGCACAGGCGCCTCAGGTGGTTGGGAGCGTTCAGACAGAAAAGCTCAGTCTGACCCACTGAAGCCTCTCTGTTCCTGCACAGCAGCTGGATCGGTGCATGGATATATGGATCTGTGCATTATGAATGAACCCAGGTCAGTTTGGTGGTGACACACAGAACTACACGAGGGGCCAGGTTTGTTATTGTTATTGGTAGTATCCTTCTTCTTCTTCTTCTTCCTAGGAAATCTAACTTCCCATAGGCTACATGAAAAATTACCAAACTTTGCACAAAGCTCTAGTCCCTAGTGCCAGATTTACTCAACTCCGAGCACAATAAGCATTTAAATTTTAAAACTTTGAAAATTCCTCACAAACCAATCGTACGTGCTACGGTTTTGCAACTTTGACCAAAATGTAGCCTCGATACTTTAGAAACGTTTGTACTAAACTCAGTACAAATTCTGAAGTCCATCACTCTGTTTCTTTTCAAAAACTGTAAAACATATTAAACCTTTCTTGACCCACAATTTTTGCTCAACTGTCACCAGGGACGGACTGGCCGTAGGGCAATATTGTCACGGTGTAGGCGGAAGGTGGACCCAAATGCAGGAGAGACGGGCAGACTTGCAAACTAAAGTTTTTAATAATGAACTCACAGGAGACAGGACAGCATGACAGCAAACAATAATCCGACACGGAACTGAAAGAAACACGAGACTAAATACAACAGAACTAATCAAACTAACAAGCAACAGGTGAGGAGACAGGAGGGCAAAGAAACCTGGTTGATGGAGACACACAAGGAGAAGGGCAGGGGTAACGATGGGAAACACAGGACAGGTGTGCGAGGAGACGAGGAGGGAAAACACAGGAAACACAGGAAGCCAACTACAAAATAAAACAGGACACTAGAACAAGACACAGACCTTCAAAATAAAACAGGAACTAGACTGAACAGGGGAACACAGAAACTAAAAGTCCAAAACTACAAACAGAAAACCGAGCCACGACTGGCGGAAGACCCGAGGGTCATGACAAATATGGGCAAATGCCACAATGGCAGCGTAACGATGCGACCTCATGAAGACACGCCCGAAAAAAAAGGCATTATTTTAGAGTCATGGTTGATGAAGTTTGGCAAATATCAGAGTTTTATCTCAAAACAGAACTTTTGAGAATATTTTGAATTCTGCTCTCATGGGAACAACTGCAGTCGATGTAAGAGTGGCATTCTTCTACAAATGACCAACATTTCTGTCAAGATGCAATATATATATTATCAGATTTCTGCCAGAATTTTTGACAATTTTTGCAATCTGCCTTGACAGCTGCTGCCTGGCCGGTGAGTCCCTGAGTCTATTTCTGAAGCCACGTCTCCGGCCGAGGAGCTCAGTGCTTCAGTAGCTGGTTCTTGGTGTCGGAGGTTGTGAGTACAAACCTCAGCTGAGGCAGAACAGCTGTACTGCTGATGTTCTGTTGTCTGAATTGCCTAAATTTGTCCAAAATTGCCCCAACCACTGCTTTAAAGGGATTGTTCACCCAAAATTCAAATATCACTCATTCTCTACTCACCCTCATTTCGACTATAAGGGCTGTGAGAATTTTCCTAACCTGATCTTCATCCTTTTGGATGAAGAAAAGTGAGCCCCGTTCGCTACCGTCATATGGACATGCAGTGCTGCACGGACCCCCGCTGTAACTCAGAGAAGCCATGGAGGACTCTGAAACTTCTCCCAAACCTTAGTCGACATGAGGGTGAGTAGATAATGAGTGAAATTTGAATTTTTGGGTGAACTATCCCTTTAATTATCTTTAATTTTCAGTTTTAGGGGACTTTAGTGTTTGATTCCCTCAAAAAGCCCAGTGATCAGGAAACATCACGCTCACCTCTCTGATCCGGAGTCCCAGCGCTGCAAACGGAGCGCTGTGCAAACACGATTGGAATGTGGGTGGAAAATAATAAAAGTAGCGTTGAGTGTGTGACTGCAGGTGAACAGGCGGCGTGTGTGTTGATGGGCACACAGCTCGGGTTTTTTTTTTTGTTTTTTTTCCTCCCTGTGGTTTGAACGCTGTCGTAGGAAGATTCTCAGCAGCGTGATTTAAGATAGACCTGTCAGCACGGAGACACACTGACTGCAGACAAGCATGAAGCTCTGCTCCGCCAACCGCAACTCTAACACATACACACACACACACACACATATACGCTGCAGAACATCTCAGTGGCTTATGCAGATTGAAGACACACACGCAGCAGAGCGTCTTGGTGATGGTTTCAGGGCCTGAGGCGAAGAAGCTCTGCAAAGAGACCAGATGCCATTCGAATGCTATTTACAACACTTGAGTCGGGGCTTTTTCCTCAGATAAGCACCATCTCTGCAGTTATCATCTAATGACAGTCAGCCAGGAGATGTGGAGTGGAGCCAGAGCACAGCAGCATGTAGATGCAGAATGAAGACATCCTGAGAACAAAATGTGCACCAGCTCCCTCCCTCCCGTCCTCGCTCCGCCATCCCAGCTCATCACAAATGCTGCAGAGCTTAGCAAATGTCAGAGGGGAATTTAAGAGGCTAATCGGAGTGCATGTCATGTCAGGAAGGAATGTGGGAAACTATTTATTTTCAAATCACCTAGCAGTTTGTTGGAGACGGAGGAGAGGTGTTAAAGCGCCAGGGCAACAAGAGATGATGCCAGGAGCTGCCACTTAGCGTTTATGAGGAAAACTGATCTGAGTTCTGGCGTTGCACGAAAAAACTTGACGGGGAGCTTCAGAAAAAAGTTTTTTTTTGTGGCGGATGCGGAGCCGCTGGAGGCTGAGTGTGGAGATCACATGGTGTAGTCACAGGTAGAAGCAGATAAAAAAAAACCAAAGCTGAGAACAAACCCCCAGCAGCTGCTCTGTCTGTCTGTCTGTCAGTGCTGCTGCTGCTGCTGCTGCTGCTGCTGCACTCAGACCTGTAATAATCATTTACTGTGTGCACTGTGCTGTATGAACTGGCCACTGCATTGAGCCCGTGTTCAGTCTGACAGTTGGTTCATAAAGTTAATGTTTATCTGACTAAGGGTAGAAAATAATGTATTCCACAAAACAGATGACAGTTTTTCTCAGTCGCTTTCTCAGATCAGAATGAAAATTCTCATAACTATTAGTTCAACCTCCACAACATTTAGTCATTTGTGCACATCAGTAGCAATTTCTCCTTCCTCTGAACAAATTGCATGATGTCCAAAAGCTGCACTACAGCATTTTGAAGTACTTTTACAGTACAGTAATATGGATTGATGTACTATATGTATTGTTCATTAGTGTGATTTTACTCTGCACCACATAGGATTGCAAGACAACCCCATAGAGGTGGAGAAGGGCCCTTTTTACTCTGCAACAAGAAGAAGACATTTGTGCAATGGTGATTGCAAACAATGACATGAGATTGGAAGAGATACAAAGCAAGGGAATATTGAATCTGTTTCATTCGTTACAATTGACAGAGTGATGCAGATGAAAATGTGACAGGAACGTCTGGATGTGCAGGAATGATTTGCAGTACTCCATAGGCTCAGTTACTATATGTACTACTGCAACATTGTTTACGTAAGTTGTACCCAAAGAGTGTTTCTTATGTTTGTTGTACTGTAAATGACTGTAGTGTATTTTTCTTTTGCACACAGCTGTGAACAAATTAGAATTACAAGCAGCGTAGAGTGCTGTCTTGAGCATTTTCATGTAGTGTCACCAACACCTGAACTTTTTGCATTGGAAAACACTTAGAGAATAAACTGTCATAATGAAAACATGACAAAGCCATTTGACTATCTTGCTCATAAACAACGGTGTCAAGACTTTGACATAGGTAGATAGATAGATAGATAGATAGATAGATAGATAGATAGATAGATAGATAGATAGATAGAAGAACTGGAGACTAAACTTGGAATGGAAGCCACGTAACCAATAAGAATTTATTGTCACAAGCACAATTTGTTACACAAAAATAATGGGTCACATTTACACAATTTGTACAGGTCTAGAACTCAATGTACAATTAACAGACTAAACTAAATACCAATAGTTAAATATGTACTCACATTGCACACAATATCATTAAAACCTACACAAAAAGAAACATGTACTGTGTGAAAGTAACACGAGTCGACATAAAAATCACATTATTTACAAAAAAACATCAATTTGAGATCTTTAGCAAAAGGACTCGATGTCTGTTCGAGGTTCTCCCAACCGTCTGTCAGAGACATTATACAATCTATCATGTAAAAGCTCCCCTACTAGAAAGTAGTATTCAATCTCTTAATAGTTGAAAAGATTATAAAGTAATTAAGTCAAGTAGCGAGAGCTGAAGAAACACCAAATACACTAGTAAATACTGCGCTTTGCTTCGACGGTATGGCGGTTTTTCCCTTTTTAAAGCAGGCTGGTGAGATTAGCAGTTAGCTTCATGAAGTGCACTTTAAGCCTTAGTTCAGCAACTGTCTGCGATGAGTTGTTTGATCTTTTTTTTGTTGTTGTTTTCTTCTTTTTTTTTGTTTAAATTTAGTTTGATTTATACATAGAATCCTTCTGTACTGGCATCAGGTTTTTCTCTACAGTTCTGGACATCACTACACATAGTTTACACGATAAGGTTGATGGAGAGAGCGAGGACGGCGGCGGGAGGAGGAGGAGAGCCGCCGCCCCTCCTCCTCTCCCGCCGCCGTTTGGCAGAGGCGGCGAGGCGGGAGGCGCCACGTTGAGGGTGAGAGGGGTGGGGGGGTAGCAGAGTCGGTGGAAAACTCACTGTGTGTGTGTGTGTGTGGGAGAACAGTCACATCATTGGTGGCTTCATCAGCTCTCTGCAGTCCGCGGTGTGAACAGAGGAGATTGGTCGTACTGGACTGCAAGGGGGAGGGACTTCCTGTCATGTGCACATGCAAATTATTTCCTCTAATTAATGACTTTTGTTAAAGGGATATGCCAAAAAAATTTTTTTCGTGTCTTGCCTCACTCCTGAGTCCATGACCAGCAGATAGACACCATCCTTTCCACTGTGTGTGCAGTAACAAGGGAGATAGAGCCGTATCGCTAGTAATTAGCTTAGCTCAAACACTGGAAGTGTATGGGTAGTGTTAGCCTTAGCTTAGCTCAAACACTGGAAGTGTATGGGTAGTGTTAGCCTTAGCTTAGCTCAAACACTGGAAGTGTATGGGTAGTGTTAGCCTGCCTCCTACCTGAGCTGAAATCAGCATCAGAAGCTGATTTCATTTCAGCTCTAAACTCTGTAAATATATCACTTTATCAACATTTCAAACATGTTTAGGTGAGAAAGTAGCCGTTTAGATCAGCAGTGTGTCGTTAATTTGTCTAAATACCAGCTTTTACTATTTTGTTCGGATGAATTCGGCGCTACTCAAGCTAGCTGTTGTGACCAACACACTTCCGGTTACTTTCACAAAATAAAACACCCGTTGCCCTTTACATACAGAAGTGCTTTTACTTTGAAACAGGAAGCTAACCTACCCTCAATGTAGCTAGCTTGAACCAAAATAAACCGTCTTTGCTTGAACCCTCCGTTTTGACCGATCTCGTCCCGTTAGCGGCATTTGACCGCTCAAGATGCCTTACCGGAGAGTTTTGTCAGCTCTGAGACGAAGATCGGTCCGTTTAGAGTTGCTGAAGAGTTTCTCTGATGACTTTAGGAGGAGGCAGGCTAACACTACCCATACACTTCCAGTGTTTGAGCTAAGCTAAGGCTAACACTACCCATACACTTCCAGTGTTTGAGCTAAGCTAATTACGATACAGGCTCTCCTTTGTTACTGCACGTACAGTCAAAATGATGGTGTCTATCTGCTGGTCATGGACTCGGGAGTGAGGCAAGACATGAAAAAAAATGTTGGCGTATCCCTTTAATGAATATGGACTCCTAATAGACCCCATAGAGTCCAACCGAGTTAACTTTGGCACTGATAACTACAGTAATGATCTGTGACACACACTGACCAGCTGACCACCGCTGCTGTTTGCACTGTGCATTACCAACACAATCTGCATTTTGGCATATGGGAAACAGACCTAGGATCAGCGACAGCGTCCAAGCAGGACCAACAAGAGGCACGTTCAGGCCTTCGAATCCTAATCCTGGTTCTTTAACTGCATCTCTCTCCTCACAGGTTTACAAATCCGACCATCTGACAGCAGCTGATCCAGATGCTGCTGCTGCTGCTTCTGACTGAAACCAACAACCGACAGCAGGTGACTCCAGTTCTCAGGATGCAAAGTTAACTTAAAGCTGTGTTTATTGTCTATAAGTCTCTGAACAGTCTGTTCCATAGGAGGCTGATGAGCAGGAGCTGCTCTGTTCTAACAGAAGCTCCACACGGCTGCTGTGTTCAGCTGTAATCCTGCACTCTGAGGAGATATTATCTATTTATACTGTGAGTTTTTATATTGTTTTATTCTTACTGTGTTTCTACTTCTGTTATTTTTTTTACACATCTCTGAATCGGTGAATGAACGCCTTGTGCTCGCAACACTTGTTGGCCCGTTGACCCCAGCACATGTCTTTACAGGAACTGTAAAAAGAAGCAAACAGAACAATAATATCCATCATGGCTGTGTTATTTACTCTCCCCCATGGTCACATCAGGAACTCTAATAAATGTTTGTGGAGGAGCTACAGACCTACAGTACATTCCTCCAGAGATAAGTAATGATTCATTACAGCTGCAGTAAAACTGTCAGTGCTGCATCAACAGGACTGATTCAGCACAGCGTTACTTAACATGTTGTGGTTTTGATACGATCCACCTGTGTATCACTGCAGGACCGAGCAGGAACCGGCTTCACTAAACTTGAATGCTTTATATTTTCTGAGGAACTGCACTTTAACTTGACTGCCTTTTTATTTATTTTTTTAGAAAAACCTTTTACTTCATTAAATCTGAAGGACAAACAGATTTAATGACTCTTAAAAGGAGCTTTTATCTTCTTTTGAAAAGGTGACAAAGAAGGAGGAGGAGGAGAAAAAACAATCACAGTCGACTGCGCTGAACTTCAAACATGACGCGGCAGGTCGAGTGATGTTTGACATTTTAGAAGTTGAGAAATATTTCTTGTGTTGTTTTGTGTGAATGGACTTCATCAATGTCGGAAAAAGTGAAATATGGGAACGACTACGGCTCCTTTTGTCGATTCAGTCGAGTTTTTATGAACATGTCTGTTCTGAATTTTATTATTTTTATTTATTTATTTATATTGTCAGGCCTGTATTGTTTATCCTGGTGCTGGTGGAACACTTGTTTACATAGAGGCTTGTTTATCCTGTTACATGCAGCGTCTGTTGTCTGTCTGACGTCTGCACGAGTTCACCTGAATGCAACATCAAGAATACGTTCAGATACGCAACCGCACCGCTAGATGAGGGGAATTCCTACGTATTATACCTTTAATGAGGTCATTCATTATGTTTTATAATTCACAGTGCAACACTGCAACCATTTTTTGCCTATATGTTTTTGTTTTTTTTCTCAGATGTTGGAAGTCAGCCCTAATAAACACAGATATTGATGCAAACAGCAGTGGACACACAACGTAAAGGGATAGTTCACCCAAAATTCAAATTTCACTCATTATCTACTCACCCTCATGTCGACTTAGAGCTGTGAGAATTTTCAGAGTCCTCCGTTCCTTCTCTGAGTTACGGGGGGGTCCACGCAGCAGGATTTGTCCATATAATGGTTGTCAATGGATACCAACTGTCTTCGTAACAAAAAGACACACCAAAAAACATCCAAATACCTCCATACTGCTCGTCTGTAATGTCCCTCTTGTATTGAACCCCAACATGAGAAATTGTTCCTGTGTCAGCTGACACAGGAAGAGCAGTGAACTGAGACACTGGGAGCTTCCGCTACAAACAAGCTTAAAATATAGACTTATTTAATTTCTTTCGGAACAATTTCTCATGTGGGGGCTTCAATACAAGAGGGACATTACAGACGAGCAGTATGGAGGTATTTGGATGTTTTTTGGTGTGTCTTTTTGTTACGAAGACAGTTGGTGTCCATTCACAACCATTATATGGACAAATCCTGCTGCACGGACCCCCCGTAACTCAGAGAAATTTGAATTTTGGGTGAACTATCCCTTTAAGGTGCACTGTATGTGTAGTGGTCACAGTCACTCACCTGCGCGGTTGCACAGACATGAACAACTGACTGAAATAATCTCATGTGCACATGGAGCGACTCCGCCCATCAGAGCTGAAGAGCAGAGAGGAAGTGAAACCTCACACACACACGCTTACACACAGACACACACACACACCTCTCACCTGCTCCGATCACCGACAGCAGAGAGCCTGACACACAGTGAGTGAGCCGACGTGGCGGGCGGGCGGACGGACGGACGGACAGATGTCCCCTCCCTCTGGCGGCCGGCGGCGCTCCTCCTCCTCCTCCTCCTCCTCGCCGCGATGAGGTATGTGTATTTTCACAGATAACAGACTTCGGGCCGTTCGCAGCCCAAACACTTGCGGACTGTTTTGTGTTTGTGTGTGTGTGTGTTGAAAAATGAAGGTTTTAAAAGCAGCTCTTTCCACAATGCAAAAAAAATAAAGAAACAAACACAAAAACAAAAAGATGGCTGCTGACATTTCCCACAAATATGTTGCACTTGTGGTTTTGCTTTCACCTTCTGTCTGGTTGATGTGGAAGCAGCTGCTTGGTTTCTGCTCCTGCTCCATAAACTAACATTAGCTCCAGTCAAAGGCTCTTTATTTACCAGTGTAGAAGAAACACTGCAGGCTCAGCATTTCTATGTCTCCAGCTGCAAACAAGGACCACCCCCCCGAGCTCCCTGGTCCCAACAAACCAAACAATCAATCTACCTGGTCTGCATATGATATCAGAAATCATCTGCATTGGTTTGGCAGTCCAAACGAACAAACCATCAATCTACCTGGATATGATAGAAATCAGGTTTGGAGTGACAGAGTGAACAAGGCCTTTCTGATAATGACTCCCTGTAGCTTCCGGGGCCGCCCTGAAGAAGCAGTGCTGCTCTGCAAATGTATTAAAGGGATAGTTCAACGTTTTGGCAAATTCACCATAATCCCTATAGTTTTAGGAGTAGGTTCATTACCTTTAATAGTGCAGAGACGTGAGCTGTGCATGGTGCGTGGTATTTCTGCCTTTCCCTCATCAAACTCATCAAATACACAATCCAACAACTGCACAACGCTCTGGTGGACAAGTTGTGACCTGCACATTCACCACAATATGAGATAATAACACAACGTTACCACTCAGAGTTGTTTTTGAGTGTTTCAAAAGCGAAAGTAGTTTGAATATTTGCTTCATGTGTGGTAATGTTACATAATTACATGTTATTATTTCATAACGTGGTGAATGTGCAGGTCACAACTTGTCCATCAGAGCATTTTGTAGTTGTTGGATTGTGTATTTGATGAGTTTGATGAGGGAAAAACGAAAATCACATGAGCCTCCATTGCATGAGCTCATCAGCTCGCGTCTCTGCTCCGCCGATCTAAAAACAGCTTGCACTGACAACTAAAGGTAACGAACCTACTGCTATGACTATAGGGATTATGGCAATATACGAAAATGTTGAAATATCCCTTTTTAATGTGTTATATTCCAAACACAATGATGGACGGTCTCAGCTAGTTTGTTATGAAGCAACAGCAGAAGCTGTGCTCGTGTCGAGGGGGGTCACTATCTCTGTCCCTGGTCTGGTCCTCACTGACAGTAACATATTAGTCCTACTTCCTGCAGGACAGCGCTGTCCTGATGATGCAGAGGGGTGGGGGTGGGGGTGGGGGGGGCAGCACAGGTAGCAGGTGGGCAGCTTTTCACTGACCTTTAGCCCATTTAAAGTTACTCACTAGAGTTTCCACAGAGACGGTCGGAGTGTCGGAGAGGGGGTGTTGTAAAACTTCTGAGCAGTCGTGTAGAAAAGCGAGACAGAGCATGAGAGACGGATCCAAACATCAGTCCAGTTCTGAGAGGGAGGGAGTGATGGAGTGGGATGGGGGGGATGGGGGGCAGGGCAGGTGTGGGGGTTGGTGGGGGCATTACTCGGAGAAGGGTGGGAACATGCCGAGGTCGGCGAAGTCCTCGATGTTGTAGTTGGCCGTTCCCTGCGTGGGATCTCCAGCCATGGGCAACATGTCCTGCAGAGACACAGGGAGGGAGGGAGGGAGGGGGGGGGGGGTGAGGACACGCTGCTCTTATCAGACAGATCACGTATCTGTGTTTACGCTGGTGAGCAGCCAGCGTGTGTGTGTGTGTGTGTGTGTGTGTGTGTGTGTGTGTTACCTGGAAGACCTCTGTCTGGCTGGGGTTGGGGTGTGTGTGCTGTTCTCCGGCCTGCTGGGAGTGATGCTGGTTCTGCCACTGGGACCAGACCTCGCTGGGGCGACCCTGGAACTGGGCTCCGCTCTGACTGCTCTCCCCTGACACATCTGGACACACACACACACACACACACACACACACACACACACGGTTACATACTTTTCTTTCTTTCTTTTACCTTTATTTATTCACAAAGGGCCGATCGAGAGCAACGAACGCCTCAACAGATCATTACAGCTGCACAATCTACTGGTAACAGCAGCTGTATGTACTTTATACACTTAGTTGTTAGTCACTCTGTAGAAGCTTTTTAACCACCGGTATCAGCCTCAGTGTTTGTTTTTAGATGTACTTCAAAGGTTTATCTATGTATTCCAGTGGTTCCCAGCCTTTATTGGCTCATGACCCACAAAGATGCACCAGCTCAGATGCTGCGTTTTTATTTGAACTCGATTTATATTCGAGAAAGTAAAAGTATAGAATACAGATGTTTAAGATTGTGTGTGGTGTCTTTAATCATAATACTTTTTTTTTTACCAATTGCTAGACATTTCAGGCGACCCCATTTGAATTCCAGACGACCCCCCGTGGGGTCCCGACCCTGAGGTTGAAAAACACTGATTTATTCTGAGTATTTATTGCTATTCTATCTATCTATTGTTATGTCGTTTAGAATGAATGAATGCATGGGCTGCAGTTGGTAACGATGCCCTGATTAGAAACAACTCATCAATACAACGTACATACTACAGAGAGAAAGAGGAGGGGGGGTTGAGACTTAGATCTTATGATGAAAACACTTTTATCCATGTGAAACACTAATTTTACTTTATTTTATTAAAGGGATAGTTCACCCAAAATTGAAATTTCACTCATTATCTCCTCACCCTCATGAACAACCCTTATTATCCCATATTACTTCTCTGAGTTACGTTAGGTAACCCAATTGGTAATTCCCAGTTCGTCCAAATACAGGGAAGTAAGCAGTTAATTAATGTTTAAATATAGCCTTTTTTTTTTCGGGACAATTTCGCATTAATTCAATACAAGAGGGACATTATCAAGCAGCATAATTTGGATGTTTTTTGGGTGTCTTTTTAATTAAAGACAGTTGGTGTCCATTTGCATTATTAACATGCACTGCTAAGAGACCCCCTAACTCAGTTTCAATTTTGGGTGAACTATCCCTTTAAGATGGGGATTGGAATTGACCCTTGCTCTGTGATGGCTCCCCCTCTCCCCCAGTGTTTGGTTACGTAAGCAGAGTAGGTCGGTGGCCGTCAGAGAACGTTAGTGTTGACAGACGGACCCTGAACGCATCCTGGCTGCGTTCACACCTCAACATGGAGCTGATGGCGGTGATCAGATCAGACCCGACACGGGCCGATCGCAGGTCTGCTCGCCGTCCTGATGACTGAGGTCAAGACTGAGAGTCGGTTTCCCCCGTTTCGGCAAATGAACAGTTATTCCAATAGAAACAAATAAACATGACGGTTTGAGCGGAAACACGTGTTGCAGGGACTGAGAATCATCACTGCTGTGTTTTTATACGAGGTGGAGGGGTGGTAGGTCTACCATCCTCATCTCATCTTCATCGTCCCTTTCATGAAACCATTACTGTCATGAACATTATATTCTCTGAGCACAGATAAGAAGAGCAGCTCAAACACACATTGTTCAAAAAGCAACGGCCACTGTTTAATTAATGACATGTGATTCATCTCCTGTCGTTGTTGATGTGCTGCTGCTTTATCCTCCTGTCTGCAGCTGATTGATGCTTCCTACAGCCCCTCACCTGGGGGGGGGGGGGTGTTCACCGCATTTACCGTTGTTTCAACAGAAAAGATTTGTTGATTCAACCTAAAATTAATTAATCTGGAATGAAATGATTTTTTACAATAATTAAAACTGAACAATTCTACTTCATAAAGCATCAGTGTCAAACATTCAGTTGATGGCGATGTCGCCTGTTCAGACGAGACTAATTATTCAGGGATGTCTCTCCATCCTTCACTTCTTTCTGTCTGTCTTTCTACTCGCTTAATGATTTACTGAGTTCAATCAATATTGTGAGTAATTGTTAACTAATGTTTCAGAGCTCATTATCCTGGACTAGGATGTGTGGAGCAGTCTGCTGTCGACTCCTGCTGAGCTTTACAACAACAAACAACTGCAACAAAGCATGCAGTTGCAAGAAAAAAAGTGTGTGAACTCTTTGGAACTTCCTAGTTTTCTGCATTAATTGCTTTGCTTTCCGTTGCAGTTGTGTGATGCAGCACGACACTGAGCCTAAATCTACCATCTACATCATCTAGAGGAGCTTCAAAAACAGGAAACCCGCCTTTGGGAGCGGCCCAGTCAGAGCCCAGACCTGAATCCAGTAGGGATGCTGTGGAATGATGCGATTCACACCAGACATCCTATAATAACACGGCTGAGCTGAAGCAGTTCAATCAGGACCAAATGGTCCAGAATTCATCCTCAGTGTTGTTTGGTTGTGATCTGCAGCTCCAGGAAACGTTTGGTTGAGGTTAAATATGTTAAATATTAATAGTTTGTGTGGTATTGGGTTAAGCACATTGTGTTTGTTTATACTTGTGACTTAGATGTAGATCAGATCACATTAAATGACCAATTAATGCAGAAAACTATACATTCATCATATTAGGGGTGTAAGAAAAAATCGATACAAAATATCGTTAAATATTCGTTAAATTTTTTTTATTTTTTAATAAAACATGTTTGTGTTCCTGGTATTTCTTCAGGTTAAGCACATTGTGTTTGTTTATACTTGTGACTTAGATGTAGATCAGATCACATTAAATGACCAATTAATGCAGAAAACTATACAATCTGGACTTCCTGTGACGTTGTGATGTCACAACAAAGCAGTCCCCAGGCCCCGCCCACCTGCACCCAACATCCAACACATGCAGGATTTGGTTTCTCTGAGTCTTTTATTCTGGAATCTTCTATTTTTATCGGATCACAGGCATGTCAGATGGTCTATAGCGCTGGTCTCGGATCAGTAAAACGTCCTGTAAGTGTTGAATTCATCTACAGCTGTCTGCCTACTATAAACAGAGCCGAGCAGCTGAACGCGGCTCCTCTGTCTTCCATTTCCTTTTGATTTTGAGAAGTCTTAAATTACCCAGAATTCATAGCGCCACAGTCCAATTTAAGATAAGAAGAAGAAAGCTGCTTCGTGAGAGAGGATACGGCTGAAGCAGCTTCGTATGAATGAACACTGCAAATGAATGACGCCGGCTCTAAGTGACTTCTAATGGTCTGATGGTGTGAGAGAACAAAACACACGGCAATAAAAAAAAAAGGGAACAGCAATAAAAAAGCAAATAAATACGCCAGTAGAGAGAGATGATCCATCTGTCTAATGTGTGTTTCCATTAAAACGCCATCAACTAGTTGCACAATGGAGCTGCTTTATTTATGGAGTGGACAACAAACAAGCCGAGTCCTGAGCAGCTGCTTTGTTGAACCATCACCGACTCTGCACAGCCCACATCGGCGATGGCGATGTGCTTCCACCACTTTGATTTAGAGTGAAAGGCCTTTGTCATTTTTAATTGATAAAGTGATTTTTATTTCATAATTACTCAACTGATTGGTGTAAAAAGCCTGGCCAACATTACAGAGACCAGAGCTATTTACTGAGAGACAAAGACACTGGGGACAGAGTCATTGTTGAAGCTCTAGTCTGCACAGCTGTTCGACCCACCGTCATATTTTTCTCCACAGGAAAACATTGAACAGTTTCAACTCCAAACAGTGGGACAACAGGTCTGCACATCTCAGTCTGAGTCAGTCAGTTCATTTTATTAAGTATGCTTGAGTATAAGTATAAGTATAGCAAGTATGGACCATGTACTTGTAGGGTACTAGAAAGTATACTACTTTAATATTTCTTTGGACTAAATTGGAACATTTTCAGTTTATAAAAGTACACTTTCAAGTATACAACAATTACACTCATTTATACTCCTAGTACTAAGTATATACTTGTAGTCCACATTTTAGTTTATTTAAGTATACTTTATAAGGTAATTTTAAGTTTACAAAAGTACACTTTCAAGTATACAACAATTGCGCAAGATTTTGAATTAGATCTAGTTTTACAAACACGTCGGCTTGTTGAAGTAAATAAACTTCTCGGTGCATGTTTGAGTCGCCGTCTGACGCTGTCTGTGGCTTTGAGGGATGTAAACTTGCATCCGCTCCCATTCATCGCTGCCGTGGCGATGCAGGGACAGACACAGCTACCGCAAAACAGGAGACATTAAACTGAAAATGTTCAGATTAGGGATGCACCGATATGAAAATTTTGGCCGATACCGATATCCGATATGAATTTTTCTGTTATGGCCGATAATCGATATTTACCGATATCGATATGTGTTGTTGTTTTTTTTAAGTTTCTGAGATGATACATTTTTGTACAGACTGAAAATCATGCAAACTGAATTTTTGAATGTCTTCCTTTATTTTCAGAATGTATTTTACTTCCAAATAACAAGGTTACAGGCTACCATCCTCCTCGCATTACCTCAACTTTGCAGGTGTTGCATATGGATATACATCGGTTGTGCATATCGGCCCAATTTTACTCATCGGACCGATACCGATATGTTAAAAAATGACAAACATCGGCCGATACCGATATTAATGCCGATATATCGTGCATCCCTAGTTCAGATTCCTTCTTTTAGACCTAAAATGTTAGGAACATACAGCCCTGAGTTGAATTTGCCCGGAATTGTCCTTTAAGGGAGGAGCAGCTCGCTCTGAGCTTCAGCCACGAGGCTGTGCCATGATTGAGCTGTGATCATCCCCTGATCCGGAGTCAGTTTATGGGATGTTGACACATGGTCGAGACCCCCCGCTGACATGAATCCAGCTCGGAGCTCGTCTGCTGTTGAATTTCTAACTAGGCCGACAATCAGACGCAACTTCATGTCCGAGCACTTATCAGATGCAACCTTGCTGTGTTATTCATGGCCGTCATGAAGAGGCCGCTGCGTGTGCTGTTAACACAGTGTGAGGTGAGCAGAAAGCTTTGAAGGCCGTGCTGAATTATTTATACTAATGGCGATGGATGGAACAGTTAATGAGCAATAGCTGCTCGGATGCTTCTCTTCCCCTCCCATGTAATTACCTCTGCACCAGGACACAAATAATCCAGTCAGACTTGAAAGAAAAGCAAATGGCTGTCTTGATTGAGCTGAAGACATGGTGACTGTTTAAGTCTGAAGATAACGACCATCTTGTCTTTCTTCTGCCTCTGAGACGAGATACGCCGGTTCTACAGAATGATTTATATTAGCATCACGCTGACGCTAAAGGATCAGCAGCACGTTAAGGCGTTACGCTGCGGTTTAATGACTCCTGCAAAAATCTTTGGCATCTGAAAGAGGAGCCGACGAACCTGCCAACATTCATTTGAGGAGAACCCACCTGAGCACGGGCTCATATGGAACGTACTGCAGGAGCGTTACGGTGCCGTCGTGTGGACATGTGGACGGCTCTCTGACAACTGGTGAACATGAACTGATATTTTAATGAGGAGCTGCCATTTTCACTGTTCATCATCATCACTTCATTCTCTGCATCCGCTAAAATAGATTTATGGGCTTCAGTATACGCTGACCCAGTGGGCTGCATGTGCAGATGTAAACAAATGATCTCATGCTACAATGCAAATACACAGGTGTTACCAACTAGGGTTGCAAAAACAACCAAATTTAATGCAAGCAACTTGAATATCTATGGTATTCCATGTTAGGGCTTAGCCAATGCACTGTGCATTCCTCCATCACATGAGATGATTCCTTGAACCCTGGAGGCCACACTTTTGAGCCCAAAGCACAATAGGAGATTTAAAGGGACAACCAGGAGTTTTTGAGCAAAGTGTGTTCACACTACATTTCCCATGAGCCTCCGTGCACGGTGAAATTCTTGGACCGGCGCAAGACAGTTGATTTGGTGATCCCCATAACCCACAGGGCAGCATCTGCAAAACCAAAACTAAGAAATGCTGGGCGACCCGACCACTAAATAATAACAAAATAACGTTAAAGACAAGATTTTTTTTTGATACAGTTTGTTTCAATTACCCCCAATTAATTCGGTTTCAATTTGGAATATTTCAAAATTCAACTGGTGGTTTTCCATCCTTTGCAACCCTATTACCAACTCGGTAAGTCAACCCAGGGTTTCCCAGAGCGTGCTCACATGAAACGGGCGGAGTTAGCGTCATCTGACCAATCACAGACATGGACAGGTCTGACAGTGACAGTTAAGCAGAGCGGAGCGTTTCATAACGAGGGCCAGACCATAATTCTGCAGCAGCATGAAGAGATGAAAGAAACACAGTCGCTACAGCAGAAAGTGCAGAAAGTGCTGCAGAAAATTACTGACTGTGACACTGTTTTTATAGTTGATGGGATTAAAATTAAATAAAATCACTGCTGGATCATTATGGGATGGCTGATGGCTCTGTAGGAATCACATTATATTCCTCCAAACTGGCCTGTTGCTCACATGCAATTTTGTGGTGCGTATGTGATGCAGAGTGTCGAAAGAAAACAAAAAAAACTTGAAAAAAGCTTCTATAGACTAATCCACATGGTAGGTGGAACGGATAAGCCGCCGTTACCGTGGTGACATTGCACATGTAAATCCGTGCAACGACGCTGACTTTCATCGTTTGCCAAACTAATAATAATATGAGCGTGACGTCGTGAGAACACGGCTTTAATCTGAAAAAGCAACACTTTGAGAGCAGATCTGGTCCAGGATCGATCTCCTTTTTTTTGCTGCCTCAGCTTCCTTTGATGCGCCTGTTGCCACGGTGACCACAGGCAACATGGCCCAAACTCCTAAGAGCTTCTAAGAACGGAAGCTTGACTAGAGGTGTTTTATGATTCTGTTCCTAATATGTTGTGTTTGCACACAGCGGGAACAGTAACGGAGCTGCAGGATTAAAGAGCGAGACTCACCAAAAGCTGTGCTGCGGTTCGTCAGCCCTGAGTAGGCGTTGCCGCTGGGAGAGGACGTGGCGGGTGATGACAGCGGGCTGTAGGAGGCGGGGTCCGTCTGGTAGCTGTGGCCGGACCCGATGCCGAACGGACTGGACTGGGCTTTACTGGACTGGAGAGAAAAGACACTGGTTGAATATCACTCTTTACTGGACATGAATTATATTCTATTCTTTCTGAAACAATAAATTTGTAATTAAAAGAGTTAAAGGTTCAGTGTGTAAAATAAGGGGAAAATCTATTAAATAATTTTATTGTTTGTTCATGAATGTGAAACTCTTGAAACGTGCTCTCTGGTTGGCTGGATTTTCCATTCTCTACAAACATGGCGGCGCAAGATGGCGACACTCTCTAAGCAAGACCCTTGCTATATGTATAAATATATATATATATATATATATATATACGTATATATATAAAAGAAGAATTATAGGGGTACGAAAACCAAACAGATTTTATTCTATAGATTATACACATATTGATTTTGACGTATTTTTGACAAGGCACGGCTCCAAGTGTTTGTTTTGTTTTAAAGGAGAATTCCGGTAATTTTTGTTCTCGCCAGTCAGTGCACACAGGAAGAGCAGTGAACTGAGACTCTGGGAGCTTCCGCTACAAACAAGCTTAAAATATAGACTTATTTAATTTTTTTCTGAACAATCTCTCATGTCAGGGCTTCAATACAAGAGGGACATTACAGACGAGCAGCATGGAGGTATTTGGATGTTTTTTGGTGTGTCTTTTTGGACGAAGACAGTTGGTGTCCATTTGCAACCGTCATATGGACATGCACTGCTACGCCGAGACCCCCTGTGACTCAGAGAAGACACGGAGGACTCTGAAATTTGAACTATCCCTTTAAGGCCACATCATTACAGTGGTCTTTCAGACTTCAGAGTTATCTACCAGGAGTGAATGGTTGCCTGTTTTCGATCTGCCAACACACTGTCTTGCTGGATGACACTTAATTGACTTGTGGCAAAACCTGGTTAAACAGTCATGTGTGGTCTTGCAGCGGAGGAGGAGGAGGAGGAGGAGGAGGAGGAGGAGGAGGAGGAGGAGGAGGAGGAGGAGGAGGAGGAGGAGGAGGAGGAGGAGGAGGAGGAGGAGGAGGAGCAGCAGCACACAGCAGGAGTTAATGTGCGTGCAGAGTGTTTTGGTATTCCAGACGTCATTTTCCAGACTGATGCGTCTTCTACTTCAAACATCATGTCCGACCAAAACAAACCATAACAACCGGATGCTTTTGTGGCACAGTAAGAGGTCTTCCAGGTCCACTCATTGTTTTTGAGAACATTTGGAGCAAACGGGCTTTTCCGATATTGGGCAACAGCACTGGAGAACTTCCAGGTTTCCAGGTCAGATGGAAACCATGTAGAAGTTTTCTCTCCTATCATCTGGCTCCAGCGATGGTGATGCAGTTAGAGCCAGTCGACTGGAGTGACCTGACTAGTGTGTGTGTGTGTGTGTGTGTGTGTGTGTGTGTGGAAGACAGATGAGGCTGTTAAGAGACCTATCCTCAGCACATTCCCTTAGCTAGATTGTGAAACGCACACTCATACAGACAAACACAAAATATGGCGAAAAGACAAGTCCATCTGTTAACAGACACCGGGGACGGGAGTGGAGGACGCAGGAGGAGCAGAGGAAATGAGTTTGGCAAACATGGCAACCGTGGAGATTGGTGACTTTATCATTGAGACAAGGTTTCAC
This sequence comes from Decapterus maruadsi, assembly GCA_030347415.2. NCBI lineage: Eukaryota > Metazoa > Chordata > Actinopteri > Carangiformes > Carangidae > Decapterus > Decapterus maruadsi. The sequence continues at coordinate 34,028,802 of CM064900.1, forward strand.
TTGTGTAATAAACACTATTTGTGCAAGTGTGTGTATGTGTGTGTGTGTGTGTTACCTGTCCAGAGAAAGGGGGTCGGTTTCCTGACCATGCCACCTGGCCTGGGTTGAGCTGTCTGGAAATCTGAGCTAGATTCTGATTGGATGAGCCTGATGGCTGAATGTCGTTCACACCGGGGACATGGATCACAGAGGAACTGCGTAAACAAACAAACAAACAAACAAACAAACACAAACACAAACATGCATACTTTGTCAGGATGCACTACTCCCCAAAGAGACACACTGCTATTAGGGGTGGGCAAAAATATCGATATGGCAATATATCGCGATACTTTATATCGCGATACGATATCGATATTCGAGAGTTCATGCAAATATGTTGTTGTAACTTGCACTTGTATTAAATGGCATGGATCATTTGAATTACATTGTTTTGACTCAGTTTGTCCCATAAATTATCACTATCATCTGATGCACATACAACTCTGATTTTAAGATGCATAATGCCTTTTACATTTTTCGGTGAACTATGTAGAATATTGCAATATATCGCAATATTGTATCGTATCGTGACTCAAGTATCGTGATGCGTATCGTATCGTGAGGTCCTTGGCAATGCCCAGCCCTAACTGCTATCATGACAAACATCAGCGCAGGTGAAGTCCACATCACTGCCACGCACCTGAAGCTTTTTCCGGAGTGTCCCTGCTGGAAGGGAGAGCTCTGGGAGTAGAGCTGCTGGCCTCCGGCTGTAGAGGAGGGAACCATCATCTTCTTATCTCCCGCTGCACAAAAACACAACGGAGTCAGCGTAATAGAAATAACAGAGGAGACAGGTAATAAAAAGAAATACGAAGCTTCAAGGGATAGTTCACCCAAAATTCAAATCTCACTCATTATCTACTCACCCTCATGTTGACTAACAGCTGTGGGAATTTTCAGAGTCCTCCGTTCCTTCTCTGAGTTACGGGGGGTTCCACGCACCATATAATGACTGTGAATGGATACCACTTTTCTTTGTCCAAAAAACATCCAAATAAACAGAGTAATGTACTCAAAAAGATACAAACCCTTGTCACTCCAGGTGTTCCTTTTTAGAGACAATTTTGTATCATTCTGGAACATTTATGTGCCTTTTTTTTACCCCCAAAAGTAACAATTTCTCATGTGGGGGCTTCAATACAAGCAGGACATTACAGACCAGCAGTATGGAGGTATTTGGATGTTTTTTGGTGTGTCTTTTTGGACGAAGAAAAGTGGTATCCATTCACAATCATTCATTATATGAACATATACTGCTGCGTGGACTCCCCCTCATAACTCAGAGAAAAATTTAGAATTTTGGGTGAACTATCCCTTTCACCTTCACTCTGTGTGTGTGTGAGTGTGTGAGTGTCGTACAGCCAGAGATGCCGGTGTACATCTCAGCGAAGCGTGGGTCTCTCTCCTGGGAGAACAGGGCTTCTGTCTTGTCGATGTTCTTCCCTGCCTCGTGGACTCCTCCGCTGCTCACACTGGCCACAGGTACCTGAAGGAGCACAATAAATCTCTTACAGTCATTCTCGCAGCTCATGCAGCTTCAAATAAATTGCACAAAATCACATCCGAACGTCACATTTTTCATGTTTTGCAGGATGTTAATACAAGGTCATTTCACACACAGCTTTCTCTGAGGCTTTCAGATTAGATGATGTAGTCATTACATCCACTTATTTCAACTAAACTTCCTATAAATCTGAAGGAAACTGTAAGGAGGCTGTAATGAGGATGTGAGGAGGCTGTGGGCAGTGGGTTACCTGGGAGAGGTCGTAGGCAGTCAGTCCATCTCTCTGGTGAACCTCCAGCTCTGCCTGCTGCTGCTGCTGGAGCTGCCTGCAACGACACAACACGCCACATTTACCGTCAGCATCTTGGACCCCACATCACTGACTCCCATCTGCCTTCATTTTAAATATAATGTCATCTGATGACTGTACAATAACCCTCCAGTAGATGATGAGTAATTCTCAGAAACAGTGGAATACACACTGACATCAACAAATGAACTCAGGGAAAAGAAATGCATTAAAACAACATTCGCCCATTTTTCACATTTTTCTGAGATTGCTATAGTCTAATTTTTGTTTTTGAAAAAAAACATCATCTGTGAATGTTTTCCATTATAGTTTCCATCAGCAAAATAAGCCCTGGTTTGAATCATGGTCCCTGGGAATGGAGAGTGCACACAGTGTGAGAGGTTACTGATGCATCAACTCAGCGTGACGCTGATATTTCAGTAACAATTTGGGATAATTTTTGGAGAGCTGACTTTGGCTGATGCTTTTTATAAAATATGAGCCTCCACATGAGGAACACAACAGAGATGACGCAGATTCTGCTGATGGCAGCCAAAGAGTTCCCTGAGTCCTGACTGAAATAAAACTACAATCTCATCAGATGTCGAGCAAAGTGAAGAGAGAGTCGGGACTCCATGGATGAAGGAGCGAATCAAACGACTGTGAGTCCATCTCCGAGACGACAGGCGTGACGAAGGAGACGGTGCAGTGGTGAACAGCTGTCGGTGCTGCTTGATAAAATGTTTACAGACCTGGGCAGGTGTTGGTGGAGTGAGATGTTTCCATAACACCTGCAGCACATTTATATTCATCTGCAGCAGCTACAGTTACATTGTTATGCAAATTATTTCTCAGAGACAAAAAGTATTACAGTAGATATGAAACAGGTTCTTAGAGAAGACCTGAAAGATGAGGTTTTACTTGAGCCTGAACAGTTTTGATGGAGCATGTGGATGTTTAGTTCCAAATGGCTCAAGCTCCACCAGGTAAATCACCAGAGCCCGAGACTTTCTTTTTATTTAGTCCTTCAAACAGCTCACAGCCTCTGTCTGGGAAGAATAATTATTTAGATTTTATTTACTGCAACTCCAGAACGTATCAGACTTCAGTTTTCAGACCCAGTCTTTAGTTTTTAAATCCTTGAGTCCACCTCACCAACAAAACTGGGTCAAAATATTCATCTTTCCTTTAGTGTGATTTTTCTTTCAGTAATTAATGTTGTGCAAAAACAACAAAACATTGAACTTTCCAGATTGTCAGACTTGTAAACTGACTGAAACTATAATAAATAGGGATGCACGAATACCGATACCGGTATCGGGTATCGGCCCCGATACCGATGTCGATATCGGTATCGGCAAACTTTACCGATACCGCAAACCGATACCAGTGCATGCCACTGCTCTGCATGAAGACCACGATCAGAGGGTGACTTTGCATCTTTGTTGTATTTTTTTTTAGATCAAAGGCTTGTTACAACAAATTTTGTTGTAGAAGAGAGAAGAAAATACAACTTCTCTTCCAATTCATTGCATTTTGCCTAATTGTTTGTTTTTTTGTTGTGGTAGAAGGATCAGTATCGGTACTCGGTATCGGCAAGTACTCAAGTCCAAGTATCGGTATCGTATCGGTTTTTTAAAAAGTGGTATCGGTGCATTCCTAATAATAAATGTTGATTGAAGAGTCATAACTTGTTTTGTTTTTGTTGTGACTGCAACAGTAGTGATGTGGGTTATATACGTTTGTTTTCTTCTTGACCTCAGGTGTGAATATAAACTATTAAAAATATTATCGGTTATCGGCATCGGCATTGGTTATGAGAGGCAGTAAGTTTATTATCGATTATCAGTATTTTTTGGGGAAAAAAACAGTTATCGTGCATCCCTACCAGGACCCAGGGCCACACGCCAATTCAAAGCTTTCAAATTCAGCACCTAACAACTTGTCATGTCACTGATCGTCTGTAGAAGGTGAAAAGTGTAACGTTTGGTGACCAAAACCGTGTCAGTTCTGACTTGGACGATGGGGAAAGAGGAAACTTTTTCCATTTGAAGATAAGCAGGCTCAAGCAGAGACCTTATCGGAGCAGCAGGGACCAAACAGCCGTGCAGGACGACACGTACTCCCTGGGCCCGCAGTGAATTCATTTGAATTGTAAAATTAATTTAACAATCAAAATAAGCAGAACATTGTTAACAAATGACAACATTTTAACCGAGAGGAGCAGATGGGAGGTCTGAAAGATTTCGGGAATTTATGACATTGCACAACAAGATTTTATTACTGTATTTCCTACAGAGAATGGAATGAAACTAAATATGACACATATTGCCAGTTACACAGCTGAGACACAGCTTATTTAAAATAAGTGATCACAATGCCATAAGTTCATCATGTCAACTATTATTACAGACAACATATAACTCCTATGAATCAAATTATATAGTCGTCCATCCATCCATCCATCCATCATCTTCCGCTTCTTCTGGGGCCGGGTCGCGGGGGCAGCAGTCGGAGCAGGGATCCCCAAACTTCCCTCTCCGCCGACACTTCCTCCAGCTCTTCCTGTGGGGGCACCTCACGATACGAGGCGTTCCCAGGCCAGCCGAGCAACGTAGTCACTCCAGCGTGTCCTGGGTCTTCCTCGGGGCCTCCTCCCAGTGGGACATGCCCGGAACACCTCACGAGGGAGGCGACCAGGGGGCATCCTATACAGGTGCCCGAGCCACCTCAGCTGACTCCTCTCGATGTGGAGGAGCAGCGGTTCTAGTCCGGATCAGCTCCTCCCGGGTGACCGAGCTCCTCACCCTATCTCTAAGGAGCGCCCCGCCACCCTGCGAAGGAAGCTCATTTCGGCCGCTTGTCAATCGCGAATCTGCTCTTTCGGTCACTACCCAGATTTCATGACCATAGGTGAGGGTAGGAACGTAGACCTACCGGAAAATTGAGAGCTTTCGCTTTACGAAGCTCCCTCTTCACCACAACGGACCGATACAGTGACCGGCAGACTGCAGCCGCTGCACCAACATGTCCGTGTCGATCTCACGCTCCATCCTTCCCTCACTCGTGAACAGGACCCCGAGATACTTGAACTCCTCCACCTGAGGCAGGATCTCTCCCCCGACCTGAAGGGTGCATGCCACCTTTATATAGTCGTAATCACTATAAATATTATGCATTGTCTTTGGTTAGAATTCAATCATGACAATTCCAGGGACAAGCTCATCCCTTATCATGACTTTACCAAATACATTTCTATCACTATTCAGTTTGTACTGTGGGTATTGCCAAGGACCTCACGGTACGATACGCATCACGATACTTGAGTCACAATATGGTGCGATATTGCGATATTCTACATAGTTCACTGAAAAATGTAAAAGGCATTATGCATCTTAAAATCTGAGCTGTATGTGCATCAGATGATAGTGATAATTTATGAGTCAAAACAATGTAATTCAAATGATCCATGCCGTTTGATACAAGTGCAAGTTACAACATATTTGCATGAACAACACACTGTCTGAGGTAGCAGTACAGTGACACCTCGCGGAGCAGAGGTGTGGAAGTCGTACTGGATTTACGTCTAAAACATGATTTATTATTTGAAAAAAATATTGATATTGGGGGGCGTCGAGTGGAGCAGGAGGTTAAGCAGGCGCCCCATGTAGAGGCTGCAGTCTTCAATCCCCCTTCTCTCTGTCTTTCTCAACTATACTATCAATAAAAGCATCAAAAGCCAAAAAAAAAATCTATATTCAAATTCTGATATCAATATCGCGATATATTGCCATATCGATATTTTTACCCACCCCTAATTGCAAAGCAGCTCTGCTCGCCAATGTTACAATATGGATGCAATGGATAAAGACATCAGCTCTGACGAGTTCCATTCAGTGACAGTGATGCACTGTGATGTGGAGTCTGGTTTCCTTGTATCTGACTGATGTGGGTCCAAAATGTTCTCTTCCTCTAGTTTTGGTTCTGGTCCACATTCTGAACAGAAATCTGGGCACGGTCTTTGTGCTGTTGCCCACAGGTTCCTGCAGAGTGACACTGAGGCTCAGAGTGGGCTGCTCTGCTGTCACCGTCCTGGCAGCGGCTGACTCCTCCAAACTCCCGGCTAATCTTTTTTTTTCTTGCCTCTGTTTTCACTTAACACACAAGCAGACGCTCTGAACTAAAATTAAATCCAGACTGACAAATTCTTCCACATGCTGTTTTCAATGAGTGCAATCATGGAAGAGCTGGTTGAGACAAAATACAGATTCACTTGTTTGCAATTATTTTAGTTTTGAAGTTGAATAAAACAGGAGCCAGGAGACCTAAAGTCTGAATCCTAAACTGATGAGTGTTTGGTGATTTTCCCTAGTTTTAAAGACATTTTAATATCCGCTCAAAGTCGAGAAAAACAGCAAAACTGAGCTTCTTTTGGACATGACTCCGACTACCAGGCAAAAAGACAACCTGTTGCTGCTCCTCTGCATGCAAGACCTGGAGGATGAATCTCCGTCTGAGTAAGAGGGCCCGAAAATGAAAACTCTGTGACATGTTTTTAAAGTACTGTGGTGGCGCACATTGGCAGCAATGACACAACAAACCTTAAGTCTGAAGCTTTAAAGGAACATTTTAAAGCCCTTCTCAACTCCCTCAAAACAACAAAAATCTGAGCCACCTGTGAACCTTTACCATCCTACAAAAGGCGTACAGAAAAACCAGCCCCCTTTTCTACTTTAACTCTTTTAGTTCTTGTGCTGTTTTTACTTTTCAATCAAACTATAAGGTACGATTGATTGATTGGCAAAGTTGTTCCCACCGCAGCGTGTGTTCAGACGGAGGATGAAGTTATGGACAGACAATATTACAGTTTTTCTCAATTGCTAAAACACTAAACCCTGTTCTCTGAACCAAATTCTCAGTTGTCTGAACCCACTGATTGAATCAGTCACTCTTTTGGCAAAACCATAAACACTTTTCACCTGTTTAGACACACCTTACCAACACATTTTCATTGTGATGCACCTGTGCTGCAGAATGCTTAGCACAGGTGGCAAAAGTCAAACACAACTAAAGCACAAGTTTCACCGGTTGAACACAACAACTCAAAATTGATAACACTTGTGTCCAATGATGTGAGGGAACATATATAAGCCAGTACAGGTCAGGATGAAGTCCTGTAGCCTGATCCAGTACTACGTATACAGAGAAATACTGTAATGCTGTGGCTGAGTTACATACTGTATGCACTTGTCATTTGTAGATTTTTGTACTTTATTTGATTACAGTATATAAGTGCTAAATGCACAATACTTTTGTACTGTACAAGTGCTACGTGTACAGTATGTACAAAATGCACAGGATTTCTATTTTTTGTACTTGTTTTTTTTTGTTTGTTGTTTTTACAGTTTTTCTCAATTGCTAAGACACATTTATTCTGTGCTAAATGCACAGGTTTTTTTTGTTTTTCAAGAGAAGATGATGAAAGGCGACGGGGTGAAGGAAGAGAGGATGAGGGAGGGAGGGATGAACTAGGAAGAAAAAAGAAGAAGGAAAGAAAAGGGGATGAAATGGATGTGGGGAGGGGGGGTGAAAGAAAGGGAAGGAGACTAGTGCTAAATGCACAGGTGTTTTGTTTTGCAACATGCATTTAGCCTGTAGTGAACAACAAACATGTATTTCCACAGCTTCATGTCCTGAGCGTTGTGTTTTTTATTTTTCCAGGTAGTGTTTAGTGACTGCTCAGTAGTGTTTTTAATTTTGACTGACTCGGGGCATGATTTGACAACAAAGTTCAGTTTTGGGCACAGATTAAACTGTTTTGAGGTGAAAGTTTGGTTTTGCAAGAGGAGTCAGAGGTTTTGTGAATGTAGCTTGAAAATTGGGGTTTGTGTTCACAGTTGAGAGAAAAGGACAGAAGCTTTAGAGAAATGTGTCTTAGCAATCGAGAAAAACTGTAATTTAAACTTAAACTCAGGCATTTCCAAAAGAAAAATGCGTGTGAATGCTGAGGACAGTTGAATGCCATTGCTGAAACAATGCTGAATTAGCTGAGAAATGCTGAAAAGGCGGATGCTATTGCTGAAAAGTATAACTTGCAACCTGCAAGATGAATGGCTTTAGAAGAGCTAAAAGTAGCAGAAAAGTTAACATGGGAGAAAATAATGTTAAAAGCTGAAGAGATTGTTTAAGAAATGCTGAAATAGCTTAATCAATTACAAAAAAAGTACAATAAAAGACTGTTGTGTCAGTTGGTACTGCAGTGTGTGTTCAGATAGAAGATGAGGATACAGACAGTGAAACAACAACCCATCTCTACCTGTCTGTCCCTGTTTAAATCGCTCTTTAAAGGTTAATTATTTACCAAGTTGAATTCTGAAGGACCCAAAATCAACCATGCGTGATGGACTCAGCCGATCGCTGACAGCTGATGTATTCGCCCAGTCGCTCAACCCTATAATGCATGTCCTGTGAAGCACATGAATACTTCCAGGGCCAATACATCAACCTGCTTCCTCTGTAGTGAGCAGACTGCATATACAGTAACCAGAGGATGCTCACAAATGTGACACGAGCGCCGTCCAAACATGCAGCACCTGAGCACACACAGATGTTCACTGTGCACACTGAGCTGCTGCTGCTGCTGCTGCTGTTGCACCAATTCAACAGATTAATGTGCACTTTCAGCAGGATAAGGCCTGGAGTGCTTTCACATTGGACAAAACATACACGACTTAACATGTGCACGCACGCAGACCCGTACACGGAGGCGGCGCTCAGACACTGACGACGTGGAGCAGAACCTGCAGAAAAAGCCATCTGCTCCTGAACTTTGTAGTTTTCTGATAAACGAGATTCATTTTTTTTTATAGCGAAGCTCATAAATCTAACACATATTCTGTTAATTCTGCGCCTGAGGGAGCTGCTGGCAGTGATTCATGCTGCTAACGCACACACACGCACGCACGCACCCCACGTGACTGAGAGCTATTAGCCGTGTGTTTACATTAGTAATTGGTTGGGCTCGCAGCCGCCCTCGACTGATGATGACAGCTGAGTGCACATTCACATGAAAGGGATGTGTTTTTCACACCGGCTCACGGTGCAAAAAGCACCGGTGCATGATTGACTGGTATTTTCCCCGTGAGGCACTGAGCCCGTTTCCTTGACCACGCCAGTTTGGTAACTTGGTGACTCGGTGACTGTTCACCTCAGCGGGAGGAGGAGCTCCTTCCTATTGGTCCGCTGCATGCTGCAGCAGGAGAGCAGGCATCGCTCTGCAGAGTAGGACTCCTACTTGTCGTATTTTAGTGGTTTTAGTACAAGGAAATAAAATTTTCAGATGCCTTACATGTTTTTGAAGCCAAAATAAATCACTGATTTTCTCGAGAAACTCTCTTTCACAAAACTGCATTTTTCTCAGGTCTTTTTGGTGCAACCAGACTCTATTCAACTTAAGATAAATCAGGAATGGAACAAGGTACAAACAAATGGTTTCTTCTCTAGTTAAATAAAGAGTCTCCTCTTTCCGTTGAGCTATTTGGTGTTTTCAGAGTCATAGTACAAAATATTCTGTGGGTCTTGAAATATTACTAAAAATGCCCCAAAACGCTGGCACATGGTGCTGACTATTTTATAAAAGGGCTGGCACTCAATGAGTTAAACTGGTCCCAGTGCCTTGTATAAATGTACCTTGTTATTGTGCATTCAATAGTAAGCTTTTCAAATAGGTTCATATATTTCTATGCCATTTATAAGATAGATAGATAGATAGATAAATACTTTATTAATCCTGAGGGAATAAACCGACCTTGGAAACTGATACCAACGCCACTATCAACAATGTCTTTCAATTGCATGATAATCATACAGACAAGCTGTTCAAATTAATTTGATTGACAGATTAAAAATGATCTAATCTAAGATCTAATATTTTGTGACGCCTCGTTTCTCGATGCTTCATTTAAACAGCGCAACACCAACAGGTCAGAATGTAAAAAAAAAGGGTCTATAAATGTCTGCATATTGCAAAGCATCAGTATGAGCATAGAAACCATAATATTATCTTTGTATAAGCATTCCTTTTACAGTAATCAGTTTATTATAAAAACAATTAACACATGAAAAGCATTTAAACAAACCTCTATAATAACGTTACACTCTGCTCCTACTTTACTGGAGAAAAAAGTTCAGTAATCTGGAGACGTCCTAGTCTTACCAAGTGGCTCCATCTCTAAAGTAATCAGTGTAACTAATCTGAAACTATAACATTAGTCTGTTGCAAAGCATCGCTGAAAGGTCCATTATGTTGTTATGAATCATTATTTTCAGCGAGCATGTTGGAGATTGTGGTTAAACCTGGACAGTAGTCAGTAGTTTTTTTTTAATATACTGTTCAATCAATTTACCAAAACAGTTATTTATTCATTAATTCTAGTGCTGCGTCTTTCATGATCATGCATGCTGTTCAGTTCTGCAGCTTGACATTTAACTTTAACTTGATGCATGGCTGGAGCCTGTCTGTCTGGGAGTCGTGGAGCTGAGGTGTGCACATGCTGGACTGAGTGGATGAATGTGTTAATGGACTGGTGGCTGCAAACTGAGGTGCCCTCCGGGATAAATAAAGTTGTATTGAATTGAATTGAAAAATAAAAACAGTTTTCAAATAGATTCAGTGAAACAGTGGAGTGCATTTTTTCTTTTTTATAGTTTTATGTTTTCAATGAAGGGAAACTTTAGTGCTACTGACTGTGAGCCGGAGCCCATCACCCCGAGGGACAGACCTCAGTGGTGCAGGGTTGATTGTTTGTGTGTGTGTGTGTGTGTGTGTGTGGCACCTACTTGACGTTGGTGTTGGTGCAGATGATGTACTCGATCTCATCAGAGTACGGGTTCTGGAAGGTGAAGCTGCTCGTTCGGATCAACATCCACTCCCTGTTCTTCATCCGGAAGCGGTACATCACAGACAGAACCTGACCCTTCAACTTCACCACCTGCACAGGAGGGAGAGGGGGGAGGGGAGGGGTAGGGGGGGGGGGTCAAGTCTTAATTACGAAGGTGAGATTGAAACAACAGCTCCGTGCTTCATCAAAAATAACATTTCCTCCAGAGTTCGTAGTCGTTCATCTGAGAGTGAAACACTTGATTAGCTGTGAGGTTATCAAGTCCACATTAAACCGTTTCCGCGGAGCAGCACAGGGGAGGAAACTCATTTCACAGCTCGTCAATAAAACAACTGTATATTTATTTATTTAAAACTGGGAGATTCTTGAGAGAGCTGTTTACAACGGCGTCAAGTAGAGAGATAAATACACCTGGTAAACAGAGGACATCCAATTAAAACTTAACAGGAATCAATTAAAAACTGGAGTTAAAAGGTCAGAAAAATGGAAAGGAAAACTGAATTTACTCTTAATTTATTCCTACATCTAAATCTTTAATGGACTGTTTTAATTATTTGTCAGAATTGAGACGTGATTTCTGATGGATAACCTTGCATCAATCCAGTTTAGATCATAACCCTTTTATTATTGGTGCCATTTTTAGAGCTGAGCTTTGTCTGGAATTATATCTTTAAGAGCAAATTCTACATCAGTAAAACAGGTCAGTGTAGCACATTATACAGTATCCACATAGCACAGAATAGGTCTAATCCAAGGTGTTCCAACGATATATTATACAACTCCAATTGGTATTATTAAAGGGCAGAAATGATTGACTGAGTTTATATCAATTTTTTTAACCTCTTCCCATGAAATCATTGTGACAATGTGATCTATTCTTGATAGATAAAGTGTAGAACTTAAACTACAATAAACCTTTAGAATTGGAATAAAAAGAGTATGGGCAACAGTTTGTGTATAAATGAGGCTTAGCAAAAGTTCAGACAGGAAGACTGGCCTATCTCTTTAAGCACGCCTCAAAGCCCTTTCCCTGTTCCCCTGCTATCCTCTCAAGTTCAAGTTCACTTTTATTTATATAGCACGGGTAAAAAGACCTGTGACAGTCGTCGAGACTGAAACAAAAACAACGCATGTGCAAGAAACAAGATGACATGTATACGAACATATGCGCATACATACACATATGCAAATGTGCACACCTACAGTAGTCAGAAAACACCAGTGCATATAGATATTTAAACAAAACTAGCCAGGATTAGAAGTCGCTCCATCCCTCTTCACATAATTCAACCAATCACAGTCTGCCATCCTCCGTCTCTTCCACCAATCAGTCATTAGAGTCAAATTTAAAAGTTCTCTCTCTGCTGACGTCCCGCCGTCATTTCAGCAAAACTCTCAGCCCACCTCCATCAAGATACAGACTATCTTAAAGGAAAGTGTGGTTGTATGATCTACAAATAACCCCTAAGTACATTAATTGCAGTAGAAGACTCTCAGCACTCCTCCCGTTAGCAACGCCAGCCCATAATAGCCCTGCCCAGAGATTTACAACATACATTGTTGTGAATGGACCCAAAGAAACGGCCTATTTTCACGGCTAAAAAGAGGTTTTACCTGAAAAAAAATACACAGTTCCATTGTTGGTTATAATATAATTTTTTGCAGCCAGTTTTTATTTGGAGCTAACCAACTGCTGATCGGCGGGCGCTAACCCTGGGCGGAGGGATACGTGAGTTGGAGTTGAGTGAACAGGTGAGCCTCGAGGGACACCTGTTGGAGCTCATTTACCGGCTCCCATCGCTCCACACTGCAACATAAACCTGAAGGGGGGTCATCAAGTCATTTGCTGTTTGAAGAGACTATTTGGAAACGTCTGGCCTGTGAGTTCTGAATGGAGCCGTTTCAGTCCCGGTCTCTTCTGTTTGATGTGTTCTCTCTCTGTAGCTGCAGCGCGGTCACTACCATCCTCCTGATCCTCCCCCTCTGAGCCAATCTCTGCTCTCACTGTCAGTCTGAGTAATGTAAGAGCTGCACTTCTTCCAAGTGTGAAATGGATCTAAAATGACTCTGAAATGAACTGCTGAGGGAGGCTCGAGCAGCTCGTCACAAATATGAAGGACTTAGAGTCCGCACAGGGAAGGAGAGAGGCAGGGAGCACATGTTTGGAATTATGCTTTTATGCTGATTAATCGTATCTTATCTTGTTTAATTACAGGATTTAAAGACACTTTAATGTTGAACGAGCAGTTAGAATCGTTGCCTCTTCTCACTCATTACCTTTGTTTTGTAAACTTGGCATCCTTGACATCTATCAGACGAATAACCTCCAAAATACTCAGTTTGGAGATAGGAACACCTCCCACCCTTTTTTCCCCCACAATTTCTTTTCCGTAAACATTCAGTTTCATTATTATCCAACCCGTAAAGCATTTCAGCTTCCCAGCCCCCCCCACCCCCCGCCACCAATCTTGAACCGTTTCATCTCAATTCCAGATCTCCTACAGAGGTTCCGAGACATGGAATTCACTTCCTCCCCACTTGATTAAACTTTCCCATGTGTCACTTTTAAAAAATCTGTGAAATATATTTTGCTCTATCAATATCTTAGTAAAATGTTTGAAGTTAAGTTAAGTTGATATGTGTGTGTCTGTGTGTGTAACATATTGCATCTGTTCATCTTTATACTTATTTAGGAAAGACTGCTTGTAAAGCTTTCCTAGCAGATTTGTGTCTTTTTTATATGGCAATTGGATTATTTGATTTGTAAAGGGATTTGCCAAGGTTTTTTTATTTTATTTTTACGTGTCTTGCCTCACTCCTGAGTCCATGACCAGCAGATAGACTCCATCCTTTCCACTGTGCGTGCAGTAACGAGGGAGATGGAGCCGTATCACCCGTAATTAGCTTAGCTCAAACACTGGAAGTGTATGGGTAGTGTTAGCCTTAGCTTAGCTCAAACACTGGAAGTGTATGGGTAGTGTTAGCCTTAGCTTAGCTCAAACACTGGAAGTGTATGGATAGTGTTAGCCTGCCTCCACCTAAAGTCATCAGAGAAACTCTTCAGCAACTCTAAACGGACCGATCTTCGTCTCAGAGCTGACAAAACTCTCGGTCAAATGCCGCTAACGGGACGAGATCGGTCAAAACGGAGGTTCAAGCATAGACGGTTTATTTTGGTTCAAGCTAGTTACATCGAGGGTAGGTTAGCTTCCTGTTTCAAAGTAAAAGCACTTCTTTATGTAAAGGGCAACGGGTGTTTTATTTTGAAATGTAACCGGAACTGCGTTGGTCACAACGGCTAGCTTGATTTCAGCTCAGGTAGGAGGCAGGCTAACACTACCCATACACTTCCAGTGTTTGAGCTAAGCTAAGGCTAACACTACCCATACACTTCCAGTGCTTGAGCTAAGCTAACTAGCGGCGATACGGTTCTATCTCCCTTGTTACTGCACGCACAGTCGAAAGGATGGTGTCTATCTGCTGGACATGGACTCAGGAGTGAGGCAAGACACGAAAAAAAAAATGTTGGCGTGTCACTTTAACATGTGCTACAGAAACAACAAACTCCTCTACAGTGCGGTCCTACCTGTTGGAAACCTTCTCGGAGGTGACTCTGGTCCTCAGGATGGCAGAACTCCAGAATGTCTTTTCCCAGCAGGTCCTGAAGGACAGACAATCAGTCAAGTTTGTTTGTTTAATCAAATCAATACACAAACAAAAAGGAAGACGCGACCGGAGCAGCGAGCAGACAACAGATGAGTCGGACTGTTTTGTTGACTTTTTAGATCTGAATGTCATTTTGTGGTAAATTAACCAGCATGACTTCACACTCAGTAGTTCTATATTTCCCTCTGATTTCGAAATGAAATGAATAATTCATCAAGTGTTTAAATGTTAGTTAGCCGAGGTAAGAAAATGACAAATCACCGACCGCAAATGTTTTATGGAAAGGTGAAAGGTAAGTGATATTTAATACGAGAAGAGAGATAAATGTGTTGCAGGGAAGAAGAAAAACAAGGTCTGCAGGAACTGAAACAGAATATTTTTAGCTCCAAACAGGATGCACATGTATGAGTTATGAGTGATACTAGGACAACAGATGTGGAACTCTTTGTTTTGTTGTCGAGTAGCGGCGGAGGCTGCGAGCGTGGCGCGTGCTGACTGGCCACAGGAATGTGTTTAACATACCAGCGTAGGAAACAAGTGGTTTTCATCTTGGTCTGCTTATTTCTACTGTCAGCACAAAAAAAAAAAAATCATGTGCACGGCTGATAACGCAGAGTTGTGCTAAGTCATGGAGACTGTTTGTCAGGCTGGAGTTCATCTGAGAGCATAGCGTGACTGGAGCTGTGTAACACGGCCTCGCCATGACGACTCCATCATGGAGCAGGCAGTGAGTTCTTTTAAGGTCAGAGGTCAAAGCGACTGAAAACAAGTGTTTGTGATTTACACAGGAAGACTTAGAGAAGTGCACGTGGCTCTTCTCTTGCATATTTCTTTATAAAAATTGTTAATTAATCTATCTATCTATCTGTCACTGGATCATCAGTTTTATCTATCTATCTATCTATCTATCTATCTATCTATCCATCCATCCATCTATCCATCCATCCATCCATCCATCCATCCCTGGATCATCAGTTTTTGATTTTTGATGAACACCGGAACATTTATTGAAATGAAACCACATGAGAACATTTATTGAAATTAAACCACATGAGAAATTCTGAATTATATATAAAAAAAAAACTGTTTGGTGGAGCTGTAAATGAAAATCCAACAGTACATACTGCTGTTAGCACCATCTTCACCACTGTGTTTTCACAGCTTGTTTTACAAATCTAATAAGCAGAGCTGTCAGATAAATGTAGTGAAATGTAGGAGTAGAAGTATAGACTAGAAAAGACCCACAAAACTATACTTTGGTTAAGTTTTCATTTTGCAAGTTTGCATTCTAAAGGCCTGATCTACAAAGATCCCAGATAACGGGCGCTAAATTGCGTGCTTCTTGTAAAAATGTGCATGTTTGGTTAGTGCACGAGTGACTTTTAACACATCTGAAAAACTTTGCTGGAATGAAATTCCCAATATTTTGCACGTTCTGCCCGAAACGCCCAAGGCAAACGTGCAAAATGCATCACGTATGCTGTTTTGTCCATTTGAAAGATGCAATCCTCGGTGCACCAGGTTGGTAGATCAGCTTGCACATTTTTTTTTGCGGGTGACATCAAGTTTGCACACATTTGCACAAGTAGATCAGGCCCTTAAGAGTAAGAATCGTGTCTCTATTCATCACTTCGCTGCTCTCAGGTTTTCTCTCTAGACATAAGGTTTAAATCCATGAATGAATTCCCGTTGATTCTACTGTGTTGTTTTGTGCAACGCAGTAGAGTCTGGTCACTGCAGCAGCCTGGAGAAATGTGAATGAAAGTCTCTGATTAAATAAGGAGATGAATGAGGAAAGTAGCGCTGCAGCCAGATGAGGACGCACATAATGATGTAAACAGAGGATTATTACTAAAATATGATCAAACATATTTAGAAAACCCCCGGTTATGCAAAATAATATATTCTACTATGAAGTCAAATCATGGGAACAAAATCAATTTCATCTGCATGAAACGTGAGCACCATTCCTACCAATGCAACACAAAAACCCTTTAAATGCCCTTTTACCAACCTGAGGCTGATAACCAATGACGTTGATGCAGCGCGGGTCCACAAAAGTGATGACACCGTCTGAGTTGTGACGCGACAGGAACTCCGTCGGCACCGACAGGCCGTTCATATCCATGGAGACGGGAGAGCTGGTCACCTGAGGGAGGCACAGACGCATCATTCAGCCATATGGGGAAATGTTTAAGAAGGGAAATGAGAGCGGGAGCATAAATACATGAGCGTTTTTTTGAACACTGAGTCACTGTTCACAGTGTTTACCGCTGGCATGGCGCTCAGCCCCAGACTGTGTGACAGACAAGGCTGAAACTGTTCCCTGTGTTTGAGCGGCGACTGTCAACAATGGCACAGCGCCAGCTCACAGAGACCGTGTCAGCCCGACACCAAACAACAAAGCATGTACGTTTCATTAACAGCGGAAAACACAACAACCATGCACCATTACTTATTGAACTCAGTTCATATACAGTTACAGTATAATGTTTACCCATCAGAAATGAAGAGGGGGGACACAGAGAAGCATCTGAAGGCCTCACATCAGCTCCACCACTGACTTTATGTACATACAAATCAATACGTGAGAATATCGTGGAAAAGTTCAATTATTTCAGTGGTTCAATTTCACACAGACTTGAAATATTTCATGTCTGTATTTCTTCGAGACACGAAAGGCAAAAACATCATTTTTCCATGTACTGATCAATTTTGAGATTTTGGGCTAGTTTATCATTATCTTCCTTCAGAAAAGTGTAAAGAAATGGCAGAAAAGTCAAATTCAGTATTCATTTTACTTCATTTTATCTTCTTTTGTCGGTAGATTTCTCCTAAATTCACCAAAGGTTAGTCTGACCCATGTCATGTCAGGTGTCGCTGTAAAGCTCTGTCTCTCCTGAACAATGGTGTAAGCTCCAAAAATGGTCATTTCCTCTGTATCCGCAACCAATCGGAAAAGTATGATTGACATTAAATATCTATGGAATTTTACAGAACAAGTCTTTAAAGGTCGTTTTCTCAAAATGAGTTTTTCAGACTCAGACTCTGAGCTAGAAATCTCCACTTCAGCAGCTCTTACACACACCAAACCTTCCAGTTTTATTCCTGTTTATATTCTGAAGGTTTTTACAGAGGGGATTGTTGGTATATCATTCACAGCCTGAGTTATACAACATTGAATTCCTAAAAAACATGCCGGAATCTGATTTTCTCATTTACAAAGTGATAAAAAGAGATATCCAAAGTTCCCTCTGTAAAAACTTCTGACTCGAATATGTCAGCAAAACAAAACAATTGAACATTTTGAATGCGGCTTTTCATATTTCTGTTCTGGAAATGTATGCAAATTAGTGCACATTTCATTATATATTGCCTCATTTACATATTCAAACATCAAATTTCACAAAACTTGTAATACAAAAAATATTTGTCTTTATGTATGTGATAAACTTGGGAAGTTTCATGGTGATATCTGTTAGTTAAAATTTTTTACCCCATTCACCTGTAGTGTCTCACTTGTAATGATTATGGATTACACTTACATGAAAATCCAAAATTCAGTCAGAAAATGAGAATAAAGAAAACCTAACGATGTCACACTCTAATCAGCTGTTTAATTCCAAAAGCAAAGGTTTCCTGAGCCTTTAAATGGTCCAGAAGCTCCACTATCATGGAGGAGAGCTGACCTCCATCATATCCTACTTTATTGAGATGCACCTGTACACACACCGACCTACACACACAACAACAACATACACACCTGCAGTCTGCCGATGGCCACTAGGCAGTATTTTCCGGTCTGACCCGCCTCCGTGTCTTCTTCTGGTATAGTCATACCTGTGGACGAGAGACACACGCATGACATGACGCACCTGCTGTGACACAATCATGTTGAAACAGGGAAAACAAAAACAGCATCACAGTGAGACACTGAGAGAAAGTGAGAAGCTTGTGGGAGAAATGGAACAACAAGCAGAAACACTTAGAAATATGATTCTGAAAAAAAAACTAAAGGAACAAGGAGGCAGTCAGAAATAAAACACCTGATGGAAGTGGACAGAGATGCTGAGACACAGCCGTCCTGCCTCAGCTGTTCAGTCAGGATGCTACACGGAGATCTAGAGGCTTATTTCCCTGACACATATATACAGTATGTGCAGAGAAAACTGACCCCAACAATAGCTACTGTATGTTTCCATAAATATGTTTTAATGCACATGAGGTTTTATTGAATTAAAAATGCCTTATGGAAACTGTACAATCTGATTAAATGTCATGAATATCCACAAAAAGATCTCATCGGATTTTCTCTCGATCGATGAAAAGCTCATGGAAACAGTTGTTTGCAGTTTGAAAGTGAATTGCGATCAAGTTTTATATCAAGTCCACCAGGTTTTTCCCAAAGTCAGGCTTTGTGTGAAGTGTCTCTTAACCAGGATCTCCCAGAGCAGTTTGGAGCGCTGACGTTCCCAAACCACAGGTCGCCTCCGCTGTTGTGTATCAAATAGCTAACGCTATTAACTACTATTACTACTATGATTCTGAGTCAGGGTTTCGTACGTAGCAGAGCGGCTCCCTCGCTGCGATCTATTGAAAGTCAGCCCTTGAAAGGAAAAAGAGAAGAAGAAAAAAAAAAAGCAGCGCATGTTGGCCACAGGCAGGGAGGAGGTGGGGGGGCAGGAGGGGGCAGGAGGGGGGGGGGGGGGGGGGGGGGGGGGGGGCAGGGAGTTCAGGACTTTTTTTTTCGTCACACGTGGCTTGTGCGCATTTGGTTTCCGTGCAAAAATGAATGGAAACACCTTACAATGCAAGAAAGGTGTAATATGAATGCAAAACAGCATGTGACGTCATTGCGTGCAGGTTTTTCTTTCCTTTTTATATCTGTTTTAAAGCTCTTAGCACTTTTACCGGTTTTATTCACATTAAAGGGACACTCAGCCAAAATCGATTATTATTATTTTTTTTTAAATCTCTGTTTTTAGCCTTGTTGCATGACGGTAGGGTAGAAAATAGATGAATTATGGGTTTTGGGTGAAGTATCCCTTTAATATTTTTAGCGATCCTCCGGCACAGCTAATGACTAAAGACAAATGTGTGAGCAGTAATTTAGGAGAATTCCTCAGAGGACATAATATCTCGAGAATGGCTTTTTAGCAAATCAGCCCACAACTGGTCACGTTCACACTCTGCACACTCGACAAACAAGGCTTTAATTGCATTAGTCACAGAGGATTATATGGTCGAATTCCCTGAAGCACTGTCATGACTGTGGTGCAATAAACCCGCTGAGCTAAGGAGGAGCAGCAGCGGTGGCCATGGACGAGGACAAACACGGAGAAGAAGCTCTTCGGAAATTGGGAAGTACAGAATATTATCATGGACTCTAAGGCGGTAATCTGTGAAACAACACACAGAGGACACAGTCATGTTGGCCACAGGGGGGAGGAGGTGGGGGGGCAATGAGGGGGGGGACATGTACCCATGGTGGTTTCCTCAATGGATTCCTGGAGGGAGTTAGCAAACATGAACATGACTTCTGATGGCGTGCACATCCTGGGACAAACACCTTTTACATTCTTTCAGTATTGACGTTCATATTAAACCTCATAACCTGCATAAATCCAGGATAAGGATTCCTGCATCCTGTCTTTAAGTGCCCTTAGCAGGAAGTAGTTTATTCAAGTGTACTACAAGTAGACTCATTTTATACTAAAACTGAGGCAGTATACTTGAAAGTGTACTTTTGTAAACTTTAAATTACCTAATGTATACTTTAATATACTAAACTGTGGACTAGAAGTACAGTATATACTTAGTACACTAGAAGTATGTAGATGAGTGCACTTGTATACTTGAAAGTGTGCTTGTGTAAACTTAAAATGACCTTATAAAGTATACTTTAATAAACTAAAATGTGGACTAGAAGTATATACTTAGTACACTAGGAGTATATAGATGAGTGTACTTGTATACTTGAAAGTGTACTTTTGTAAACTTAAAATTACCTAATAAAGTATACTTTAATAAACTAAAATGTGGACTAGAAGTATATACTTAGTACACTAGGCGTATGTAGATGAGTGTACTTGTATACTTGAAAGTGTACTTGTGTAAACTTAAAATTACCTTATAATGTATACTTTAATAAACTAAACTGTGGACTAGAAGTATATATAACTTAAAATTACCTTATAAAGTATACTTGAATAAACTTAAAATGTTCCAATTTAGTCTGAAGAAGTATTGAATTAGTATACTTTCTAGTACGCTACAAGGTCCATAGTATACTTGCTATACTTATACTTATACTCAAGCATACTTGATGAAATAAACTTCAAGTATACTACTTTCTGCTAAGGGTGATGCTGGGTGTAGATTCCTGTTGAGCATGAGGCAGAACCACAGACTCTCTGTCTCTTCCTGGCTTCATTCTTCAAAGATAATGATTTTTTTTTTTGAGGATCAGGGTCCTGGAACCAGGATCGTGTTCTGCTCCTGATTCCAGTAACCCTCGTCTGAGGCTTACGAGTGAAGGATTTTCACTAACGACATGAAATGTTTTGGACGAGCTCTGAGGACAAAACTGTTACTGGTTCTGACGTTTATTTACTTTCACAGCGAGGAACGACCTCATTAACCCGCCATCAGAGCAGCTCGTTTGGATAAACACTGGTCATAGTGCACAGAACATCCATCCAGTTCTCCTGGGGAACCAGTTGAGAGAACATTCTGGGTGGTGACTGATTTCACGTGTAACCACGGAGACGTAACGAGGTCATTCCTGTCACCTGACAGCAAGAGGCGTTATGGGTTTGAATCCCATTGTGTGGGTTCTGCAGGTTCTCCAGGCATGTTATTGTATGTTTAATGGTGACTCTAAATTGCCGCTAGGTGTCAATGTGATGGTTTGTCACAGACTTTTAAAGGGATAGTTCACCCAAAATTCAAATATTTGTCCATATAATGGTTGTGAATGGACACCACTTTTCTTCGTAACAAAAAGACACAACAAAAAACATCCAAATACCTCCATGCTGCTCGTCTGTAATGTCCCTCTTGTTTTGAAGCCCCGACATGAGAAATGGAGGTATTTGGATGTTTTTTGGTGTGTCTTTTTGTTACGAAGACAGTTGGTATCCATTTGCAACCATTATATGGACATGCACTGCTACGCCGAGACCCCCTGTATTTGGATGTTTTTTGGTGTGTCTTCTTGTTACAAAGACAGTTGGCGTCCATTTGCAACCATTATATGGACATGCACTGCTACGCCGAGACCCCCTGTATTTGGATGTTTTTTGGTGTGTCTTCTTGTTACAAAGACAGTTGGCGTCCATTTGCAACCATTATATGGACATGCACGCCGAGACAACTTGTAACTCAGAGAAGCCACGAGGACTCTGAAACTTCTCCCAGCCCTTAGTCGGCATGAGGGTGAGTAGATAATGAGTGACATTTCAATTTTGGGTGAACAATCCCTTTAAAGGGTAGTATAGATCATATTTGGCCAATAGACCTCTGCGATTATTACACACTGGATGTTTAAAAGTAAGGGAGTTAAAGTCCTACTCTCTCCTGATGACCAAACATCAACGCAGAAGCTAAAACTGCAGTTCCTCCAATAAGCCCTCGAGCCGTGGCTAACAGACACAACATAGTCACAATTTGGACTCAAATATGTGACAATGTGACGCAACCAATTGGCCTTCATGGTAATTGTCTCAGCTGTCAGCAGGTCGTGACCCTCAGCGATCTGATAACGGCCGACCTCGGACCAGGTCTGTGTTCCAGCCAGTAAATCAGAATAAACCAAGTTATTAAATGAACAAAAACATGCCTATCCGGAACAATGGATGAATCGGACCAAAACTGAAAACAAACTTTATTGCTATCTGGCCCTGACCCATGGAATGGATATGAACTGGCAGATTGAATTTGTGAGATAGAAAGCAGAGAGACATCCTGACCAAATACAGACTGCTGTAATTCTAGAGAAAGGACAGCAGCGGCACGGGGGCCCGGCTGCAAAAAACGGAGGAAGAGAAGCTGCTGTCGCTGCACAACCAGCTGAGGTGGAGACAGCGTCCTCTTCAAATGTGACAACTATAATAGCATCAGAGTGGAGGACAAGGAAAAGCAACAGGTCTATTAGGAAACAGACACGTAGCACACTCAGCTGCTCTGAATGAGAGCGACAAATAATTAAAACATCACTGAACCTGCACACACACACACACACATTTGCACACACATGTGCACACACTTGGCAACCCTGACCTTCATGCCAGTAAAGCTTATTGAATTGAACTGAGAGAGAGCGAAGAAGAGAGGCCATGAGTGCCATTTAATAGGCATTTCTCATTAAGACTGAACACTTATTTTTCCATTTGCTTGACTTGAACTTTGCAGCAGGAGAGCGGTGATGTAGCGGCTGCCATGGCCACGGCTCCTTTATCATGTTTATACGTCATGTTTTCATCACCAGGCCTCCATGTTTTCAGCCGCTGTACGAGACTCGGGTGACACATTCTCATTCAGACAATTCACCGATTCACAATTCACAGCTCATGAAATTCAAAATTACTCGACCTCTCAACATCAGAATATGTCCAAGAGTCTTTGTATTAACATTTACAATGTAATACCAAATGACTGGATGTGATATAATTCAAGTGCCTTGAATAAGCTGCTACTGCTCTGACGGTAATGTGTTTTTATAGAAAGGACAATGACTAGGATATAAGAATTAACACCATTTCTTTATGCAGTATTTCTTTTTTACAGCTAGTTCTGACAGTTGTCATGTCGTGTCTGCAGTCTTTTTCAGTGTGGTGTTTATTTAGACAAGACTCCTCTCTCTTTCTCTGCCATTTGCGCATTGATCTTATTTATCATATTTCATATTTTATCGTTCATAAAAGTAGATTTTTCTCTCACAGCGTGGTAAATGTGCAGGTCACAACTTGTCCACCAGAGCGTTGTGGAGTTGTTGGATTGTGTATTTGATGAGTTTGATGACGGAAACCAAGAAATCCCATGATGAGCCTCCGTAGCGTAGCTCTGAGCAGCTCACGGCTCTGCTCCGCCGTTCTAAAAATAGCTTGCACTGACAATTAAAGGTAACAAACCTACTCCTAAGACTAAGAAAAATGTTGAACTATTCCTTTAAACTGCTCCTCTGGAAAGCCCTTTTGATTGTGACATGCCAAACTGTGAACTAGAGAATAATAATAATTTTTAAATTATTAAAGGCTAAAACAAACCTTCTTTCTTATATAATCATATGAATCCTCTGCAGCAGGAAAAGTGGGAGCAGCAGTGCGGTTTTCCATTAAGGTCCAAGAACATAAAAATGAAATCCGTATCCGCCACCAGAGACAGGCCGGAGTGGAATTTTTGTGATTTGCGACCGGAGGACCTAATTAACACCACCCATCACCTCAACCATTCATGTAGATTCGTGGAGGAATTACTAATGAGAGCCTGTCAGATGATTTTTATCCACCCAGATTATAATACATCCCGGTCTGGATCATCTCAGCGATACCGAGGAGCATCCACGGTCCTCGGGGACGAGTCTATAAAAGGATACGAAGGTTACGCGATCACATCCTGTGTGACCTGGTTCTTTTTTTTTTATGTGAAGTAATCACTGTTTTTTATTTTCCTCAAATTCCTCTGCAGCCTGCGATGGCTATTCATCACTCAGTTGAAAGAGATGAGATTCCCTCTGCTCCTCTTAGCATAAAAACAAAACCATGACTCCATCCTCACATTCCTCCTCTGTAACACAGTTCAGTTGGCGGCCATTGTGCGACGTGTTTTGTGTGTCTCTCCGCTGTTCCATCTGCGATTTATGAGCGCGTGTGCATCTGTGTCTGGTGATTGTTTGCCAGCAGCTTGGTGTCCAAAATATTCCACAGGAGTATTTTATTTTTAGTGTGAGGAAGTGAACCATGTGTCATTGATTTCTAACTACATGTGGTGTGTGTGTGTGTGTTTGTGTTACTGCTGGAAGTATTCCAGCGTGACCTCAAACTTCTAAGAGGGGATTTAGTTGTGTTTTACTTCATGTGGTTCATTCCCACCAACAGATCGGGCCTCGCCACAACGAGCCACATACACACCTGGTCTGGTCTGACAGTCAGAGGGTGCATCTGTGGATCAATGTGTCCTCAGACAGATCAGGTTATCGGACACACACACACACACACACACACACACACACACACACACACTAGGGACGAATCTATTATCCGGTTAACCTACAGTAGGATTGAAAAAACGGCACGTTAGAGCGCAGTTTAGTGTCGGATCAGGCTACGTCATCATGCCACGGTTCGGCTTTTTGTAGTGTTAAAGGGATAGTTCACCCAAAATTCAAATTTCACTCATTATCTCCTCCCCCTTATGTCGACTAAGAGCTGTGAGAATTTCTAGAGTCCTCCGTTCCTTCTCTGAGTTACGGGGGGTCCACGCAGCAGTATTTGTCCATATAATGGTTGTCAATGGACACCAGGTTTCTTGGTCCAAAAAGACACACCAAAAAACATCCAAATGCCTCCAAACTGCTCGTCTGTAAAGTCCCTCTTGTATTGAAGCCCCGACATGAGAAATTTTTTTTCTGGATTTTTTTCCACCTTTTTGGACAAAGAAACCTGGTGTCCATTGACAACCATTATATGGACAAATACTGCTGCGTGGACCCCCCGTAACTCAGAGAAGGAACGGAGGACTCTGAAAATTCTCCCAGCTCTTAGTCGACATGAGGGTGAGGAGATAATGAGTGAAATTTGAATTTTGGGTGAACTATCCCTTTAAACAGTTTCGGATCTGTGTGTAAAAGTGTTTCTGGATCGAGCCTCAGACTTTCAAACCTTTTAACAATAATCTGTGGCGACAGGTGTCATCGTCAAGTCTGGTAGAAAATATGGCTTTCAGTTTACAAAGATTCTGAAAACTTCCCAGTTATTTCCTGAGATGATGCGCGGCAGAGAGGAGCGTAGCCGCCAGAATGTAGTGTGGACTGATAAATAAGCACCGCTAATGATGATATTCGAAATGCACATCCCTGACACAAACACAGTTTTAGAGATGCTGTCAGAAATCTGTGTTTTCTCTCCTCTACACTTCACACACTGACTTTAAGTTGAACACTTGTGATTGGATCACCTGGGAGCCATGTTTAACCCGGAAGAAAACATTTTCCAACCCCTGCTGCCGTCTATTCCTCCTGAGTGTGTTTGACTTCTCTGCAGCTTCTCTTTTTAAAGTTTAGTTCTGTTCCTGTTCGACTCACTGTTTTTTTTTTCAACTTTTTATTAGTTTCTATCGGAAAACATAACATAACAAACAACACTGTGCAACAGTTTCAATCATCGTGAAATCATTGTGCGTGTTTTTTCTTGACCAGCTCTTGTTTGTATTTCTTTTCTGGCAGCGTAAACATGTTCTAATGCTGGTTTTTAAAAATGCTGCTTATTTCTCGCTTTGTAAACCCCCATCAGCACGGAGTAAACCTCAAGCCCCACCTGGGAGTTCTCCAGGGCCACTCGGAGAACCTTCCCCGAGGTCTTATAGTATCACGCCTGCTCCGTAATTCTAACCACCACCAAAAGCAGTCACGTGACACACACACACACACACACCTGTCAGAACCAGAACGCACTGCGGCACATCTCTGCTGCCGGACCACAGCTGCTTGTGTACGGAGGCAAAACCACATACATTCACTTCCACAGCCGCTCAGGACCGGATATGGGAGCAGGTTGTGATGGAACAGCTTGTGTGGTTCTGGTTCTGATCCAGAGCACCGCGCCACAGCTGCTCCGGGTTACAGACCGGGCCGCTCGCTCGCTCGCTCGCTGTGGGACTCTTGCGGAGAGGTGAAGCTCGGGTTAAGTGGGGATAGAGACAAGAGCATGGAGTTGAAGATGTGTACCGACCTGCAGGGGGCCAGGCTTTGATGTAGCCGGTGCAATGCACCACGGAGTACTGGGCTTCTCCTTCTTTAGACGGTCCCAGGCCGTTCCTGTCAATCAAACACACACACTTCATTTTGTGTCTTTGTGCGCGTGTGTGTATGTGAGAGAGATACCAAATGATGCTGAATAATATCATATGATCTATTATAATTAATTAAAATAAAAGTAAATAAATAAATAATACAGGGAAATGAAGGGAACAGGAAAAATTGTTTGATTGATCGATTTATTTTTTCCCTTCTTCTCTTGTTTTGTTCTCTCTTATCACAATTTATCAATTAATTTACTTTCTTGCCTTGTGCTGTGTCATGCCTTTGTGTTTGCTTTATGTTTTTCACTTATATTGCACAATAAAAATGAAATTAATAATAAATAAATGAATAAATAATATAAAAGATCAAATGCACACACAGCAGCATGTTAGCCGATGCTGCCGCGGGTGCTAATAAAGAAAAGAGAAAAAAAAAAGCTATACAGATTCAGCAAAGTGGAAGGGCTTCAAATATAACACAGGCCTTCCAATATATTTACAATACATTCATGTTAAAGGGACAGTTCAATATTTTGGTAAATTCAGAGACTGTGTGACACGCATCAGAGGTTTTGCATGAATTTCCCTCTAAAACAACTCTGGTAACATTGTGTTATTATCTCATAGCGTGGTGAATGTGCAGGTCACAACTTGTCCACAGAGTTGTTGGATTGTGTATTTGATGAGTTTGATGAGGGAAACCAAGAAATCCCATGATGAGCCTCCGTAGCGTAGCTCTTAGCAGCTCACGGCTCTGCTCCGCCGTTCTAAAAACAGCTTGCACCGACAATTAAAGGTAACAAACCTACTGCTATGACTATAGGGATTATGGCAATGGGCCAATTTGCCAAAATGTTGAACTATCCCTTTAAACTGGGTAAATCAGTGACAGTGCGTGGTGTTTTCCTGCTGTACCTGTATCTCTTCCTCATGTTGGACAGGCGGTTTAGGGAGATGTGATCCAGAGGAGCGCTGCCACACCTGCACACAAACACAACACAAAGGCAGACAGCATGAATTACACTCAGTGGTAAATAACCTGCTTCAGTGTCAGCTCACATCTTCCACAACTGCTTCAACAACAATATCCACCGCGCGCTGTCACTTCTAATGTCTCACTTTACTGAGTGTTTTTCAAAACAGTGCAACTTGAAGACAGTTCTTATGTCTGTTTGGTTTTTTATTTTCCAGCCCAGTTCTTTTTTCATTGTGGTGTAACTGTGTTTTCCCACCCAACACAAGAGGAGCACACCATCGTCTGTTGGGCCAATGTTCTCTGATGCTGATGCGTTCACAGGAATTCATCCATTCATCCATCCTGTCTATCATTAATGATGAGACACACCCCCTATAGTGAGTTTGAGATGCCCTGCTCAAGGCAGTGCTCTGGCAAAGAAAATGATGTATAAGGGCTCCATCATCCCCAATGCCATCAATATAATTAAAGGAGACACATTCTGCCCATTTTTCATTAAATCAAGATAGTTCCCACGTGTCTTAAACAGTGGTTCTCAACCTACTTTTTTTGTACATTAGGGCCAATGGCGTGAATTTTTGGAAATATTATAAATATTATTTGTAAGAAGTGGTTAAAAAAAATTCTCAAAAAAGTGGTAAATTCTAAAAAAAAAAAAAATAAATTCTAAAAAAAAAAAAAAAAATTCTAAAAAATAAAAATTAGAAATTCTCCTCAATTTTTTTTAATTGTCCCAAACAAAAAATTCTTAAAAAAAAAAAAAATTCTCACCCCAATTTTTTTTTTAATTCTCAAAAAAAAAAAATCTCCAAAAAACAACAAACATTTAATTATCAAAAAAAAATAATAAAAAAAAAATAAAAAAAAAATATAATTAAGTAATTCTCAAAAGTTTCAAGAAAAAGTCGGGGACCCCCTTGAACTCTCCCAACTCTTCCCTCCAAAATAACTCCGTCTGGTAATGTTCCGTTATTATCTCAGTTGAGTTTGATGAGGGAAACCAAGAAATCCCATGAGCCTCCGTAGCGTAGCTCTGAGCAGCTCACGGCTCTGCTCCACTGTTCTAAAAATAGCTTGCACTGACAATTAAAGGTAACAAACCTACTGCTGTGACTATAGGGATTATGGCAATGGGCCAATTTGCCAAAATGTTGATGAACTATCCCTTTAAGAGCTGTGAGATCAGATGGAGGAACTATCCAGTATAACAAGTGCGATGTTCCAAGTAGTGTGCATCCTGGTCCTGGACGCGGGTTTGTCGAGTAGTAATGATTGTTACAACAACTAAATAGACACATAACGACACCGGAGGCCGTTGAGTTTCTCTGAGGCCAGCGGTCGCGCCGCCAGCGGGTGTTGCTCTGCACCGAGGCCAGTCCTGTGTCTGAACATTACATAAGCCTGGATGCCTGGATCTAATAATGGCTTCCCTGAAACGTTAGTCGGCCGATCATGCCGCATTCCTCTCAGCCTAGTGTTTATGTACGTGTCACAGAAGTGGTTGTTTTTCACCACTCGCCTTCGGTCTCTTTCAGACGGAGCCAGCAGCATGTTGTTTGAATTATTCAGCGCCTGGAATAGCAACAGAACAAAAAAAAAGGGACATGCCAGTACCAAGAGGCTCTTAACAAGGTTACACAGAGTGGCGCGCGCTCTCTCTCTCTCGCGTGACTTGTCGGCCCTTTGTGACGAATCCAGACAAAACAAGGCTACGGCGTGCAGCAGCAGCAGCCGGGCATTAGTGCAACCACCACCGAGCCTGGCGCAGAGCGGGGGGAAGGTGTGTCACTCGGAAACAGTCAGAGCTGCTTTCATGTAGCTTGTAAGCAAGTAAGTGAAGAGGGCTGTCGGACCAACTGGATGATATCATGACAAAGAGAGAGAAGGAGTTCAACAAGAGACTGCATGGCTTTCTGGAGGGTGAGGCGCTGTGGGATGGAGATGGAGGGATTTCCAACAGATGGCAACACTTAGAAGAACGTAGACGGCTGAGTTTAATTAATGAGCGAGCGGAGGCATCGGTTGTTTAACGACAACACGTGGTTGGAGGGTCATGTGGTGTGACACGGGTTATGGCCTCGACTTCAACAGTAGGTACGAGTCATATGTCGTGTGCTTGCACAGTTGAACTATCAATTCTAATACTTGTCGATGGAGCTGCATCAAACAGTCGACACTTAGTCAAAACAATCAAAATCACAATACATGCTTGTGCAAGATCCAAATTGCTTTTTTCTTTTTTCAAATAAAAGGAAAGGGTGTCACAGTGTTGAAGTGCCAAAAAATCGATTCACATAAGAATCGCAATTCTCGTTTAATACGATTCAGAATCGATATAAAATGTCCCAAAATTGGTTTTAAAAATAAAATAATAAAACAAATCTGCCTCCATTTCCTTAGATATAATAAAGAGACAATTTTGTTACTTTAGCAATATGTGATATTGCTTTTACGCAACAGTTTCAACAATTCCATCCAAGCACGGAGAAATGTTTAAAACTCAATAAATGTGAAAAAGACACTTTAGTCATTCTGTCTTGCAAAGCAGACTGGAGTCGATCATGAGGATCCTCTGCACGATACGATAGACTGAAGCAGAAATCATCACGAATCAAATCGTTTTGAAATCGAAAATTGATTTTGAATCAAATCGTAGCCCCAAGAATCAGAATCGTGATATGATATGATAATATTGCTTTAATATTGCAATATGCTGTAATAAATTGCCATTAATTTGCTTTTTTTCAACTGCAAATGAAAACTTTGTTTTCTCTTTTTTCTAACAGGATAAACTTCTGTCTGTTCAGATTAGGGATGCAACTGACGATTATTTTGGCAGCATCTGTTTCGACTTTGGCTTCAACTCATATTGTTTGAGCAAATTAAAAACCAATGAAACATGTATTTGTTATAAGAATTTTTAAATTGTTTTTGTTATTAAACATTAATTAATGAAATAATACAAAATTGAAGTGTGAAGTTGTGATTAAACAAATATATTGTGGGCTATTATATTCCTCTTCTGCTTCAACGCCACACTGTGGTGCACATGCTAGCAGCGTAGAGGCCGTTGTAATCGTCAGTACCTGACTTAAATGAGTTAAGACACATTGTTTTAAGGCCGAAAAACTACATATTGAAAATTAAATACAAGAACAATCATTTCAAATCACAACATCTGCCAGCCAGATGTTTCCCTCAGGAGTTGGTACACTGCAAAAACTCACAATCTTAACAAGAATATTTGTCTTGTTTCTAGTCAAAATGTCATTTCTAGTCAAAACAAATCAAATTATACTCAAAATAAGACTCATCACATAAAAAGTAGCTTGTTTTTACTTCTTTCAGGCATATTTTCACTTGAAATAAGTAGAAAAATCTGATAGTGGAGCAAGTTTTTCTTTCTTATTACAAGCATATAAAAACTCGCTTTCACTGGCAGATTTTTCTACTTATTGTGAAAGTGAAAATGATCAAAACAAGTAAATTTTAAGGTGATGAGTCTTATTTTAAGTGGAAAGAGATTAGTTTTGACTAGAAATGAGACATTTTGACAAGAAATAAGAGAGGGAATCCTAGATTGACCTCCTCTTGACTCCTAATGTACCATCAGGTTGGTGTGTGTGTGTGTGTGTGTGCGTCTTCTGCTCAATGTGTAAAAAAGCCAAAAACAACCCAGCGCCCAATAAGAAGATGCAGATGGCTGCGGTGGTGGGAGGTGCAAACTGAAACACTGTCCAGGACGTCCAGCTGGGCCGAGAGACAAAGACATTTAAAAACACTGCACAGCGGTTTGTAATCCTCACAGACAGGATCTGGAAAGTCATCACAGCGCCTCTGATTCACAACAGTTAGACTTGTTTTCTGTTTGTTTTGTATTAGGTTTGTTTGTCACTTCTTGTGCTGTTATTCTCTGCGCCAAAGGGGGAGAGATTCCAGACAAAATGACAACCACCAATAGCAGAGAAGGAGCGTCTCACTGAGGAATAGCTGAAATCTGCCGAACAGGAAGTTAACAGTGTCAGGTTTGGAAGGACGAGAGTGGTGAAAATCTGGCAAGAGCCCTGCAGGATGGAGCTTCCAGCACAGCGTGTGCATTCCAGTCATTTTCATCTGCAGCCTCGGTAATGAAAGGATAGACGCTAATTGTTTTGCAAGGACTTCATGGTTTTTCCATTTCAAGAGCCTCACGGAGCAGACGACAGGAAAGGTCACAGATGTCACCGATTAAAAGTCAACTTCCCTCTGGCCCCTCCAGCTGTGACAGGTGACAGGTGAACACTCTCGGCGTGCAGCGGTCAGACGGCGTGGAGGAGGTGGAGGTCGTGGAATTGTATTGTGTTACACATGAGGAACCGCTCAGCTCCAGCCGCCCAGCTGGGTGAGGTGACGGTAGCCACGGTGACATCTATTTCATCTGGCCTCGTCAGCCGGGGCTCGTGCACATCGGGTTTGTTGTTGGACATTGATGCAAAACACACCACACCGCTCAGATATGAGCAGGCTTGGTCAGGTGACGGCTCTGGAGCGTTCTCATTGGCTCAGACCTGTAGATCCTGCAGCCGCACGACATCATTATTTGCAATGTGAAGTTTAGAATTCCTTTTTTTGTTTGTCTGTCTGTGTCACGTTGTTTTTTTGTTTTTAAGAATTCATCTGTAGCGATTAGGGTTGCAAAATTCCGGGAATTTTCAAAGTTGGAAACTTTCCATGGGAATTAATGGGAATTTATGGGAATTAACGGGAATATACGGGAATTAACAGGAATAAATCGGAAATTTACAAAATTGAAGGTTGGCCCTTAACAGGGAACTTAAATATAGTTGGAGAAAATATATTGTAGCATAATCTTGGCTAAAACAACCAGATTTAATGCAAGCAACTTGAATATCTCTGCTATTCCATGCACACTGCTTCCTGCAGGGCTGTTAGGCCACGCCCCCTACATGCACTGTGCATTCCTCCATCACATGCACAGATGATTCCTTGAACCCTGGAGGCCACACTTTTGAGCCCAAAGCACAATAGAAGGGCTCCTTTTATTTAAAGGGACAACCAGGAGTTTTTGAAAGCAAAGTGTGTTCACACTACATTTCCCATGAGCCTCCGTGCACGGTGAAATTCTTGGACCGGCGCAAGACAGACGAACCATAAACGGTGATTTGGTGACATTATTCCCATAACCCACAGGGCAGCATCTGCAAAACCAAAACTAAGAAATGCTGGGCGACCCGACCACTAAATAATAACAAAATAACGTTAAAGACAAGATTTTTTTTTGATACAGTTTGTTTCAATTACCCCCAATTTCTAGTTAATTCCCATAAATTCCCAATAATTCCCATAAATTCCCATAATTCCCGTGGAAAATTTCCAATTTGGAATATTTCCAAAATTCCCCATCTTAATTTCCCATGGAAAGTTTCCGGAAGTTTACCGTTCATTTATTGGAAATTTTCCATCCTTTGCATCCTTTGCCTAAAACTTTTGCAGTAGTGTGCAAAAGTTTTAGGAACTTTAAAGGACAATTCTGGGCAAATTCAACTCGGGGGTGTATTTTCCTAACATGCCGTGGCAATGCCGGGACAGACACAACTACCGCAAAACAGGAGCCATTTCCAAATGCATGAAGCTGCAATAAACATTTGAACCGTCGTCATTGAACGTCTGACTGCAATACATAGCCTACAGTTGTGCTCATAGGTTTACATACCCTGGGAGGTTTTGTAACTGTGTACCATTCTTTAAGGAAAATATGAGAGATCAGGCAAAACAGGTTCATCTTATTCTTAATAGGATTCAAATTAAACTGTTGCGACATCCCAAAATAACACAATCATTAAAAAAAAAAAGATCATTACCAACAAATTTCTGGTGGTACCAGACCGTGGCTTGGTATCAACCTCAATTTACACTTTTATGAGAGCTTGAACTCTGCTGATTGGCTTTCTCAAATCTTTGGAAATCTTTTTAATCCTTTTTCTGTTTTTATAAAGTTGAACAACCTTCACTTTCAGGAATTTAGACAGTTCTTTTTTTCCCCTACGGCTCAGAATCCAGAACAGTCAGCGCAGCACTGGATGAAATGTGCAGGTGTTTGTCAAGAGCCCAGAATCTCATTGACTTTTTATACACAGACACTAATTACAAGCAATCACACACAGGTGTGGACAGTTCAGTTTCAGTTAAACCAGTCTGAGTCAATCTGTGTGGATATTACCAGGGCAGGGCCAAACTTTTGATGAGAGCCATTTTGGTGTTTACACTTGTTAGGATTCAAAAAGATCAAACACAGGCTGTATTCGAAACCGCATACTGTACTGCTGATTTGGCCAAAATGCAGTATGCAAACAAAAGCAAAATCTGCAGTATGCAAAAGATTCCCAGATGTCGTACTGATTCGGGAAATATCTCCAGTATGCATCTGACCAGTCTACATTGCGTACTGTATCCCACAAAGCAATGCGCCCCTGACGTCTAACCTGATCGGTTCATTGTAAAAAATGTATTTGTTTTTGTAAATGTGGTGGTTTCTGTACATGCAGAGCCCCGAGGCAGCGCTGCTGTTCTGTGCAATACACACACAGGAAGTTTCACTTTTCATTCAAACAAACTAATGCTGCTGCCACAACTGTTAGATTTCATCAATGAGACCAACATTTACCTCCTAAAAATAATTTAACCAGCCGGTGGTAAACCTCTAAAAACCTGCGGGTAAGTTAATTAGCGATCGTTTTCTCCCCCGGGATGACGACGGAGGTCGGCCGGCCGAGCAGCTCTGCAGAGCGGCTGCTGTCTCGCTGCAGAGCTTCACTTCTCCGAAAAAACATCGGTGCAAACTTTTAAACAGCCGACATTTGGATAAACTGGCTGTAGATTTGGGATCTTAACAGTTACTTTCTCGCATTAAAAAATATTAAAACGTAATAAAGTTACATAATAACAACGCTAGAGCGGGAAATACAACAACCTTCCGCCTGTTTTACAGCTACTGCTACCGGTTGCAGCAAAATGCATTCTGGGAAACTTGTATACGGCATACTGTGGTGTGGACGGCGTCGGTCTGCTGAAGTAGCATACTGAATCCCACATTCAGTATGCAGTATACAGTATCGCATTATGTAGTAGGCAGTACGGTAGTATGCAGTTTCAAAAACAGCCACAGTCTTGTGATAATAAATGGCTTCGCCCGGCCACCAACTCTGAATAAAAAAATAGTTTTGTTGCATTATCAATTATATTTTCTGAAATGCAGCCAGGATGTGTCAACTTTTGAGAACAACTGAATGTATATACACATGTTTTTGGAACAGGACTGAACTGTTTCAAATACATAATCCATGATGATCCAGAGATCTCCCTGCAGCGCTTTCTCTGAAACCAACTGTGATTGCTTGGCTCCATCAACCAGTCAAGTTGCAGGAAATGCAGCCACAGAAATGTTTTTGCAGAATTTTATAATGACCTTCAGACCTTTTTTGATGTGAAACATCATCACTTCATTTTTTTTCCTTTCCCCGCTGGGCATCTACCGTGACGGTGGCGCTCCCGGTTCCCACTGAGATACTGTGTCCATGAGAACGCGAGGAGGGGGGGGGGGGCAGACAGTGTGGAAATGGCTCTGGCCGATGCCGGCGCGGAGGCTTAATTACGAATGTCACCAGTGGACGGTCTGATCAGCTGTCGCTAATTAACATGAATTCGATGAATATGTTGATGATGAGCCAAAATAAAACATCTGTTGTCTGTGCTCGGCCAGACATCATGGAGGAGAGAGAGGAGCCGGATGTACGGCTCCGAGAGAACGCAGGGACAGATTTTAATTACACCTCACGACACGACAAGAAATGTAAAGTGTTGCATGTGAAAGTTCCTTTGTGCACCTGTTGTTTTGGTTTGAGGAGGATAGAGATGGGACACTGTGGTAATAAAGCGAGACACTACAGGCAAAAACAAAAATGCATCGATTAATTTTGAGATTTTGGCCTATTTTTCTTCCTTAACATGTCTTCTTTCAGAAAGGTCAAAAGAAATGGAAGAAAATCCACATTAAGGTGGATATTTTACTTCATTTTGTGTCTATCGGCAGTAGATTTCTCCAAAAGTTACCACGCTACTGTGACATAGGCATCGTTGTAAAGCTCTTTCTCTCCTGAACAATGATGTAGGCTCCGCAATCCTAAAAGTATAATTTACATTAACAATCAATGTTTTACAGTACACGTCTTTAAAGGCTGTTTTTCCTCAGACTCTGAGCTAGAAATCTCCACTTCAGCAGCACTTACAGACACCAAACCTTCCAGTTTTATTCCTGTCTATATTCTGAAGGTTTTTCCAGAGGGGATTGTTGATATATCATTCACAGCCTGATTTATACAACATTTAATTCCTAAAAACATGGCAAAATTTGATTTTTTTTAGGGCTGGTGACAGTATTTTCTCATTTACAAAGTGATAAAAAGAGATATCCAAAATCCCCTCTGTAAAAACTCTAATATGTCAACAAAATAAAACAAGAATTTTGAAAGTTCTGGAAATGTATGCAAATTAGTGCATATTTCATCATATATTGCCTCATTAACATATTTAAACAGTTTTAAACAAATAAAACGGACAAAACTTGTAATACACAAAATATTTGTCTTAATGTGAGTGATAAATTTGGGAAGTTTCATGGTGATATCAGTTATTTAAAATGTTTACCCTATTCACCTGTAGTGTCTCCCCATAAACGGAGCCACTGGACGAGCCGCTGGTTTTTATAACTGTGGCTCATAAAAACCTCGAGCAGGAAGAGGGAAACAGAACAGCAGCTCAATAAAAGATGCTTCAGATGAGAGGCTGCACATTTATCAACACATCTGTGCCGCTGCCTTCTGACGCCTGCAGGGATTTAATGAATTCCTATACACTGCACGGCGAGCTGAGGACAACACACACCGTCACGATCGGCCCGTATTAATTTATTGATAAATGTAGATTACTTTTTTTTCCCCCCTCTTTCAACCACGTTAAACATTCATACGACCGGTTGGAGAGTGATTAATTAAAGCGGTCTGTTTACACCTTGAGCGTCGCTCCTTTGTCGCCGTGCATCTTCAAGTGCGGAGTTACTTTGCTCTCGTTGATAATAATAATAATAAAAATGGCCGGACTGGCAGCGGAATGGAACGGGACCAGGAGCAGGAGCAGGAGCAGGAAGTCCTCTGGCACGTCATCACAGACCAGAGTTTCAGATGTGTTTCATCTCACACCCATCCATCTATCTGATGTATTAACCTTCAAATGCATGATATTCTGTTTTGAATATCGAACTACGAACGGGACACAGAGGTCGGAGGTTCAGTTCTGGTTCCAACGGTCCAGTTTGTGCTGCCTCATCACCACCTGTTTGTACCTCTCCCTCCCACCTGTGAACCATCTTTTCTGCATTTGGCTCTCTGGCGTCGGATTCGGTTGCTACATCTGGTATTTTTTTTAAACGTTTTAATCAAAATTCAAATGAGCTTAAGTATCAGCAGATATGCAGTATTTAAGGGATTTAAATCAGAAATGGAACCAATCCAAACTCTCTTCTCCACTGCAGATCCTGGTCGTCCAAGGTGCAACAGGACACAAAAGTTCTGGTCATGCAACGATTATTGGAGACAGATATTTGATGGATTTCCCACGACCTGACCATCGCACAGTCATCTTTTGGCCGTAAAGACTCAAATTTCCAAGCAAATGTTCTTGCATCTGCGTCCCTGCTTGCACGCAGACTCATGCTTTTTTATTGGAAATCAAATCCAACCCCATCATTTCTGCAGCGGTTGAAGGATGTAGTGTCTTTTCTACCTTTAGAGAAACTGAACTCGCAAAAACTTCACCCTGACCTCGAGTCCTTTTATAGAAGGTTTTCCCTTCAACACTAGTTGTATTGAATAGTTACTCAAAACATTTTTTTATTTTTGTTTAAGAACCTTGGGGTGGAGTGGTGGGGCGCATTTCCTTCCGTGTCAATGTTTGTAAGTTGTATGTTTGTTGAAGGTCCAGTGTGTAATAATTGGCACGGCTCATTGACAATTGGTAGGTTTTTTTTATCCTTGCCGACAGGAGGGGTGAGTGCGAGTGAGTGAACGCTGTAAACTAGAATCTGAACGTTGGAATTCACGGTTTTACCCCCATTTTGCACACTGCACCTTTAATGAAAAACTGCAAAATAAAGAAAAGAAATGGAACCAAAAGAACTCGATCTGTCATCGCCCATCTTTAAAAGACAAAAAAAAAACCCTTGTTCATTTTGTCATTTGGACTTCAATCCTATCTCCTCACCGTTGGTTCCTTCCATCTATAGCTTCCTCCTCTGCCTGTGACTCACCCTGCATATTATGATTAATTGTGGGACTAATAGCCTGAACACCACAATCAATCACATGTGAAACGCTGTTGTAAAAGCGTCTGTGAGGCTAATGAGGAGCCGCTCAGCGGGAGCTCCTCACTCTTCTGTGTAGGCGGCGGCGGCTGAAAGAAAGGGAAAGTGTCGCCGCCGTCTTTGTCGGAGTCTAATGGCCGTCACTTAGCGAGCTACATGGCGCTGACTGCCTGTCACGTTACATGAGCCCCCGCTGTTTACCATTGTGTACTCCATCCACTCGCTCGCATGCCAATTAATTACTGTGTGCGGTTTGCGGAGCAGAGGTGACCTTATGCGAGAGGCTCCATTTGTTTTCGACAAGCTTCGGTTTACCCCGACCTAATTAATTTTACTGAGTCATTATCTAAATCGATTACTGACACAATGATTCATAATTACACTGAAATATTACATCTCTGGAGTATTGGTGTAATTTCTGCAAGGTTTACAAAGACACGAAGATTTGAAGAATTGTGATGCTCACAAAGATGAATTTAAAGTGTTTTTTTTTTACAAAAACACTATTACAATTTAATGTGCTACTGCAGCAACACAGGGGCCTAATGTGAACTGTCGGATGTGAGGAGAATACTTTGAGATTTAATAACTGGAATAGGCTGATGTTAAATATTAAATGTTGGCGTTTTCATGGGTTCAGAAGCATGACATCATGTCATGACTGGAGACGAGTTCAGAAAAGGACAGACAGCTCAACGGCTCAGGTCACATGCGATGACAACAAATGGTTTTAAAAGGTCACACACCTCATGCGACAGATGAAGGAGCGCCGGGAGCCCATGCACATCCTCATGGACGACTGCTGTCCTTCCTTCTTCACCGTTCCCGTCTTCAGATCCAGGATCCGTCCTGTCGACACACAAACAGCGGCTCGGATCAACACGAGGCAAACAAGAGTCACGATGTCAAAACTCATTCACATCAACCGGCACTGTTGGTTTTTAAAAATCGGTCTTCTCAAACTTAAAAAAGTGAAGATGGAAGAAAATGGTGCTGCGTGCGCTCAATAAGCCGGGAGGATAAACAGACTCGTTCATCCGCTCTGTGATCAAAGCTCAACAATTATCCTTACGCCACGGAGTCAGGAACAAAGGAGGGAGGAAAGAGGAGAAAAGAAAAACTTTCAAACCAGGAACGTGGAGCGTTATCTTCTCACTCATCTGCATCACATCATCATCATCATCATCATCATCATCATCATCATCATCATCATGATCCTTGAAATATTTCTGGAAATGATCAGTTATTCTCACAATGACAGACTGTTGAGATTTTACAGTCGCTCTTCATTCCTCATATGAGAAACTCATAAGCACTTGTGCATATTTTACATGCTTTTCATTCTTTGTGTTTTGATCATTTTCATTTGCTCTTGTTATTTTTTACCGCTCTCCACCAGACGGCACCATGGTCCGGATTTAGAGTAAATACAAATACATGCAATTTCCCATAGATGGCGCTGAGAAGTTTTGGTCATCTGAAAAACCTGGCATTCAAAGGGTTAAAATCTTTGACAAAATGATTAACATTTGATGTCTTAAAGGGATAGTTCAACTTTTTTGGCATTTTTTGATATCAGCGGGGCAGAGACGTGAGCTGCTCAGTGAACACAATGGAGGTGAGCGGTACAGGTCCCCTGTCCCTCATCATCAAACTCATCAAACACACAATCCCACAACTCCACAACACCCGGATCTGGAGTGTAGTTCCGGCTGCATTTGGCTCTAAAACAACTCATAATGTTCATTATTACCTCACAGCGTGGTGAATGTGCAGGTCATAACTTGTACCTGTACCTGTACCATTCACCTCCATTGTGTTCACGGAGCAGCTCACGTCTCTGCCCCGCCGATCTCAAAACAACATGCACCGATAATTAAAGGGAATTAACCTACTGCTATGAGAAGGATCTGACAAATGTTGAACTATCCCTTTAAAAATATTGGAAATAATAAGTGTGATATTTTTCATAGCTACTTTACGAAAAGCACATTGTTTGTGCCTTGCATTGTGAGTGTGAGTATTTGACACTGCACAAAAAAATATCAGTGTTGCTGCTAATCACTGACATATCAAAGGCTGTAGTAATCCAAAGCAAAAAAACCCTACTTTTTATTTTCATTTTGTCTGTTTGTTTTTTCATCTGAAAACATGACAAAAACCTGATATTCAAAAGGGTTAAAATCATTGAAAATGCATCAGGATTTGGTATCAACAAATTAGGTCAAATATGAGCTCAATGAAAATAGAACATAATGTCAATGAATAATGTTTTTATAGCTTGCTTTTTAAAAAAACACATTTTTTTCTGCTTAGCAGTGTGAGTGTGACTAATATTAGAACGGGCCCTACGGGTTAAGCACATTCTCGACGTGCCGACCGTATGAGGATTAAGAGGGCTAAAGATAATTTTCTCAACGTCATGGCGTGGCTCAACAGCAAGGCCAGCCAAAGTGAAAGTATAACAATTCACACTAAAATCTTATTTCACAATATTCACACTATCAGTGTGTTTGTGCAACAGAATCCAGTTGCTGAGAAAAAAACAAAAAAAAAATCTATTGCTCAATGTCTCCTCTGAGCTTGAATTCCCATACATCAGTGCTATTCTATGATATTTTATCAAAAGGCATAATATGGTGTTTTGATGAACTGCAATAAAAGGCCCCTGGGCACCATTTACCAGACTGTGACTAACAGCAGTGTGCCTTTTGTGTGATCTAAGTGCACAGTAATTTCCTCATATTTACTGGCATTGAAAAGCGAGATGAAAAGAGAAATTCCTGTGAAGGCCCAGAGAAACAGCTGATCCTGGAGCTGCCAGAGAAAAAGCTACTGAGGTCACACACAGCGACGGGCCGTTCAGACTCTGAATTTGGTGCTCGCATTTTAAAACTGTCAATATTTTGTATGGGGTTGGTGACAGCGTAACTTCATTAATAAGAACCCTTAATTATTTCTTGACCGTGCTTGTCGTGGATTCAATCAGAGCTTTACTGCAAAACAAATTTGCACAGCCTCATCCCGACTCAACCCAATTCAAAATACTTAAACAGAGGAATAGTAATGCATTACAAATTAGTAATTAGTAGTAATTTCCCAATAGGAGATTGCTTGGAGCTCCTATGTTGAGTTTGTGGAAGATGGAGAATAAAAAAGGTGAGCGGTTCGGCCTCGCTGCTGCAGTACAAACTGCACGGTCTCCATCATCATCAGTAAAAGCGGACTGATCCGTTCCAGATGGAAAAGGAATTCTCAGCATCTCGAAAATATGAAGCTGAGGAGAACTTCACATGCAAACACACAACTGTGATCAAGCAGACGCAGATTGAGGAAACGGGGGCTAATGACCGCGGTAACATGTAACAGACAGGATGACATCATCAGCAGCTTGTCAAAAGAACGCAGGAAACAAAGTCTTCTCGCTGGAGCATGACTCCGCATTAGAGGGTTTTAGGAGGTTTATACTATTCACATGTTTGTCCAAACAGTCCACAGGTGTTTTTTTTTAACAAGGAGAAGATGCAGTAAATCCAACAACCAGGGTGCTAAGTTGGCAACGCTGCCTGTAAACACCGTTTGGAAACTCCAGCGCTGCGCACGTCGGTCGACCGGCAGTGGTGCGGCAGGTGGCACGGCCTCGCTTCAGTCTGCGACGTCCGTGTTTATGCAGAAGTCTTTTGTAAAGCAGGATTAATGTGATGATGCTCTCTTGTCTCTGTCAGCTACTCCCACGCAGCACGCACTTTGGAAAAGTCCAGATTTCACAAATTCCGAGATGATGCTCAGTTTATTTGGCTCGGTATTCAGATGTGAGAAAACATTAGCTCTAATAAAACACAAGAGCTCAAAACAGTTGAGTCACCTCTATTGTGTACTTTCAACCTCCACTAGCTGACCTGAAAACAGCAACAGCAAATTGGCCCATTGCCATAATCCCTATAGTTTTAGGAGTAGGTTCGTTACCTTTAATTGTCGGTGCAAGCTATTTTTAGAACGCCGGAGCAGAGCTGTGAGCTGCTGCTGAACTTGTTGGATTGTGTATTTGATGAGTTTGATGAGGGAAACCAAGACATTCCATGAGCCTCCGTAGCGTAGCTCTGAGCAGCTCGCGGTTCTGCTCCACCGTTCGAAAAGTATCTTGCACCAAGGATATACACCAAGGATCAAACATTACAGCTCTTTTCATCCTCTCAAAACAGCCCTGTTGGGCAAAATCGCTGATGCGTGTTGCATTCAGGGACAGTTTTTCAGCAAGAAGACTCTATATTTCCCTCTAAAACAACTCCGTCTGGTAATATTCCGTTATTATCTCATAGCGTGGTGAATGTGCAGGTCACAACTTGTCCACCAGAGCGTTGTGGAGTTGTTGGATTGTGTATTTTGTTTGATGAGGGAAACCAAGAAATCCCATGAGCCTCCGTAGCGTAGCTCTGAGCAGCTCACGGCTCTGCTCCACCGTTCGAAAAGTATCTTGCACTGACAATTAAAGGTAACGAACCTACTCCTAAAAAACTATAGGGATTATGGCAATGGGCCAATTTGCCAAAATGCTGAACTATCCCTTTAATGTTGTCAATGAAACAACAGCTGAAGTTCATGGCTGTTCATGCTAACATTGCTAACTCTGTAGCAAAAGCAAATGCATACTAATGCAGGTTAAAGTTTTGCAGTTGGTGACACATTTCCTCATTATGAGGAATGCGGGTGTTGTGGTTAATTTAGAAACAGCTCCAGAGACTCATGACTTCCACATCTTCTGAGCAGACAGAGACCCAGGCAGCACTACTTAGCTGGCCTGTTGGACTCATACCGCCACGGTTTAAAATTAGCACCCACTGCACGCCAAATGCGTCTAAAAATGTGTTTTGGCGAGGAAAATAATTAGGTCACTTGCCATTGGCAGGCTGCTGGAACATGCCTCCTTCACTAGGCTATATAACTTTCATTACAAATGCCAAACAAGAAACACGGACATAGTTTAAAGCTCCAGCAGATTTTGAATGTCAAAGTTGTTCCTCCCTGTCCGCTGTCATTGGAAATGAAAAACGTATCATGTAAATATGTGGTCAGAAGCTAACAAGGTTAACTCGTAGTAACATGGTTGGTTGTGCATGGGGCGACACGTTGCACGAGTAAATAATAGTTGCCATTGTCGTAAATATTCCTATCATTTCATAACCTACACCACATTTGGTAACACTTTATAATAATGACACTATTAAGCATTACTTTAACATTAATAAATACTCTTTTCTTCATGTTTATAAACTACATAGGCTACTAATGAGTATTCATGTGTTATAAATGATGAGTTCAGTATTTAATGCTTAATAGTGTGTACTTAATATAAAGTGTTACTATGGTTTTAGTTTAGTGTGATGTTAAGGCGTCCACCTGACTATAAAGCACTGGAGGAAACGCTGCTGTTTTTAATGACCTTGTGTTGTGAGTTCAGTGGCTGGTAAAAACATATTAAGGCCGGTAAATATTCCACACCTTATCTGCCATCGGCAGGTCGGTCAAAAAGATCAATTTATCCCCTGCATATCAAACTTCAAACTGGACGGATGTTCTGTTGAGAAGTCTGCAATAGTCCGATACCGAGTCTGATCAATATGATGAAAGTATGAATGCACATTCTGATGCACCAAGAAGTTAAGTGACATGACTGCAAATATCACTCACTGATGGTGATTTCATAGCTTCTGGACGGTGATGGTGCTTCCTGGTCCACGGACAAAGAGACTCAGAAATCTACCTCACTACTTGCACTTTGTAGTTTGGCCTCGGTGTCTCGTACTCTCTCTGTGTTTCCATAGATCCACCGGAGCTCCATCTCTCTGCACCAGCCGCCCTCCTCTGTTGCTCACTCTGAGGTTTGTCAGATTTTTCCCTGTTTAAAAAGGTTTTCCATGGAGTTTTTCCTCAGTCGATGTGAGGGTCTAAGGGCAGAGGATGTTGTTGTAACGCCATGTGAAGCCCTTCGAGACAAACTGTTATATACAACGGCTATACATATACAAATAAAATGTCCTTGCCCTTGCCTTTCTGGAGCTGACTGCGCTGCTCTCCTTTATATTTACAGGGCAATTAACACCAAACCCAATGAAACAGGAACCAAATAAAGTTCTTCAGTTTTCCTTTCTCCAGCTCTCTTGGGAATATGGAAACTGATCTCCTCCATTGCCAACAGTTCTGCAGTCAGTGTGTCACGATGACTTATGACTGAAATCACGACTCCATATGAAACAACACGGCTACATAACCCTCTCTTCTGCACGGCTTCACACACCCGGTGTTTCAGCAGCAGCAGCGTCATGGCGGTCATATTTTGTATTTTGTTATTTGATCACCTGTCATCTGCTGTGGCATTGATGTAGTGATGTGACATACGATCGGGAGACTGCACAGCATGCTTTACTTTGAAAGCTCCATGCCGTTCCTGCGTCTGACTTCCCGTCCGGCTAGATCACGTCTGTGTGGCTTGACGTGCCTTCCATCAAAAAAAAAAGACTCGGTGTCGCTGCCCCTGCTG
This sequence comes from Decapterus maruadsi, assembly GCA_030347415.2. NCBI lineage: Eukaryota > Metazoa > Chordata > Actinopteri > Carangiformes > Carangidae > Decapterus > Decapterus maruadsi. The sequence continues at coordinate 34,073,149 of CM064900.1, forward strand.
GAAACCAGGGGTAATAAAGTTTTTATAATCATTACTGACAGTGACGTGTTTTTTTTTTCTCACACCAGGGAATAAACAACCTTTCAACTGAGAGTGGTGCTCACTTTCCAGGCTGTGGAGGTGTCGGTGGGTTCATTCTCACACTCTCTTTTAGTTAATGTCAGCTAACCTGCTTTAAAGGGATAGGCCATCTTTTTTTTTTCGTGTCTTGTCTCACTCCCGAGTCCATGACCAGCAGATAGACACCATCCTTTCGACTGTGCGTGCAGTAACAAGGGAGATAGAGCCGTATCGCCCATAATTAGCTTAGCTCAAACACTGGAAGTGCATGGGTAGTGGTAGCCTGCCTCAACAAATGCCGCTAACGGGGTGGGATCGGTCAAAAGCTACATCGAGGGTAGGTTAGCTTCCTGTTTCAAAGTAAAAGCACTTCTGTATGTAAAGGGCAACGGGTGTTTTATTTTGTGAAAGTAACCGGAAGTGCGTTGGTCACAACGGCTAGCTTGAGTAGCGCTGAATTCGTCCAAACAAAATAGTAAACAGCTGGTATTTAGACAAATTAACGACACACTGCTGATCTAAACGGCTACTTTCTCACCTAAACATGTTTGAAATGTTGATAAAGTGATATATTTACAGAGTTTAGAGCTAAAATGAAAGGCAGGCTAACACTACCCATACACTTCCAGTGTTTGAGCTAAGCTAAGGCTAACACTACCCATACACTTCCAGTGTTTGAGCTAAGCTAATTACGGGCGATACGGCTCTATCTCCCTTGTTACTGCACGCACAGTGGAAAGGATGGTGTCTATCTGCTGGTCATGGACTCAGGAGTGAGGCAAGACACGAAAAAAAAAATGTTGGCGTATCCCTTTAAAGCCGGCCAACCTCACAGACAGAGCTGCTCAGCCACAAAAATAATGTCATGAAAGCTGAAAACGCAGGCCACTGAAGTGAGAACAGGACCTGCTTGAGTTCCAAAAAAATGAAGCAAAAATATCAAACACTGGGAATTCACAGACCACCGCAAACTCTCTGCCCTCGAAAGATTCCAAAACTGTAACTCACTTATTATTCCCAGAGCGAATTAACAGACAGCAACAACTGGTTCGAAGGAAACAATCACTTGTTCCACTTCTCGCTCGTTCATGTTGTTCAGTCCTTCCACACCGAGACGCTGGAAAAACACACAGTCCCTGAGCAGGCGCACAACAAAGTTCAAACAGTGAGCAGCGGAGGAGAGCAGAGCAGAGCAGAGCCTCCAGAACATACTGCTTTGGTTCCACTGAATGAAACTTAACTCTGAGAAGCGCCGGGACTTCAAAGAGCTTCATCAGAGGGGGGGCTTGTGTATGGGTTCGTGCTCATGAGTGTATTTTCATCTGTCACAGCTCTACATGGAGATTACTGTGTTATGTGGATTTGACTGGCCTGCTGGGTATTCAGGGAGGTTCAGAGGGGGCCCTGCGGGGTCAGACGGACGGACGGATACAGACAGATACAGACGCAGAGGCTCCGCTGAGATGCTGCGGAGCCTCCGGAGCAGCAGCGAGGAGCAGGAAGGGATTAACAAGGCAGGGTTGCCCTCTAGTGAGCACAATGGGCATGTCTCACAATCTTATATTTATAAGTTCAGCCTTTGAACACAGTGGTGAAGCTACAATTATCATGTAACATAAAAACATGAAAGAGCACGTCTAAACCTGGAAAGTGTATAAATATATATAAATACAGCCTGGGTAAAACACCAGATCCTCCACTTCCATGCAGCTCCTCGACATTTGTTCTCAGAGCAGCCTCATCTCACTGTAAACATCTCATACAGCCTTTCAAATGGTTAAGGGATATTTCAACATTTTTGCATATTCCCCATTGCCATAATCCCTATAGTCGGAGTTGGTTTAATTGCCGGTGCAAGCTGTTTTTAGATCAGCGGGGCAGAGACGTGAGCTCTGCACAGCAAGCAGTATTTCCGGCTTTCCCTCCTCAAACTCATCAAATGCACAAACCAACAACTCCAAAACACTCTCATTGTGACCTGCTCATGCACCAATGTGCGTCACCAATCTAAAAACAGCTTGCACCGATTTAAGGTAATGAACATACTCCTATGACTATGGATTACAGAATGTTGAAACATCCCTTTAAAGTTCATTGCACTACATCTACAATCAACTAATGTTTTACGCAAAGCTGCAAAACTAAACATTGGCCTTTAATTTTACATAAAAGCTAAACTCAAAACTCAACTTGTGTTGCTGTATCTCTTATGGTTTTATGGCATTTGTGACTTGCTTCATACATTATATGTTGTTTTGTGAAGCACTTTGTAAACTTGTGCTTTTAAAGGTGCTATATAAATAAAGTTATTATTGTTATTATTATATATTATTTTAATATTGCATTTCAGTGTAGGAGTCTTGATGCACCCTCAGGGGTTAAACTGGGTTTCCTTCGATGTGACATGACTTTGCTTTTCATCATTATGCAAAATACTCTGCTGCACATTGCTTTACTGTGCAAACATAACAAATAAACAGAACTGATAACAAGAATGGTCACTAGAGTTCATGAGAGGACCAGACAGTAGATATGATATACAATACTTTTTCTTTCTGTGATCATAGTTCTAAATTTTTTCAGGAAAAAGCACGGTTGAAAACTTTTCATTAAATCTGGGTGCATTCCTTACCACTGAGCCCCTCCCAGGGTCCTGGCACATTAACACACTTTACATGGACGCGTCTGATGGAATTGAACCTGATGCGATGACTAAAAATGTCTGACCTGAAAAGGAGGTTAGCATCTCTCTGGTTCCCTCAGGACGGGGCCGCCGTATTTTTACTTTGTCTTGGATTACAGAAAATGAAAGAACGCTACTGAACTCTAAAATGAGCCCTAATGAAGCACATCATGATGTTTCTAAACGCATTAATAAGAAGCTCACTACACCAACACTGAGCTGGAGGAGAGACCGTCTCTCTACCTGTCATGGAGTTTTCCGAGGTGCTGAGCTGCTCCCTCAGCTTGTCCACGTCGTCGGGGTGGACCTGTTCGTACAGAGTGCTGCCGAACCATTCCGACTGGGGGTGGTTCAGCACCGGCGTCACCGAGTCCGACACGTAGATCACCCGGCCCGTCTCCGCGGCAACCACAAACAGGAAGCCGTCGGCCGCCTCCAGAATCAGATGCTTGAGTTCCTGTGGAGAGTACAAAAGGTACATCAGGTGCATCGGGACCTGCAGGCGGACCGTGTTGATGATCAGCTGTACGTGGTTCTACATTCATCGATGAAGGCATTCACTGGTTTATGGTTCTAATGAAAACGGAGTATGTCCCTCCTCTGTTTCCAAAACAAGTCACATCCACACCAGCACTTGTGAAAAAAAATCTGTCCACATGTAAACACAAAAAACGCAATTAAACGCTGTGCATTGCATGCCACACCAGCAGGCGGCGGCAGAATTTCGACTTTTTTAAAAAAATGCATTGACCAATCACAGTGAACCCGGAGTACCAAAGCGTACTTCCGGTCTGATCTGTGTTTACTGTTTCTTTTCTGTTCAAATGAAGCATCTTTTTTGCGCGCACAATGTCCATTACTTTCACAGTGTCACAACCCAAAGTGACGCCGTGGCGGCGCACGTTTGGTGTGACACGCATGCAGCAAGCACACCGCATGTCATGTGATAAGAATTAACCAATCAGCTCTGCTGACCTGCTTCTCCAGCAGCAACATGCTACCCGGCGCCCAGAGCTTGCCGGTGTCTCGGCAAACATCAGCCCACTCCCCCGGTCCAGCCCCCTGTGCAACCAAAAACTCAGTTTTCCTTCTCCACACGTAAACGCGAAAACGGCCTTTTGAAAAGTCTACTGCCCAGAAGGCCTTTTTTCTTTTTTCTTTTTTTAGAAAATATTTGTTTTTAAGGACCAAAAACGGCGTTTAGGTGTGGATGACAGGCCCAAACACACAGGAAGTGTGTGTTGGGTTTCCGGCCGTTTGCGTTTACGTGTGGACATGGTCTTAGTTTGCCACAACAAGACAGACACTTATTTCTTTCTGCACCTGCCTTTCCAATCCTGCATCCTGTATATCAGTGGTGCATGTGTGTGCTCGGTGTCGAAACGCAACGCTACCTGCTCGGTGAGGAAGGAGGGCTTGTAGGCTCCGTCGGTGGACGTGTTGCCGGTGCCTCTCATGGATTTCATGTGGGACACGGCCATGCGCAGGATGGTCAGTTTGTCGGGTTTCCTGGCGAGGGCGCTGCAGGTGGGGACCATGTCTGACAGCTCCGTGATGTACTGCGTCATTTTGTTGCGTCGGCGCCGCTCGATCTCACTGTGGTTCTCTCTGAAACAGAGAGAGGGGCAGTTAGACGCATCCAGCGACGATGCATCATGTCTCTCCATCGCCACCTCCACAGTTCACAGCAGGTTCTGTCAGAGTGTGAGTGTGAAACGCTAACAGGAGGGTTTTTACCACCTCGTCTGACAACATCTGTAATAAACTGTCATCAACGCTGGAGAAGCAAGTGAATGGAATTGCACGTCGACTGCTCGCTTTCACACTGACATGTAGTTGTTGTTTTTTTTCTCTCTGAGGGAAAATTACATGTTTATAACAACAACACGGCAGCCAGCCATGTCAGATCTGACCCGACTGACTGACTGAAGGCACGCTCACTCAAATGGCAAGAGAAGAAGACGCCTTCTCGACTGCACCTGCTCATAATCAAAACAGACTATTTCCACTGATGTCAAAAGCTGCAAATTATTAAATTATCTCGATACTGCAGCCTTTAGAGTGATGCTCTTTTCTCGTGCCAAAAACAAATTAATTTGAAGTCCAGAAGTGTACGTGTTTCTCCTCCAATGTTTTTTTTTGTTGTTGTTGTTTTTAAATCGAGGAGGAAGAATCAAACAGCGCTCTATCTTGTAGCCGTGTCCCCGGCTCCGTCAGGCAGGACGCAGCAGGTTCAGCTGCAGGTTTCACGGCTGTCGACACAGATCTGGCCTGTGACAGCATCACCGGGTGTGTTTAGACTCAAACAACCCCGCTGTTCCTGAAGGAAGGAGGGAACAGCTGCATTCCTAGTTTGGTGGTCGATGGCATCTTTGCTCTATGTAAACAGACTTTTTTCTTTTATTTTTTATTTTTTTGTATTGTTGTGTTTTGTGATGTGTTATATGTGAATATGTGATATTCTCTTGTGTCCAAAGCAAATTTCTCCTGAAGGAAACAATACAAATGCAACTAACAACCAACTAACCTGTATTGTATTTCTAACTTGTCGTGTTATTGTAACAGGACAGTTATTCTGTAGAACTACCTGCATGTTCATGCTAAAACCAGCAGCAAACTTGTAAGAGGCTGGGTTATTCTCTTTTCTGAATAAAGGCTTTTCTTTAAAGGGATAGTTCAACATTTTGGCAAATTGGCCCATTGCCCTATAGTTTCAGCAGTAGGTTCGTTACCGTTAATTGTCGGTGCAAGATACTTTTAGAGTGGCGGAGCAGAGCCGTGAGCTGCTCAGAGCTACGCTACGCTTTGTTGGTTTCCCTCATCAAACTCATCAAATACACAATCCAACAACTCCACAACGCTCTGGTGGACAAGTTGTGACCTGCACATTCACCACGCTATGAGATAATAACGGAAAGTTACGAGTCGTTCTCGAGGTAAATTCGTGCAGTTTTTCATCAAGCAGTCTCTGAATTTCCCTCTAAAACAACTCTGTGTGGTAACGTTGTGTTATTACCTCATAGCGTGGTGAATGTGCAGGTCACAACTTGTCCACCAGAGCGTTGTGGAGTTGTTGGATTGTGTATTTGATGAGTTTGATGAGGGAAACCAAGAAATCCCATGAGCCTCCGTAGCGTAGCTCTGAGCAGCTCACGGCTCTGCTCCGCCGTTCTAAAAACAGCTTGCACCTGTAGGGATTATGGCAAGGGCCCAATTTGCCAAAAATGTTGAACTATCCCTTTAAAGATGCCCAAACTTTTCCCTATCATGTCTCTGAACAGGTTTGAGGTGTGCGGGTTGTGCAGCCTGTTGGTCCCTGAGTCAATGGAACGTCCTCTGCGGCCCCAGCTGGCTAAGCCTACCTGGCGTATCTCTCCTTATCTCCACCAGGAATCTGATCATCATCATACCTGCGGAGAAGAGAGGACACAGCATGTAAAGCCATGAAGAACACCTACGGAGCAGCTTCACCCTCCACACGCAGCACATCTGATGGTTTTCATGTGTTGATTAATGCATGACGGTCGATGGTTTAAAGTTTGATGACAACGAAATGAGAAAAAAACTGAACAGGTAGGTGGTCAGTGTCAGTGAGAGAGAGTGAGGACATGATTTAACTACTCTTTCCTCACCCGTTATTTTCAGAATTGCTCTTCTCAGGTAATTTCAGCACATTAACTAACATCACTAGACTCAATGCTACCTTAGATATACAAACTGGTTCATATAAATACAGTTAATGTATCTGTCTGACTGTCAAACTGGGGAGAAATATGTATATAAATGAATAAAACCTAACCTTGATTGAACATATATTTAAAATATTTTACATTTTATATTTTGTTCATGTTCTTTGACATTTCAACCAGTGAATTCAAAGGTGAAATTAACTTAAAACTATATTTTAATTGTTCAAATTCATTAAAAAAAAAGAAGAACTGCTTCAGTTCAGACACCAAAATTGTGATTGGAATCGGATAGATTCATGATTTATTTTTCTTGGTCGTGCAGTCGTCTGTAATGGGATTATGTGTATCCTGGTGTCTGGATTTAATCAGAATCAGACATGTCATCTTTCCCCTAATATAAACTATGAAACTATAAAATATGACGGACTGGGTATAAATAAATACAGAAGATAACAAAAATAATATGTGTGTTGTTTATATTACAGTTTTTATAGGAACTTCTCTATAAGAAATGACAAAAGCTGCTGATTCTGGGAAACAGCAGTGACCCATCTAATCCTATTCATAGATGCCTCATGCACAGAGTGTGTGAACCATGGTAAACCCCTTTTAAACCCTCTCCCAGTGCAAACACCCAGCGGTCCTGTACTGTGTGTGCATGTACTGCTGCTGTCCATTATTAAGGCTTGCAGTTCCTCCTGTGTTCAGCAGAGGGCACCTCCTCCTCCTCCTCCTCCTCCTCCTCCTCCTCCTCCAAACCAGCCACCACTTCAAATTAGCAGAACCCAAATCCACTGCCATGAAGCACTTACTGTACATCCTACATACGCGCACACACTCCACAATGTGAGAAGAAAAGCAAAAAACAAGTTGAGATAAATTAAAGGTGAGAGGACAGTTGTGATGAAGTGACAGACTTGAGTCTCTTGAGGCAAATCAAAAGTCATGAGGTCAATGTGACAAACATACTGTAGGATAACTGCAGGGTTCAATCTTTAATTTACCCTTTTAATGCAAAATCAACATGTTTCTGTTTGACAGGGCCATGCACAGTAGTCATTCAGTTGTCTGTTAATCGATCATACCCACTGAGGCAGGAACTGTGTGATCCTCTAACACATTTCAGACAGGCTCAGTCACTCCTACCTGCTGTCATTGTTCTCACCTTGAAAATTTGCTCGGTCCTTCTCCGTCTTCATCGTCAAAGTCCATCCTGAGGAACAAGCACAGGAAACACAGTTACTACCTTCTCTTACACTGACAGCTGACCGTGCTCTCTCATGACCACAGCTCCTGGGTTTCCTAGTAAAACATGTATATATATAAAATAAAATAAATAAATAAATAAATATATATAAAATAAATATAATATATATATATATATATATATATATATATATATATATATATATATATATATATATATATATATATATATATATATATATATATATATATACATACTGTACATATATCCACACAGATTCATTTAATTCATGTTTCTGCTGACAAATGACCAAACAGACTAAACAATAGACCACAGACACAGATCCCTTAGAAAAAAGTACTATACTTATAGTTCATTTTATTAAGTATGCTTGAGTATAAGTTTAAGTATAGCAAGTATACTATGGACTATGTACTTGTAGTGTACTAGAAAGTATACTACTTTAATACTTCTTCAGACTAAATTGGAACATTTTATAAAAGCATACTTTATTTTAAGTTTACAAAAGTACACTCTCAAGTATACAACAAGTATACTCATCTATACTCCTAGTGTACAAAGTATATACTTCTAGTCCACATTTTAGTTTATTAAAGTATACTTTATAAGGTCATTTTAAGTTTACAAAAGTACGCGTTCAAGTATACTGCCTCAGTTTTAGTATAAAATTAGTATTTACGATTTTTATCATTATTATCATTAATATTATCATTATTTAGTTACTTTATTCTTATAGATTTTGCCTATATCTACATATACCTAGGTATATACATCCACACATTTATATACTGTATTAGGGCTGACCCAAAAAAAATCGAAGCTTTGAAGCTTTGTTTGTTGCCATGGTAATCGATCATGAAGTCTGTGATGTTGTTTTTTGTTTGTTTTTTTTCCCTTTTTGACTTGGCATCCTTTTTTTTCCATTTCACATACATTTGTTGGTAATTCATTTGTTTTTAACGGTAACATTAGGTGGGGAGAAAAAGGAGGAAAAAACCACCTGTGCACTACTGACATGTAAAGTAAATTGTGTGAACCAAAGTGGAATAAAGGAAAAGTATAAAAAGAGTCTGTGTGTGTGACAGGAGAACAGATGAAAACAGAGAGCAGCAATTCAGGAGCAGGCGTGCATGAAAGTGAGCAGCATGGTGGTATTATGTGGCTTTACAGCAATTTGAAATAATCAGTCGTTGCTTAGCAGAACAGAGTCGACGCTGTAGGGAGAGCAGAGTCAGACGGCTGCAGAGCCGTCTTCTCTAAATGGACTGTCGGCTTGTTCAGGAACTGAAGTGCAAACCTGATAGTCATGATAACAGAGAGGAGTGATGGAGACGCAGAGGGGCAGGTTACATGGAGTTGTTCCTACAGCTCCAGGAAAACAGACTTAGACGGATGAACGATAGCGATGAGCAGGGAGGTTTCACTGTCTTTGCCTCTGTTGTTTCCTCTAAAGTTGTTGGGTTTTCTCCAGAGAAGTCATCATGACGCTATTTGTTGAGATGTTCATGTTAATTCATGTTTCCATAACCCCTCCTCATTTCTAATATTCTCTGTCAACTTCACTCCAGAGACAAGATTTAAAACTCTCTCCATGTTTTTGATAGACTAGTTAAAATATAAGAGATATGACAGTTTGAATTTGATAGTACAAAAATACATCAGATCATAGAAGTGGTCAAAATATAAAGTAGGTTAAAGTGAAAAAAAAATAATCATCAGATCATAGAGGTGAAGTTTTATGTGGTATATAAAGACAAAATCAAAAGTATTCAGTAATGGCCAAAATCAGCTGAGTAGGATTGTAGGACTCTTAAAGGGATAGTTCAACATTTTGGCAAATCTGCCTATTGCCATAGGAGTAGGTTTGTTACCTTTAATTGCCGGTGCAAGCTGTTTTTAGAATGGCGGAGCAGAGACACGAGCTCTTTCCCTTTCCCTCATCAAACTCATCAAATACACAATCCAACAACTCCACAACGCTCTCATGGACAAGTTGTGACCTGCACATTCACCACCACCACTATAATGTAACATTAGGAGACAGAGTTGTTTCTGTAATACACATAATTATTTCATAGCGTGGCTAATGTGCTGGTCACAACTTCTCCACGAAAGTGTTTTGAAGTTGTTGGATTGTGTATTTAGTTTGATAAGGGAAAGGCGAAAGTACAGTGCGTCTCCGTTGCGTTAGCTGAGCAGCTTGCGTCTCGGCCCTGCTGATCTAAAAACAGCTTGCACCGACATAATCCCTAAAACTATAAGGATGATGGTGATAAGAGAATTTGCCAAAATGTTGAACTATCCCTTTAAGAGCTACATGTATGTAAAGAAGAAGGGGAACAAGGGGAAACAGAGATGGCCAACAGTTTGTTTTGCTCTACTTATGTTCTCATATATGGCTGTGGTTTTGATTTGGGTCGTGGTTAGAGGTTGTGTTCGCCTCAGTCTCAGGTTTTAGTGTCGATTTGTTAAAACTTATATGATTTTTTTTTTCTCTTTTGCATAAAAAGAGGAAGAGACAGTTCTGTCTTCTTGACTCACAGCAGTAACATCAGCATGGCTCCAGCTACACATGAGCAATGACTGCACCACATGCACAGACAGGGCCTCGCTCACCACCACTGTGTCTGAATTACAATCCAATGTTCAGCACTTTAGACTTATGTAGACCTTTACAGGGGACTTGGTGTTAGTTTCAGGTCTGGTTTCACTTCAGATAAGATTTAATATTATTAAACACATTATACGTGATGTTATCCTGAGCTCAGCTGTTACTGTGTCCATCCTCAGTCTCCTCTCAGGCTTTTGACTGATTTGTTTATGTGAGTGTCATGCACGTTACTGTGCCCAGCCCACATGGACCTACGTACACCCAGGTTTCTTCACCTGAACTTTTTCAAACATGTATTTCCTCAGTTCCTTACACAGAGGGCAATGAAACAGAAAGTGAAATTCATCTTCCTGAATATCGAGGTCACACAGAGCATGTATATGCTTCTCTTCATGCACATACAAGTACACAAAAAGAAAAACAGTCACATGTAAACTGTATATTGGAGGAAAACAAGGTAGTCAAGAGAAATCCAGCTGGGGAAATTAAAACCCATCTGTGATGCAAAATACCAAAGAAGAAGAAGAAGAAGCACAACACGAGTAGAGCGCCATTTGTGTCCAGTTCACATATTGCTAAGAAACAGCAACTCCCTGCATGCATTGCATTACAGAAGACAGGAAGTGCTCACTGATACTTCCAGTAATTCCAAAAATTTAGCATTTTTCTCATAGACAATAATGGGAAAAGAAGCGGCTATAAAACGGTGGATAATTTTTTGAGTGTCACAACCCCACGAAACGACTCGTTCCACCACCAGAATTTGATCCATTCAGTCCAATTACATTTGGAAAGTGTACTGCAGAAGAGCCGCATGATCAAATTGTTTTATTCCCATTCTAGTTAGCCGAGAGCTAAAGCGGAAGTTAGCCGGCTAGCTCGGCTGCAGTCAGTGCACCCACTTCCGGTTTCTTCCCGAATCCGAATACAAATAGTGCACTGGCTGTAAACCCCTCGTGCAGACTGTCTACATCAGCTCTGTCCACACAACTGCACACACACACATGTACGCATACACACAGAGCTGAATGAATGAATAAACCAACAACGGTGTAGACGTGAACACGAGGTCCCTGTTGTCTCCCTGAGCTTTATTTACCATGCTGCCGACATCCAGGCCTGGATTACTTATTTATGTCTATGTGTTTGTGTAGGCCTATTGCCTGTGCATGGGTTAAGTGCAATGCATTGGCCCCTGATTTACAAGGTACTTAGGCTCATGTTCAACAACCCCCCCCTCCCTCACACACACAAATACACACAACGAGCTCTTTTCTGTCTCGTTCCTTCAATGTCGTTTCCACACGAGTGCAGAACTGACACTGATTTGGTTCTTTGAGCTCTGCAGCTGCAACACTTTTCTACTTTTCTACTTTTCTTTTCTCCACCGTCAAGCAGAGATAAAGTTCATCTACACCACTTCTTATAAGATGAAGGAGTTGAAACCGTCTCCGCTGATTTCATCATCCAGAACAGACAGAGATTGTTAGGATCTCCTCCCCCGGTTGCTCGGTAGCAGACAAAAGCACTGACAAGATAAATTTACAATTAGCAATGATAAATTAACGTTAAATCAGCCCTCTTAGGCCTGTTGGAGCTCATCTGTGTCCAAATGAAGCAGATAAATTGCTCCGTGAACACTAGACTAGAGCTTAACTTGACGTCTTTTCTTCAGTTCCTGTGGAGGACACTGTCTAGTCCACGTGGTCTACGAAAGTCTTTCTCCTCCGTCCACCATGTGGACCGGAACAGAGCTTTTGGTAAATGAGATGGTCTAGTGTTCGCTTCGTTTCCGGGGGCCCTACCCCAAAGCGCGGCCTTTGTTGCCCGGCAACCTAAACAGCTGCAGCTCGTTCAGCTGATTACTCACAGGGAATTTTAGACGGTCGCATTCACACACAACTTTAAATTACAACATGAATAAAAAAAAAACACAAAGAACATGTAGATAGAGCATTATATTTGAATTTGGTTTAAAGGGATAGTTCACCCAAAATTGAAATTTCACTCATTATCTACTCACCCTCATGTCGACTAAGAGCTGTGAGAATTTTCAGAGTCCTCCGTTCCTTCTCTGAGTTATTGGGGGTCCATCAATTTGTCCATATAATGGTTGTGAATGGACACCAGCTTTCTTTGGTCCAAAAAGACACACCAACAAACATCCAAATACTTCCATACTGCTCATCTGTAATGTCCCTCTTGTATTGAAGCCCCGACATTAAAATATAGACTTATTTAATGTGTGTCAGAACAATTTCTCATGTCGGGGCTTCAATACAAGAGGGACATTACAGACGAGCAGTATGGAGTTATTTGGATGTTTTTCGATGTGTCTTTTAGGACAAACAAAAGTTGGTGTCCACTCTGAAAATTCTCACAGCTCTTAGTCGACATGAAGGTGGGGAGATAATGAGTGAAATTTCAATTTTGGGTGAACTATCCCTTTAATGCATTGTGCGTTTCTGATCATTTCTCGACCGTCTACAGTCGCGTCTTCTGTTGTCTCTAGTGGGTGCTGTCACAACCAATCAGAGGGTCTAGTCTGTACTGGCTGTGCACCCACACAGCATAGAGACAGATCTGATTTATAACCTGTGTCCTGATTCAGAGGCTGCGTCCTCTGAGCTGAGGTCCACGGCCATGAAGGCCAGACTGAAATGAGATTTATCCTGTGCCTCACCAGTCGTTAACTCACCATAATTTCAGTCAAAAAGCATGTAAGTAACTTAGCATTAGCAACTCCCTGGCTACAATGTTAGTAGGTTGGATCCTTGGGAGGACGCAGCCTTCAAACGCCGCCTCAGAAGGACGCAGCCCCTGAATTCAGACACAGCTAGGGACGTCACCATTAGTCTATTGTTTTCACAACTGTTCACGTCATGATTCCTACATGCGGTCACTTTTCCGAAAAAGATTATGCCGAAACCATATAGATACATGTAAGCACCAAAATAAAGGTGAATAGATACTGTATTAATGTGAATTTACCTAATGTAACATTGAATTGGTAGGAATTGAAATGTTATTGAGTCATTTGTAATGTAAAATTATTAAAATAAACTAAAATATTTGGTGTAGATGACAATTAATGACTTGAATATTTCAAACATTTCCCCTCAGGGATTAATACTCGGTCCTATATTAATAGATACTAAATTATTTTGTGTAATAATGTAATTATATTTTGACGATACTTGATTTTATACATGCATAGTGTTGTGAAATCAATTAATGCATAATAATCAACAATAATTGTACTACAAAAATCTATAATTGCAGTTGCAGACACGGATAATTTGATTTGCTCATTTTAAATTAGGAATTAAAAACAGTTCAACAGCCACTTGCAATATTTGCTACATTCTGCAGTGTAATGTAATGATGGGCCGGGCCCAGTGTTTTCAAAAGGTTTCACACACTCATTAATATCTCCAGGCGACTGACGGCGTTATCTTTTAACTGTTTCGAGGGCCCCAAATACCTTCCTCTTCTAAATTAAAAGCAGCAGCTGCTTCAGCGGTCGGTCAGGACGCTGAGAAACAAGGCAGCAGCAGAGAAGCGACAGGCTGATTTCTCCAGGAGCAGACACACAAACACAAATCACTTTGAAATCCTTCCCCAGAGAACGACCGCCAACACACAACCACAGAAACGTCTAATCACTCCCACTACAAGCCAAAGTTTCCTGCGCCTTCGTTATTATGGTTTGGAGCTTTTACCTATACAAATAAGGGGAAAAAACAAGGTGTATTGTCATATTATACTATCCAGATGTCTTTACTGATTGACATATACAATTAGCTTAGGTTGTGCTGAAAGAAGAAAGAAAAAAACACCAAGTTATGAAACTTTGTGTTATGAATTGTTATTTCTCATGCCCGTTATGCTGTTGTAGCCCTGTGTGAAGTGTCTCCTATCAGTCTTTGTTGTTTTCTCAGCTCTGTAAGATGTTAAACTACAAAGAAAGACTGTTCATTGTTAATCATCACAATCACAAACATGCACTTGTCGAATGTCTTCATTCTGCAAGTTTACAGTAAATCCAAACACACAACAGTAGAAAGACACAGGAGACAGTACGAGACATGTTAGAGTGCACGGAGAGAAAAAATGATGATGTCAGAATAAAGGCATGATTCAGAGGAACAAACTGTTTTCTGTTTAATAAAACTATTCTAGACTGTTAGTGGCATTGTGCTATTTAACATGCAAGACTGCAACCTTGTGTAATATTTACAGGAACTGAATGCAAGCCTAGCTTTCATTTAGAGAAAGACATTCATCAAACCCAATGCAATACATACTAGGGCTGTCAATCTTCCCCTCAAATCATATTCGAATTTCTAATGCTTCTTATGTTGAATATTCGAATAATATTCGAATATTTTAATGTTTTTTTTGTTTTTTTAATTATATCATTATATACACCGATACCATCTTATTATTAGGCCTACGTCCCGCGTCCACTAGAGGGCGCTTCAACCAAATAACCAAAAAAAACAAGTTTTACCAAATCAATACAAAACTTATATAAATAGGTAAGACATAATGCCAGAAATATTCAAGCAATGATGTTTATGAAGAAGCTGATGTAAAATCATTCAAATACACACACACTGCTATTTGAAGTCTCAAAAAGACAACTCTTCATGAAAAGACAAGCAGGCGATTTTCTTACCGCTCCGCTATTAACACATGGATAAAGTGAATAAACTAAATCATATCAAAATGAAAACATGCTGCTGCTTGGCTGCAGCATGACCCTAATCTGTGATGATGAGCCCACATTAGAGGGTGAGTTTCATTTAATTTCCGTAATCGCGGTGCAAAACAGTGAGTTTGGAGCTGACTTTGGAGAGAAAAAAGAGAGTGTTTTGTTTTCTCAGACCGGTGAAATGTTGATTAGAGAGGGAGCGATCCTGTGACCGTCTCCTATCAGTCTTTGTTGGAAATTGGCTACAACTGATGCTTAAGGAACTATAAAGAACTCAGCTGTGATTTAAACTAGCACCTAAATCATGCACTCGAGTAGGCTGGAGCCAGGCTGTAACTGTGTAGTGGAGAAGCGGCAACACACGTCCCCTCAGATGCGGCTGCAAACACTCAGGTCACTGGCATGTGTGTGTGTGTGTGAGAGAGAAAACAGAGGAGAAAGCTCTGACTTGCTTGACGTTGTTTGGTATCACTCGCTGATTTGCACATGTATGTTACAATATCTAGACCCCGAATATGAGAACAAACTGTTTTCCAACTTTATATAAAACATCATTGTTTACAAACATAGAAATGGTCTATAAAATTTGCTATTTAACATGCAAAAAAAACCTTCGAATTATTTCCGGGACTGAATGTTCTCCTTTTTTTAAAATTCCTATTTATTTAGAATAGCGAAGTTCGTTTTGACAGCCCTAATACATACAGTACATACCAGGCAGCATCTAATTCACTCACGTCATCAAGAAAATCAATCTTTTGATTTGCATCCTACAGTTGATTTGCTGCAGGATGTTATGTTTTACAGTGTATTTGTGTTGTGGTGAAAGCCACCAGTCTCATTACTGAATACAACAACGCTGGTTAATAAACAACCTGCACCGCGATGTGATCTAACATTAGTGTCGACACAACTCCTACAAGGTTATTTCCAAAAAGCACCAGTTATTTGGAGGCTGATGACTCTGGAACAGAGCGAGCACAGTGAGGATGAGTCAGAAGACAGGTCGAAGCAAATGAACACAATGTATTAGAGCCCCGTGTGTCTGTGTAGGAGCCAGGAACTGGCTGTCATAACAGCCAGGATGTTGTTCTCCACTAACAAATTAAGCTTCTGTTAAATCATCTCAATAAAAGCTTGTTGCTTTTTGCACAAGACACAGTTTTATTATTGTTTTTTAAGACCATGCTGTAAAAAAAGAAAGTCATTAGTGGAGGGTTAGTTAGTTTCCACAGCAGCAGCTCAGCAGAGACAGTACTCACCCTCCTGATCTCCTCTTGCCCCCGCGGCCCGGCACAGCTCCGCCCATCCTCACCTGGCCCGCACCGACCGCTCCCGGCATTCCCACTGTCCCTGGCAACTCACTGCCCATCTCTGGAGGAGGACACAGCAACACAGGAGAGCAGAGGGTTAGCTTCCATTGGACTGTGTGACTAAAATAATGTCAATATTACATTTTTCATTGTTTTTCTATTTTATATTCAGTGGTACTTTATTAATAAGGGAGGTCAGAGGTATGGTAAAATCCATGTGGTCATGCACCACTGACAGACCTTGTATATTCCCTCCATTGGGTTCTATTATTACTCACAAGGAAGATGCACGATCATAAGCTTCAGAAACACCGTACGACACCAAGAGGACCCACTTCCTGGTGTGATACCAGTGTGTGTGGGTGGAGTGAATGCTGTTGTCATCACTGTACTCAACACAGTGTCTCTGTGATTATAACAACAAATCAGACCGGCAGCTCAATCTGCTGAAGTGTGGCACAGCCATCTAGAGAATTAAGACAATAATTCTCTCCAAACTCTCTTCTCTTATACGATACCTGTGTGCAAGGTCAGTTTGATTTAATGCATTGCTTTTTTCCAGTGCAGTGAGTCCCACTGACCACAGGTGGTTTGAGAGGTTCCCTGGGAAACTCAATGGGTTTTTCTTGCATAGCTGCAGTGTTAAACTTCTGTTTTTAATCAATAGATATATTAATGTATGATGTCAAATTGTGTCTGTATAGTTTCTTCCTGTATAGTAAAGTTACAGCAGCCAAACAGGACATGGTCTCTGCTGCTTGAGAGGACACATTCCTACATATAGGGGTGGGTAAGGCTGGACAGTATAAACCATATAGACAGTATTTCAGTGTGAGTTTGCACTATGGTATGGATTTTGACTCGACTGTGTGACCAGAAGAGCAGCGCCGCTAAAGTAGTACACGAGGGTCTCACAGCCAGGTTGCATGTTCTCCATCAGCCCTGCTCTCCAGGCCCCACACCAGTCTGCAGCAGGGGTGTAAGGATCGATATTCAAAAGCACTGAATCGATATTTTATGAACAATTTGCATGCATGCAACATTTACGGCGGTGGTTGTTTTGAAACTCTGACTGATGCAGCAGCAGTCATTCAGCCACTGACTCCTCTGCTCCAATGAAACAATGAGATCTCAGAGTGCAGGTCTGTGGCTCATTGCCTGCTAATTCAGCACAGTGAGAAAAAAATGCTCTATATCATTTTGCTTATTGTATCACTATTGCATTCTTGACAATATGCACCCCTAATCATCAGTGTAGGTTTTGTGTTTGAATGCTTCAGAGACTCAGGGTGTGTAGCCAGCATCATCACTGTCCTATTCCTAAAAACAATGTAGACCACAATGATCAGTGTTACTGGTTGTTGTCTCAGCATCATTATTACTGTAAACCTTTTGTCTTAAAGGGACAGTTCAACATTCTGGCAAATCTGCCTATCACCATAATCCCTGGCTATAGTCATAGCAGTATGGGTTCATTACCTTTAATTATCGGTGCATGTTGTTTTGAGATCGGCGGGACAGAGACGTGAGCTGCTCAGTGAACACAATGGAGGTGAACGGTACAGGTCCCCTGTTCCTCATCAAATACACAATCCAACAACTCCATAACGCTCTAGTGGACAAGTTGTGACCTGCACATTCACCACCACACTATGAGATAATCATGTAACATTACAATACTGAGTTTTTTTTTAGGCAAATGCGTAGCAGAACCACACTTGGTGGAGTGATTTTAAAAGTGCAGTATTTGCTTCATGTGTCATAATGTTACATAATCATATATGATTATCTCATAGCATGGTGAATGTGCAGGTCACAACTTCTCCACGAGAGTTGTTGGATTGTGTATTTGATGAGTGTGAGGAGGGAAAGGGGACCTGTACCATTCACCTCCATTGTGTTCACTGAGCAGCTCACGTCTCTGCCCCGCCGATCTAAAAACAGCTTGCAGCAGTAATTAAAGGTATTGAACCTACTGCTATGACTATACGGATTATGGCAATAGGCGAATGTTTAACTATCCCTTTAAAGTCATGCTCACAGTCTAGGAATACTGTTTAACAGATTAGAACCAATAAATAAATACATAAATAAATAAATAAAACACTGTTAGGATTGAATGAAACAAGCAGAAATCTCTGGTGCTTTTATTTTGAAGTCCTGAGCTTGTCCTGGGCCAGTGGTGTTGAGGTGTTAACGTGACAGACAATAACAGTTGGCAGTTTGAGGCGAGTTAAATCATTACAGCAGCAGGAAACCAGCCACCGCCAGCTGCTGTGATGAACGGCTCTATGTTCAAATGCCAATGCTATCAGGACACACACACACACACACACACACAGTATCTTGCACAGGCCCTTTTATTTGCTTTTACTCAGTAATGATGGTGGTAAAATATGTGCTCAGTGTTCCATTCAATCTGCAGCCACTATGCTGAGTGTCATTACAGCCACAGCCTCCATCTTCTCCTCATATCCCCCCTTTCTCTCTCTCTCGCCACTGCATTACTTCCGTCCTCGCTCGTCCACAAATCCATTCTATTTGCCTCGTCGTTTCCCCTCCATCTCCCCACTCCATTCACTCACTCACTCATTCACCCAGATGCAATAGATAGGCCAAACAAACCCTACAGTACGCCCCAGTGCACCGCGTAACTTAGTTAATATTTGATACAGTATGCATTCCCCGCTTCGCCTCTGCTTCCAGAGAAACACACACACACACACACACACACACACACACAGACACACACACACTGGCCCTGCAGTGCACAGCCTTCTTTCTTTCTAAGAAGCACTGTTCCATCATTCATTCATGAAGTGGGTATGAGTAACACATGGCTCTAAACTAGCATCACTTGATAGAGACAATAGATGTGGCCATTCAGCCTGGCGGAAACAACACACACACACACACACACACAGTCTAAATAATGAGTCAATCAAAAGAAAAGTTGTTGGAGGGGAAGTCCACCTCGTCGTCAGGACAAAACCACTGGCTGTGTTCGACAAAGAGCAGCTACGGTTCCATTACAAAAACAGTAAATGGAGCAGTTCAGTCTGACGTTCAGCGAGGCAACCAGTGATGTCATCACAAAGAGCCTGTTCCAGGGTTTCACATAGAAAAAAGTCTGCAACTGGGCGAGACACTACAGGCAAAAGCACAATGTCTTCTTTTAGAAAAGTGTAAAGAAATGGTAGAAAATCCACATTAAGGTTTTTATTTTACTTCATTTTATCTTCTTGCGTCATTACATTTCTCCTAAATTCACCGTTGTCTGACTCATGTCATGTCAGGTATCATTGTAAAGCTCCCTCTCTCCTGAACAATGGTGTAAAAATTCTCATTTCCTCTGTATCAGCAACCAATCGTAAAAGTACGATTTACATTAACAATCTATGGAATTTTACAGAACAAGTCTTTAAAAGCAGTTTTCTCAAAATGGGTTTTTCCTCAGAGTTTTTCCTACCCAGAATCCTCTCTGTAAAAACTTCTGACTCTAATCTGTCAACAAAATAAAACAAGAATTTTGAAAGTAGCTTTATCCATTTTTCAGATTTCGGTTGTGGAAATGTATGCAAATTAGGGCACATTCCATTAGATATTGCCTCATTTATATATTTAAACATCAAAATTGACAAAACTTGTGATACAAAAAATATCTGTCTTAATGTGAGTATGTAAGTTTCATGGTGATATCTGTTATTATTCATCTGCAGTGTCTCACCTTAACACATGCTCGGTGCGTTCAGGTGCAGTCGGAAAGCTACCGTTTGTGTCATAAACACAGGAATATCAACTCTACGGCTGACATCACATCACGCCAGGCAGGAAGTCAAACGAGTCATGAAACGAGACAATCAATTCTCGAGTTAAGACAATTTAAAAAATAAAACACAGCGGTTGACAAATATGATACGTGTGTGCAGCCGGTCGTTTTATATTCATTCGAACCTAAATTTTCTATAAAAAAAAAAAGTGACAGCTCCATCCCTCAGTGTCCCGTATGAGAAGAAGAAGGGTCCTGGGGAGGGTCAGTACAGTCAGACTTTATAATCTGTTGTACTGTGTGTTTTGATTTTGTGTCAATTGATTGTCTGTACGTGCTTTTTTAGCTACTTTCATACATACTTTCTTACATTGTTCCTTTGGGACAATAAAGTCATTTGAACTGAATTAAACTGAATTGAACTGAACTGGACTGAATTGATGTTCACACAGATAAAGATACGGAGCCGTGCAGCTGTGAGGTCTGAGATCATCTACATGTAGAAGACAATCGAGCCCAGATGTTGATCATTTTCATTGTTTCAACAAAAACGAACCTCATGTGAGTTAATGTCTTTGTCTTCTGTTTGGTTTCAAGAGGAAAACAATCAGTGGAAATCTCAAGCAGGTGTAAGCCATGTTTCCCAGCTCTGCTTTATTATGAATATTTAACTGAAGAATGTTTCCTGTGCAGTGAAGGATAAGAGGGTTTACACCAACTCCACACTTCACCATCCTCATACGTTGCCAGATGTGGACACAAACAAAGCTGCCTCGTGTCACCGTCACTCAGCACAGCAACGCTGAGGCGTTAGCATGAAGCCGACAGCCTTCCAGTCTCATGCACCTAGCCACCGTCCAGTCTCATGCACCCTAACATTTTAGTCCAAAAGAAGGAATCTGTAGATTTTCCCTCCCTATCAGTGGAATTTTTTGTTAAAGGACAAATTC
Source organism: Decapterus maruadsi (assembly GCA_030347415.2). Classification (NCBI taxonomy): domain Eukaryota; kingdom Metazoa; phylum Chordata; class Actinopteri; order Carangiformes; family Carangidae; genus Decapterus; species Decapterus maruadsi. The sequence continues at coordinate 34,094,169 of CM064900.1, forward strand.
CTATTTTCCGTCAGCAATCACTTATTCAACACGGGGCTGTCCGTCACTCTGCTCTGCAAACCGAGGAGAAAATTTTCCTTGGGGATCTAAATCCAATGAGGAGAGAGAAATTAATGTCTCCTGTTTTGCGGTAATGTGTGACTGTCCCCGGACCAATAGATGCCTGACGATGAATGGGAGCGGATGTTTAACTCATGGTGCGTTCAAGAAACTCTCGTAACTTGTGTTTTTCCTTCAAAGTCATACCAGTTCAATCTTTTTCACGGGTCGGAAGTTACCCGTTATAGTGACTTTCAAGACAAAAGGACGTCAGGTGGCTGCTTACACACAAAGTTGTAGTTGTGACTTGAAGTTTTTTTCAAAAGCCTTGAAGCAGGTCAAGAGTTGTTATTCCTGTGTTTATGACACAAAATTTTTTCCACACACAGCGTCAGGTGGCTGCTCACACATGCACCGAGAAGCTTATTTCAAGAGTTGTTATTCCTGTGTTTATGACACAAACGGGAGCTTCCGACTGCACGTGAACGAGACTCCGGGAGACTTTGAATTAGATCTAGTTTGACAAACATGTCGGCTTGCTTGAAGTAAATAAACTTCCCGGTGCATGTTTGAGTCGCCATCGGACGCTGTCTGTGGCTTTGAGGGATGTAAACAGCCTCAGCAGCAGAACTTGCATCCGCTCCCATTCATTCATTCTAGACCTAAAATGTTACAAAAATACAGACCCTGAGTTGAATTTGCCCGGAATAGTCCTTTAAAATGCACGGCAAGTGTTCCAGGCAGCGTCTTAAAGACACAGCGCTCCAGTTGATCACAAGCCTGGTTTTAACTTAGTCACATACATTATTCAGACAGCCAAAAGCTAAAAAGCCCTGAGGTCAAATGCATTAATAAGCCTGTTAGGAGACCAGGAGGGAACGGCTTCACTACCTTCTCCTTTTCAATCACTGCTCCCCCTCACACAAGGTTACGTCTTTTCTCTCTCTTCCCTGTCATTCCTCCTCTCTTTCTTTCCTCTCTTCCTTCCAGATGTGTTTTCCCTAAACACCGGCTCTATCAAACAGCCTCAGGACGTTTATCTTTCAAAAAGGACAATTGATAAAAGGGAAGCAGGACAGAACATCTTATAGAAATTGTCGGTAATTCTTCATCGCTAGCAGAGCTGTCACATCATGACATCTTATTTACCATGCAAATAATTATTTGCCATACAAATAATCTGATCATTTTATGCCACTATTATAGTATAAGTTGTATTATACACATACTGCACACCTTATGTAGAAGAAGAGCCATTTATTGGCTTTGCAGCTGAATCCACGATGCTAATGTCAACACATGCTCATTGAAATGCGGTCGGCAAATATTAGAAATTAAGCCCTGGAGATTATTCTCCACTCAGGCGCCATTAAACCACAGCAGAAGGCGGCACAACGTGATGATGTCATTAAAAGAGGACCAGTCAAAGGATGAAGGTTCCATCCAGCTGTTTTTATACAGATGAGTGGAGACAGTTTTAACGATTATGCAAAATTGTAATATTTGTAACGGGCCTAACAGGTTAGAAATATCCTATCTGCCGACTGAAGAACCAAATAATCGATTTTCGTGAATAGATAAGAGGAAAAGTTACACAATATCCCTTTAACATTCATTATTTTGTTTTGTTTTGTTTTTTAAAAGCGATGCAGGTCGTGATGTAATCTCTCTTGTCAGCTCATATGTTGTAATTTCTCTCATTAATGCAATGATCAGTCTGTCTGAAAAGAACGGGAAATGACCAAAGATCGTTTCATTTCCCAGGGCCTGTGTAACGTTTAACTGCATTCAGGAAACAAACAGCCAATTAAAACGATTAACATAACATAACTGTGTATTAAGTTCTACTGGAGGATCAGACAGAGACTGTGGCTGAGAGTTTTTAGTTTCCTCTCCTTGCTGCGGTTGGATCTGTACATTTCATGATCCAGAAATCATGGTTTTCCTCCGTAAACACGCAACCCTCATTAGATCATTTCCCTTGTCATGTTTCACGTGCTCTTACACCAATTGGATCTGGTTGACGACCAGCTTGACTTAATCCTTCAATGACACAGCGTTCCCACAAACCCTGCACAGCTCTCTGGTCTGAGGTCAACGCACCTGACGGCATTACCGTTCCGGTGGGAGCGGCGAGGCTGATCACAGATCAGGCTAACTGCAGCAGCATTAGGCATGAGTTAATTCTAACTGGTTGGGTGTCATCGCTGGATGGAGGAGCTGCACGTAGCTCTCGCCGGCTGCACGCTTCCACCCCAAACATCTCCAGCACAACAGGCCAGGGGGGTAATAATAACTAAAGCAGTATCTGCCCCCGGCCTGGAGGGGTTTGGGGCTGTTTCCATAAAAAAAACCCTGGTTTTCAATGATTGACAGCCGGTTTTATGTTTAAACAAGAGGAAGAAGCAGGATTAGGAGCCTCTTGTGTTATCTGACAGGGTTATTTTCTCATCTGTTCATTGTTCATTCCGACGACACCTCCCTCCGACACTCTGTATGCAGCCCGGGCGCTAATAACCAGCCGATTCTTTATTTATATTCCCCTTTTCATTTACATTGCCAATGAAGTGACACGGAGCGTGAGGTAGAGTACGGCTGACCTGTTTTCATATGGAGGTCTCTCAAACTCACAGGCTCCGTCCTCCACACCAGAATAATTACTCTGCCGCTCTCTGCCAACGTGGACCGATCCTCTGGGTGTTGTTTTCTCTCAGCTGAATACTTATCATGCCGTGATCATGACGGCTTATATTAATGCTAACTTTGAGGCATGTGGAGTTCATTTTGTTCAATCCTTAATGTATCTGTTTGTTTGTTTGTTTGTTTTAATCTCTCTGTTTCTGTTTGTTTGTAACCATCTTGTCAACATTAGTTTCCTTTGAGTTTTTGTTGGTTTGTTTCTAACATAGCAGTTCTGGTTACCTACATTTCATTGTTTTATTATTTATAAGTTGAATCTAATCAGTTCGCAAAACACAATTTAGGTGAACTGTCAAATTCAAAGGCTAAAATACTGTATGACTCAACCAAGCACCATGTGTCTTCTCTTTTTTTTTTTTACCCAATAGCTATGTTTTTAACTGGGTTTCATCTATTTATTATTATACCTATGAAACGGTACATTGGTTTCAGCCTAAATGCCCATATATTTGTGATAGATAGATAGATAGATAGATAGATAGATAGATAGATAGATAGATAGATAGATAGATAGATAGATAGATAGATAGATAGACTTTATTAATCCCGAGGGAAAGTCAAATGTGGTCAACTGCTCACATAGAACCAGTCACACACAGCACGGCAATAAAAATAGATTATAAATAGATTATAAATGACAATAAAGTGCCTTGAGACACACTGAATTCAACTTGCTCTGTTGGCACATGCATATCAGATAGCCTATGACTTTTTAAACTACTGACATCGATCTCTTATTATAAATCCCTCTTATGCAATTTGAACCATGTAGTTCAATTCAGCCTGAACTTCTAAAGATGACTGCCCAATAATCCCCCGGTTCATCCCTGAGCAAAAGGGAGCAAATTCTAAAAGTTTAGATAATAGCCTATTCAAATATGACAGAGGGTGCATGCCTAGCTATAAGACTTAGAATAGTGACATTTTACTTTTATGATCTGCGGTACGTTCATGAAGTCAACAGGAGGAGGCATTAAGGAACAGCAGGATTTTTAAATGAGGTTTGGCGTGAAAGCAGCAGCAGCTCCATAGACTTCTATGTGCAGCTCCATCCCAGGGCGAACACCGTTATAAAGCCTTTACTATGCAGTAAGGAATCAACAGGCGATGGACCGACAAATAGCCCTACAAATAAAACCCACGGGCTGTCAGCCTGTTTCCACTCAAATGACAACAAACGGTGAAATGTCTGCGATGCAACACACAACACAACACACACGCAACACACGAAGGGGCAGTGCGGTGGAGCAACGATATGCAAAATAACCTTTTGTATCACAGTGAGGGAGAAAAAAGCGAAGGGGTCGGCTAAAAAAAAAAAGAAAAAAGAAAAGAAAAACCCCAACACGTTAGCCTAGCAGCTCAACTGAGGAACAATGATAACCCACGACCACAAAGGAACGTAAACGCATCAAACGATAACAACAACCGAGGCGTTTTGTGACATTCAGCCGTCTAAGTGCTGCGGTATAAGCCGGGAAGAATGGCTGTGTTGTCGGTGGGGGGAAGGGGGATGGATGCTTGAGCCCAGGCTCCGGCGGCCTGTCGGCGGTCTGAACAAAACCCTGCTCCTATTTTGGTTCTTGTTCTCCGTTAACCGAGCCAGCGTCGGTACCGGCTCGGTCTCTCCCTCCACCCCCCCAGAGCCTACAAGCAGAGCGGGTATTGACTTACCGGACGGGTTGACCGCGGCGGGAGTTGCCATGTTGCCTCAACCGGAGGAGGAGGAAAAAAAAATAACAGAGCGGGGCAGCGATGGAGATGACGCACAATACGGCTACAGAGCCCCCGTGAGAGAGCGTCTAAACTCCGCGGGATTGGCACGCAAGGCTCGGTCCTACCGCCTCACGTCCGTCAACGCAGAGTTAAAAATAATCTGGATTCAAGCAGCCGCAGTAAAAGAAAAAAGCCTCTGGTCTCTGCGGCGGGATGGAGATGTGCTGTATGCACACACATGTATATAATGTATGTAAAAGGAAAATTTTCTCCCCAAGACCAGACTTAATAAAAATGCAAGATGTCTGAATGGTAGCACCGCGAGATTTTAGGGTTGCTTGAATAAATTAATGTTATACAGTCCAGCTGGTGGAGTGAGGGACGCAGAGCGGAGAGAAGTGGCGTTTTCAATGTGATGCAACACTGAGTTTGTAGCAAGTTGGATTTGTTTGTTGTGTGTGTTTTTATGAATAAAGTTTTAAATACCTCTCTGCCCAGGAGAACATCAGCAGCTGTCCTCCATCAGTTCATCTTACATGATCTAATAGATAGATAGATAGATAGATAGATAGATAGATAGATAGATAGATAGATAGATAGATAGATAGATAGATAGATAGATAGATAGATAGATAGATAGATAGATAGATAGATAGATAGATAGATAGATAGATAGATAGATAGATAGATAGATAGATAGATAGATAGATTCAAGAAGAAATCAGCTGATTGTACATGACAGACCTCTATAAAGTTAAACATAAGACTCTATTCTCTTAAACTCATTGAATACAATAATTACCACGAAATACCAGCTGAATAAACTGTATTGAATGAAAGCATATCCAATTTTATCACAAACGATAAGCCGGGAGATGTCCACAAACTAACACTAACACCCAGTTATTACCAACACTGAATAATTGGATTGGAATAAACTGAATCAAGGAAGACATTATATGGAGAAAAAAATTCATAATTGTTTATTTCCCAATATGATGAACATTTTTTGATTGATTACAAATCTAGAGGCAATTGTAAACTATTTGTTTTGTAAATTTGTTTTAAGAAAACAAAAGTCATTTAATAAATGAAATGAAAATAACTGAGAGTTACTATTTGTGGAGACAAAGTGGTTTGACTGACATAACAAATGGGCATTTCCTATTTCACCCGTCAGCTCAGTGCTGAATTAGCTGCTAGTTTCAGCGATGCGTTCAAAGGCATGGGAGACGTTTCATGAAGGCAGTGGATGCTTGAAACTGAGACTGTAGGAACAAACAGCAGTCTTAAGGTCAGGTAATTCACACCATCACTGTGTGTTTAAGGCTGCTCCATGAAGCCTCAGTATGACCTTTAGAGTTTAGGGAGGAACAGGTCTGACTGCTTTGGTCAATATCTTACATTGTTATGATCATGATTTTGCAGAAACATGATCCCATGCACCTGTTAAACAATACTTTATTGTCAGAGGTTTTAGGGTAAAGCCCTCCCTGCTGTATTCATCTGTGTCTGGTATCTTCTCTGTTGAAAGAACAGGATTTTCATACAGGCTAATGTTACAAATGTAATAAAGCAGAGTGAGTGCACCAGCGCTCCTGACTCTGACTCAGGAAAATGTCAGAGATAATTCACACTGCACTGTCACCTGGTGCAAGGACAAGACTCAGGTCATTTTGCTGTTACCTGTGGAGATGACTTCGAGCACAGCGTCATCGCCACTGGCTGCCAAATGACAGATGTCTATTGATGGCATGTGGAGGGATTTTTTCAGAAACAGAAATAGCCTAATCTCTATATATGCATATATGTCCCTACATATCAAGAGTTATAGTGCCATTATGTCACAATCACATATGTAGCACATTTATTAAGGTTTTTTTTTGGCAAAATCTGAATATACTACCCATGAATATATTTTGTATGAGTGTAGCTATAACATAAAATTTGCGCTACCATGTTTGTACGGCAGCCTGAATGGAAAATCCAGCCAGAGAGCACGTTTTAAGAGTTTAGCGTTCATGAATAAACAAAGGAAGAAGAAGGAGGAGGAAAAGCAACATACAGAAAGTTGTCTTTGTTGTTGTTCATTTAATCAATTTCTTTTTTTTTTCTAATTTGGAGAAGTTGGCTCAGACTTATGGACTCTACTTGCCCAATATGATGAACATTTATTGTGATTACAAATTCAGAGGCAATTGTACACTATTTGTTTCGTAAATTTGTTTTAAGAAAAAAAAAGTTATTTAATAAATGAAATGTAAATAACTGAGAGTTAATGTGGCCACAGTCACTTTGCTGACGGGAGGGGTGAGTGAGCTCTACAAGCTAGAATCTGAATGCTGGATATCACAGTTCACCTCATTTTACACACTGGACCTTTAAAGCAACATGCAAAAAGTTGTCTTTGTTGTTGTTGTTGTTTGTTCAATCATTTTCTAATTAATTGTAAACATGTTTTCTAATTTGGAAAAGTTGGCTCAGACTATCAGCGGGTTTGCGGTGGAAATATATTTATGTGACACATTACTAACATTTGTAGAGATTACACATAAGTGAAATGTGTTTTTTTGTTTGTTTGTTTCATGTATAACTTTTCTAAGTTGTTAGCATACATATAGCATACAAAACATTTCTGCTGAGAATAAACTGAACTGAGAGGCTGGCTTCAACTCTTCCGTTGGCCTTTTTTTTTCCACTTTTGAATTATGTCTAGACCATGATATTCCGACGCCCCCATGTCCAACGCTAACACCGAGACCCCCCTCCAGAGACTTCCTAGTTGTAGCAACCCCTTCTATATCTATGGTAGCAACGTTAGCAATGACCACCATAACAAACACCGCAGTATAGGATCCACTAGCAACCGATCAAAAAGCTACTTACAGCCACAAATAATGCTCAGACCAGCACCAAACGTCATCATCAGTACAAACAGGGTCCCAGCCCATAATACTAGGCATCAAACATCTGTTAGCTTAGCCTGGTTTCTGTTGAAAAGAGACGAAAACAACTCACCCACTCTGCTCCAGTTACAGCAACTTTCCGTGTCCAGCAGCATAACGTTAGAGTCCAGTCCTGACAACACACGAGGCCGACTGGCAGCACTTCATCTGGTTTCAGCGGCCACCCACTGACCACCAGACTCATCACTTGATTCCCCCAGGTCCAGCATTTAGACTCCACCGGCTCTCTCCCTCTGTCACTGTTAGCCTCCATTTCCAGGACGTAGCCTCCACCGCAGCGCTCCTCCTTCTCTCACTTTTCTCCTCCATTTCTCAGCTTGTCTTCAGTAAACTCGGTCTCAAACTGATAGTGGCGCCATCGACCTGAAACCCTGAACCCTGCTTGTACTGCTGATGACGTTTGATGCCGTTCTGAGCATTATTTGTGGCTGCAAGTGGCTTTTTGATCGGTGGATAGTGGATCCGTATACTGCGCTGTTTGTTATGGTGCGGTTCTTGCTACTAGACAGCTAGCGGTTAGCGTCGGCGTCAGTTAATCGCAATGACGCTGACGCGAGATCTCGCGAGATTTGGACGGAACAGGAAGAGGAGCTTCCGCTGCAAACAAGCTTGAAGTATGGACCATGGATGTATTATGATATGGACCTATTTACATTTTTTCGGGACAGTTTCGCATTTCAGGGCTTCAATACAAGGCGGACATTACATACAAACAGCATGGAGGTATTTGGATGTTTTTTTGGTGTGTTTTTTGTTTGTTGGACCATGGGTTACGCCAGAATATCCCTCTAAGATAGTCAAGAGCAAAACTGCTTCATAGGCCCACATGGATTACATTTAGACTCAGTCTGCCAAAGTCTGGCTGTTTGTTGCTCAGTGAGAGGAGAGATGGGCTGTTAGCTGACTGTCAGAGCAGGGCAGACAGATGAAAATCCAGCAGTACTGTGGCAGGCAGCAGGTCTAGAGCTGAGGTTGGCCACCGCACCTACACCAGACAACATGACTAAACCACCTGCCAGAGAATGAAGAGATGAGCTTTGCTTTAATCCTGGTGCAGGATGAAGAGCTGGTTGGCAGAGGAAGAGCGGGTGAGCTGGAACCAGGAGGCCACACACACACACACACACACACACACACACAGGACAAACAGAGCACTAGTGAGGTGAAAAAAGGAAACAATGGAAGACAAAAGGGGAGAGAGGTCTAATCCTAACATCGTGGGACTAAACAACCCAGTCTCACAGAAAACAGATACGTACACATAAATGAGAGTTTCCTATTTTTTTCATGATAGTCAGCACAACAAGTACAAGTTAAGAAATGACTTTTGAAAACTTGCCCCTAGCAGGGATTTCATGCAGCACTGGGTAGGCGTTCTCATTGCACTGCAAAGGAAGACCTCTAATGTCAACCAAGGCCAAAATGTAGATGAAACAAAGTTGATGACAACACACTTGGTCAAAAGTTGAAGAAGTATTGTATATTATTGTACCGTATATTGTATTGTTTTCTAAACCTAACCAAGCGATATTGAATGCCTGTGACATTGGTGTAGATACATATAAATTCAAAGACATAGAATAGATAACTAATTGCCAAAATGAATTAATTTTGATAATCAAAAATAATTTTATGACATTTATTTATTTCTGCAGGATTTGGAACGGGCCACAGGTCTGACTGGACCACATGGGCCGTGGAGCCTAGTACACGCTCTGCAGGGTGAGTTCCTATAATTGTCCTCTTGAACAATTTCTTGTGTTTTAAGAGGTGTTTGCCTCCTACCAGACTGTTGCCTTCAATAAGAATGTTTTCTGCCTGGTTAAAAAAAGGTTGATGATAATGATGATGACGTTAGCCATAAAGGGATAGTTCAACATTCTGGCAAATTGGCCGATTGCCATAGTCATAGCAGCAGGTTTGTTACCTTTAATTGTCGGTGCAAGATATTTTTAGAATGGCGGAGCAGAGCCGTGAGCTGAGCTATGGAGACTGATTTCTTAGTTTCCCTCATATCATTAAAGCAGATATGAGTGGAATGTTTTTGTTAATATAAGTCCTAAATAGTCCTATTTTCCGTCAGCAATCACTTTCATGGAGTGTTTCAGCCGTAACACGAGTCTCTCCGTCACTCTGCTCTGCTGTAACCCGAGGAGAAAATTTTTCTCGTGGGATACAAGTGTTATCCAATGAGGAGAGAGAACGGCATGAAGGGCTGTGTGTGCAGCCAAGGGGTGCGCGTGAATGTGGTAACGTAGCACGAGGACCAATAGATGCATGACGAGGGCGGGGGCTGCTAACTCATGGTGCGTTCAAGGAAACTCGTACTTTGTGTTTTTCCTTCCTGTGAAGTCATACCGGTTCGATCTGGTACGAGTTCACGGGTCGGAAGTTACGAGTGGCCGTTATAGTGACTTTCACAGACAACAGGACGGTAAAAACACGAGCTACGGGTTACCTGGATCGTTACAAAGTCTTAGTTGTGACTTGAAGCTGTAACTTACGGTTTCAAAAGCCTGCCTTGAACGCAGCATTCGCCGAAACGGCCGTGCCGCTGATATCTGCTTTAAACTCATCAAATACACAATCCAACAACTCCAAAACGCTCTGGTGGACAAGTTGTGACCTGCACATTCACCACGCTATGAGATAATAACACAAAGTTACCACACAGAGTTGTTTTAGAGGGAAATTCATGCAAAACCACTGATGCACGTTGCCTTCAGGGACAGTTTTTCGGCAAGCAGTCTCCGTATTTACCTCGAAAACAACTCAGTCTCATAATAACGTTGTGTTATTATCTCATAACGTGGTGAATGTGCAGGTCACAACTTGACCACCAGAGCGTTGTGGAGTTGTTGGATTGTGTATAGTTTGATGAGAGAAATAAAACAATCATTTCTATAGCTACTATTAAAAAAAATAAATAAATCTGTAAAATGAATACTTTAATTCTGCACCCCTCTAGATGTTCTGTGGATTTGTTTTGATGAAAAAGTTGTAGCTATAACCTTTAAGAATACTTTTAAATATCTTTAGGTGTTTAAATCCTAACTGAAGATCTAATGTCCCACTAGAAAGGTGCACAACAGGTCTGGTTATCTCTCTGTACACACACACATCTTTATCAGGGGTATCAAAGAGTTTAGCAGATATGATGCCACACACAGACACACACACTTGCTGCATCTTTCTCGTGGAGCACACAGGCGGTGAGTGAGCGTGGAGCAGCAGCGGGGACGAGTGCAGCACTCGGCTCTGCTTAGTTTGTGGGGCTCAGTATGCAGAGAGGGGATGCAGCAGCCAGGACCGACTCCTTCCCCTCCGCTCTCCATCCATCTGCCCCCTTCCTCCCATCTGCCTCCCCTCCACCGGGCTTTCCATTAACTTGCCACGCTCCCACGACTCCTCACCTCCCTCCCTCTCCCTCTCTTCCGTAGCGGTTCCTCCGTGCAGACCGGGAGCTGTCCTACCTTCAGCAGCCGTGCAGGATGTAAGGCAAGCAGGTAAGAAGCCCTCAGATTCTCCTCTTTCCGACTGCCTCTATTTCTTTCTTTTCTTTTCTCTTTCTCTGCACTACACAGGCAACAGTTCTCCCTGTGTTAGTGAATGTCGTGATGACAGGCTCTGATCTTCTGAAGTGTCTGAGTGAGGATGCTCAGGGAGGCATTTAAGAGCTTTGACAAGTGTGTGTAATGTTCAGATGTGGGTGAGGAATCGTCAGCAAACAGATACAGACTGTGGTTGTAATTGTCCTGTACATTTTTCTTGGGCTGTTGTTTAGTTTATGTCAGAGACAGCGTAACACCCTAGACCGGATCTGTCTGTCAAACACCCCAAGACTGGAGAGCAGAGACAGGTGGCAACTTCCCACTGGCTGTGCACTTTCACCGGGACATCACATTCTTTAACTAGAGTTATTACAAAGTGGTGCTATTCATTCATATAGAGCTGCAGCCAATGATTATTTGATTCATAATTAAGTCTAGCGTCAGAAATAATAAGATTTGCCCACTCCAGTGACTTCAGTTGTCATGCTTCAAGGAGATAAAGGACGAAGGAGAAAATATTCACAGTCAGAGAAACTCAATAACTAATGAATTTATCAGTTCATTTGACTGACATTTAGGTTATTTGTCTGGCGTGACTGCTTTATTCATCTATTGTTGTAAACTTATTCCAGCTGCACATTCAAATGAAAAGACATCTGTCAGTGTCTTCCAAAGCAACTCATAGTTTTCTAATCCGGTACCCAAATAATCTTAATTATCTGTTTATACGCCCAGAATTGATGTATCATCACCTGGTGCACAGGTAAAGAAGCCGTTGAGACATCCAGGTAACGGAGAGCAGGTCTCTCATGCGATGCTGAGCGGAGCTGCTTGACTTACCTTCCATGGGAGGGCCGTGAGAAAAAGATGACTGTGGCGAAAGGAACAACAAGCACAGCCCAGTCTGAATAAGAGAGTTAGAATCCAGCAGTTTTATCAGTGCAGTGTCTGCACTTTAATTTCCCCTCTCCGTGCAGCATCATTAAATATCTTCTTTTTTTTTATTTTGCAATTCCAAAATTATCAAGCAGGACAGTTAGATAGGTGGAAGGAGGCTGGGAATCAGGACTGATAGTTTTCTGTTATGTCATGCTTTCCTAGAGGCTTAGTGCCATTCATTCATTCATTCATTCATTAGCCATATTGCTATATCCTGTTAGGGTTGCAGGAGTCAATCGTAGGGCCGACACACAGAGACAAACAACCTCACACACTCACTTTCACACACCAGTTAGCCCAAGCTGCTTGTGTTTGGACTGAGAACCTGCAGAGAAACCCACGCAGGCAGGAGGAACATGCGTCTCTCTCCAGAAAAAGAGCCCCAGGCCCAAAACTGAACACAATGGGAAATGAATTCCAATTCATTGTCACTAACAATATAGTTAAAATTAAGATCAATATGTTGGGACATACATCGATGTACAGACTGCGGCAGCACTAAAACAAGCCGTCCTCCACCACCATGAAGAGGTAGTATAAGTTTTATGAGTCCTCCTTGTCTAATGTACAAACAAAGTAAAATCCATAAAAAAAGAGTGAATGTGAAGTATCAGAGGAGCTCCTACTCAGGTTAATATATAAAACCAATGTCCCCCACACGAGCCAGTAAAGAGTAAAACATAACACTTTAAAAACAGCCTCAAACACTCACTTAATAAAAGCTTCCTCTTTACTGACGTAGGGAGAGTCATTGATGCTCCTGCAATCAGTCATCCTCCTCTGTCTCGCTGCAGCTCCACTTCTGACTGGTTTCAAGGGGAAGAATAGCAAATATTTTTTTTGTTTTGTTTTAAAGGTCCAGTGTGTAATAATTCTCAAGGTTTCAAAATCTGAATATACTATTCGTATAAGTGTATAATGGCTATAAAATTAAATTTGTTTGGTTTTTGTAGCCTTATAATTATTCTTTATGTAAGGGTCTTGCTTTAGAGAGCGTCGCCATCTTGGGCTGCCTGTATGGCAACATGAGCAGGAAATCCAGCCAATCAGAGAGCACGTTTCAAGAGTTTTGACACGGAGCCGAGCACGGCAGCACCCGCTAATCGTTGAAAACAGCGGTGATACATGCTTCCACGTCGGAGTCAACATCTGAAAAAGTCGCTTTTGACCAAAAAAAAAAAAGAAAGAGAGAGACCTGCCACGCTGTGTAAAAAACAAAAAACAACAAAAAAGTGTCATGTGTCACGACTTCCTGTATCTGGCCCTTCAAAATAAGAGCCCCATAGCCTTTCATATACAGTCAAGTCATATTGATTTTGACTTAAAGGGATAGTTCAACATTTTTGAAAATTGGCCCATTGCCATAATCGCTATAGTCATAGCAGTAGGTTCGTTACCTTTAATTGTCAGTGTAAATTTTTAAAAGGCTGCTCAGGGCTATGGTATGGAGGCTAAGGGAATTTCTTTTTCCCTCATCAAACTCATCAAATACACAACCCAGCAACTCAAAAGCGCTATTGATTTTGACTTAATTTACGAGACGGAGCTGTTTCAGAGGTAAATTCATGAAAACCAATGAGGGACAGTAAGGTCTCCAAATGTTTGTTTGTTTTTCCTGTGACCAATCCACAAAAGCGTTTTGGAGACCTTTAATGAAGAAATTCCCTTAGCGTCCCAGTCGTCCCAGTCATGGTAAACAAGATGTCTTTTGGTTTTTCCTGCGACCAATCGGCCTATGAAGTCGTCCCAGTCGTCCCAGTTGTCCCAGTCGTCTCAGTCGTCCCAGTCGTCCCAGTCGTGGTAAACAAGTGTCTTGGTCCTCAGAGGCCACCGTTAGGAGTGAGTGGGAGCTGCAAACTAGAATCTGAACGCTTGATATCACGGTTTTCCCCTCATTTTACACACTGGACCTTTAAAGTTATTTGGAAGGACATACAGGCCAATCTCCAGGATGGAGAGAACTTGCTGTTCTCCTCTTGAGGTACCAGGCTGCTCACTTTCCTGCGTCATCTACAGTAATCGTGTTGCAGAGGCTGTGCTGAATGTTGCTAACAGTTTTCTCCTCTGTTGTTGCCAAACACTCATGAACTGCAGTTGCTTGTGTTGCGTGTGCGTATGAGCGGAGAGCTGCAGGAGTGTGGCTGTATGATTTAATTCTTGCAATATAGCTCCTCTTGAATAATTAATTGTCCTATGAGCCACGTTGATATTTTTGATTTGCCCACGGTGCTGCAGGAAAACTTGATGATCTCAAAGTGGAAAATCTTAAGATGAGCATAAATGTTGTTAAAGAAATGCAGATGTCAGGTGCTGAGGTAGAAGGAAGAAGACAAAACCAGCAGGAAATGAGTCAGTTCTGGTTTACTCCTCACTTTAAAGGGATAGTTCACCCAAAATTCAAATTTCACTCATTATCTACTCACCCTCATGTCGACTGAGGGCTGGGAAAAGTGCAAATCACGCAAGATTTGCACTGACACAGGAAGAGCAGTGAACTGAGACACTGGGAGCTTCCGCTACAAACAAGCTTAAAATGTAGACTTCATTAATTTTTTTCGTAACAGTTTCTCATGTCGGGGCTTCAATATAAGAGGGACATTACAGACGAGCAGTATGGAGGTATTTGGAACTTAGTCGATATGAGGGTGAACTATCCCTTTAACCTCAGTGATTGTCTGACTGCAGTTTGATTATTTCATCAGATCTCCAGAAATTGTCCCCGGTGATGATGAGAAGGAAACAGACCCGTGCTGCTGTTGTAATCCAGAACCTTCCTTCAAAGTTGTTTCGGAGTCCGAGAACCGGCTCGACAAATGTACTGTGTGATTTTCTGTAGATCCTTGTCTTGTGCGCTCTGTCTGCGCCGACTTTCCCACAGTGGTGACTTATCTGAAACACCAGGCTGGCTGTGGATGGATTGGTCAGTAAATTGAAGCGACTGCACCGCCTGTAGCAGCTGTAGAGTTTTCATCACTAGTTGATGGGCTCCGGTGTCTAATGAAGACACAAATGGAGTGAGATAATGAAGTGATTATAGAAACCCGTTCAAGCTGACCACACGGAGTCACTTTGCACTGTTCCTGTGTTTTGTGTTAAACTTAAATCTGCAGTGAAATTATTTTTTGATCAGGAAATATCATATATTGTATTCTTAAAGGAATAGTTCACCCAAAAAATCCTCCATGCTGCTCGTATGTAATGTCCCTCTTGTATTAAAGCCCCGAAATGCGAAATTGTTCCGAAAAAGATTAAGTAAGTCTATATTTCAAGCTCGTTTTTTAGCGGAAGCTCCTCTTCCCAGTTCGTCCAAATTTGACGAACCGGGAAGAGGAGCTTTGAGAAGATTCCTCTACAAACTTCTGCTGAAACTGCACTATCTAACGTCCCATGCAGGGAAGTTTCAGCCAACACGACCCGGCTCAGGCTGCAGCGGCAGCACCATTCATCCTATTAACCATTTTTCTACCATTGCAATGAGTCTGGAAACATTATTTTAAGGCCAAAAAACTCTGCAATGTTACTTTAATGTTTAATGCAGTGGTTTAGTTCTTATATAGATTTACTTTATCGAGCCTAGAATGCAGACCTCTTGAATAATGGAGAATATTTACAAAAGATAACTAGCTCTATAATGATGCCCATAGTGTGGTTTGGTTGAAGTAGAAACTATAAGGAAGTTAAAGCTGAGAGTTTTCTGTCGGAGCCGGTAGGTGGACAGAGGGTGTTCAGCTAAGGAAGTTATCTTTTCACTCGTCTGATTATTTGTCAGCAGAATCATGAAAGAAGTTCTGGACCAATCTGAACCAAACTCAGAGGAAGAATAGGGCTATGTGGGCCAGGCCAGAAACCGATTGGTATTGACCTGAATCCAGATTGTTTAATACGAGCTTGAATTTTCTTCCCCGGAGGCCTGTGTCGCCCGGTGCAGGTCTGCTCTCTCTGAGGTCCCTCTGGTTTTATGGCTCTGTTATTTCCTCATAATTCCCGGACAGTTTCCTGAAGAGAAGTGTGTGTAATTTGGTTAAAAAAGGGCTCCATTAATCCAAACCCAAGTGAAGCTGACCCTGCGTGCACTGACTTAGAGATTACCCTACATTAGCATAGAAATGAATGTGAATTGATTAATTTGAAATCTAATGATTGAGTGCTGTCTCTTGTACGTCCCACTTAAGTGTGAATATATAATTAGAAAGAGCAGCATTGATGTTGCAGGCCATGTTTCAGCAGCAGCAGGTCGTCTGTATCCACCCTCTAACTGTCTGACAGATACATAGAGGTGTTTTTCAATAAACATGCATTTATTGATGTAAAAGTAGTGATTTCTGTATACGTTAACACTCTGACAGAAATTACATTTTCAAATTAAAATTTTTCATTATGCATTTAACTGAAATTGTCATTGAAACAAACTGTATCACAAAAAAATCTTGTCTTTAACGTTATTTTGTTATTATTTAGTGGTCGGGTCGCCCAGCATTTCTTAGTTTTGGTTTTGCGGATGCTGCCCTGGTTGTCCCTTTAAATGAAAGGAGCCCTCCTATTGTGCTTTGGGCTCAAAAGGGTGGCCTCCAGGGTTCAAGGAATCATCTGTGCATGTGATGGAGGAATGCACAGTGCATGTAGGGGGCGTGGCCTAACAGCCCTGCAGGAAGCAGTGCATGTAGGGGGCGTGGCCTAACAGCCCTGCAGGAAGCAGTGTGCATGGAATAGCATAGATATTCAAGTTGCTTGCATTAAATCTGGTTGTTTTAGATTTCATCAACTGAGACCAGTATTTATCTCCATAAATTCCCGTTAATTCCCATGAATTTAACCAGCAACCCTAACGGTGGTCCAAACCTCTTCAAATTCAAATAAACTATGGATAAATTGTTAGATTTCATCAATGAGACCAGCATTTATCTCCTAAAAAGAATTTAACCAATCGTTTTCTCCCCCGGGGTGACGGGGGAGGCTGGCCGGCCCAGCACGTCAGGACACGGGGTTGCTGCCTCTGGTCACAGCTCACACTCCTAAAATTTTCATTTAGTGATCCTACAATCATCTTTGTTTCTATTACACTGTTGTGACCCATTAGATTTGGAATCAATTTCTTTTCATAAACATATTCCTATTGATACATCAGTAATCACCTTTGACCAGATGCAGTTATTACATAGCCTCGTAAACCAGCCTCCCCCGGAAATGCATTTCAGTTCATTTCACAGGGGGAGTCTGGCCTCATCTCCGTTGTAACCATTTCGCCGAAACACTCCGCCTACCGAGCCAATCAGTCCCTGTCCCAGTCCCCAATCAGGGACCGAAGAAGAACAGCGATAACGTCTTTTCCTCCAAGAAACTCAACAAGCGCCGAGTCGCTGACTCTTGCTCTCTGTAATTGATGGTATTTCATTTAGAACTTCCCTTACTGCTGTTTTTACGCCACTGTTTGACGCTCCGCCATGTTTGTTGTAGGTGAGTCCAGTCCATGTAGTGATGTTTTCAGGCCCTGATTGGCCAACGTGCTGTGTCAATCACAGCGGCGACGCTGATTGGCTCGGTAGACGGCCGATTTCTGGCGAAACGGTTTCAACGGGGATGAGGCCAGACTCTCCCTGTGAAATGAAATGAAATGCATTTCCAGAGGAGGCTGGTTTACGAGGCTAGTTATTACATACTGAGTCCCAGTTGGTGAAATGATTTCATGCTTGTGCCAAAATGTCTTAACGCATTGATCCGTGTCGCGGTGGCCGTACTCAATATTAGTGACTGAGTGACATTTGAAAGAGTAATATTGGACATTCTTATGTTATGCATGAAATCCCCTTTAACATGCGTTTCTGATAAACTGAACAAGGTTGGACAATTGAAACAAAGCCCTCAATCCTATTTATTTATCTATTGTTCAATAGATAGATTCCATATATTGTTTTTATATATTTTATATTATAGCTACACATAGAATTTCTATATATTAAAGTTCGGTATGGGTTACCAGGGTTTAGAAAAACCTGTTAACCCACAGATGTTCAACAGAGTAGAATCTAATAATAGCTTGTCATATTGTTTCTCTGGACCTGCTGGTGAGACGTGGATGAGTTTCAGAGCTCCGTGTGTGTGTGGCCGCTCTGCTCTTTGTCTGGGTGATTTTTCTTTGCCTGTGAAGAGGAGGGATGTCCAGGGTCAGCGGTGATGAGAGTGATAGTTGAAGACTCCTGGCAGACACTCACTGTCACTCCAACGGGATCAGTGGCCTATTTAGAAATGATTACTGCCATCAGCGCTGGCCTCAGAACTGGAGATGATGTTTGACGCCAGGGGGCGGGAAGACGTCTAGAGAGATTATAAAACACAGTTGCAGCTCTTCCCTTGTAGATATAGCTGAAGTGAACAACACCAAATAACACTTCATTATGGCACCTGTTAGTGGTGAACATGTTGAAAGAAAGCTAAACTGTTGGCAACATTCAACATTATTAGCACAGAGCATGATGACATCCAATATCCATAATCAGCAGCATTTTCATTTCATTGTCCTGATGGAGATGGGGATCCTTTTGATGGGTTGACATGAAAACTCCAACAGTAAGCAACATTTAGGAACAGACAAACCAAACAGTGGCGTCTCTGAAACCAAATGAATTTATGAAACTAAGTAAGGCAAGGCATCTTTATTTATATAGCGCATTTCATACCAAGGCAACTCAATGTGCTTTACATAAAGACAGAACATTTAAAGAATTAAATGAAATAAAAGAGAAGCATAAAACAGAATACAACTTAAAACAGAGTTAAAAGCAAGAGCAAATAAAAGTAAAATAAAAGAAGATAAGATTTGAAATTTTTAAAAGAGCTCAGCTACTGTAAGCACATGAATAGAGGAATGTTTTTAACCTGGATTGAAAAGTGCTCACAGTTGGAGCTGATCTCAGTTCTGCTGGTAGTTTGTTCCAGTTGTGTGCAGCATAGCAGCTAAATACTGCTTCACCATGTCTGCTCTGAACTCTGTGCTCCACCAGTAGTAAACTAAATGTGTTCACCTCAAACAGCCCTTACAGAAAAACCAAACAAACTTCACATGTGATTCACATTTTATTTTTCACATGTAACAAATGTTGCACATGGGAATCATGTTATTTGTACATGGGAAACATGCAGTTTTGCCCTAATTTACAGTCTCCATGCAGGGCCGTTGCTAGGAATTGGGGGCCCTGAAAGGATACTAAAGTGGGCCCCTGACTTTTCCACTTTTTTTTTAGGGATGCACCGATATGAAAATTTTGGCCAATACCGATATCCAATATGAATTTTTCTGTTATGGCCGATAACCGATATTTGCCGATATCGATATGTGTTGGGGTTTTTTTAAGTTTCTGAGATGATAAACTTTTGTACAGACTGAAAATCATGCAAAATGAATTTTTGAATGTCTTCCTTTATTTTCAGAATGTATTTTACTTCCAAATAACAAGGTTACAGGCTACCATCCTCCTCGCATTACCTCAACTTTGCAGGTTTTGCATACAAATATATATGGGCCGATATATATCGGCCCAATTTTACTCATCGGACCGATACCGATATGTTAAAAAATGACTATCATCGGCCGATACCGATATTAATGCCGATATATCGTGCATCCCTACTTTTTTTCATAGACTATATTATCATTTTTTATTCAGCCTACTTTGTTTTGATGCTAATGCAGCATTACTATAAGTATTAGTCAGGGAATAATTCAGTCATACAAAGATCGGACTACTGGGGTTTTTTGGGGCCCCTAGAGTTATCATCACCTTTCTTCCCTATACAACGGCCCATGGTGGTCACATATGATCACATATAGAGCACATGTGTAAATCATCTTACCACATGTGGAAAATGTGTTCATGTGATTCACATACAATCGGGTCAAAACCACGTTTCCCATGAGCAAAATTTTTCACATGTGAAAAATCAACGGTTAACTTCATGTGTTTTTTTTCTGTAAGGGATCACAAATACTGAGAATAAAGCTGTAGGTTATATCAGACAAAAAAAAAAAAACTTTGTATGGTTACGTGATTTTGAGTGTCCCACTAAGAAATACAGAATCCTAAAGTAAATATAGAAGAGTTAGCACCGGTGTTGGCCTCGCTGTGTGGCTGCTCGGCCAGCAATCACAAGGTTATTATATTGGAAAAAAGCATTGATGATAAGAGTAATGGCTGCACGCTGACTCCAAACTGCAAAGTCATCTCGACTCACATATTTTATCACAGAGGGCAAAGGAGAAGAAGACCCAGAGCCGACAACGGGATCAGACTGTTGTTCGTTACAAACACCACTGAGGTTTGGAATCGCTGTACAGATGTGCAGTGATATTACAGCTTTCAGAGTTTCATGTAGTAGATTAAATATACTTTGATTGATTTGGCTGTCACAGGTGCCCTTTGGAACAAATGAAGTATGAAATCACACTTTTTTATCAGCTTCCGGAATTTATGAGCCATTGGCAGTTTATGCAGGTCAGGTCACTCCGCAGTTAAACTTATATTTTTGTATTCGTATTGTATGAACGATTCAGCCAATCCCGTGAGTTCCACAGAGATGCCATATATGACATTTATTCAAATAGAAAGACAAAAAGTTTCAAAATAGTTGCACAGTAAAGCAGATATCAGTGGAATGTTTTTGTTAATATAAGTCCAATGTCCTACTTTCCGTCAAAAATCATCTATAAGATGAGTTATTCCTATAGTGTAATATGTTGCAACCATTAATATGTCAACAATATACACTCACAAAGTTCTTTCGGATTAAATTTATGGAAAATATAATAAATTCATTCTACAGTGATATTATATCATGTAGGGCATTTAAGTATAAGTATGGAATGGTAAACAATCTCTCCACTTCTCTGCCTTCCTGTGGGCTCTAATGTTGCAGACCAGGTGCAGGCGAGACACGCACTTTGTAAGTTTCATGCACCGAGCGCCCCCTCTTTCCCATCCCACCTCGCAAGTGGCATGAGTGGCTTTAACACAGACAAGTCTGATCTTAACCAATCTAAACCAGCTCCTCTCTTCACCTTTAAATGCACTGCGGGCGCGGCACGCTAGCTGCTGCAGTCTTGTCATTTCGACATGGATGAAGGAGACGACAACACCAGACGGCCAAACTTCCCTCAGGAGGGAACTAATGTTTTGGTCCAGGAGGTTCAAACTCACAGCGGGCAAATG
This sequence comes from Decapterus maruadsi, assembly GCA_030347415.2. Classification (NCBI taxonomy): domain Eukaryota; kingdom Metazoa; phylum Chordata; class Actinopteri; order Carangiformes; family Carangidae; genus Decapterus; species Decapterus maruadsi. The sequence goes on from CM064900.1 coordinate 34,115,280, forward strand.
GTAACGCAGACAGATGAAGCAGAAGAAGTCTGGATCAGTTGGCAATATGCATTCAAAAGTTTAGAGAAGGTCAATTTAAGTTCACCTGTAAAGCTTATAGTGCATTTTAGGTGCATTCTGAAATTTAACCCTGAAGCCAAATATCCCTAATGTTTTCTGAATAGTGTATATGTTGATATATATTTGTTTAGTTAAGAAACATAAAAGTTTTCTATATGATCTACCTAATCATTTTTCATTAACTTTAAATGCCATCTACTCATTCTGGTAAAGTGATTTGGGGTTTGGTATGGAAATATATTCATGTGCAATACGTCTACGATATCGCCATACCCCCAGATTTATTTCTGCATTTCAGTCATACAGTTTCATTTGTCTGTCAAAGTGTAGCACGCTTCCCTGCGCAGTGCACGCAGGGTCTGACTTTGGTTAACTGCAGGGTGTCTTGGATTTCATTTCTGCTCCTGTGTTAATGTAACGGGTCAGTGTGCACGCCCGTCTTGTGCCTCGTGGCTGCGACGCGTGACGCACAGACCTGCAGTCATTTTTCACATGGGATGCACATAGAAAATACCAGAGATACCAGCAATGTTACATTAAAGGGATAGTTCAGCTTTCTACTGCATGTAGTGTACTTAAAGGTACATTGTGTAGGAATTACTCCTGTCTAGCGTTGCGGTTGTACATCACAAGCAACTCAATTGTATTTTTCATGCTGCATTTCTGCGTTTCTCTGGACTTCTGTGACTAAAATGACATTGTTTGTTACCGACGGCCGTTTTTCCGACTGCACCTGAATACAGCATTCACATGCAGTCCTCACTGCGTTACCGCGGTGACTTTTCACAGACGCCGCCTCGACCTGAACCGACAGCTCCGGTGTCTCCGCTGAGTTTCCGTGGTTTCCTACCGTCACGCTGCCACTGAAGGTAAAAACATGGCGACGCGACATGGCAGCCAGCAGCGAGCTGACCCGCTCCATGGAGATATGAATGATATGAGCAGAAAGGAACACTTCACTTTGTTGACGGGGGGGGGTTACTGATTCATGAAAAACATACTTTTGAACCAAATAATCGATTTTCGTGAATAGATAACAGGAGAAGTTACACAATGTCCCTTTAATGGACATTTGTAGCTCATACAACCCCACTTCAAAAAAGCTGAACTATCCCTTTAAACAGACAGAATCCACTGTAGATATTTATATCTAAAACAACCATTTGTGATGATAAAGTGCTTTATAGTGTGTTATGATTATTGTTGTAAAGCATTATGGCCATATATGAGTGTTTATAACTGTAGTTATACACTGATATAACTGTATTATAACTCATTATAAGTGTGGTTATAACGCGTTGTAGAGATGGGCGTAAACATTTCATCAGGTTTTGACTGTAAATGGTTAAAAAGCTGCAGCGTCACTCTCACCACTCACCGTTCCAACCTGCTGTTTCAATGCATGTGGTTCTGAAATGCATTATGTCAATGAACAATGAGTTTCCCTCAAAAACAGAAGTGCAATAACGTGTGTGTGTGTGCGTGTGTGTGTGTGTGTGTGTGTGTGTGTCACTGGATGAGTCATGCTGACCCACATCAAGATCAAAGTTTAGTGACACTACCCACTGTTCTCACTGCACGTCACGATGCGCCTGTGTATGAGTGTGTGTGTGTATATTTTGTGAGTGTGTGTCCAGTCACACTGTAGTTTGACCTCAGACTGTTTCAGATGTTTATTCGCTGTCTGTTGCTGATACAGTGGATCTTAAAGGAACATTGCAACATTCTGTGTTTGCGACAAAGTTGCATGGATTGATAAATATCGTTGTCATGGAGGCTTTGACAGCATCACACAGCATCCTCCTTCCTGTGAGTGTAGCAGTGGTGGTGGTGCAGGCGATGGACCGACTGTCAACACTTTGTTTTATGTGTAAGAAAGGCAGAACAAAGTTATTAAAGGGCTGCACCGTCCAAAACAACAAATGGAGCACACTCATCACGGCACCAGGGAACAAACACTACTGTCCTGGTGTGTTTTAGAGAGTTGTGCATCAGTGGTCAGTAAGGCAACTGCCGGGGGCCGCAGGCCGTTAGAGGGCCTCCTAAGGGGAGGGTGGGGGGGGGGGTTGTTCTCTAATGGATGATTTGTAATGACACCTCAGTAGGAATCCACTGTAGACTCAGCCCTGCGTTGTTCCATGACGGATCTGCAATGACACTTCAGAGGCCGTGTTGCTACATATGACAGATGCACAATGCACTATATGGCATCATCACCCTTAAAGGATAATTACCGTTTTTTACAATCTGGACCTTATTTCTAGCATAAAATACGATCATTTCCTCACCCAGATAACTTTGGTGTCATTACAAGTCGTTCCAACGAAATTAACTCCAGCCGAGAGCCGCGTATATCCGTATAGCAGCACAACGCAGCCTCTAAATAACACATTATCTGCAGAGAAACTCCTTCATTTCACCAATATTTAGTTATGATAGGCTAGTGCTAGTGCAGGGTTAGCTGTTATCAACATCTGGCGTCTGTAGGTTGACCTGCTGACCTCTGACCTGGATCATGTCATCTCTGAGCTTGTTGCTACCGCTAATGCTACGGTTCGTTTCGGCGTGTTTCTGACTTGTCAGAACCAAATGAGCAGCTGGATGAAGTTCAGCTTCCACAGGCTTCCTCTCCTCAACCTGGACTCACTAAAGCTCTGGATAGTTGAGATAAAATGGACCTGAATGCTGAAGCAGAATGATTATTATCAGAATGATAGCATTGTCAGAATGATGACATCATCCAGGTCAGAGGTCAGCAGGTCAACCTACAGATCCTGGATGTTGATAACAGCTAACCTGGACTCAGAGGGGAATAGCACTAGCCTATCAGAACTAAATATTGGTGAAATGAGTTTCTCTGCAGATAATGTGTTATTTAGAGGCTGATTGCGCTGCCCCGTCTCTCAGCTGGATCTAATTTCGTCAAAACGACTTGTAATGACACCAAAGTTATCTGGGTGAGGAAATGATTGTATTTTATGCTAGAAAAAAGGTCCAGATTGTAAAAAAAACGCTAATTATCATTTCATGTTTCCTTAAAAATTATTTCAATGCTGCTGGACTCAGTTTTCTGGGTTGCCAGGTTTGTCCACTGGCCGTAGACGATGGTGCTCTTCTCACTGGTCCAGAATCAGTAGCTCAGCTCAGTTGCACCACATAGATCTTTGTTCAAACTGGGACATTTCCTGCAGCACAGGGTGGCAGCAGTTTATTTTCTACCTGCCCAGAGGGAGCTGCTGCTGCTGGATACCAGTGTCGTGAAGATCCTCCCTCCACACCTTTCTGTTCCAACTTCAGCATTCACACCCACCTCACGTGTGACGGCCGTGTGGAGGTGAGCGAGGAGCTGGATCCCTTTTTACACGTGTTACACAGCGACAGTGTTTGTGTCTCTTGTCACTGAGAGCAACAGAGAGGGTTTTCCCCGAGGACGCCGACTGAAAATGTGTATTATTGTCCCAGCATTTGAGAACTTTACCTCCTCCCTCCGTGTGACGGCCGCCTTTTCACTCATTTACATTTCTCTTAAAGGCATGATTGTGTGCTTCCAGTAAAAACACTAGTCACACGTAATTAGGATTAAAAATAAAAGTAACTTTATTACAGCCCTGGAAAAAGGCAAACAATAGGGGATTTGATTTTGATTTGAAATTCTCACATCACACTACAAACATTATCGACACAAACATTATCGACAAAATAGTGACTGGAAAGGCACAGGCAGAAGTATATGCCTGTCCTACATACCAAAATACGCTACCCATTCTTACAATATAAAAAACAAACAAGCTCACACTAAGAAAGAAAAAAACAACAACTAACAAACAAACAAAACTAAACCAAACCAGAAAGAAAAAACAGAAAAAAAAGAAACCCATAAGGCTATTTAAATATATTATAATAAATACATTTTCAAATAGCAAAGCAAAAACAAACAAGCAAACAAAACAACAAAAAGTAAATCTACCCAACATTGTTACAATATGAAAAACAAACAAACAAACAAACAAACATAATAACAAAACTAAACCAGAAAAGGACCTGAACCAACCAATAAGGTTAACAGCCTTTAAATATATAGTAGTAAAGACATTTTTATAAATATCAGAGAAAAAACAACAAAACAAATAAACATTAACATTAAATTAACTTAGTAGGATTACATTTTATATTTTTAATTTTTAATTTTTAATTTTAATTTTAAAAAATATTTAAAAATTAGGGCCGGGACTCGATTAAAAAAAATAATCTAATTAATTAGAGGCTTTGTAATTATTTAATGCTGCTGGAATTTTCTGGGTTGCATTTGTCCATCGCATATAAATATTTGACCTGACTGGTCCATTTCACCCCCACTCATAGATCTTTGTTCAAACTGGGACATTTCCTGCAGAGGGTAAAGTTTATTTTCTAGTGCCCAGAGTGAGTGATCCTGGATTACATATTAAGGATCTTTGGAGCCGTCTGTTCAACCATTCACCCACCTCACGCTCCCGTGTGGAGGTGAGCGAGGAGCTGGATCCCTCCAGCAGCGACAGTGTTTGTGCCTCTTGTCACTGAGAGCAACAGAGAGGGTTTCCCCCGGGGACGCCGACTGAAAATGTGTATTATTGTCCCAACATTTGAGAACTTTACCTCCTCCCTCCGAAAGCTTCAAATTTGGGGGACCGAATGATTGTGTGCAAAAAACACTCGTGATTAAAATGCGTTATTTTTTTACAGCACTGGAAAAAGGCAAACAATCGTTATTTTTTTGAAATTCATTAATCAGTCAATCAACTACAAAAAGTCCCGGCCCTATTAAAAATGTGAATACTGTGATGACAAAAGAAGTGATGCCCTGCACCGAGGGCTGCAGAGTTCAAGTACAGAGTTGAACAGAAGAGACTTGACTGTGAGTTCAACAAATAAACCTTTATTAGTACAGTGTGAGCAGAACAAGAAGAGAACAAGATAAATGGGTGAAGTCTGATATTTTATTGATCCGTAGGAGAAATTAAAACAACAAAAAGTTTGAGTTGTTACAATAGTCGCTCTCTCAAACAAACAAATAAACATAAACCAGTTAGTCACCTGATTATCAGTAAGTAACAGCCATTTCCTTATATGGAAAGCCTTGTCAGAGAAAAAACAACAAAACAAAGGTAAATGGTGGTATAGATGGTTGGTATACTATTTTAACAGTGTTAAAGCCCCCCTCTGGTCGGATAGAGGGGGTAATTGTGTCATGTTGAACAGAAGAGACTAACAGTGAGTTCAGGTTTCTGTCAGTGTGAGCAGAACAAGAAGAGAACAAGATAAATGGGTGAAGTTATGTGAATTTAATTTAATCTCAGTGTGATGTGTCGCCATAGTTGGAAAAAAGAGAAAGTGAGCTGCATGGTACACATTTTAACAGTGTTAAAGCACACACACACAGACAACTTTTCCAGATGAACAACCTGCAGATCAAACTCAGCAGACCACAACATCAGGATTAAACTAGTTGCAGTAGAACTTTTTGCACACACACACACACACACAGACACACACATAGACAACTTTTCCAGATGAACAACCCCCAGATCAAACTCAGCAGACCACAACATCAGGATTAAACTATGCAGTAGAACTTTTTCCCACACACACACACGACTACCTCTCCGTGGCGCTGTTTGACCCAGATTCTCGCCAAAACCAAACAGGTGTGAAATTAGTTTTGGAGACGAAACGTTTTTATCTGTAACTTGTAACTACATGTTCTGTTTGCATCGGTGTTGCTGAGCCGGGACCAGACCAGGACTCAGATCCGCTCGGCCTCAGCGTTTATGTCCAGTTATTTGTGATGGACTGAACTTCATAGAATATAAAGATGAGTAAAGAAATCAATGATTTACAGATTTCTGAAGCTCAGCGGGAGCCGAGGTTCTGGGAGGTTATTTATGGAGCTGAGACTTACAGGAAGTACATGCTGGTCTGTGGCAGCTGTCGACCACAGAACAGCAGCGAATGGGAGTCTATAATAAACATAAACATAAACCACCTGTCAGTCAATGTGGCCACGCCCTCATTATGCAGAACAAACCCAGGTTAGTTACTATTCATTTCAAAATAAGACTTCCTGCTTTCAGTCACCTGCCACTGCAAAAACTCTACATCTTTCCAAGAATATTTGTCTTATTTCTAGTCAAAACTAATCTCTTGCCACTTAAAATAAGACTCATCACCTAAAAATTAACTTCTTTCTTGTTACAAGCACAAAAAACTTGCTCCATTGGCAGATTTTTCTACTTATTTCAAGTGAAAATTTGTTTGAAACAAGTGAAAATGATCCAAAAACAAGTTAACTTTTAGGTGATGAGTCTTATTTTAAGTGACAAGAGATTAGTTTTGACTAGAAATGAGACATTTTGACAAGAAATAAGACAAATATTCTTGGAAAGATGTAGAGTTTTTGCAGTGATGCGGTAAATTCTCCCACTGAAACAAGTACGTCAAATGCTTTTATTCTGAAAGTCTTAAGGTGCGTTCCCACCAGACCTTTTATTTTTGTCCATTTGAATTACTTGATAAATATAAATTGTACAGGATATGGTTTCAACTCTACATGAGATGTCACTCCCAGTCATGTGACACAGTTGCTCTAAACTTGGGGCTGATTCAAACCTTTAATGACAGTTCACCCGCGGTGCAGTCGGCATGAAAAGGTAAATAAACCCTAGAAACTGTATCAGACTGTAAACATGTTTATTTCTGCTGTTGTGTTGGACATTTAAACCCAGGAGTCATTAGTTTTCAGCTCTAGACAACATCCTTTGTAAACACGCTCCTGACAGGATGAACCTGTTGTTGTGCTTTGATTACTGTAGGAGCGGCTCAGTCACACCTTCCCTCAGATACCAAGAAAAATCAATTTAAAGCAGCTGTAGTGTTGAAAGAGTCCACACCTCAAGGCGACACAAACCTTTTTTTTCTCTCTCTTAAATAAACATTGCATTTTAACTCTTATCAGTGTCTCTGCTACCACACATTGACACACGTTCTCTGCTGCAGGAAACAGCTGAGCAGCTGAATGCAGGTCCTCAGTTGGTCATTTCTTTCAGATCGCAGCAAGTCTTAAAGGGGACATATTATGGAAATATCACTTTTTGAAGGCTTGTGTTTGTCTTGAAATCTACGGAGCCCCTTAGGGCAGTGGTTCTCAACATGGGGTCCTTGAGAGATGTGATGGGAGTCCCTGATTTTTTTCTTGAAATTTTACCACTTTTTGTAGATTTAAAAAAAAAAACTTTTTTTTTTTGAGAAATTTTCCACTTTTTTCTAGAAAATTTTTGCTTTTTTATTTTTATTTTGAAATTTTTTTATGCAAAAATTTACCACTTTTTTTTATATATAAAATTTTTACTTTTTTTTTTTTGAGAATTTTTATCACATCTTCCAAGATGTCCGAGAAATTGGACCACTTTTTTCCAGAAATTTCTCTATAATATTTCCAAAAATTCACGCTATTCGCCCAAATTTAAATGTATAAAAAAGTAATGTTCTTCAGTCTCAGAACAACTATTTGTGTATTTCTGGTGTTTACTTCTAAATTTGGTCCAATGGGGGTCCGTGGTCTAATTAGTGTCAATTAAGGTGTCCTTGATGTACAAAAGGTTGAGAACCACTGCCTTAGGATGAAGTTTCTCGAGATCCTGAGAAACTTTTGATACATCACAGACTGTCTGTGATCATGGCAGATAAATAAATAACAGATCTATGGACATTTCTCTCTCTAACGATGCTTTTAGTGCCATAGAGACATGTTTACAGCTCATACGCGATATCCTTTAATCCGACTATAACTAGTGCATGTAAACACGTTAGTCGGACTAATATCGGAGTTCTCCAACTCCGTGTAAGACACCAAGATAATACGATTGGAATTCGATTTTCTCCAGCATCATGTATACACCTTCATCTGAGTTAAACTAGACAAGGCATGTGCTCATGCTCCACACCCTCCGTGCTGCATGGCGTAAGACCCCGGAACAAATACATCCAAGAAAGCCGGTCGCAGAAGAAGAATGCAATCACAGGGGAAGAACCAACAAAGCTGTACGATTAACCATCTGGCTGTAGTTGGACTCCAGTTGTTGGACTCCATTGTTTATTATTAGGCTATATGAAGCAAATGGAAAGTATTAACCCACTGAAACAACACATATCGCCACCTGGTGTTCAGGAGGAGGAAGACACCTTTCTGTCAGTTACTCAATTTCTCAGTTGCATGTAAACTGGAACAAGGACAGAGTCCGATCAGACGCCAAAATTGAATTTCGAGCATTCGATTAAGCTGTGCATAGACTGATAGACAAGAACTAAACCGCTGTGTTCATAGTTATGGGATGTTGAGGCACTGGGAGGCTGCAGCGCTGCAGGTCTGTTATCCGCTCCGTCCTCCGGCTGCTGGACTCAAGACCTGTACTGTAACTTTTCCACTGAAGGCTCATTTGCGGGAATTACCGGGGCGGCTTTGTCGTCCTCCTCCCCGGCTCCCACTTCAGCCGAGCGCAGCCCGAGGAGGAGAATAGTGAGGGGGCTAAAGGGCGACTCTGACCATCCCCGGAGTGCAGAGCAAACACAGCAGGGGCAGAAGAGAAGGGAGGGGGGGTGGGGTGCACATTGAGGAGACTGACACCGGCTCCCCCCTCTCCCCTCCTCCCATCTGCCTCCACTGAGCACAATGAGGAATCAGTGAATGTGGCAAATACAGCAGATGTGTGCTCTCACCGTAGCCTCGTACTTTATTATTCACATTCACACGTGTCGCGCTATATTTAGAATTAGAAAGTAAAGTACTGTTGCTTTAAATACACAGTCACAGAAATGCTCTAATTAACTGATGCAACAAAGACATTCTCATTGAAAAGTGGTTTTAGACTTTTAGATGAGAGCGTTACGTGACAAGAGGCGGCAGAATAAAATAAAATCTTTTTTTTTCACCAAAACAAGTGGTAGAGGAGCAGACATCAGTCTTTCTGCTGCAGGCTGGAAATCCTCCACGCTCCATCTTACTTCTTAAAAAAACTAAAAGTCTACCATGCTTCCAGACGTTTGCCAGATGGATGAAGCTGTGGTGCAGCGGTTAGCAGCGCTGTCGCTTCACACCAAGAAGCTTCTGGGTTCAATCCTGCTGCTTGAGTTTGCATGTTCTCACTGTGGCTGCGTGGGCTCATGGGTCGTCTGGCTTCCTCCTGCCAGCCTGCACAGATAAGTGGTTGGATGGAGATTAGTGCTGGGAAATGTCTTGGATTAATGTAATGTAACATGTTCAATATTTTGTTGTGAGAGGAAGGAGATGTTCAGTTACAGCTGTGAGCTCCCTCATCAATGTATACTTGTACCCCCTCATATGTACGACGGAGTATTAGGGCCACATTAACAAATTAAAAAATCACAAACTTCAAGAATAAAGTCGTAAATTTCCGACTTCATTCTCATACATTTACGACTTTATTCTCGTAATGTTATGACATTTTTCTCGTAGGAAATGCACGACTTTATTCTCATAAATTTACAACTTTATTCTTGTAAATTTATGACTTTCTCTCATAAATTTACGACTTTATTCTCGTAAATTTACGTCTTTATTCTCGTAAATTTACGACTTTATTCTCATAAATTTACGTCTTTATTCTCGTAAATTTACGACTTTATTCTCATAAATTTACGACTTTATTCTCGTAAATTTACGACTTTATTCACATAAATTTACGACTTTATTCACATAAATTTACGACTTTATTCACATAAATTTACGACTTTATTCTCCCAAATGTACGACTTTATTCTCGTAAATTTACGACTTTATCTCATAAATTCACAACTTTATTCTCATAAATTTATGACTTTATTCTCCTAAATGTACAACTTTATTCTTGTAAATTTACAACTTTATTCTCGAAGTCTGTGTTTTTCTGTTGTTGTTTTTTCTCAATGTAGCCCTAGTACTCCACTATGTAGTACTACATAATACTGACATACATGTCATAGTTACATTTCTATATGGACAAGTATTTTCCTTCTCTGGCTGCGATCGCTGACAAACTCCAAAAATCATCAAGATTTTAAAAAATGATTTCAAATTTCTTTTAAATTTGAATTCTGTGATGACAAAATAACCGATGCCCATATCCAGATTTTGTGTATTGAGGGTTTGCAGAGTTCAAGTACAGAGTTTAACAGAAGGTATTCTTCACTCTGAGTTCACCAATAAACCTTTATTACTATGTGCAGAACAAGTCAGCAAGAGATGGAGGTGAAATCTGATTGGTTCTGGTGAAGTTAGAATCAGATACTTTATCGATCCTGAGGGGAAATTAGTTTGAGTTACAGTCGCTCCCTCTGCAAAAGATAGAGATAAATATAAAAGTTAGAAATAGGGGCACCTTGGTGACTCAGCTCATAGATAAATGGATATAAAGATAAATATATCCTTATACAAACATACAATATATAAAAAATAATAACTTCTCCCTTTATACTCTAAGATTATATATATAGAGAGAGAGTCAAATAAGTAAATAAATTGTGGAGAGTTAAAGTCCGAGGTCATCAGTCTACTGGCTCTTTACTCTAACGGTCTCAGGGACACTTTTATTACAGGGAGGGAGCGAGAAAACTTTGAACGAATGAGGCATAAAGATTATGTTCTTCATAAACCGCTGCTTAGATTCAGAAAAAAGAGAAAACACAGCGACATGAATAAAACATTTCATTTCCTTAGATCTCTGTTCTATGTTTCTACTTGGATTCAGTGTGAGCCCAGCAGAGTCAGAGGTCAGAGGTCAGCTGCTGTCAGTCTCCTGCAGGCAGCAGAGATTTTGTTGTTGTTGTTGTTGTTGCCTTTCACTTTTATTTTTTAATCTCCTCTCCTCTCAGCCTTCCTGAACGCTGCCTCTCCCTTTCCTCCCTCATTTTCTTTTCCTCCCCTTTATTTCCTCCACCGCTCCCCCGGTCTGGCAGATGGGCCGTGATGAATGGGAGCGCTCACCACAAATTTTCACCCCCCGTGGATCTTGACAGAACCAGAGGGGGGGGGGGTGCAGGGTGGGGGTGCGGGGGGATTACTGCAGCACCCACTGGAGTCTGACTGTGGTGGACTTCAGTCCCACTTTGCATTTCTCCCCCCAAAAAAAGTTCACGTCATGCATGATTCAACTGTTGCAGGACCAGTGTTTTTTCTTTGTTCTAATCTCAGTTTTTAGTTTTGCATCGAACAGAACAGAAACATGTGTCAGACTACTTCCTGAAAATAGTCCCATACAGAAGCCGCAGCTGGCTCATGATCCGTATTACATTTAAATTAGATGAATGTGTTTTTCTTCAGGTGCTGTTTAATAACACACACCTTTGTCCATGTCTCTTTTTTTTCCACAGACAGCGTCAGGTGGCGACTCAAACATGCACCGAGAAGGTTTTTTTTTCTTGAGGCAAGCCAAGAGTTGATATTCCTGTGTTTATGACACAAACGGTGGCTTTCCTTTGAATTAGATCTAGTTTTACAAACACGTCGGCTGCTTGAAGTAAAATAAACTTCTCGGTGTATGTTTGAGTCGCCATCTGATGCTGTGTGTGGAAAAAAAATGCGGCTTTGAGGATGAAAATCTTCAGATTCCTTAAAATGTTTGGAGAATACAGCCCAAGTTGAATTTGCCCGGAATTGTCCTTTAATAATGTACTAAATAACGTTAATTAAAGCAGATATCAGCGGTTAGGCCGTTTTCGCTAATGCTGCGTTAGAGGCACGCTTTGGAAACCGTAAGTTACAGCTTCAAGTCACAACTACAACTTTGTAGCGTTCCAGGCAACCTGTAACTCGTGTTTTTACCGTCCTGTTGCCTGTGAAAGTCACTATAACGGCCACTCGTAACTATCTGTGGAAAACTGGTAACAGGAAGGAAAAACACAAGTTACTTTCCTTGAGGATGAGTTAGCAGCCCCCGCCCTCGTCAGGCAGCTATTGGTCCTCGTGCTACGTGACCACATTCACGCGCATCCCTTGGCTGCACACACAGCCCTTCATGCCGTTCTCTCTCCTCATTGGATAACGCTTGTATCCCACAAGGAAAATTTTCTCCTCGGGTTGCAGCAGAGCAGAGTGACGGAGAGACTCGCGTTTCGGCTGAAACACTCCATGGAAGTGATTGCTGACGGAAAATAGGACTATTTAGGACTTATATGAACAAAAACATTCCGCTGATATCTGCTTTAAGGGTCCCTTATTATAAAGTGTTACTGAATGGACTCTAAGTTGATCTCTATTCTAACCACTGATCTGGTCTCTGGGCTTTATGGCTTAGAAATAGAATAAAAGGTATTATTACATCACACCACCTGATTTATGATTTAATCTGATTTTCCCTCAACACAAATGACAAAAAAACAAAGGAATTATTCAAACAAGTTTATGGCTCGGTAGCTCACAGCTCGATCGCCTTCGACATGTTGATGATGCCAGACTTTCTCCGCCGTACGGCTCCACATCTTTGGTGAATTCGTCCATAATACTGATTTACCGCCCGGCTCGAGCTGCTCAAAATACATTGAAATGAGCGGCTGATCGTAGAGAATGAGTGTTGAAACTGATGGTTTGCTGCTGATGCAAATACGTCTGGATGAGTCACATCAGATGAGAGCTGCATGCAGCTGCAGGGACGGAGCAGTGGGTCTGTTGGCTGATCACATCTGCATAGATAAACACCGCATGGGTTTTCATGGAGTGATGACAGAAATTCAAATGTCAGTAGGAAGTCAGTGACGTGAATGACAGATACATGACTTATCTATTAGCATGTACTGTACGAGACATGTATATCTGCACTAGTGAAAATATGAAATGTTTGATAAGTACAAACATATAATGTATGCTGTATGTACACCTCTTCTCATGAAATGATTGTGACAAAGTGTATATCTTCTCAAAACTTTATCGAACAGTCTCTTCCAAACACTTCACTGTGAAAACTAAACCACAGTTAACCTTTTAAAGGAATAGTTCACCCAAAATTCAAATTTCACTCATGTCGACTAAAGGCTCATTTATGCTCAACGTTAAATACGCATACGGATACGGACGGAGCCTTTCGTCCGTATTCTGCGTTCATTTCGTCCGTTTTTCGACCGTTTTCACAAAGCTTACGGATACGCACCAAACGGAGCAGTACCACCGGAAACCGATTTTGCTGCCACTTTATTTTTTGATAGAGCCAGTGTGAGACAGAAGAAGAAAACACGACGGCTGAACGAGAGAAGAAAAAAAAATCTCCGTCCTCCAGCAGTGATGAATTTAACGGCCTTGCCGACTACGGCATCACATAACGAGTCCGTTTTCTTCTATTTATGATGTACTATCAAGATCTCCTCCGTAGTCGCCATGTTTGTTGTCATGAACTTTTGACTCTGTGCTGCCCCCTGCTGGATGTATAACATCCATGCCAACGTTCAAGACGCATGAAAGTATGTGGACACTGACGGTAAAAACGTTTGAAACGGACGCATACAATTACGTCCGTAAGTGGAGCATAAATGAGCCTTAAGGGCTGGGACAAGTTTCAGTCTAATTTCAGTAGTCTAATCTTTGTATGACTGAATTATTCTGCATAAGACCTTGACTAATACTCATAGTAATCTGCATTTGCATCAAAACAAAGTAGGCTAAATAAAAAATGATCATATGTGGTCTAAGAATTCCTAGCAACGGCCCTGTGTATCAGCGTTTTGGGGTTTCTTCAGTTGAAGACACAGTCAGAGTCTGACGTAGTGAAAGCAGCTCCTGCTCTGACAGAACGGGTCCCAGCTGAACGTCGAGCCGCGTCCCGCCGTCTAACTGACACACTCTCCGTCCTCCCCACGGAAGACACTTTATCATCAACATGTGTGTGTGATTGCAGCTTGTTAATCAGTCCAGTCAATTATAGGATGGCTGCTGGTTGGGTGTCATCATATAGCCTACTGTACTGCAGCTTAAGCGATAACACACACACACACACACAGTTCTCTCTCTTCTCCTGCCTTATAACCAACAAATTGACTTCCCAGCTCCGTTTGGATTCATGCATCAGCAAATTTACAAGTCTGTCAATCTAAAGCACATTCTGCTGCTGTTGTCGTCTCAGAACAGCAGCCGCTGTAATTTCAGAAATCAAATTGAGCCTGGAAGCGAGTGGTGCTCTACACTGCATCTGACTCTGAGTTATAGAGTTATGTATAATGTATATCCAAACACTGAAAACATTACACAGGAAGAAGCAAAAGCAGGTATGAAACTTAAAGGTATAGTACGTAGGAATTCTCAATCAGAACGTATTGTTGATGTTGCATTCAGGTGAAATCGGGCAGACGTCAGACAGACAACAGACGCTGCATGAACAACATGGCAGCCATGACTTGTACCAACTCATCCTAAGGTAGGAGAAAGCTTTCATTCGTATGCAGGTGTGATTCCACTTCAGTGAAATACGTAATTTATGAAAGCAATATTTGATTTTTGCTGATAAAAAAGCCAAATAAGTGACACACTGGGGCTTTAATGACATGGAATTAGTTAAACTTGAACCAGAGATGTAACTTCAGATCTTACCCAGAGTCAGGCTGCAGCTTCCTACATGACTCAGATCTTAATTGCCATCACTGCTATTTAGATGTAATGTTACCACTGCAGCAATATGAGATCAGTAAAGCTGATGCATTTCAAAGCAAATAGTATGAACAGAATAATTAAAACAACCAGGGGCACAGAACATATCACTGAGTCATTTTCAGAGAAAGAAAACAGACAAGCTGGGGAAAATGTAAAGAGAGTTTCACCTTGATAGCCACAAATTACATTATGGTTATGACTGCCAGCTAATTAAATCTTTGTGAAGAACCAAAACAAAAAAACACTTAAGTAAAGTATTAAGGTAGAGTACATTGGATTTTCCTAAAAAATTAAACAAATTCTTATACAAAGGAAATGCTTAATCCTCACCTACGGGCTGTTTCTAGAGCTTTGGGGAATCAGGAAGGGGGTGAATGTGGAGAATTATACTCTTTTGCACACAAGTGCTGAAAAAAATGAGAAATGAGAAATCTGTTGTGAATAATAAACTACTTGTTCAGGGATTTGAGCTCAATATTAAAGGGATAGTTCACCCAAAATTCAAATTTCACTCATTATCTACTCACCCTCATGTCAACAATTTCTCATGTCAGGGCTTCAACACAAGAGGGACATTACAGACGAGCAGTATGGAGGTATTTGAATGTTTTTTGGTGTGTCTTTTTGGACAAAAAAACCTGGTGTCCATTGACAACCATTATATGGACAAATACTGATAGTGAAAAATGGACCCCCCGTAACTCAGAGAAGGAACGGAGGACTCTGAAAATTCTCACAGCTCTTAGTCGACATGAGGGTGAGTAGATATTGAGTGAAATTTGAATTTTGGGTGAACTATCCCTTTAAAAAAATTCATTTGAGAATCAAACCAAAGCAAACCAGAAAGACTGTAAAGGAGATCATGTCTGTGACCTGCTTTGGTCAAAATACCCCAAGGATCAAACATCATCTGCTTTAAAACAGCCCTGTTCAGAACGGCTGCTTTTAGCGCCTGTCGCTTTAAATGCAAATGAGCCACTGCTGGCCCCGCCCCCTTCTACCGGTACCAGGTAGGGGTGGGGTTATGCAAATTCATAAGCTATTACATCACTGGAAGACATCTGAGGGAACAGCTGGTAAAACCACGTGGATTTCAACCTCAGGAGCCTGAACATCACAGATTTTAGTGTCAATTCTCACATTTTGGGGCCGGAAGGCAAAACAAACATGTAAATATATGTTAAAGAGCCTTCAAAAAGTGATATTTTCATAATATGTCCCCTTTAAAAGTTAGAAGAAAAAAAAGGTGGAACACTTAGATTGCTCCAATGTATTGCTGCACTGAAGAAGTATTCATTAACACAGAGAAGTGTCACATCATCACAGCAGGAGCTCATCAGGATTTACACACTCGACATCCCTCGCTGTCACACTACATTACCTCACAGTAACCACTTGTGTGGCGACCGCCCGGCGGAGTGTGGAAACACTGTAGAACACAATATGAAACACAACGCTGTCGGTAACAATGCAGGAAAACCTGACAGATTACACTCTAGCCTATAAGTCTGGTGCATGATGGGAACTCACTGCAGTATCTTAACAGTCTCTTGATGTTTTATTTTTTTTACATTATTTTTTACCTGTTTGCTGCCTTTGAACATCATAAGTAACTGCACATGAAAGGCTCCTCAGACTTTCAGAGGTGTAAAGTCATCCATATTTTTTACATTATAGATGCAGCTCTGTATATAAATCATTGAATGAAGCAGCAATCCACTTGTTCCTACACACATTTTCACATTTTCTCTGTGCATGCTTTGATAAATGAGGCCCCTACAGTCCCACCCACCAGAACCAACCACACCTGAAGAAGACGGAGGCTCATGCAGCCTCTGGCCTTCAGTTCCTCCTCTGTAAGTGAAGCACATTTAATCAGCTCTGTTTTTACTGGTTACCTCTCTCCTCACTTAATGAAATAGAAGTGTACATGCTTTATTTATTCCTGTCAGTGATTTCAAATGGACTCGAGGGGGAGCAACCGAGACGTTACAGTCCAGAAGAGGTATTTTGTAATGGATTGAAGTGGAAGTTTATTGGAATTCGGAGATTAATCCTCGCCTTGCTTTGCTACTTATCTTCTGTCACCGCGGCTCAGAATAACAGGAGGAGAAATAAGAAGTAAAACCGCCATCATTTTTTTTATTTGACAAATACTCTGCACACTGTTAAAAAGTGTCCCAGGATTATAAATGCAACATTTCATTATACCCCTCTCACCCATCTCCTCTCTGCCTTTGCAGCAGAAACAGATGATATTACTTTTTTTTTTTTTTTAATGTTTTAAGTGCATCTCATCAAAAAAAAAAAAAAAGCAAAACATTCTCACACAAAATTCCCAGCAAAGGTGTTGTGTGTGTGTTGCTGATGTCTGCAGGCTGGATAAGTGGCATTGGTTGGATAAGAGTCTTGAAAAATGTCTGGAAAACTGAGGATGTAGACAAAGGAAAGTATGAAATACTGTAGTAATTTAAAAGTGTTAGACAGCATTTCCAAGCTGTGAACATGGAGGTGTGTCCATCCCTGCAGCTGCAGAGCTGCACTGGTTTCTATCTATGGAAAATAATAAAATTTAATCCTAAAAGTAGTTCCATCTGTTAAGTCTGAAAAGTCAGTTCTAGAGCAACACCACGTTTACACCTGTCATTAACACTGCATCTCGTATCCAGATTGTATACGCATAGTTGCATGGGTAAATTAAAACAAAAAAAAAGAAAATAAATAGAAGAAGAAGAAGACAAAATTGCTCGAACACTCGCATCGCACCAAATTAAAAAGAGACACTTGGTCTCCTCACTCCATCCATGAGTATCCACAATAGTGAGGTTTCCATCCACCTATAATTCTTATTTGCATTTTCAAAATTTGCGGAAAAAAACTTGGTTGGAAACACCAGAAATTCAAAAAAGGCAGAAATTTTGCAAAAACATCAAACTGCCTTGAGGACTCCAGATGGAAATTAGCCTTCGGGCTACAATCTGGCACATTTACAGGTACTACGGTACATGCTTTTATTAATGTGCACTGTCCTGACTTTTCTAAATAAATAAATACAAAATACAAAAAAAGTTTTCATGCTGTATATGTATACAAGTTTCCCAGAATGCAGCGGGATATATACAGCTGTAAAACAGGCAAAAAGCTGTCGTATTTCCCACTGTTGCGTTGTTGTTATAGCTTTAATATTTTTTTATGCGATAAAGTTACTGTTTAGATCCCCAATGTGTGGCTAGTTTATCCAAATGACGGCTGTTTAGGAGTTTGCTACGACGTGTTTCAGAGAAGTGAAGCTCCACCCGTGTGAGCAGCGACTGGAGACAACCTGCGTCGTTATCCCGGGGGAGAAAACGATCGCTAATGAACTTACCCACAGGTCTTCTCCCAATACTTTTCAAAACAATAACGAATGGAAATGGACATAATTTCACATTTTCTTTTAGGGCATTTTCACAAAATTTGAATCATTGGGGCCAAACCGCTGTGCTAGAGCCTCCCAGTGCAGACAGATCTCTCATCCAGTGGCATTTGGGTGTTGATCAGCCAGTCTGGAGTTACAGAGCTATTCATAAAGGCTTCTAGCTGAAATATATTGCAACATAACCACAAAACTTGCCTCATTTCCCCGGGTGGGATGTATAAATTTCTTCTATTCTATTCTATGCTGTTTGGGGTGTGGGGAGCGGAGTGATGGAGGCAGTGATTACAGACGGCTGCTGCTCCGCTCCGATGGGAAACCAACTGTTTTTGAGGGACAGAAAAAGATGGAAAGCTCTATGTGACTTGACACATGTATCCTTCTCCTCTCTCCCTCTGCCCGCGCATCCAGCAGGATCTTCAGGATGAGAGCGCGTGCGGGCGTGTCTGAGGACATCGGCAGCGGACAACAGCGGTCATGGAGGCGGAGGGCACAGCGGAGCCGGCCTTCGTGGACGTGGACCAGGGCCTGACTCTGGCCTGCATCGCCTTCCTCTGCCTGCTGCTGGTGGCCATGATCATACGCTGCGCCAAGGTGATCATGGACCCCTACAGCGCCATCCCCACCTCCACATGGGAGGAGCAGCACCTGGATGACTGACACACCCAAAAGCATGCATATGCATACCACGCAAATATACTACCACGCAAACCATACGCACGGACAGAGAATGGTTCTTCAAGGGTTCTGTAGTGCGGCGCTGATGGATGTATGAAACCGTAATGACTCCGCATGCCATTTCATTTCCAAAATTAAAAAAGAGAAGCAAGAGAATAACCTGGTAAATCCAAATGAAATGAAATATGTATCTTTAATATTCACTCTACAGTGATAAAGAAGCAGTGAAGTGAGTGCACGTCTTCTCTTCCTGCACTCTTTCACGTTATAAACTGGCTCTGCTACGGCACAAGTCTGAAGAACCATTCCTGAAACTCTCTGAAATTGATTTTCAGTGTTTCACTGTATTGATCTGTAATGAAGAGCATTCTGTGGCGGAGGAGGTAGGAAAACCTTCTCCGGTTCATTTTTTAGAGAAATACATTACAATTCAGGCCCGAGCGCGGAGCTGCTGGGACGCTTTCTGCTGACTAAGCCATCGATGGAGTGACACTATCACAGCTAAAGAGTAAAGCACACAAACTCGGCTTTTTTCTTTTTCTTTTTTTTTTTTTTTTTTGTATCTACCTAGAGATGTCTTCAGGAGCCCAGGGTGGAGGGGGCTGCCTTACATTCCTGTTGGACTGACAAACACAATCAAGTCATGGCAAGTGGACGCCAGCCTTTGACTGACCGCACTTTCCCTTTACATCTGCAGAGGCTGCAGAGACAAATTAGCAGAGGAGGAGGAACGTGATGGAGAAGCTCTGAGGCAGCAGAATCAGGATTTGCTTTGTAACTTTGCACAAGACTGAAAAAATGGAACAAAAAGCACGGATGTCCCACAAAAATAGGAAAAGGAGAAAAAAAACTACTATTTTATCCATACAGATTGTTGCATAATTCCAGTTCCTTGCAGTTGATATCTCTGTAGTTTGTGTTCTTACGGGAAACACCAGATTGCTGAGATATGAGAACGTAGAAAACCATAACAAAGAATAATGAAGTCATTATCCACTCGCTCACCTTTCAGGTTTAGATAATCTGGCTAAACATGTACAAGTGTTTATCTTATTTAAACCGTGGCTGATGTTTATCATCATATTACTGTCGACTGCATGGGTTTCAGCTAGTGTACAGTTGGATTGTTTGATGAAGAGCCAGCATGAGCCTCTTGGTATTCATCAATCATCATCATCATCATCACATCATGGTTAAATTGAGAAAAAGTAATTTAACACAACTTGATGATTTCCATGAGACGTGACAAAATTAAAGGGACACTCCACTGGTTTCTCATGTCAAAGTCAGCTTACTGGTCATAGGGGGCATTAATCAGTTCAACACTATTCCACGACTTTCTGTTGCAAATAATCTCTATCTCACGAAGGAGTGTTAGGGTCAGCCAAAAAAAACAAAAAATCCAGCTGAAGGGAAAAAAAAGGGGGCAGCAATGAAGACTGGACCTCCACGATCCACTGGTCTCTGCCTCCTCCTGTAGTATTTACAGATACAAATACTACAGGATACCTCCTCTCCTGTAGTATTTGTAGTATTTATAGAATTTACAAATACTACTACTACTTGTTTTTTTTATCTTGTCCCGGATTTTTTTTTTGCCTGACTTTTTTTTTCTTGTGCCGGATTTTTTTTTTTGGTTGGATTTTTTTTACTTGACTTTTTTCTTTTTAAATCTTGTGCCGGATTTTTTATTTTTTTATTTTTTACCCTGACTTTTTTTTTCTTGTACCAGATTTTTTTTTTGCCTGACTTTTTTTTTTTCCTTGTGCTGGATTTTTTTTTTTGGTTGGATTTTTTTTTGCTTGTGCCGGATTTTTTTTTATTTTTTTTTCCCCTGAATTTTTTTTTTTTTGGCCCATATTTTTTTTTTTTTGTCTTACTTTTTTTTTTTTTTTTTCCTTGTGCTGTTTTTTTTTTTTTTTTTTTTTTTTTGGTTGGATTTTTTTTTTGCTTTTGTCATTTACCTGACTTTTTTTAAAAAAAAATCTTGTGCCGGATTTTTTTTTTTTTTCTTGTGCCAGATTTTTTTTTTTTTTTTTTTTATCTTGTGCCAGATATAAATATAGATAATTGTATTGATTACTTTGGACTAATGGTTCAGGACAATGCAGCAGCTGAGTGGGAGGAGGAGCCCTCAAACCACTGCTAACAAGCAGCTAACATTAGCATTAGTCATTTTCCAACAGTGTCCCAGAAAGACGTGTTGGAGTTTCAAATGGCCAAAGAAAGTGTTGTTTTGTTCTAGCAGTGTTGGGGCGTTTGTTTTAAAAAGTAATTAGTTATAGTTACTCATTACTCATTAAATAAATAACTGAGTTAGCGTAACCCTACCACCTATTTCTCTGGGCGTTGTGGAGCCTGTCTGTGCCGAGGAATTGAGTGAGTTGGTTAGTTCCTGTCAGATAAATCAGCTTTTTTCCGACTAGTTGATGGACTGAAACAAATGTGTATATAACGTGGACTTTAAAGGACAATTCCGGGCAAATTCAACTTGGGGGTGTATGTTACTATCATTTTAGGTCTAAAAGAAGGAATGTGAAGATTTTCAGTTTAATCGCTCCTGTTTTGCAAACCACTGTCCCTGCATCGCTACAGCAGCAATGAATGGGAGTTAAGTTCCGCTGGTTATTTTACATCCCACAAAGCCGTAATTTTTTTCCACAGACAGCGTCAGATGTCCCAAACATGTACCGATAAGTTTATTTACTTCAAGTTTCCGAATGCTTGTAAAACTAGATCTAATTCAAAGTCTCGTGCTGTTCTATTCAAGTGCAGTAGGAGCTGCCGTTTGTTTTAAACACAGGAATATCGACTTTTACTTGTTAAATAAATTTTCCACAGAAGCATCAGTTGGCACTAAACATGCGCCCATTTTTCTGGGCAAGTCAAGAGTCGAATTTCTGTGTTTATGACACAAACGTTGGTTTCTGACTTCCCCCGAATGTCAGATGAATGGCTTTTTTCCGACTAGTTGATGGACTAAAACAAATGTGTATATAACGTGGACTTTAACAGGTGTATTATTTTGTGACGGGACTTCTTCAGTCAAGTAACGGTGCATTTTATTGTCAGTAAGTTGACAGTAACAGCATTATAACATTGGAAACAGTAACTTTTTTGATTAATTGTTGCTGAAAAAAGTAGCACTAACGTTTATTTATAACGCCGTTCTTCCCATCACTGCATTCATGTAAAGCTGAAAAGCCTGAGATCACGTGATCTAACACAATAGAAGTTCCTGGGGGCAGAGAATTTAGACATTAGCTTGCTTTGGGGTACAGTAACACTCCACTCCAGCCTCATCAACACATTCCCACCAGGTCTGCTGTCAGTAGGGGGGGGGGGTACAGATGACCATCGGGCCCCCCGGGGAGCCCATGCAAAGGTCATTCAAACTCAAAGCCCTGAGTTTGAGGCAGCTGCTGCTGTCGCTACTGTTGCTGACTCACTTCACACACAACACAACACAACAGTTCAGGCAGACAAAGCATTATGGGTGAAAAAACAAAATAAAGAAAAGCTCAGACGCCTCAAACAGATTGTGAGTCCTGTTGCAGAACTCAGTCTCAGCTCAGTTCATGTCAGTGAACTGCACAGTTATTTTGTGTACATGTGCATGGATTGTTCCTTTGTCTTCATACTGTAGCTGTTGGCTTCAGTTTTTATGCCAATAAAACACTGACTACGGGGGACAAACATCTTTGCACATGCAACAATCACTTACTAATTTATTTAACTCATCAAAGTGAAAATAAAAATCAAAGCATTAACATTTGAAGAAAGGCTAAGAGGTTGGATTTACTCTTTACTTTATAATACAAAGTGGGATTTGCTCAGGGGTGGCCAACCTTTCATTCAACTCTACACAGTTTATTAGGACCATCAAGCTAAAAACTAATTAGTCCACCATGATAAGCCATGAAGGTTATGTTGCTCAATACAAATTGCAGAACAGGATTTACTGCAGGACAGCTCCTCACTGAATACTGAATACTGACATAAACAATCTAACATTCCTTATAGTTATCTTCCCCGTGTAGAAAAATTCAAGGACTGCACCTTTAATGTTGCATGTTTCCGTTCATTTTCAGCCCCCAATATGGTATGTTTTCAGGTTTTAAATGCATTAAAGTACCACATAAATTTGTTTATAGCATCAAGGCTTTTTGACTCAACCTCAATTTAAACAAAATATGACAAAATTTTCATCACACAATTCTAAACTGCTCTGGAAATCACTGAAATCATGAGTGCAATACCAACCTTTTCATGGATAAGGACACTGTAAAACACTGTAACCAAGAGAAGAAAAACTAATTGGATGGGGAGAAAAAAAAGTGTTTGGTTTATTTTACGGGTTAAAACTGAACCTAACACAAAATATGGTAGCAGAAAGCTAACACAAGACGAAGGTTAAGGGTGTAAAAGCCACAACACAAGCATCTGCTTATATTCTGCACATGCATCAAATCACTGGAATGTCCCTTTAAAAGCGCACAAGATGTCAATAAACTGTAGGGAGGCCTTTGTCCATTGATTTTACTGTAAGCCACACGAGCAGATTTTGTATGTTTTATAAAGAATTGTTACTTTCTTACAGGACTGATCGACTTGTATTTGTTTGCGATTCAAATGTGTGAGTACATCGAACTACTAACTACAGCCATTCAGCCTTTAGCAGTAGCAGTCATGCTCGATGTGTTATCGCTGCACGTCCAACACAAACACAAACACAAACACACACACACATACAGGCATCTTAGGGCAGTATGAACTATTGCAAGCAGACAGCATCACTATAGTGTTCATAAATCTACCTTGTTTGCTCGGCCTGTCTCAGCCATTAGTCCAGAACAAACTGAGGTGTTTTAATTGAATCTGTCTTTGACTTATGAATCTGTACAGAAAGCATTAATCATCTATGAAATGACTGTCTAGCTGCATGATATGAAGTGCCTATGCTTACAATAAAACTACACCATGAACACAAGAGCCATCTAGCACAATGCTAAGTTCTACATCAGCTCCCTGCTCCCTTTATCTGGGACTTTGGTAACACTTTACTTGATGCCTATCTTTATTATAACGCATTATAACCATAGCCTACTTATAATGAGTCATAATGCAGTTATAGCACTGTATAACTATAGTTATAAACACTCGTAAATTATCATAATGCTATATATATATGCTATATAATTATAGTTAGTAACTCACTGACAATGCCCACATCGATAATGCATTAAATATAGTTATAATGTGTTATAATTGGCTTATAAACAGGTATAACTATCATTATAAACACTAATAAATTACTATAAGGTTTTCTAATAATAAGTATAATACCTTACAGAGCATTTTATAATGGCTTACAAGATCAAGTATTATAATAAGAGTTATAATGTTGTTATAACAATAAGCATAACGCATCATAGAGCATTATATCTCTTATTATAATACTTGATCTTATAAGCCATTATAAAACGCTCTATAATGTATATTGTTTTAAAGCCTTATGGTAATTTATGAGTGTTTATAATGATAGTTATACACATTTATAAGCCAGTTATAACACATTATAATGCATTATTGATGTGGTCATTGTCAGCGAGTTACTAACAATTATAACCTATTATAATACCTGACCTTATAAGTTGTGATACAATGCTTTATAGTGTGTTATGATTATTGGGATCATTCGTGAGTGTTTATAACTATAGTTCTACAGTGCTATAACTGCATTATATGTGTGGTTATAATGCGTTATAGACACAGGCGTCAAGTAGACTTTCTTTCTTTCTTCTTTTTTTCTTGAGTGGCTGGAAAAGTCATATAATGCTTCTTTTTAAGGCATCAGGGATGAGCAGCTGTGATCCACTGACCTCAGATAGGTGGTGGCAGGGGGGGTCAGTGTGGAAGTCAGCATTTTACTGACTCCTGTTTAATATGCTGTGGAGCAATGAGACAAAGTTGTTCAGCAGAATAAGACTGAGGAGCGCGGTCTGTCGTCCACACACTGTTTTTATGCTGCTGTATTTATTTTTGCTGGAGCAGCATGAATCTCTGTGGCCTGGAACTCCGTGTGAAAGTAGATGAATGCCTGCGCTTGACTTACAATTAATATTTAACGATGCGTTCCCTTTGCTGACTTTGTGTTGATGTATAGCCAAAACTGTGTACTATTACTACTTCTACTACTACTGCTACGACGACTTTTATGTTTAGAAACAGGGAGAATGAGAGAGATGTCCTCGTCTGCTGAGTATCAGCTGATTAAACCTGTATTCAGTCACTTCCTGTTCACTGTGTGTCATTTATACACAGGTCGACTCACTGTTTAGTTGTTTTATTTCCACACATTTTTCTGTTTATGATGTTTTATAGTTGAGTTTCTGGGCAATTTAATCATTTGCCATGGTTTTCACCTCCTTTTTCTTTTTTTTCACTGCAAGGTAAAATCAATGAAAACAGGAGAGATTTCAAAATGTCATTTATTCAACACAAAACATTTATAATGCTGCAAATTCCAGGATCTTTTCAGCATTTTATATCGATTTAAAGGGATAGTTCAACATTTTGACAAATTGGCTCATTGCCATAATCCCTATAATCATAGCAGTAGGTTTGTTACCTTTAAATGTTGTGCAAGCTATTTTTAGAACGGCGGAGCAGAGCCGCGAGCTGCTCAGAGCTATGTGCAGGTCACAACTTGTCCTTGGATTGTGTATTTGATGAGTTTGATGAGGGAAACCAAGAAATCCCATTAGCCTCCGTAGCTCTGAGCAGCTCGCCACTCTGCTCTGCCGTTCTAAAAATAGCTTGCACTGACAATTAAAGGTAACAAACCTACTGCTATGACTATATCTATTATGGCAATGGGCCAATTTGCCAAAATCTTGAACTATCCCTTTAAAACTGGGGAAGTTTAAACTGACAATGTGACAGTCTGTAAATCTTCTGGTTACATGATGATTTTCTAAAAATCCTTGACCGGCCCTGGGGTTCAGCTGATCATATATCACTAATTGATGTCGTGTCATAACAATTGTCCCAATTATTTGCTGATTATTGACATTGTGTGACACAATATCAGGAAGTAGCTCCATGACAGCAGACAGTCTCAGGTGAGGAAAAACATGTAACAGAATGTTTTTGAAGGTCTCCTGTGGAGTTTTTGATGACTAGTCGCCCTATGGAGCAATGTTTTTATGAGCGGGTCCCTGTTGTGTTTGGATCTCCTGTGCGTCAGCAGGGAGCCCCCCCCCTCCCCCCCCTGCCCCCCTGCAGAGGTCAACACTCAGACAACTCATGCATTCCCACTTAACTGCAGTCAGATGCAGTAAACACAGGAAGTGGAGACCAAGACCAGGAAAGTATGGATGTTAGCACTGCGGGATGTTTTCTGTTTCAAAAATAAGGTCTGACATGTTTATTAGACCATAAAGACACACAATACGTGCATCAGTGCTATGAAAGTGCCCAGAATTTCCACCAATACTAATAATAACAAAATAACAAAGCTATATATATTTATCGAAAATGGACCCATTAACAAGTGTGGGTAACGTAGATTCATTGTTGCAGAATTTTTCGTTCTGCTGCTGGAGAAACTCCTCGTCGTCCCTTTAATTCTTTGATGTGCAACTACCAATCAGATCAAATGTAGACAAAGAAGCAAAAACATGAACCTTCAGACTGTCAGGAGTGAGACGCCCTTACTGTGTAAACTAATTAGGAGTAAAAAAAAAAAACTGTTATTAAAAGGATAGTATCATAGCTCCAAATAAAAAAAATGTTTTTCCTGCACTTTGAAGGGCTGGAAACAATTATATTATAGCCAACAATGGAACTGTGTTTTTTTTTTTTTTTCAGGTAAAACCTCTTTTAGGCCGTGAAAATAGGCCGTTTCTTTGGGTCCATTCACAACAATGTATGTTGTAAATCTCTGGGCAGGGCTATTATGGGCTGGCGTTGCTAACGGGAGGAGTGCAGAGAGTCTTCTACTGCAATTAAAGTACTTAGGGGCTATTTGTAGATCATACAACCACACTTTTAAAAAAAATGCTACTATCCCTTTAAAGCAAATATAGTAAAGATGTCATCACAGCACATCTACATGAACAAACAGCAGAATGAAGCTGCATCATAATGTAACTGCAGTGTCACCGTGACGCAGCTGGGCCTCCTGTCAACCATCAGGTCTACATACGCAGAACACAACTTATTCACATTTTGAATCGACTGGATTTTATTGCAGCACAACAAAGACGAATGCGATTGACTCAACTACCTGCGGAGGTAGCTTGTCTTTTGTACGCTTTCTAATTGAACACAGACGAGACTAATCTCGCGGTAGTTTGGACATGTAATTGGGTCACAGTGAAAGCCTGATGAAATTTCATTCAGTGCTAATCCAAGGGGAACCATCTGCCAGCCCCAAGGCCAATTTCATCAACGCCTGTCTCACATAATAGGCTAAACAGCACAGAGATGAAACTCTCCCGTCGAGCTCAGAGTCGAGGGTATACCCCGCACACTCAACCATCCACAGGGCTTTGAAGGTCAAGGTGAAGGTACATACCGTGAGTTATTGTAATGAGGCCGGTATTATATTGTGCGAATGTAAAACAGTGATTTAATTTGCTTTGGCTGTTAAACTGTGTCCCGTGTCTCTGCTGCCGTTAACCTTGGCTCTGTGCTCCTCTCGCTTTTGGCCCAGACTCTGTGAAAAGGTCGGCCTTCCTCCCATGTTGAGCACGCTTAACGCAGGGCGCATTTACTGGGTTCAGTATGCACGGAGCTGTTCATGTGTTTCCTGCTAATGTCGCTCTGACATTTACATTTCGCCTGAGTGCAAATTTTAGAAATTAAAGAATCACGTTCATAGAGAAAGACAATTGTAAACATTTGAAATTTTACACGTTAGAATGTCTAACGTTCTGTTATTATCTCATAATAACAACTTGTCCAGTTGTTTTATAGTGTATTTGATGAGTTTGATGACTGCTGATTTTGTCTCAAGTACAGTAGGAAGCAGGCTAACACTACCCATACACTTCCAGTGTTTGAGCTAAGCTAATTACATCTCCCTTGTTACTGCACGCACAGTCGAAAGGATGGAGTCTATCTCCTGGTCATGGACTCAGGAGTGAGGAAAGATACGAAAAAAAATGTTGGCCTATCCCTTTAACACACAGGTGTCAAAGTCAAGGCTTTTTTTTTTCTTTTTTCTTTTAGCAGCACCGTTGTTACAGGTGATGCACACACAGACGTCCCTTTACGTTTGTCTGTCACTGGACTGCGCTGCAGAACCGTCATAACTTCCTGCTGAGAAACGAACGATTGATATGACTGAAGGCACAATGTAAGTCTGCACGTGTCATCAAGCCTCCATAAGTTGACACATTACATTTTTTAAAAAAATGAATTGATATTAATCAAAGTCCTTGATATTGGTTAATGCTTAATCACGTGCATCCCTAATTAGAAAGGAAGGCTGCAGATAGAGCCATTAGAAATGGGGCCTACGGTATTTAATGATTATTGTTGTTTTATATGCAATAACTTACAAGCTTTATTAGTTTTAGGTTCAATATGTGCAAAAAGGTCATTTCAATAAGTTCTCAATAAACAACCATGTGGCCCTCGACTTGTACCATTTTTTAAATTCTTTCACAGTTAAATTCTCCTTTTTTCTCATCTTTCATCCGTGTCTGTTCAGTTTAGTTTGTGTTTTTTTAACTGTAAACTTCTGACTAATGTCTTCATCCATTTATGATAATCCATGGGAGTGGAAATGTGCCGTGAGAGAATCGTGTGAATGTGCAGCATTATATCATCAGTCTGGTGTGAACAACGAGCGCAGCGGCGACAGACAAACACTGGCTGATCTATCAGACGTGACACAACAGAAATGTAGAAACAGTCTTGGTGCAGCGTGTGTTAAGCAGTTCCACCGACTGCCAGCCTCGTCAAAACATCACAGATGATGAATCTACGAGCTGCGGCTCGTATTCATGGTAACAGGCTCTCAAGTTAAAAATGTCTCGTCAAAATGTAAATTGCATCCAGCAGTGATGTTAGAATGCTTGTTTTTTTCTCTCTCTCTCAATGAAAACACAAGACACTCTGGACAAAATACACTTTCACACAAACACACAAACACACACACACACTCTGCCCTGTAGTAATTAATACTACACTCATATTTCATTCCCAAAGTAAAGGTCAGCTTTCAGTCTGCAGCATGTTTTTCTCACTTCACCAAATATGAAGTAAAAACAAACCGGTGATGTCGTCTCGTCTGGTCCAGTGAAGCTCCATCATCTGCCCGGTGCTGTGTGATGATGATGATGAAGATGAGCCTGAGACTAATTCAGGACGTCACAGCTCACTGACCAGCGACCACTACAGGCCTCTGCTGGCGTGTTACAGTAATAGAAATCAATACTTGTACTAATTAGTTGCCATTTTTACATTGCTCCTACACCAACAGATCTGCACAATAAGCAAACACACACGCACACCATCAATTCCAGCAGCTCCAGCAGCAGCGTAGCGTTACAGCGCTGTGAACACTCGTCCTCTAGCTCTGTAGGAGACATTGATTTACGTAAAGTTTTCTCGGAGTCCCTCTCATATTTTCCCTCGATCTTTTTTGTGATTTTGTCTTTTTTGAAACACAGGGACAGAATACAAATTGTGTTGGTTCAGTAAGATAAAGCTCATATTGCTCATAATGCAGGAAGTAGCTTCACCTTTAATCTGAAGGTTGGGCCTCGTTAGGTGAGGTGGTTGTACGTGAATGTTGCATTGATTTGTATTTGATTCATATTAAGGACTTTGGTATTCATATTGAACAATGCTGTACTGTTTATGATTATCATTATTATACTGTAGTGTTAGAGTGTAGCATATATATATATGAATATATAGATTTAAAGGGATAGTTCAACATTTTAATACTGCAGTAATAATTTAGTTAGACATAGATAGCTATCAAACTTTACAGACAGGACTCTCTTTCTCTCATTTCAATACGTTATGGAGCTCAATGAATATCAAGAAGCCGAAGGGAGGTGAGACGAGAGAGGAAGGTCAAACTAAAGTTTTATAATAATTATAATAATGAATAGTAAATAGACCACAAATCAGACACATAAAATAATGATACCTTTAATTGTCAGTGTAAGCTATTTTCTCAGTGGAAAGAACATGATTTAGTCAGCGAGTCAAATGATGATGATGAATGTTGATTGGTTAAAGGGATAGTTCAACATTTTTTCAAACTGGCCCATTGCAGGCTGCTCAGGGCTACGCTATGGAGGCTAAGGGAATTTCTTGGTTTCCCTCATTAAACTCATCAAATACACAACCCCAAAACTCCACAGCGCTTTTGTAGACAAGTTGTGAGCTGCAGAACCACGACGCTATGAGACAATAATGGAACGATACGAAACGGAGCCGTTTTCGAGGTAAATACAGGGTAAATACGGAGACTGCTTGCTGAAAAACTGTCCCTGAACGCATCGCGCATCAGCGGTTTTGCATGTATTTACCTCGAAAACGGCTCCGTTTCGTATCGTTCCGTTTATTATCTCATAGCGTGGTGGTTCTGCAGCTCACAACTTGTCTACAAAAGCGCTGTGGAGTTTGGGGATTTTGTATTTGATGAGTTAAATGAGGGAAACCAAGAAATTCCCTTAGCCTCCATAGCGTAGCTCTGAGCAGCCTGTTGCTCCACTCCGCCGTACTGAAAATAGCTTACACCGACAATTAAAGGTAACAAACCTACTGCTATGACTATAGCGATTACGGCAATGGGCCAATTTGCCAAAATGTTGAACTATCCCTTTAAGATAACTCCTAAATTTTATAATGTGGTTTGAAATATAGGTTAAAGAGGTCCCAGATGTTTCAAGGCTCAAGGCATCTTCTCTTGTCTCACAAGAGTAATGTTTCTGTGCATTGTCCCTGATTTAAATAAATAAATTCCTATCGTATCCTAATAACTCCAGTCTGAACGTGAGAGCAAACAGGTTTCACTGCTGGCTTTGTGCTGAAGAGGATGAAGGAGAAACACAATGATGCATCAACCACTGAATCTAGCATCCACCCCTCCCTTCACATGATGAATCGCAGAAGTTTGAGGACGCCCTTGGCTGGAATTACTGCCATGTGTACAGGGTCAGAACTCAGATCACAGGACTCTGTGAGAAAACCTGTCGTCTCAAACTTTTACTGTGACTGGAGAACTATCGGTGGTTAAGACACCTAACAGAAAGCAATGGATCATCATCTTCCTCTGTCTCTGTTTGAATGAGATGAACTGAATGCAGGCACAGGTACTTGATTCATTTATCAATAAAAACCCGCTTTTTTGTTTCGCCATCTTTGTGTGCGGTCCGTTTTTGTTGCAACCTTCACCGGAGGCGTTGTTGACCTTCGGGAGGCTTCACCAGCTGCAGGGAGCTGGCATCGCTGGCAGCGCTGGCTCGACCTTCATAGGAAATCATTAACACCTGTTAATATCTGTTCTAACCTTTACTTCTATCAGCTTCCCTGCAAACAAATCGCCATAACAACTCTTTTATCCCTGCGGCGGTTTTCAATTCTTCCTGACGTATCCACTGTACCAGTATTTATTTATTTAATCATTTATTCATTGTTGCACTGGATCATTTGTAGTGTGCTGCGCTGTGTGTGTTGTGTAAGTGTCGGCCACTGCTGCACAGGAAAT
Source organism: Decapterus maruadsi (assembly GCA_030347415.2). NCBI lineage: Eukaryota > Metazoa > Chordata > Actinopteri > Carangiformes > Carangidae > Decapterus > Decapterus maruadsi. The sequence continues at coordinate 34,146,834 of CM064900.1, forward strand.
TGCCCCCTTTGGGAAAATAAAAACTGATTGAATTGACCTCAATATAATAACAATAATAATAACAACTTTATTCAAATAGGACGTTTAAAAACACAAGTTTACAAAGTGCTTTTCTTCCTTTCTTTCTTTTGCATTATTATTTTTTTTTTCATTCCAAGAAAATAAAAAAGACACAATAATCAGGTGGCAGTAACATAAAAACCCATCAACACCATGTTACAACCAAAAACGTAATAACGGCCAATAACGTAATAACTGCCAATAATGTAATAATTTTGGCCATTTCAAATGTAATAAAGCCAATAGTGTAATAATGTGCCAATAATGTAATAAAACTTTTGAGCCAATAACGCCTAATAACTTTTTTTGTTCCCTATGATAATGTAATAAGGCATTACATTATTGGCTGGTTATTACAGCCATTGGCCTGGTAAGCTAAAAAAGGCCTTTCAAAATGTAATAACTGGATGCCGATAATGTAATGCCTTATTACATTATCGGTAAAAGCAGGAGGCTCAGGCCTGTTACTGTTATTCTGATGCTACAGGTGAAGCTCAAAAGTTTTATTACATTATTGGCTTTAATACATTTGAAATGGCCAAAATTATTACGTTATTGGCCGTTATTACGTTTTTGGTTGTAACACACCACAAAACATAAGGGAGGACAGAATGCAAACAAACGAAAAACAACAACAACAAACAAAAAGAAAATACATTTAACAGTGTAAAATTTAAATAAAAAATTTGTGCATACTACATATTTTTTTTACACGCACCATAAATTCATATCATAACTCTATAAATAATTTACTCTTAAAAAGAAACAACAGCACTCACAAAAACGAAAGCATACAAAGCAATAAACTATATCTTCATCCCAAGTTTTTGTTATTTTGTTGTGAACACACACCCCATCTATACTTTTATGCTAATTTATGATAATAAGTTGGACAACAACTATGAATTGATGCAACATTTCATGAGATAACGTGCACTAGTGTTCCTCGTTCGCTGGAGGTTTTGATTGTGAGGCAAAAAAAAAGCATGTTGACTGCTGTTGGCATGGTAACCTGCTCCCCAAGAATGAAATGACACCATACTGCTGTGGAAACATGCAAAAGCTAACGAAAAGAAAACGTTAGGCTGCATTAGAAGATCAGCTGCTGCTCTGCATCCAGGCCGTGACAGGCGACCGAGCTCCACAGCGACAGTGATGCATCATTTTCAAATCCACTGAGCGATTTCTATACACAGTTTGACAGGTTGAATAATGTGCCGGCGATAATGTGAAGCCCAGACGTCCAATTTCTGTGCAAGACTGCAGCAGAGAGTGTGAGGAGACATCAGGACCAGGACAGACTCGGCTGGGAAACGTCCTGACAGATATCTTCAGTATTTCTCTGGCCCTGGTGGTTCCCCTCCATATGCTTTAAATCAACCGCCATCATTCTGGTGTCTAATAAATCTGAGATGTGCTGTGTGAATGATTGCTGGCCCAAAGCGCCTGCACTTATCATCATGATGAGCTGCATTATCTCCAGCCCCCCCCCCCCACCCTCCTCCTCTCTGAAGTTTACACAATATCAGCTCTGAAAACTGAACCTTGAAGTCAGATCAATAACAAATTTAAGACCCTTTTATTGGTTTACAAAATAAAACAACTTATCCTGTGAACCAGGCAGCAGCAAGTTAATACTTTTTGTTATTTGATTCCATTTTATTTCTGGTTTCACTCACTTTTAACTAAGGCAGATGGTCAGGTCAGTGTTGCGGTCGGATAAAATGTGGCAAATGCATGTAACTCTGTTTGAGTAAAACCCCTACTGTATGTCTCCCAGTCGGTGACTTTTCCTAAAAGTGTGTTCTACATCATCTTATGCGTTTTCACGATTCTAGTATGAAAGACAGCGGGAAAAAAAAGTGATTTTTTTTCTAGAACCGCCAAGAGGTCATTTTGACCTCCATTCATTCTAATGCAAAAATGCTGAATGGACTGCATTTATATATTATATATCCAGCCAGACACACAGTTCAAAACACTTAATGGTAATGCTTCACATTCATATAGACCCACACACGCATACTTTACCAAAAGTAACAATAGTGATTGACGACTCCTTATTTGTCTATTTTTCGCACAGTGTGTGTAGCCTATATAGAGAATGATTTACCTTGAAAACAGCTCGGTCTCGTAACGTCTGCCCCGGACAGATCTGCAGGACCTCCAGCAGCAGACACCAAGGAGGATGATCCACCTCAGCTGGCTCCTGACTGACTCACTGCTGGGTTACTTCATCCATCCAGACCATAATACTGTAGGCTATGGCAGTCAGGGATCTACTGTAAAGTCCTGGATGTGGATTACGCCTTTACTCCTAATGTCTGCTGCAGGCTCCATGGAGCCAGTGCCACCACCCTCTGTGCAAGGGGGCGAACATGGAGGAAGTGTTCAGCGCTCCTCACCTCTGCAACATTCTCTTTCATTTTCACTTTTTTTTTTTTGCACATCAATAGATGAAGGATTTGCCTTTCTGTGAGATGCTGCCTTGGATTTTTTTTTTCAAAGACTCTAAAATCATGTAAACTCTGCAGAATTGGGAGTGGTGAGCCAGAGGTTTCCTAACAGTAAAATAAAGAAGAAAACTATGGAATATGAATTAGAAAATACATGTAGAAAGAAATATACTTCTGGTCTTGAAGTTGTCCACAGCAGCCCAGCTGTACATTCATATACTACTAACAGTAGTTCATATAGCCTAGTGTGAAAGCAGATTGCATGTGAGCCGGTTTGCCTGCAGGGTGTATCCCTTCCCTTCTCATCCCTGCTGTTTGTGGTCTTTTAAGATTACTGTACTGCAGTTTGGTTACACAAGTAGCTAAATATGACGACATGACTTCAAAGGCAAAGTTGTTATGACACAACTTGCTGACTTGCGATGGAGGAGCCTTCCAGTCAATAAGATTTCACAGTGTGGGACCGAGCTGTGACACAGTCGCACCCCTCATCATCCTGTCCTGCACTCTCACTGGATATTGAACATGCACCATATCTGCATATTTGTGTATCTATTCGACAGATTAGCAAACCTAAATGAATCTTTAAGGAGTTCACTCAGTGGTTCTCAACCCTTTTTACATCAAGGACCTCTAAAGGGACTGAAATTAGACCAAGGACCCCCCCATTGGACAAAAACACCAAAATACACAAGGATTTGTTCAGATTTCTGCCCAAAATAAAAATAAATTTCTGGATTTTTTCTTATTTTTCTGGAAAAAATGTGGTAAAATTTTGAAAAAAAGTTGGGGACTCCCTTGAACCCTCTCAAGGACCCCTGGGGGTCCCTGGACCCTACTGTGAGAACCACTGCAGTATGGTGTGTTCACCACCATTTGGATTTGACTCCAATCCGAGTGTCAGTGTCTCCTAGAATCAGAAACTTCAAAATCCGCCTGAAAATCCACTGTGACTCTAAATGTCACATTATTGACACATTTTATTCACTTTTATTACGAGATTATCCTTCGAGTGCCATCTAAATATGTTAAATTGATTGCATATTACCTTTATGCAACTGAATACTCAGTACTCAACACATTTAGACATCGGCACCTGGTGTGGACCAAGAGAAAGGAATGAGATCCATCAGGCTGTGGAGGATACTTACTTGTAATAATACTAGGTCATAATCAATATAGAATAAGTGCAGTACATTATAGAATAAATATGTTTTACTAAAGGTGCAAATCAAACTGACTGCAGCTGGGATTAAGGAGCATGGGCACAGCGAGTGAAGAGAAGAACAAAAGACACCAACACAGTGACATTAACAATGAATGATGTCATTATAAATCAGGAACCAAAGTACATAAAACATCAATAACACTGATCCTGGTTCTGCAGTAACACTGTGATCATGTGATGTAGTGGGAGAATCCCTCAGCTGGATGAATATTGCAGTGGATTTCAATAACAAGGTCACTACTGTACAACTCTACAGACTGCATTTGAGAAAAGCTCTTCAATTATTCACACACAGCTGGAAACATGTCATTTCAAAACAGAGATGTCATTTTAAGAGAGACATACTGTATGAGATCATGTGAGAGAGAGAGCGGTTGGTTGATGTCGTTGGGGCTGGGTATCGAGCTTATCCTGGGAATTTATATTTCTTTTACATTCAACAGGTAAATAATAATTTTCGTTGGATGTTTGACTGCACATAATAAACTCAAGTATGTTATAATCTGTAACCACTTTACTGCTCATAAATCTGTAGGTCAAGAATTTTCTGTTAAAGGGATAGTTCAACATTTTGGCAAATTGGCCCATTGCCATAATCCCCATAGTCAGAGCAGTAGGTTCGTTACCTTTAATTGTCGATGCAAGCTGTTTTTAGAACGGCGGAGCAGAGCCGTGAGCTGCTCAGAGCTACGCTACGGAGGCTCATGGGATTTCTTGGTTTCCCTTCATCAAACTCATCAAATACACAATCCAACAACTCCACAACGCTCTGGTGGACGAGTTGTGACCTGCACATTCACCACGCTATGAGATAATAACACAACGTTACCACACAGAGTTGGTTTAGAGGGAAATTCATGCAAAACCGCTGATGCGCGTTGCCTTCAGGGACAGTTTTTCAGCAAGCAGTCTCTAAATTTACCATGAAAATGGCTCTATTTCGTAACGTTGTGTTATTATCTCATAGCGTGGTGAATGTGCAGGTCACAACTTGTCCACCAGAGCATTGTGGAGTTGTTGGATTGTGTATTTGATGAGTTTGATGAGGGAAACCAAGAAATCCCATAATGAGCCTCCGTAGCGTAGCTCTGAGCAGCTCACGGCTCTGCTCTGCCGTTCTAAAAACAGCTTGCACCGACAAATAAAGGTAACAAACCTACTGCTATGACTATATCGATTATGGCAATGGGCCAATTTGCCAAAATGTTGAACTATCCCTTTAACTTTAGCAAATGCAAAAGAACTAAAATCAAGACACTTAAACATATTTCATGGTCAAAGCACAAGGACATAACACACAAAAAATGCTTTGACATACAACTGCACATGCAGTGTCAGTAACAGATGTTTGTGCAGACTTCCACTGCCAGGATCAAAGTGACCACAGACGACTGATCTCAGGCTGAAGTCCAAACAAACAGACGAATGAGTGAACTTTCTCTCCTGTCAGCTGCTGCAGGGTTGAAACTCCACAGCTTCACACCACAGATACACAAATAGTATCTCCTCAGTCTGTTTATATCCCCTTATCCAATGAAGTTAGTGGTTGTACGTAGATAAAGGCGCTGTGACTTCTCTTCCCTGGGTTATTGTGTTTTAAATTTTCTGATATGGAAAAAAGTGATTCATTTGATAATATTTTTTTGTTATCCAGTCCTTTGTCATTTTCATTAATAGACAGTAAACATCAAAGCAGGTTGAGGTTGTAGGTGTTTCCTCCAGTATGTATGCTGAATGCCCACATGAGTAACAGTTATGTGTGTTTCAGTGCTACAGGGCCGGCAGGATGGAGGCCATGCAGGGTCCGAAGCCCACCCTGTAGCCATCTCCTTGACAGTAACCTGGACAGAAGAAGAGTTGGGACAACGTTATAACATACAGTAGTTAGTACAGTTATATCATCAAGACCAAGAGCAGAATTCTCTCTGAGTGCTTGATAATAATGATAGAAGCATCGCTCTATAAGCTGAGTGGTGAATGGTGCAGCTGCTAACCTGTGAGAGTGACTTCATCTCCATCCTTCAGGAAGGTTCTGGTTTCTCCTCCTCCCAAATCGATGCTCTTCGATCCTCTCCATGACAGCTCCAGCATGGAGCCGAAACTCTCTGGATCCTGTTGGAAGGACACAGTAAAGCATTCAGCACCAGCACCGTTACACCAACCTGTGGCGTCGTCCAGTAACTGAATTTAATAGCACGCTGATTTATTTATTTAGTCTTAGTGTCACCAAATCAGATCCAAGGGTTGTTGAAGTTCAAGACGGAACTGAAAGAGCAAAATGTGGATGAATTCTGTCCGTTCTTTATTCAGCGTCCACTCTCAAGGTCAGACACAGGTCATTATTTACCTGGACCGTTGCAGACCGGGTTCAGGAGGCCGACACACACTCTACATTAAAGATCAGGCTGTTCTCTGATCAGACTCATAGATAGAGCCAATGCTGTAGACACAGACGACTGGGGGATTCCTGTTATTCACTGAGCTCTCTGCCTCTCACTGCTACTATAATAACTATTACTATTGTAATTTATTGCTTTACTATTCCTCACTTTATATTAGAGTTATAACAATAACAATCCATATGGTTTCTAAGACAAACGGCCCAGTGGCGTGCACAGACTTTTTGAAGGGCAGGGGGCGAAAAGAGGGCACTTTAACAGGCGTTTTGGCTCCTAGATGTGGCTGCCAAGTTTCAGAAAATGACAAGAGTGAGCCCAGCTAGACGTTTTTTGTTTTAAAAACGTTCTGACAATGTTACCTATAATGTTGTTTTCTTTAAGTTTCCAGAACATTCTCTGAAAACCATCTTAAAAATGTTTTGTGATAACCTTCTTAAAATGTTGAAAGAAAATGTTGCTATAACATTATACACTATATAAGTTCTAAGGAGGTACAAAGGTAATGTAACATTTCATTCAAATATTTAAACAGTGAAATATAACACATGTTTTGGCTCCTAGAGGGCACTTAAAGGACAATTCTGGGCAAATTCAACTTTGGGGTGTATGTTACTATCATTTTAGGTCTAAAAGAAGGAATGTGAAGATTTTCAGTTTAATCGCCCCTGTTTTGCAGCAGCTGTAAATGGGAGTGGATGCCATGTCAAAAAAGCCGCAATTTTTTTCCCAGATAGCGTCAAAACAAACTGAGTTTATTTACTTCAAGCAAGTAGATCTAATTCAAAGTCTCCCCGAGTCTCTAGCAGACCCAGTCTCCGTGCTCGGTGCAGAAAGCTACCGTTTGATATTCCTGTGTTTATGACACAAACGGTAGCTCCTACTGCACCTGAATGCACCGAGCATGGCAGCAGGGTCTCGCGCGAGACTTTGAATTTAGATCTAGTTTTACACGCATCAGCTTGCCCCCCCCCATGCACACCACTGGACGGCCCCCATCCTGCTGCAGGTTTCTCCCATTGATTGCCAGGCCTGAATTCACCGTGATGTCTTACAGCTATAATACACCATGTCAAAAAAACCCAAAACACTGAGTGTGTACTCTACATGCAGACACTCACAGGTCCACTGATGGTCCCAGAAGCCAGCAGGTCTCCTGGTCTGACGTTGCAGCCGTTGACTGTGTGATGGGCGAGCTGCTGCTTCATGGTCCAGTACATGTACTAGTGACACACGGAGAGGTTAAAACAGTTTGGATCAAGGACAGATGTGCTCCTGGGTTAGACTGCACCAACTATAACATTATCATCATCATTAAAGGTAGGGTCTGGAGTTTTGTCCCTTTCAGTTTGTAAACAAAACATGTAAACTCAGCCCCTCCCCTCAGGCTAAGCTGTGTAGCCTCCTGCTTCTGACAGCAACAGTTGTCATGACCATAAAGGATAAGAATTACAGTCTGAAAGAAGTGCTGGAGCCGCGGGCCGATAAGCCGACCTTTCATCAACACCGGGAGCCTCCGTGGATGTTGTTATGCCGTTGTATTGTGGTGAACTAGCGGGTGTTAGCCGCGGATGCTAACCGCGAGCGCTAGCCGACGTTAGCATCGCGCTAGCTCACTAATATGGTCCTAATACTTGTTACTAGTGATGGGCTTTGAGCTCACTAATATGGTCCTAATACTTGTTACCAGTGTTCAATAAAATGAAGTGTAATTGAGACGTGTCATTCGGTCCGCTGTTTGTTTGAGCTCCATTGCTTCACTCAGACTGTATTTATTGTCCTTTGTTGTCCTGACTGCTGCTGCTGAATCAGATAGAGACTCAGTAGCATCAGACAGCTAATTTCACAGCTAACAGGCCTGAGCCTCCTGCTGCAGGTAGCTTCACCTGTAGCATCAGACAGCTAGCACAGCTAACAGGCCTGAGCCTCCTGCTGCAGGTAGCTTCACCTGTAGCAGCAGACAGCTAGCACTATAACAGGCCTGAGCCTCCTGCTGCAGGTAGCTTCACCTGTAGCATCAGACAGCTAGCACAGCTAACAGGCCTGAGCCTCCTGCTGCAGGTAGCTTCACCTGTAGCATCAGACAGCTAGCACAGCTAACAGGCCTGAGCCTCCTGCTGCAGGTAGCTTCACCTGTAGCATCAGACAGCTAGCACAGCTAACAGGCCTGAGCCTCCTGCTGCAGGTAGCTTCACCTGAGCTCCGTCATTGGCTGGAGGATAACACAGACTCTCTCACCATAGGTGTCTCTGCTCATTTGCGACTCTCTAGCTCCACCTAGAAACGTCCACGTGCACAGCAAAACATGAACAAAACAAAGCAAAAAACCAAAATACAGGCAGGGGGAGGAGGGGCTGCAGACAGAGCCCCCACCACACAGGACTAGAAGCCCATAGGTGATGATTCAGACGGATTTCATTTGTAAAAGTCTAATGTTTATTTTTAGGCACAAAACTCCAGACCCTACCTTTAAGGTGTATGTTTTATAGCGGTGGCCCCTGGCAACAGGGCTTGTAACTTATTACAATAATATAACCAGAAATTAAACTAGAGCACTCATGCTGTAGAAAAGCGTAGCTATTGATGAGGCAGATGGAGAAAAGTAAAGAATACAGGGGTCACTTGTTTTGTGGGGTGAACGCCACAAAGTAAAGTTTTATTCAGTTCTACGTTTGGGAAGTTGTGGCTCAGGAGATTGTGCAAAAATTAGAGAGATTAATGGTTCAATCTCCAGCTCGTCCCGTGAGAGCCATTGGAAATGTTTGGGCACATTATGGGATGTAAAGCAGGACAAAGGAGACCTTGAAGCGTTGAGCAGTTGAAGTAATGCATCAAGCGAGAATAGGAAGTATTCCACTTTTGAAATGACAGTGAATCTCCTCATGAGAGTGTCGTTAACAGAGGTGTTGCGTATCAAAATCTGAAAAACTAATAAAAATAAGAAAAAAACAAAAAAGGCAGTGACATTTCTAATGTTTAACTTTTGATATTTTGCCCCATTATTCAGTGTGAACCTGCCTCCTGGTGACTTCATCACTGCAAACAGCTGCTGTGGGTTGAGATTAGATGGATACTAACTCTGACACCTCAACAGATATTTGATCATGAAAACATTATAATCATTAGTTGCAACCTCTCTGTAATCTATTAGTAGTATTTTAGATTTAGTTTTCCTTTAACACATCATGCAGTGTGTGCAGTGGGCGGGGCTTAGACCAGATTCTCACCTTGAAGTTGGACCTGCAGACGGTTGCTGCCTCGGCCATGCCCCGCCCTGAAACAGCAGACAGTGAAACATTTCATATTAACTGTTAAGATGCAGCAGTGAACTGTGACATTTAAATCATCCTGGCGCGGTGAAAAGAAGCACTGTCAACATTATGAGGATGAGTGGTCAGAGTGGTAACAGTATGAGCATGAGGCTGCTGCTGCTTGGCAACCGACCAGAGCGGCCATTTACCACATGTTCATCCCCAACTCTCACCGTGACCTCCATTTTTTAAGAAAAAAATTATCCAAAAGTGATGTTTGCTTCAAACTTATGAAGGAATACTAATTTATATTCATAATTTAGAATATTTGTGGTCACTTCCATTAAAGGGATATTGCATCAGTTATTACAAAACACGGGTGTGAAAATGTAATAATTTGGTGAATTTTGTAACAACCTTTGTATTTTATTTTATTTTTTACAAAATGTCAAACTTTATTACATATTGCATTTAAAGGGATAGTTCAACATTTTGGCAAACTGGCCCATTGCCATAAAGGGATTATGCAATTACTATAGTCATAGCAGTGGGTTCATTACCTTTAATTGTTGGTGCAAGCTATTTTTAGATAGGCGGGGAAGAGACGCGAGCTGCTCAGCTAACGCAACAGAGGCTCATGGGATTTCTTTCTACATTTCCCTCATCAAACTCATCAAATACACAATCCAACAACTCCAAAACGTTCTGGTGGACAAGTTCTGACCTGCACATTCACCATGTTATGAAATAACAGCGTATAATTATGTAACATTACGACACATGAAGCAAATACTCAGAACTACTTTAGCTTTTGAAGCAGTTGCAGTTATGTATTTACTTCGAAAACAACTCTGTGTGGTAACGTTGTGTTATTATCTCATAGCGTGGTGAATGTGCAGGTCACAACTTGTCCACCAGAGCGTTTTGGAGTTGTTGGATTGTGTATTTGATGAGTTTGATGAGGGAAAGCCCGGTAATACCGTGTGCCATGCAGAGCTCACGACTGCCCCGCCAATCTCAAAACATCTTGCACCGACTATTGAAGTATATTAATGCAACTATATGGTGACAAAAGGTTGAACTATCCCTTCGGAGTTGCAGTATACTGTAATAAATGAATTAAACAAGTATCAAAAATATATATTCACATGTATTGCCAACCTGCAATAAATCTAAATCATTTTGAGTATTTTCATTCTATTTTTCTGTTGTTGAACAAATTGTGAACATGTCAGTGAGAAAATAAAATCTGAGGTTAATATCAGACTGTCGTGTCTGACCTACATGAAAATATTGATCCATGTGCGGATCAAAAAGACTTAGGTTTTATTTCCAGTTGCTGTGATGAAGAAGAGTGAAATCTGAGTGCTGATTGTGCCGCATGCGTGTATGAAACACGTGATCGCAATGGGGGAAGGGACGTCTTCCGAGGCATGAGTACACAGTCTGTGGCATTATACAGTAGGCTTAATACTGAGAAAATTATAAATTTTTAATATTTCATTTTTGAGATTGGAGCCCGACCTAAAATACTCTCCCCGTTAAAATGAAACTTTTATGTTTGGAAGAAATGAAAACCTTCAGAGACACCGGAGGAAAGTACAGGTGGTAAAATATTAAGCATCATGGATGAGAAAGGTACGGAGAGAGAGAGAGACATGAGGAATATAATGGCTGTACTCATTACCACGGATCACCTCAGGGCTTTTAATGCTTTGTGTGTATATGTGTGTGTGTGTTCATCACAGTGAAACCATTACAGTGTGTACAGTACCTTTAATTGACACAAACAGGTTAATGTTGAACGTGTAAGGGTCTTGGTGTTGCAGGTAGGGGAGGGGCTCTGGATCCTGCAGAGGGAGGAGAAACAGAAATCAGATGCACGAACGTGGAGGCTGATGCTTGCCACGCAGACGACGAGCCAGTCATCCACTAACCACACAACGCTACTAACGTTTACCCTGAGGGTCTGGAAGCTGATCTCTCAATCACAACTAGTCCATTACAGAAAGGAGCTCATGCTAGACTGAGCTCAGACTGCTCTGTTAGACCGTCCTCAGGCTGAGTGTCAATAACAGCCCCCTCCCCTCCATCCTCTCTACTCCCTGCTGTGTCGTGCCGTATACCTTACTGTTATGGATTGATATGAAAAGTTCTTTTTTTGTCTTTTTTCACAGCTCACTCTGCTCATTTGCTGCACCTGTGAGCTGGAGCGCAGTGGTTGGTAATGAGCCTGGCTTAGAGACAATGAAGGGAGGTCTGAGACTCTCAGCTCACTGGAAGAGTTTGGCTCAGAGTTTTGAATGTGTGACTATAATGTAATGTATATGCTTTATTTCTTAAGTAATTGCAAGTAACTATACGGCTCCTTTTTCTTTTATACAGTACTTAAATATATTAATTGATTCTATAAAGAACAATTAGGGGCCGGTGTGTAAGAGCCGCATTTAAGTTTCCTTAATTTATTTACAGTTATTGTTTGTGTGTTTGTTTACCTGAATTAACCTGGATTTCTCTTTTGTGTGTGAGCCCCTCCCTCCTCAGGTGGTGAGGGCAGGACCGACCGAGGTGTTAAATGGGATGGGGGATGGCACAATCATTGGCAAAACTGTCATTGACCGCAGCCAGGCGCAGCACAGTCTTTATGTTGTGATTTATGATTAATTAATTTCTGTTTACAATAAAGAAAGCCATTGCTTGATGCCACTCATTCTCCCGACCTTTTGTTTTTGCATGCGCCCCTGCGCGTCAAGCACTTTGTCCTTTTTTAGTAGCGGCCACAGGAAAGTAAGTTAAATAAAGGAAGAAAGAAGAAATAAGTTCTTTTTTTTTGCCGCTACACAAGGGTTAAAGGAGACATAATATGCCCCCTTTTCCACAAATTAAAATAGTCCCCATGTGTCTTAAAGATGTGTCTGTGACCTGCTTTGGTCAAAATACCCCAAAGATCAAACATCACAGCTCTTTTCATTCTCTCAAAACAGCCCTGCTGCACGTCTGGTTTCAGTGCCTGTCCCTTTAAATGCAAATGAGCCACTGCTTGCCCCGCCCCCCTTCTACTGCTACCAGACTCATGGAATGACAACTGCTCGTAAAACCTCAGGAGCCTAAAAATTACAGATTTATTTGTCAATAAGAAGTCAAAACAAACACCCAGATATATGTTAAAAAGCCTTCAAAAAGTGATATTTCTATAGTATGTCCCCTTTAAGAATTGTTTTTTTTTTTCCCACAACAACCTCTTTGGTACTATTGAGTCCCAGATTAATTATGTTTTGGATCATAATCTTTAGTTGTTCTATCCTTTTGATAGATTCAGTGGGTGATAGTTGAGAAAAGCAAAAAAAACTAAGACCTATCCCTATCTTAATTTTAAACTCCATGTTGTTTGTGCAGTTTCTGGAAGTTTCTCCCATTTGCAACCTTAATTATCTTGTTTATACCAATCAGGCCTAATGTTATAATATGAGCATTGACAGGTGAAGTGAATAACACTTCATTATGGCACCTGTTAGTGAGTGGGATATATTAGGCAGCAAGTGAACATGTTGCCCTCAGAGTTTCTTAACCTATCACAGCAGTTATTGCTCTGCTGCTGTCATAAATATTGTGTAGCATCAAAATCTAACTGTCACCGTTGTGTCTTCTGTAATGTTGTTTTGTTTCACTGCAGGACAGCCTCAGTTTGTACGTATCTATGTCTCGACACAAGTGACCGTGACAGGTCCTGTTCACCTGCCTCGCTTTGATCCATTTGAGGTGAAGCTGAAGATCAGATAAAAACATTTTCTTCTACATCCTGATCATCATGTGACCCTTGACCTCACCTGGATGGCGTTGGGCTGCGCAAATGGTAGCAGCGCCTCCATAGGGACCACCCAGGGTGAGATCGTCGTCCCGAAGTTCTTCCCCAGGAACGGGCCCAGAGGAACGTATTCCCATGCCTGGATGTCCCTCGCTGAGAAGCAACACAACACACACACACACACAACAACAAGTGTTACAGCAACAGTTGGCAGAAAGAAAGAGCTACAGTATAAATAACAGAAGAACATGGATAGATAAGGTTGCTACTGTATGTCCAGCTTTGATTCAGATCTGACCCCCCCCGACCTCACTGTTGTAACTGTGAGAAAAATTCATCTCTCAAAACAATGAAAAGTTTGTCAGTCAGAGTTTTCTCTGCTCAATGAGCCACACAAACACCATCTGTGCTACCACACTCTGGCTGCTGCGTGAACCCACTCACATTTAAAATAAACACTTTAAGTTACACATTTAGTTGATATGCAAGTGCTTCATTTGCTCCTAGTGATGATCAACATAATAATGACTCAATCAGAAACCGGTTATTTACATAAAACAGGCTAAATCATTGGTATAGATACACTTTGCACACATTTTTTCCAGAGTGGTTTGGATGTATCGGTTTGAATATATCTTCCAAGAATACATTTCTCTTAAATAGCTCATAACTTATTGCTGTTATGGCAACAATAATAATATAATGTAATGATGTAGAAAATGATGATATATAAAGAACTTCCAATCCAGTGGAGCAATAGGATGTTTTGCTTGTGATAGGCAAAGTAAATAGGATATTTACAGCTGTATTTGATTATTGCATTAAAAAAAACTGCATAGAAAGTTTAAAGCAGCACCTTATTGTTTGAGAGGCTAATTTAAAGGGATAGTTCAACACTTTGGCAAATTGGCCCACTGCCAAAATCCCAGTAGTCTTACAGTAGGAGTAGGTTTGAAAACAACTCTGTGTGGCAACGTTGTGTTATTATCTCATAGCGTGGTCAATGTGCAGGTCACAACTTGTCCACCAGAGCGTTGTGGAGTTGTTGGATTGTGTATTTGATGAGTTTGATGAGGGAAAAGTCCTATTAGCCTCCGTAGCGTAGCTCTGAGCAGCTCACGGCTCTGCTCCGCCGTTCTAAAAACAGCTTGCAACGACAATAACCTACTCCTAAAACCATAGGGATTATGGCAATGGGCTAATTTTCAAAATGTTGAAATATACCTTTACATACTTCAATTTGGTAAAAAATAATAACAATATACATAAATATATATATTTTTAGTTTAAAAAGTTTTTCTATTGTTTTTATTTGTTACTTGTTGTGTTGTTGTTGTGTGTGTTTGTGTGGGTGAGAGAGGAATTTGGTGTGTTATTTCTGTCATCCTGTGAAGTAATTTGTATTTCCTTGATTAATCAGACTTTATTTCTATTGTATTTTCATACAAACACCTGTTTTGGATTAGTGTAAAAGGTAGTTCCCGCTCAAATATTGTAAAGAGTCTCCAGCAGCCGTCCAACAGTCCTTGAGTAGATGTAGTTAGTTACACTCCAGCTTATACTCAGATTTATGAGCTCAGTCCTATGATGCCATTATCGTCCCACACCCGCGTGCACCCATAAGTCTCCTGCACTGTGGGGCTAATGAAGCAACGGAGAGATAATCTTCAGCTGTGAGAGCTTTACTGCTCGTCAGCTCTCAGTGTCGTCAGCCCATCACCCACTGTGAACCTTTAAGAAGAGGCTCTTCACTTAAACCACTGTGCACCACTGACAACAGTATAGCGGAGGGGATAAAAAGGTGAGCGGGTTGAGGTTGAGGTGGTGGTGGTGGTGCATTTAATTTAGCGTGGAGTTCTATGGTTGAAATTATAGGGATGGCAAATATTCCAGAGAGCCTGCATGTGGTGAACTCTGCTCAAAACTGATCTCCCGAGGGCTTCAGCAGTCAAGAACAGAAAGTTAACTTCAGCTGCACATTCAGCAGAAATGTCACAGCCCGAGACTGAACCTCCGACACTGTAGCTGCCGCTGCTCGGCCCAAAACAAAACACAAGCCGAGCCGACTGTCTGGACATATCTGTGCAGCAGTGTGACGGGCTGTTCCTGAAATATTCAGTCTGGGAAAAGTGTTGCATCTCGTCCAAAACTGTGGCACTATTTGCAGCTGATATATGCATATAATGGATTTTAATATAATCTCCCTTGAGTCAACTACAGTGACTCTTATCTAAAGTGGAAGAACTGATATTAAGACCTCTATTTTATCACCCCTTCACCTCTGAGTGAGGGAATATTGCAGTTCACATATTCTATGTATAAGTACTGTATAGCCTACACTGTGCTAACCAAAGCAGCTGAGCCTGTAGATTCAGTCCTTAATGAAAAAGCTGCTGCGCCTTTTTACACTTCGCTCTGTCACAGGCTATAAAGCTGCAAAAGCTGCTGCGCTTTACACACACAGGGCTAATGAGGTCTCTGCCAAATGACTAATAAAAGGAAAAGTAGAACATTTCCTCGCAGAGATCCTGAGAGCGCCACGGGGGCCGCGCTGCAGATCTGTCAACAGGGGAATCAAACCCACAACCTTAGGGTTAAGAGAAAGCCAATCAGACGGAGCGCTGACATTGAAGAGCTGTCATGTGATTATAATTACATAAAGTTACCTGTGTGTGCATGTGTGTGTGTGTGTGTGTGTGTGTGTGTGTGTGGGGTTGTGTTTCACAGACACTTCATATATATATGGGAGATAGGGGGTGTAGCACCACATTATGTAATAATAATGTAATTATGTAATAAGACCACATTTTGTAATAACATTTTTAAACACAATATGTAATAAATGTTGGAGTATTTTGTAATAAGTTGTTAGTTGTTGCATCAGTTATTACAAAAATGCAGGTGTTGCACTTTTTTTGATAAAGAAAATGTAATAATTTGGTGCATTTTGTAACAACTATTTTTTTCATATTGTATTTAAGAATCGTATTATTTATTTAAAATGTGGCATATTATTACAAAAAGCAGCCTTATCTCATTATGAGGTGAAAATGTGGTTTGCCACAACGATAGAGAGAGTGTGATTTTCTGCCTCAGCGCTCGTCTCACAATTGGGCTTATTGTGACAAAACGGTGGCTCCTACCAGAAAAACAAGCAGACCGTGAGCGTCCAGAGGACTTCCTGAACACGTTGATATGCTTTCAGTGTTCCTTGAGTTAATATTTTGGAAACCCATGCAAGTTAAAGACAGGGGTCCCTGTCTGCTTCTCTCAGAGCAGCTCAGGCTCTCAAGTCTTTGTATTGGTACCAGCAGGCAGCCGAGGGGATCTGCCTGCACTCAGAAGCCCACAGTTTAAATACTCTGGGTTTTTTTTTTTAGCACATTGTGGGAGAGAGAACAAGTTTGTCTACAACTTTGGAAAGAATCATGTGTGTAGAGTGTAATTTGTGGCCAGGAGCAGAAAATGTCAGCAGGCGACTTCCAACAAAGCGGTCAGTGGCACAGAGGCTTCAGTACAGTCCATTATTGAACATGTGACAGTGAAGATGGAAGTAAATGCATTCACTAAATGGAATTGAAAAAAATGAATTGTGATCTGCTTCATTTACTCTCCTCTAATGCATTCTCTTAAACGACGTCCTCCTATGATTCTGTGCAGCATTATCTTGGATCTAAGATGTTTTAGACACCTCTGGAGCGCTCACAGCCTCCACCTCAGTACAGATTTAAATCTATGCAGTGATATGACAGTTGTGTGTCATTAGCCTTTTCTGTGTATGTGTTTGTTTTTTTTGGGTCTGGTTCTATTTCTATCTTTATTCAACCTCAGTGAAGCTCCTGCAGCTGTTCCAGATCTGGCTGCTCTCTCTCAGTGAAATGGCCTTAAACCATCACTGCTGTCAGACAAACAGTAAGAGGCTGCACACTGTTGCACACAGGGCATTCAGACGAAGGTGTATAAATGTAAATTATTCCTATATTACACATTATAATTCACATAAAACACACGCTCATACAGAAACATTTTTCACATTCACAATAGACCGAATCGCCTTGTTGTTTACAACTAGCCTACTTCCAGGTAGAAAACCTGCACGTAATTCGAATGAGAACAGTAGTAACGAACGAGAGTTTAGTTAGTTAGTTTAGTTAGATATAGTATATCATGTTTTTCACACCCTATCAGCGTTCAGACAAATCTGTATTAGGGGAATCACAGTGTCTAGAAAGCATCAGCTGACAGGGACAGCTAACGGCGGCAGCTAAGCTAACGGCGGCAGCTAAGCTAACGGCGGCAGCTAAGCTAACATCAGGACGTCAGCTGTTGCAACCTTCTTGTTGTCTGACACGACATGAAATACTCCAGTTAGCTCAGTCATGTTGTAACTCAGATATCTACTAGAGATTTTTTTTTTAATGGACCGTTTATTGAGTCACTGCACGTTTAACAGGTAGCTAACCGTTAGCCTGGCTAATCTATGATAACCATGACTAATTACACAAATGTGCACACGTAAATAGTAATGTTTGTCCAATCATTGGTTTTATAGACTTTACAAATTCTAAATGGCGACACAGTGACATGAAAAAATACATCTCGTCCGTATTGTTCGAATGCTACTTTTACTTCATTTATCTTTATCTGCTTGCTCAGAATGCCTTATAACCTTAATTTAAGTCGGATGAAAATCAAATACAGTATGTTGTTGCTCTCTCCTCTCAAACCGTTGCAGGTGAGCTCAGAGTGTGTGTCTGTGTGTGTTTGAGAGGCTGTTTACCCAGTTAGAGAATGTTAAAGCTGCCTTTTGTAATGTGATGATTCATCAGTTTTCTCTACAGCTCTAAATCAATACTCATGTCCTGCATTATGGGTCCAGGGGGCTGGATCTAATTAACTGAGGATTGGTGAGGAGGTTAATGGCTGAAACATTAAAAACCCACCAGAACCTCTGACATATGCAGCAAAGATCTACGTCCTTAACACTGCCACATGCATGCACTTAATGTAGCACATACATTAATAACAAACTCTACTGGTTATTCCAAAGGCTCGGCTGGTCACAAAAAGGAAACTGGGAGTTTGTTAATTGGCTCCAAAACTGAGATCATAATAGTCTTTTTAAAATATTATTTTCTCAAAAAAAAATTTGTTAATGTTTGAAATGTTGTATCTTATTTGTTCCTTTTGTTGTTTTTTATTCACTATTTCTTATTTATTTTAATTGTTCATTTAATCCCTGCACTCTGCATATTATGGAGAGTGATATACGGGTAGTTTTTATTATAGGCTGTGCTATTTGTTTTTAATTTGTCAAAATTTAAAGGGATAGTTCACCCAAAATTCCAAAATTGTCCCCCCCAAAATTAAACAAGTCTAAGCTTGTTTTGTAGCGGAAGCTTCTCGAAGCTCCTCTTCCCAGCTCGTCGAATTTGGATGAACTGGGAAGAGGACGGACCCTGGTTTGTCCTAATATGTATGGGATCGGGGCTCCGATACAAGACGGACATTACATATGAGCAGCATGGAGGTATTTGGATGTTTTTTGGTGTGTCTTTTTGTTACAGTATGAAGACAGTTGGTGTCCATTTGCAGCTGTTATATGGACAGTGTCCATTAACTCAGGAATGCACTGAGGATCTGAAACTTCTCCCAGCCCTTAGTCCACATGAGGGTGAGTAGATGCAATTTCAATTTTGGGTGAACTATCCCTTTAAGAAGACTTAACCCTCTTTAAATCTGCTCTTATGTGTAAAAGGCGTTTCCATCCCTTTAGTTTAACTGAATTTTAGAAAATATTTGACATCGTCGTGACATTGGTTATCAAACGACAGCAGGCGTTCGATGGTGGAGTCGCAACCAATTTAGAATTTTTCAATAATGATTTGTATGTGGCTGTGTTGTGTTGTTGTGGATTCAATTTCCCTTCAGCTGGCAGAGAGTGGGGGAACTGTTTGGCCGGCTGCAGTCAGACTGTGCCAGGAGTAATATTAGAGAGGATGACAGTCAGAGAGCAACAACACCATGCAGGTCCTCTCCAGAGATTCCCAGCTGAATCAATAATACATATTCCCCACTCATGTTTTGATGAGGACTGCCTCCGCCATTTAGTCAAGACCCATCTCCATCCGCCTCTATCTGAAGTGACTGCATCAACATGTATAATGCAAAGCTAAGTTAAGGAACAAGTGTGCTCCTAAGTGAAACGTCACCGCTGACTGGTGATGCTGCAGCGTCCCATCGGCTTCATTACCAGAGCCAGGCCGTACATCAGACCCGTCGTCACGCAAACTTTTATGGCTCTCAGTCCTGGAACATGCCGTATTATCATATTTAGTTAAGTATTAAAGGTCCAGTGTGTAAAATGTTCAGATTCAGATTCTAGATTGCAATTTTTTCCTTCCGCCTTCTTCTTCTTTGGTTTATTTATGCACGCGAAACCCGCGGTACACGCTCTCTGGCTGGTGGGATATATTCCGTTCGGGCTGCTTGCTATATGTATATATATGTAAAATAATAATCATACAACTACAAATGAACCAAATGAATTTCATTTTATAGTGATTATACACTTATACAAATATATTCATGGATAGTATATGCAGATTTTGCCAATTGGACCTTTAATCCATCAAATTGTCATTAAAAAACCGGACATCCCAGACATTATGCACATATAAATACAGTAATATATCATGTACATGTCCCTACATCAAGACTAATATGTCACCAGTATTACTACTGTATGGATACTTACTACATGACAGTAGTAAAATAGTAAAATCACATTTATTAAAAGTATCTACATATACGTCAGTCTGTGTTGCAACTATTGAACATGTTTAATTTATAAATGCAAGCTCATTAAAACTGCACATTTTCTTCTTAAAGCCCCAGTATGTAGGATTTACCCCCATCTAGCGTTGCGGTTGCTTATTGTAACGTATTCTTGATTTTGCATTCACATGAAATCGGGGCTGTTGGAACCCTTTTCCAATAGTTTTGGCTTATGTTTTATTTCATATGTGGATTTATGTCATATATAGACGCTGAGTATAGAGTACATACATTACAGTGTGTGGGTGGAGGTTAGTTTTATGTAGGGTTGCAAAGGATGGAAAATTTCCAATAAATTAATGGTAAATTTCCGGAAACTTTCCATTGGAAATTAAGCTGGGGAATTTTGGAAATATTCCAAATTGGAAATTTTCCACGGGAATTATGGGAATTTATGGGAATTTACGGGAATTAACTAGAAATTGGGGGTAATTGAAACAAACTGTATCAAAAAATTCTTGTCTTTAACGTTATTTTGTTATTATTTAGTGGTTGGGTCGCCCAGCATTTCTTAGTTTTGGTTTTGCGGATGCTGCCCTGTGGGTTATGGGAATAATGTCACCAAATCACTGTTTATGGTTCGTCGGTCTTGAGCGGGTCCAAGAATTGCATGTGTGTGCATGTGATGGAGGAATGCACAGTGCATGTAGGGGGCGTGGCCTAACAGCCCTGCAGGAAGCAGTGTGCATGGAATAGCATAGATATTCAAGTTGCTGCATTAAATCTGGTTGTTTTAGCCAAGATTATGCTACAATATATTTTCTCCAACTATATTTAAGTTCC